>OX589606.1:1968029-2624038 GCA_951329385.1 Polia nebulosa | reverse complement strand
CTAACATTTTCTTAATTTATTTAACAACTATGAACTAACAACTATAAAACTTTTATGCAATAATGTTTAAAAACTAATATAACGTATGCCACTTAGATTAAGCAACAAAAATAAGTTTTAGCTAAGTTAAAACAAATAGTGGTTAAGGTATTTCTTTTTTGTATAAAACTATAAGTACTAAGGTTTTTTTTTTTAATATTGGCAGTTGTCTATGACGGTCATTATTCGATATAATATCAAGCAATTGATGAATATTTTATTTCATAGATGGGAACCAAATGTTTAATATAAAAAAAAACTTTTTAACAAAAAATCCAACCGACGAAAAAGAACTAAAAAGCTAAAAATAAATAAACCTTTCAAGTCTTGAGTATTGAGCTTATTAATTTACCTACATAAAATATCAAATTTTATATAAACTAATTTTAATTTTATGATTTTTTGTGACTCGCATCATCTTTTAATACTCTGAGGCTAATTTTTAATCTTTCGTCATTCCTCTTGGCACTGAGCTGATGATGTAACCATCCTTCCATGAGATTCCCAGGATATTGACCAGTTGAGGTTACCTCCAATATTCTAAAGACGTCTTTTCTTCAAAGCATATTAATAATAATAATAATAATACAGTACGGCAGTACTCCTTGACACGGCGCGCATAGTTAGGAGGTTCCTCTCTCAGGAGCCCTGACCACCGGTAGCTTGGACCCTATCCAGATACCGGTGGGATACTATTTTTTATATTTTTAAATGTTTTTATATTTTAATATTTAAAAATGTAAATTGTAAGATAAAAAATAGAAATAAATGGAATAATAATAATATTCCACAACTATCACACAACGCCATCTAGTCCCAAGCTAAGCAGAGCTTGTGTTATGGGTACTAGACAACTGATAAACATACTTATATATTTCTAAATACATACATATCACTACATAGTATAAAACAAAGTCGCTTTTTCTGTCCCTATATCCCTATGTATGCTTAAATCTTTAATACTACGCAACGGATTTTGATGCGGTTTTTTTTAATAGATAGAGTGATTGAAGAGGAAGGTTTATATGTATAATTTGTACCCGAGCGAAGCTGGGGCGGGTCGCTAGTTATAGATAAATTACACCATTATTACCACATTATTAAGTGGTATCTGTCACTAAAACCAGTTTTATATCTAACTTATGTTGTTTAGGAAACTTATGGTTTCCATCATCAGCTCAGTTTCATGATGTGATGATTCCTAAATGCAAATACGTGATTAAGTTATGAAAAGTAAACAGAAACAATATTCGTGCCCAATTTTCGAGGTTTTCTCTCAATTTTATCAGGATTCCATAATCAGATCCTGATGTCCTTGACATGGGACCATCCTTGAGGTATACCCTATCTAAGAAAAAAAGAATCATCGGAATCGGTTCATAAACAACGGAGTGAGGGCCGAACATACGTACAGAAACGCCAAACGTGCCCACAATTTTTGAGGTTTTCTCTCAATTTTATCAGGATTCCATTATCAGATTCGGATTTCCTTGACCACCCTTGAGGTATACCCTATCTAACAAAAAAATAATCATCAAGATCGGTTCATAAATGGCGGAGTGAGGGCTGAACATACACAAAAAACCTCCTCCTTTTTTTTAACCGACTTCAAAAAAAGGAGGAGGTTCTCAATTGGACTGTATGTTTTTTTTTTTTTTTTTTTTTGTGTGTGTTACCTCATAACTTCTTACTACGTGAACCGATTTTGAAGTTTTTTTAATTGTTTGAAAGCTGTTGCTTCACATTTGGTCCCATTTTAATTTGGTGAGGATCTGATGAAGAACTTCGGAGATATACAATGGAACTCTTCAATAAATGATAGCAAACCTTCCAGAATTGCTGCAATCGCATGTCTGTTTAATGTTTTCACCACTTAACAACATTACATCAGGCTGATGCGCTCTGAAGGAGTATACAGATTTGTACAGTTCACCCTGATACACCCTAATTTCACCAACTACGTTCAAATTCCCTATTTTTGAGGCTATCAATTCGGGCATAACTTTACTATTAATTTAGTTTTAGAATGGGGTAAAACAACTAAAAAGTGAAAAATAAAAAACTTTTTACAAAAAAAATACAACCGACTTCCACAAATAATACAAAAAAATGCAAAATAACTTTAATTTCGGAAGTCGGTGTCAAATAACGAAGAAACCAAACTAGAAACACCGACTTCCGAAATTAAAGTTATTTTGCATTTTTTTGTATTATTTGTGGAAGTCGGTTGTATTTTTTTTGTAAAAAGTTTTTTTTCGTCGGTTAAAAACTTGTAGAAAAATACATAAAATGAATAACTTAAACTTTAATAAAACTGCCAGGGTCGCGGGTGTCTTTGTAATACTTACCGCGGCCCCTGGTACAGGCAACTGAAGGAACACGGGTGGGCTTTAGACAGTAAGAGTATGACAGGCCCTCCCGCTCCACCCCGAGCGGGAGAAGTCACTATACTATTTCCAACCCTCCAAAAAAAAAAAAGGCTTGGTGAGGAAGGCTA
The DNA here is from genome assembly GCA_951329385.1 of Polia nebulosa. Lineage (NCBI taxonomy): Eukaryota > Metazoa > Arthropoda > Insecta > Lepidoptera > Noctuidae > Polia > Polia nebulosa. The sequence continues at coordinate 2,621,502 of OX589606.1, read as the reverse complement.
GGTTGGATAGGTGTGGTTGTGGTCCGAGGATATGTGGGATATAGCTGGCCTTCCGCTCCACCCAGAGCGTGAGAAGTTATTTGATGACTTCCTACCCTATGTAAAAAAAAACATAAAAAAGTGTGTGTGTACATTTGTACGCACGTAAGAAGTTATACTTCTTTGGGGTAAATAAAATAAAATAAAAAATAAAAAAGCCTTATATTTCTTGCCAATTACATGCATACAGAATTGAAAGAGTAAAAACATTTATAATTAAATATTGAGAAATTAAAATAAATTTAGATTGAATTATTTGTTAATTAAAAATAGCAAAATAATTTGAAAATTTGTAAAAATAAATTATATAAATCAATAATAATAATAAATTAATATAAATTGTAAATAATATTCATTACACTTTCATTCGATTATGTCATTAATTAAAACATTTTATATGTGCAAGAACCCCTCTTAGGTGAAGGCCTTCTTTGGGGTAACAAGATAAAAAACCAAACTGTCACAAAGTTTACAAAAGGAAAACAATCATTCTTTATGTATCTAGCTTCAGGGTGTCGGTTCTAGCTAACTTAAACCTGTAAATTTTGTGTGACAGTGATGCGCGCGCATCTTAAAATTTCTCTGTCATCATTATTTCATAACGCGCCTGAAGAAGTATAACTTCAATAAAAAAACCCTTATTAAGTCTATTTTGTGGTCTCATCCCTGGCGGTTTGTTTGTCTCGTTATCTAAATATGTGACACAGTTATTTTTTTCTTTAAATTCGATAGCATTAGTACTGGGTATTAAGATAAATGTCGAGTCATTACACTCTGTTTTAAAATTAATGCGAACTTTAATTATGTCACGTACTAATTTTTATAAACATGATCTTTAACCTCTCATAATGTTTAGTTAAACAATAAAAACAGTTTTTTTTTAAAGATAATTTGTCTTTTTATCTGTAGGTACCTACTAATATTATAAAGAGGTAAAGTTTGTAAGTTTGTTTGTAGGAAATAATCTCTGGAACTATTGAACCGATTTTGAATATTCTTTCACCGGTAGAAAGCTACATTATTCCTGAGTAACAGGCTATATTTGATTGTGATTAAGGACGCTAGATGGCGCTTAGTGCCTTTCAAATCATTTTGCTCCTGTGCGAAGCCGGGTCGGGTCGCTAGTGTGTTATAAGTTTATAACTTAATAAAAAAACAGGCCAAGTGCTTGTCGGACTTCGTACATTTAGGGTTCCGTACCAAATGTATTTTTGACTATTTGTATGGCTTTGGGTCAGCAAGATGCTTATACTGTGAACATTTGAAGACTCTAGCTTCAAACGTTTGGCTGTAAAACCTGTGTGACAGACGACGGACAGACGGACACGTGAGTGACAGCAATAGGCCTCTGTTTGGATCCTTCGGGTACGGAACCCAAAAATCGACCATTAATTACGTAAGGCGTTTATGGGTCGAGCCGAATCTCACCCAATTTCATGTGGGGGAGGGGGAATCTCGGCAAGTATCGCAGATTTTTTTTCCCACTAAAAACAGTGTCATTAAGTCAAGAGTGAATAGGTTACTTCTAGGCAAGCGTGCTCCATCTTCGACCACATCATCGCTTGCCATCAGGTGAGATAGTGGTCAAACGCGTGCCTATCAACAATAAAAAATAAAAAGTGTAAAATCCAAGAAAGCTGGGTTAATTATAAAACTTAGGTCCGTTGATGGAACGGTCTTGGCGGAATTAAACTATGCATTTTATTTTACTTTTTATAGGCACGCGTTTGACCACTATCTCACCTGATGGTAAGCGATGATGTGGTCGAAGGTGGAGCACGCACACTCCCCAAAATTCAACCGATAGAAAACCGACAGGTCAGCAACTCGGCGTCGATGCTCATTTTCTGTTATTCTTTTAGGATACCTCTCCAACAAGCTCGCCAGGCCTTCCGTTCGATGGACGTGGAGCTCCGGCGCTCCCTGCTGTCCGCGCTGGAGAGCGCGGCCCCCAAGCACAAGTTGCCCACGCCGACGCACACGACCTTCCTGCTGCAGCGCGTCCACTCCCCCACGCTGGCCGCCATGGACGTCGTGTTCGCTATCATGGGGCTCATTGAACATGTAACTAGCAATAATATCATCATCAACATCATCATTATCCTGCCCTTATCCCAATTTATTTGGGGTCGGCGCAAAACATCTTATTCTTCCATACTCTATTAGTCGTCATCTCTGTAGTCATCTCCTTTTTATCCATATCCTCTTTCGCATCGTTTCTTTGACCTTCCTCTACTCTTATAGCCATCCACATCCATACACAAGACTTTCCTTACGACATTTTCTTCATTCCTCCGCATCACATGCCCATACTACGACAGTCGATTTCCACACAATCAGTCTCTCAGTTGCAATAATATAACAGGTGTAAAAGGACAGTTTCCGAAGCCGACAGCCACATATTCTACACATTTTTTGAATATTTTTTTTTCCACTAGACCATACCTGGAAATCCACTGGTTTTGGAGATATTGAATGTCAAAGTCGCAATTTTTTTTTAGTTACGTATGAATTCCAAGTTTTATTACTAAACTTTTTTCCAAACAATCATTACCTGAATTTTCGATTTGTTTTTTCGAATTTTCGAATTAGGGCATTTGAAGTTACAAAAACGCAATTAATATCAAACGTATCCGACATGTACCTACGCGGCTTAAAGTGAAGGGGCAAGGCTTAACTCCACTTGCCTGGGTTCGCGTTACATTGCGCGCAATAAAAAATAGCTTTTTTTTTCATACCTAAAAATAAAAGTTGTTTCCCAGCAATAATTCGTGCGCAAAGCTAGTTTGTTAGATGTACAGTATGCGTAGTTGACGGCTATGTGATGTGTCTTTTTACACCCTGTTTATTCTAATACATATGTATAATATGTACTTCAACAATCGCCAAACTGAAGTGGCAGTGGTAAGGGTACATTGCTCGCAGAACCGATGGTCCATGGAGCTGAAATGTTCTGGAGTGGCGACCGCGTACCGGAAGACGCAGCGTTGGAAGGCCTCCCACAAGGTGTCGTTGTGGCGACATTTGGTGGAGGCCTATGTCCAGCAGTGGCCTTCTTTCGGCCGAAATGACCATGTCATCAATCCTTTCCGCCCTACGTAAAAACACATAATTCTACCTTAATTGCAAGAACTAACGGACACAAAAATACTCATACTGTCATCTATCTTACCAGGAAACGTTAGCAAAAGCAGAAGGTTTCCAGCACGCCCTCGCTTCTCTAGACACAGAGAGCGGAGAGAACGAGAGCAGACGCCTGGGCTGCCAGGCCGCGCAGAGAGCGCTGGAGGCCGTCGCCAAGCTCGTGCACGCCACGCTCAGTGCGCGACAGCTGCACCTCGCCGGACCCTTCAGTTACTTTATAGTGCAGGAGGTGAGTACAGAACAGCACAACTAGTGTAGTGTACCACAGAGAGCGCTGGAGGCCGTCGCCAAGCTCGTGCACGCCACGCTCAGTGCGCGACAGCTGCACCTCGCCGGACCCTTCAGTTACTTTATAGTGCAGGAGGTGAGTACAGAACAGCACAACTAGTGTAGTGTACCACAGAGAGCGCTGGAGGCCGTCGCCAAGCTCGTGCACGCCACGCTCAGTGCGCGACAGCTGCACCTCGCCGGACCCTTCAGTTACTTTATAGTGCAGGAGGTGAGTACAGAACAGCACAACTAGTGTAGTGTACCACAGAGAGCGCTGGAGGCCGTCGCCAAGCTCGTGCACGCCACGCTCAGTGCGCGACAGCTGCACCTCGCCGGACCCTTCAGTTACTTTATAGTGCAGGAGGTGAGTACAGAACAGCACAACTAGTGTAGTGTACCACAGAGAGCGCTGGAGGCCGTCGCCAAGCTCGTGCACGCCACGCTCAGTGCGCGACAGCTGCACCTCGCCGGACCCTTCAGTTACTTTATAGTGCAGGAGGTGAGTACAGAACAGCACAACTAGTGTAGTGTACCACAGAGAGCGCTGGAGGCCGTCGCCAAGCTCGTGCACGCCACGCTCAGTGCGCGACAGCTGCACCTCGCCGGACCCTTCAGTTACTTTATAGTGCAGGAGGTGAGTACAGAACAGCACAACTAGTGTAGTGTACCACAGAGAGCGCTGGAGGCCGTCGCCAAGCTCGTGCACGCCACGCTCAGTGCGCGACAGCTGCACCTCGCCGGACCCTTCAGTTACTTTATAGTGCAGGAGGTGAGTACAGAACAGCACAACTAGTGTAGTGTACCACAGAGAGCGCTGGAGGCCGTCGCCAAGCTCGTGCACGCCACGCTCAGTGCGCGACAGCTGCACCTCGCCGGACCCTTCAGTTACTTTATAGTGCAGGAGGTGAGTACAGAACAGCACAACTAGTGTAGTGTACCACAGAGAGCGCTGGAGGCCGTCGCCAAGCTCGTGCACGCCACGCTCAGTGCGCGACAGCTGCACCTCGCCGGACCCTTCAGTTACTTTATAGTGCAGGAGGTGAGTACAGAACAGCACAACTAGTGTAGTGTACCACAGAGAGCGCTGGAGGCCGTCGCCAAGCTCGTGCACGCCACGCTCAGTGCGCGACAGCTGCACCTCGCCGGACCCTTCAGTTACTTTATAGTGCAGGAGGTGAGTACAGAACAGCACAACTAGTGTAGTGTACCACAGAGAGCGCTGGAGGCCGTCGCCAAGCTCGTGCACGCCACGCTCAGTGCGCGACAGCTGCACCTCGCCGGACCCTTCAGTTACTTTATAGTGCAGGAGGTGAGTACAGAACAGCACAACTAGTGTAGTGTACCACAGAGAGCGCTGGAGGCCGTCGCCAAGCTCGTGCACGCCACGCTCAGTGCGCGACAGCTGCACCTCGCCGGACCCTTCAGTTACTTTATAGTGCAGGAGGTGAGTACAGAACAGCACAACTAGTGTAGTGTACCACAGAGAGCGCTGGAGGCCGTCGCCAAGCTCGTGCACGCCACGCTCAGTGCGCGACAGCTGCACCTCGCCGGACCCTTCAGTTACTTTATAGTGCAGGAGGTGAGTACAGAACAGCACAACTAGTGTAGTGTACCACAGAGAGCGCTGGAGGCCGTCGCCAAGCTCGTGCACGCCACGCTCAGTGCGCGACAGCTGCACCTCGCCGGACCCTTCAGTTACTTTATAGTGCAGGAGGTGAGTACAGAACAGCACAACTAGTGTAGTGTACCACAGAGAGCGCTGGAGGCCGTCGCCAAGCTCGTGCACGCCATGCTCAGTGCGCGACAGCTGCACCTCGCCGGACCCTTCAGTTGGTCGGACTGATCTCGTTCACCTGCGCACGCCACGAAAGATTGGAGTCAATAATAACACCCAGATCTTTGGCAGTTTCGGTATATTCAATAAGAACACCGTCAAGATATAGAGGCGATAAAGACGAAACAACAGCCGCGTTACGAACGAACCTGCTGCCTATGATCATGGCCTGAGATTTTGCTGGGTTGATCTGCAAGCCAAAGGACTTAGCCCAGGCACTGATACGAGCCAGGTCATGATTCACAGCAGCAATAGCAGAATCCGCGTCGGCCACAGGAAAATGACGATAAAGCTGCAAGTCATCTGCGTAAAGGTGAAAACTGGAGGAGATTACTCTGGTAACAAAGTTAATAAAAATGGAAAATAGAAGAGGAGAGAGAACGCTACCCTGAGGAACACCCTCAGTGAGGCTACACCAATCAGAGAAAGACTCATCGAGGCGGACACACTGAGAGCGTCCCCGAAGATATGAATTGAACCAGGCTAGAGCAGGAGAAGAGAGATTAATAGATTTTAGGATACCTAGTAAGATGTCGAAATCCACAGAGTTAAAGGCACTACTAAAGTCAAGCAATACCAGAACAGTAAGAGACTTACTCTCCATAGCCCAGCGGATATCGTCAGTTACTTTCAGAAGCGCAGTAACAGTACTGTGACCCGCGCGAAAACCGGATTGAAAAGGGGATATTATCGAGTTCGACGCCAAGAAAAAAGATAGTTGTCTATGAACTATGTGCTCAAAAACTTTAGAGAGAAATGGAAGAATAGAAATAGGTCTAAAGTGAGTTAATAATGAAGGATTGTTCGTTTTTGGCAGAGGAATAATGTGAGCCTGTTTCCAGACTGATGGAAAGGAGCAGGAGGTAATGGAATGATTGAAGATATGAGTAAGAACAGGGAGTAGTGAGGGAAGGATGAGAGTTATCATTCTAGAGCACAACTTATCATTGCCAACTGCAGAAGAAGTAATCGCAAGAACAGATTTCTTGACGTCAACCTCGGTAACATCGCTTAGCTTAAAGTGAGAACATTGAGGCAACGGCAAAGTAGAAAGACTCTCCAAAGTCGCAGCTTTGACACAAGGATCAAGAGAAAAGGGAAGTAGAGAGAAATGCTTATTAAGGTCGTCAAGGTTCACATCCTTGCACTGGCTGTTAGATGATTTGCCTATACCAACAGACTTGAGAAATTTCCAAACATCGGAGGAACTGCGATTATCGAGTTGTTCGTGGAAATAGCGTCTCTTAGCATCTTGACACAGACGCCTGCAGCGATTTCGTAACGATTTGTAATAAGAGAGATTCAGCTCTGAAGGTCTGCGCTTATATCTGCTCTTAGCTTTATCCCTGTTGGCCATAAGTTCTTTGATTGGAAGCGTAATCCATGGTGCAGGGTTATATTTAACTTTCACACGACGAATAGGGGCATGCTGGTCATACAAGCCGAGAACGGTCGTATTAAAGCAAGACACCTTTCCGTCAATGTCATCGATCTCAACCAGCGGGGTCCAGTCGAGATCGCTGGCATCATGCCGCAACGCCTCCAGGTCTATGCCCTTGTAGTTACGGAGATATAAGAATAGAGGCTTACGCTTGGGAACACGGATACGGTACGACAAATAAATGAGGTCGTGGTAGGAAAAGTTAGCTGTGAGTTGACCATGATGAGAAACGTTATTAGGAGAAGAAACAATCATAAGATCTAGTAAAGAGGGTGTACAGTTAGGGTAATGGTGAGTAGCAGAAAGAGGCAAGACTTGTAGATTGAAAGAAGATAGAAGTGACAGGAGTTTATGAGAGCGAGTATCATTTTTGATCAGGCAAGTGTTAAAATCACCCATTAAAATAACATGTTCATACATGGGGCAAAGATTACTAAGAATACAGTCAAGAGAATCGAAGTAGTCAATGCGAAGGTTAGGGCTGTACAGCACTGCAAGCAAGATTTTTGTGTGATGAACAGAAATTTCGATGAACAAGTATTCAGCCGACTCAGAGTACAAAGAAGGAGATGAGCTGACTACCTTGTAGGGTAGATCAGCACGTATGTACATAGCTACACCTCCTCCACCCTTGCCAGTTCTATCGTTGCGGACCAAGACGAAACCAGGAAGTGAAAATTGCGTAGAGAGAAGAGAAGGCTTCAGAAATGATTCCGAAATCAATAGGACATCAAGGTGGGCACTGCTAAAGGATGCCAGAAGATCAGAATAGTGACCAGGAACACTCTGGGCATTTATGTGCGCAATATGCAGATTTTTAGGATCAGAAGAGAAAAGAGATGAAATTTTATCGTGTAAAGTAAGTGGAAAGGAAGAGTCACTGTCCGCACTAGCAAAACTGTCAGAAGAAGAGCACGAGAAAAAGCTATCGTTAAGATCAGCTACATCATTCATAATATACAAATTTACGTAAATAATAATCTATAATATAAAAATGAATCGCAAAATGTGTTGGTAAGCGCATAACTCAACAACGCCTGGACCAATTTGGCCAATTATTTTATTTAAATGTTCGTTGAAGTTCAAAGATGGTTTTTACGGGGAGAAAAATTCTAATAATTGCCGGAAAAACCCTTAAAACAGCCCTTTTCTTTTTCCCATACAAACGTTTTCTAACTAAAACGTAGAGTCAATTTGAGCTTTATTGCTATTGTATAAAGTTCATATTAAATTACAAGCACTCACTGTTGATTAAACAATGTAGGTATGTTCCTAACGTCAAAGACTCAATTTGCACTTTATTACCGCTATTCAAAGTTCAAATTCAATCAATCAATTTGGTCGGCTTCGCGATATTATTTCATTTGTTTTACTTTAAAATGCATAAGAAGGAAGGATCTCTTGAAGGATTTGACTCCAAGTCATATCAAATTAAAAAAAAGTTGAAACAACAACAAACTGTCAATGTCAGTGTTGTTTTTCTTGGATTTTCGGTTACCTACTCTACTGAGTTCGGTTTTGTCAACTGATACACGAAACAAATTTGTACCTATATCGTGTTTTGTGCAGTGTTTAGTCACCTATGATCACTAATTATTGCATGTGATACAATAATCTATAATATAGATATGCCTCCTATTAGACGAAGCAATTTAGGTAGAAGAACCCGAAATGCTACAAACCATGCTAATTACCAACTGTCAACGTTTGCAATTGCTAGAAAATGACGCTCATTGGGATCAAACTCTCAATGATGCTGTAATATCATCACACGCTCATCAAATACGAACATTGTTTTCTATGATCATATCTACATGCTTCCCATCAAACCCAATTGATTTGTGGATCAAGTACAAAGATTATATGTGTGATAATATTTTGTATCAAATACGAAATAGAATGGGAAATCCAAATATACAAATCAGTGAAGAAATTTACAACGAAGCATTGATTTCAATTGAGGTCATGTGCTTGATGATATCAAACAAACTATTAATTCAATTAGGCCTGGCCGCGCCCAATCGTCCAATGCATGGTGCTTTTAACCAAGAGTTGAATCGAGAAAAACTGTATGATCTCAACACTTTGAAAGAATTTATTCAAACAAATCTTCCACTGTTGAATGAACAACAGAAGTATGTATTTGATACTCTTATGAAAGTAATAAATGATGAAACTGGAGGGATTTACTTCTTAGATGCACCTGGTGGTACAGGAAAAACTTTTTTGATTTCATTAATATAGCAACGATTCGCTCACAAAATAAAATTGCACTTGCACCCGCTTCGTCGGGAATCGCAGCAACTTTGCTTGAAGGTGGTCGAACAGCCCATTCAGCATTAAAATTGCCATTAATATGCAAAGCAATGCAACTCCAACCTGCAACATTTCGAAGAACTCTGCAATGGCAAAGGTCTTGCAGCAATGTAAATTAATTATTTGGGATGAATGCACGATGGCACATAAAAAGTCTTTGGAGGCAATAGACAGAACCTTAAAAGATCTATGGAGCAATCATAACCAATTTGGTGGTGCAATGATTTTATTAGCAGGAGATTTTCGTCAAACATTGCCAGTGATTCCACGATCAACACCAGCTGATGAACTCAATGCATGTCTAAAGTCCTCCAATTTGTGGAAACATGTCAAAGTACTTCATTTAAGCAAGAATATGCGTGTCGAGTTGCAAAATGACCAATCTGGAAACATATTCTCTAAACAACTCATTGACATTGGTAATGGCAAATTTCCTATAGACATGTTGACCGGCAGCATTAACTTTCCTCAAAGTTTTTGTCAGTTAACTCGATCAAAAGATGAACTTATTCAGAAGGTGTTTCCAGATGTTTCTCAAAATTACAGAAGCTATGATTGGTTGAGCGAACGAGCTATATTGGCTGCAAAAAACAGATGTAAATGAATTAAATTTAAAAATTCAAGAACAAATTACAGGCGAATCAAGGATATATAAATCAGTTGATTCGGCTACTAACCAAGATGATGTAGTGAACTATTCACCAGAATTTTTAAACTCGCTGGATTTGCCAGGATTGCCACCTCACAATCTTCAATTACAGGTTGGATCGGTAGTTATAATGTTGCGAAATATCAACCAACCGCGTCTTTGCAACGGCACACGGTTAGCGATAAAAAAATTACTAAACAACGTGATAGAAACAACTATACTGAAAGGAAAGTATAAAGGAGAAGACGTTCTCATACCGCGCATCCCAATGCTTCCGACTGATGTGCCGTTTGACTTTAAACGACTACAGTTTCCAGTTCGGCTTGCTTATGCTATGACCATAAACAAGTCCCAGGGGCAATCATTAAGTGTTTGTGGTATTAATCTGGAAAACCCATGTTTCTCACATGGCCCAATTGTATGTTGACTGTTACCGTGTTGGAAAACCATCAGATTTGTTTGTCTATGCGCCAGGTAATCAAACAAAAAACATCGTATATCACAAAGCACTACAATGAAAATAAAACTGATTTTTGTTAATAATTATGATTCACATGATTAACAATAAAGCGATTACTTATTTTTAAATGCTTATATATTATGTTTTATTTAATTATATTTCTTATTCACAACGCCCTATCACCAGGGTGACGGTTCTGTTCAGGAGATTTTTTTTGCCCCGACTATAAAATATATAGGAAAAAAAAAATGTCACATTACAAATCATTTTGACAGGACTTTATTGCAATTTAATTAGGCAGTACGAAGTCTGCCGGGTCAGCTAGTACAAATATATAAATATAACTAGAACGTAATCTAGCTAGAATAAACAGATAAATCTAAAAACGCTAATTTAGATTTCCTTTTAAAAGAAAAGAAAACCACCCCAACCCGCTGGTATATTGGCAGAAATTTTATAATTATAGTTGTAGCTAAAGACAAAAATAATAATAGAAGAAGAAACTATAAAAAAAAAAAACGTTAACAAAACAAGAACGCACTTGAAGTCGTACGTATAACGAAACGCAACATGATCACGGCTACTGTCATCCATTGACATATAAATGTCATCTGACAGATGACAACATCGCCATCTGACAGATGACAACTGTCACACTGTTATCGACCCTTAATCAAAACATTGTCAAAAATAAAACTTAACACCGGCAGAGGCTAATAAATTAAAATAAAATGTTTTACGGTGAGACTGACAAAAATAACTTTAAGAACTACCGGCTCAACAATTGAAATGGTGAACGCGATCGTACAAAACGGCCAAATTCAGATGGAGCAAAGTAAATGGACTAACAACAACACCGATTTTGCTACTTGCGCAGACGCGTCTTCCTCAAATGCTTAGCGGGCGTAGCCGAAGTTGCGACTGCAGAAAATCCAGGTTTTTCAGGTTCCGCAGAATCCCCGATGTCGACTGAGCAGTACGGGAATTTGGCTATCAAATCGTGGAGTTCGCCTGCCGTTTCGATTTTTCTTCGGGATTTGTCTGGGCAAATAACAATAATCTTGCCTTCCATGGACCAGCAATTTGGCATGCCGAAATGCTTACGAGCTGCTGCAAACACACGGTGCCTAACATGTGTCAGAAACTCGGAGATGGTTATCCCAGATCCCTTGAGAGCCTTCTTGCTTTCCCACACAAGTTGTCGGTTCTCCATTTTGAAGAATCTTACAAGTATGGGACGGGCCTTCTGCTTTGAGAATCCGAGTCTATGACATACATGGATGACATTCTTGTCCCTACTCAGGTCTGTCAATTTAATTTGGCTGGATAATATACTGTGGACCACATCAAGTAACCTCTCATTATCCTTCTCCGGAACACCATGGAACAACAGGACCTTTCTTCGCATGCTAGTTTCATGCCTGTCGAACCCAGCAGCAAGCAACTCAATTTGACTCTTCAATTTGGAAAGTGCTTGGTAAACAAATTGCTTAAATTCAGAGAACTCACTTGCGATGGATGAAATATCAGGCGAAGCTGAAGCAGTGCCAGTAGCCCTTTGCAATTTGGCTTCATACTCCTGCATGCGGGAGCCAAACAACTTCTCGAGGTCTTCTAGGCTGGCAGTAAGCTTAGAGTCCATGTTCAGTGTAGTAATGTGATGAGGTTGCAGGTATGTACCGGTGCTACAGACTTGACAATAATAGATAGCGGGTGTGGGGCGATTTAATCAATAATGGACTGGTTTAATTCATCAAATATTAGTTATAAATATTTTAAAAAATTAATTTTAATAAGAGCTCCCAAAATGAATTGTGTATACTTCGTCTACCCACATGGGAAAAAAAACTTTTTGAAGTTACTTTATAGTGCAGGAGGTGAGTACAGAACAGCACAACTAGTGTAGTGTACCACAGAGAGCGCTGGAGGCCGTCGCCAAGCTCGTGCACGCCACGCTCAGTGCGCGACAGCTGCACCTCGCCGGACCCTTCAGTTACTTTATAGTGCAGGAGGTGAGTACAGAACAGCACAACTAGTGTAGTGTACCACAGAGAGCGCTGGAGGCCGTCGCCAAGCTCGTGCACGCCACGCTCAGTGCTCCGACAGCTGCACCTCGCCGGACCCTTCAGTTACTTTATAGTGCAGGAGGTGAGTACAGAACAGCACAACTAGTGTAGTGTACCACAGCGAGCGCTGGAGGCCGTCGCCAAGCTCGTGCACGCCACGCTCAGTGCGCGACAGCTGCACCTCGCCGGACCCTTCAGTTACTTTATAGTGCAGGAGGTGAGTACAGAACAGCACAACTAGTGTAGTGTACCACAGAGAGCGCTGGAGGCCGTCGCCAAGCTCGTGCACGCCACGCTCAGTGCGCGACAGCTGCACCTCGCCGGACCCTTCAGTTACTTTATAGTGCAGGAGGTGAGTACAGAACAGCACAACTAGTGTAGTGTACCACAGAGAGCGCTGGAGGCCGTCGCCAAGCTCGTGCACGCCACGCTCAGTGCGCGACAGCTGCACCTCGCCGGACCCTTCAGTTACTTTATAGTGCAGGAGGTGAGTACAGAACAGCACAACTAGTGTAGTGTACCACAGAGAGCGCTGGAGGCCGTCGCCAAGCTCGTGCACGCCACGCTCAGTGCGCGACAGCTGCACCTCGCCGGACCCTTCAGTTACTTTATAGTGCAGGAGGTGAGTACAGAACAGCACAACTAGTGTAGTGTACCACAGAGAGCGCTGGAGGCCGTCGCCAAGCTCGTGCACGCCACGCTCAGTGCGCGACAGCTGCACCTCGCCGGACCCTTCAGTTACTTTATAGTGCAGGAGGTGAGTACAGAACAGCACAACTAGTGTAGTGTACCACAGAGAGCGCTGGAGGCCGTCGCCAAGCTCGTGCACGCCACGCTCAGTGCGCGACAGCTGCACCTCGCCGGACCCTTCAGTTACTTTATAGTGCAGGAGGTGAGTACAGAACAGCACAACTAGTGTAGTGTACCACAGAGAGCGCTGGAGGCCGTCGCCAAGCTCGTGCACGCCACGCTCAGTGCGCGACAGCTGCACCTCGCCGGACCCTTCAGTTACTTTATAGTGCAGGAGGTGAGTACAGAACAGCACAACTAGTGTAGTGTACCACAGAGAGCGCTGGAGGCCGTCGCCAAGCTCGTGCACGCCACGCTCAGTGCGCGACAGCTGCACCTCGCCGGACCCTTCAGTTACTTTATAGTGCAGGAGGTGAGTACAGAACAGCACAACTAGTGTAGTGTACCACAGAGAGCGCTGGAGGCCGTCGCCAAGCTCGTGCACGCCACGCTCAGTGCGCGACAGCTGCACCTCGCCGGACCCTTCAGTTACTTTATAGTGCAGGAGGTGAGTACAGAACAGCACAACTAGTGTAGTGTACCACAGAGAGCGCTGGAGGCCGTCGCCAAGCTCGTGCACGCCACGCTCAGTGCGCGACAGCTGCACCTCGCCGGACCCTTCAGTTACTTTATAGTGCAGGAGGTGAGTACAGAACAGCACAACTAGTGTAGTGTACCACAAAGAGCGCTGGAGGCCGTCGCCAAGCTCGTGCACGCCACGCTCAGTGCGCGACAGCTGCACCTCGCCGGACCCTTCAGTTACTTTATAGTGCAGGAGGTGAGTACAGAACAGCACAACTAGTGTAGTGTACCACAGAGAGCGCTGGAGGCCGTCGCCAAGCTCGTGCACGCCACGCTCAGTGCGCGACAGCTGCACCTCGCCGGACCCTTCAGTTACTTTATAGTGCAGGAGGTGAGTACAGAACAGCACAACTAGTGTAGTGTACCACAGAGAGCGCTGGAGGCCGTCGCCAAGCTCGTGCACGCCACGCTCAGTGCGCGACAGCTGCACCTCGCCGGACCCTTCAGTTACTTTATAGTGCAGGAGGTGAGTACAGAACAGCACAACTAGTGTAGTGTACCACAGAGAGCGCTGGAGGCCGTCGCCAAGCTCGTGCACGCCACGCTCAGTGCGCGACAGCTGCACCTCGCCGGACCCTTCAGTTACTTTATAGTGCAGGAGGTGAGTACAGAACAGCACAACTAGTGTAGTGTACCACAGAGAGCGCTGGAGGCCGTCGCCAAGCTCGTGCACGCCACGCTCAGTGCGCGACAGCTGCACCTCGCCGGACCCTTCAGTTACTTTATAGTGCAGGAGGTGAGTACAGAACAGCACAACTAGTGTAGTGTACCACAGAGAGCGCTGGAGGCCGTCGCCAAGCTCGTGCACGCCACGCTCAGTGCTCCGACAGCTGCACCTCGCCGGACCCTTCAGTTACTTTATAGTGCAGGAGGTGAGTACAGAACAGCACAACTAGTGTAGTGTACCACAGAGAGCGCTGGAGGCCGTCGCCAAGCTCGTGCACGCCACGCTCAGTGCGCGACAGCTGCACCTCGCCGGACCCTTCAGTTACTTTATAGTGCAGGAGGTGAGTACAGAACAGCACAACTAGTGTAGTGTACCACAGAGAGCGCTGGAGGCCGTCGCCAAGCTCGTGCACGCCACGCTCAGTGCGCGACAGCTGCACCTCGCCGGACCCTTCAGTTACTTTATAGTGCAGGAGGTGAGTACAGAACAGCACAACTAGTGTAGTGTACCACAGAGAGCGCTGGAGGCCGTCGCCAAGCTCGTGCACGCCACGCTCAGTGCGCGACAGCTGCACCTCGCCGGACCCTTCAGTTACTTTATAGTGCAGGAGGTGAGTACAGAACAGCACAACTAGTGTGGTGTACCACAGAGAGCGCTGGAGGCCGTCGCCAAGCTCGTGCACGCCACGCTCAGTGCGCGACAGCTGCACCTCGCCGGACCCTTCAGTTACTTTATAGTGCAGGAGGTGAGTACAGAACAGCACAACTAGTGTAGTGTACCACAGAGAGCGCTGGAGGCCGTCGCCAAGCTCGTGCACGCCACGCTCAGTGCGCGACAGCTGCACCTCGCCGGACCCTTCAGTTACTTTATAGTGCAGGAGGTGAGTACAGAACAGCACAACTAGTGTAGTGTACCACAGAGAGCGCTGGAGGCCGTCGCCAAGCTCGTGCACGCCACGCTCAGTGCGCGACAGCTGCACCTCGCCGGACCCTTCAGTTACTTTATAGTGCAGGAGGTGAGTACAGAACAGCACAACTAGTGTAGTGTACCACAGAGAGCGCTGGAGGCCGTCGCCAAGCTCGTGCACGCCATGCTCAGTGCGCGACAGCTGCACCTCGCCGGACCCTTCAGTTACTTTATAGTGCAGGAGGTGAGTACAGAACAGCACAACTAGTGTAGTGTACCACAGAGAGCGCTGGAGGCCGTCGCCAAGCTTGTGCACGCCACGCTCAGTGCGCGACAGCTGCACCTCGCCGGACCCTTCAGTTACTTTATAGTGCAGGAGGTGAGTACAGAACAGCACAACTAGTGTAGTGTACCACAGAGAGCGCTGGAGGCCGTCGCCAAGCTCGTGCATGCCACGTTCAGTGCGCGACAGCTGCACCTCGCCGGACCCTTCAGTTACTTTATAGTGCAGGAGGTGAGTACAGAACAGCACAACTAGTGTAGTGTACCACAGAGAGCGCTGGAGGCCGTCGCCAAGCTCGTGCACGCCACGCTCAGTGCGCGACAGCTGCACCTCGCCGGACCCTTCAGTTACTTTATAGTGCAGGAGGTGAGTACAGAACAGCACAACTAGTGTAGTGTACCACAGAGAGCGCTGGAGGCCGTCGCCAAGCTCGTGCACGCCACGCTCAGTGCGCGACAGCTGCACCTCGCCGGACCCTTCAGTTACTTTATAGTGCAGGAGGTGAGTACAGAACAGCACAACTAGTGTAGTGTACCACAGAGAGCGCTGGAGGCCGTCGCCAAGCTCGTGCACGCCACGCTCAGTGCGCGACAGCTGCACCTCGCCGGACCCTTCAGTTACTTTATAGTGCAGGAGGTGAGTACAGAACAGCACAACTAGTGTAGTGTACCACAGAGAGCGCTGGAGGCCGTCGCCAAGCTCGTGCACGCCACGCTCAGTGCGCGACAGCTGCACCTCGCCGGACCCTTCAGTTACTTTATAGTGCAGGAGGTGAGTACAGAACAGCACAACTAGTGTAGTGTACCACAGAGAGCGCTGGAGGCCGTCGCCAAGCTCGTGCACGCCACGCTCAGTGCGCGACAGCTGCACCTCGCCGGACCCTTCAGTTACTTTATAGTGCAGGAGGTGAGTACAGAACATCACAACTAGTGTAGTGTACCACAGAGAGCGCTGGAGGCCGTCGCCAAGCTCGTGCACGCCACGCTCAGTGCGCGACAGCTGCACCTCGCCGGACCCTTCAGTTACTTTATAGTGCAGGAGGTGAGTACAGAACAGCACAACTAGTGTAGTGTACCACAGAGAGCGCTGGAGGCCGTCGCCAAGCTCGTGCACGCCACGCTCAGTGCGCGACAGCTGCACCTCGCCGGACCCTTCAGTTACTTTATAGTGCAGGAGGTGAGTACAGAACAGCACAACTAGTGTAGTGTACCACAGAGAGCGCTGGAGGCCGTCGCCAAGCTCGTGCACGCCACGCTCAGTGCGCGACAGCTGCACCTCGCCGGACCCTTCAGTTACTTTATAGTGCAGGAGGTGAGTACAGAACAGCACAACTAGTGTAGTGTAACACAGTGGCATGAAATCAGTAATACGTTGAGTTGTACTATGTAATGCGGTATTATTAATGACTAGTTGTTGGTGAGAGGAATTATAGACGACAAACTGTTATATTACAATTACGTAGTACAGTGAATGTTCAGTTATATGACCGTCCATGCGGTGAAATGAAAGCGGGTGAAGTTAACCATAAAATTATGATTTAATTTTACTGGTGCCTATCCGGCTCGAAGGACCAAAATGATTATGGTGTAGCGTGCTAATAGCCAACACCTGTACTTGAGTCGTTTTACAAAACGAGAAAATATGGCAGCACACAAAAATAAAAATGAAAATTAAATGTGTATTGATGAATTCCCTGAACATCTACATTGGAAACCACAGCTCAGACCCAAGTCGAGAGGAAGAATACAACCATCGGGCAGTTGCCCGGACCAGACACAAACACCCGTCTGGTTGGAGGATCCTCCCTTTCCAAACTGGTGACCCTCGACCATGAACGTCAGCGCAGCCTTCGTGCAGCTACTTCAGCGTGACGTCATCATCATCGCTTCCTTCAAGCTCTTGAGCAACGAGTCATACAGCCAGCCAGTACCAACGGCTTCCACGGGTATCCTGACCATCAGCATGCACCGGACGCGCATTCCTGGTCAGCGTCCTCAGCCTCTTTCATCAACTTCAACCTCATCAGCGATCTTGGCGCAGCGAACAGCACCTTCGGCCGGTCGAAGAACCTCTCCTGGTCGACGCCAGCAGTCAAGCCACTATGTCGCACGGCACCGCTCCGACCCACGAGCCCGCAGCACCACTCCGACTCACTGGAGCCTGCAGCATCATCCCGACTCACTGGGACATCATCACCCCGACTCACTGGGGCATCATCCCGACTCACTGGGACATCATCACCCCGACTCACTGGGGTATCATCCCGACTCACTGGGACATCATCACCCCGACTCACTGGGGCATCATCCCGACTCACTGGGACATCATCACCCCGACTCACTGGGGCATCATCCCGACTCACTGGGACATCATCACCCCGACTCACTGGGGCATCATCCCGACTCACTGGGACATCATCACCCCGACTCACTGGGGCATCACTGCAGACAATTCCGACTCACTGGGACAGCAACACCCCGACTCACTGGGGCATCACCGCAGACAGTTCCGACTCCGTGAACTATGCGGCTCTTCCGGTTCCGACTCACTGGAACCAACCTTCCACTGGCCCGGCAAGCACCGCAAGATGTATGGACGACTCATCAAGAACCATCGATCTCCGATCTCCGGAGGGGAGAGATGTAGCGATATCTATGACGCCACACACGAACTAAAATAACAAGATCCTACATCGCGCAAGCAGAGTTCTTCGCGCGATTTGAACATATACAACAGCCCGAAATCAACTATCGGGCAGTTGCCCGGACCAGACACAACACCCGTCTGGTCGGAGGCTCCTGCCTTTTCAATGGAGGTTTGCGGGACTTTACACCCTGTTCCGCATTACCTCTAAAATGGAATCTGTATGGATTTGGTAAACTTACCGGCTGGTGTGGAGCAAATCTTGACGAATCCACCGATTGAATGCTTGAAACTCCAAAAATCCTTGAAACGTGAATGCTTGAAACAAATGCAGGTCCATTTATTTTACGAGAATCTGCCAAGTTTTTCACCAGATAAAGAAATTTTCACGGCGGAGACGCACACACGTAACTCTGTGGCGAATGGAGCGGTCAAGTATATGACAGGCGGAAGTGAATCGCAAACGCCATCTGACGCGCGAATCAATGACACTCGGTGCCTTGTGAGCATCATAAATTATTACCATAGGTGTAAGAATTCATCAAATAGACACTCAATTATGTCCCCTTTTTATAAAGGATAAGCTAAATATACTTAAATAGTACTGTTACGAGCTGGGTATGGGATAAATTATTTTACACCAATTAATTAACCAAATATCCTTTATTAACTCAACAACTTATTTAAACATACACTAATTCACTAATAATCACTATTCTCTTCGTAATCGCTTGTATTCGCATCCGTTCGCATCCGTAGTCGAAAACAGACTGACCCACTTGCCCGCCGTCCGGCCTATTTATACAGTCATGGAAGTTTCTAGAACATTGTCGAACTATCCTATACTGGAATATTCTAGAAACATCTATGAACTTCTACACAGTACCACAATGGAATGCTCTCGAACGTAGTGGAAACTTCTAGAAACTTCGACTACATTCTCGAACGTTCCAGTGAAATACGTTCGACGTAACACTGCCCCCTCCTTAGACATGCTCGTCCCGAGCATCATTAGTCCCGTAGTATCGCGCCAAACGGTCTACATGGACAATCTTAGGCGCACCTCTTGGACCCTTCTGTATTCGGTAGGTGACATCGTTGATCCTGGTCACAATTCGGTATGGTCCATCCCATTTTGCTTGCAATTTAGGAGACTTTCCTTTGCTGCGCACGGGGTTATGCAACCACACCAGTGAACCCTCGTCAAAACCTCTATTGTTTGCCTTCCGGTCGTATCGGGTCTTCATCTTATCAGACATTTGTTGGCCGGATTGTCTGATATGCTCATATACATCATTCAACTTTTTACGCAAGTCATTCGCATAATCGGTTACACTGCGTGGGGCATCAGGGGGGGTTCCGGTGATTAAATCTGCAGGCAACCGTAATTCTCTTCCAAAGTTCGCGAAGGCTGGTGTCACAGTCGTACTTTCGTGAACTGCACTACGGTAGGACAGAAGAAATGGCTGTATGTGCTTGTCCCAATCCCTTTGCCTGCTTTCCACAACTTTTGCCAGATATCTCTCTAACGTTTGGTTGAAACGTTCTACCATTCCATCAGATTGCAGATGGTAAGAAGTGGTTCTGGTCTTGTGAGTACCCATCAGTCGACAAGTCTCCTGGAAAACTTGTGATTCAAAATTCCTCCCTTGGTCGCTGTGAATTTCCAAGGGTACTCCAAAACGACAGAAGACTTCCTGAACCAATTTATCTGCGACTGTTGTTGCTTCTTGGTTGGGAATGGCGAAGACTTCTGGCCACTTTGTGAAGTAATCCATGACAACCATGAAGTACTTGTTTCCGTTTTCACTTTCCGGAAATGGTTCTGCAACGTCTAGTGCTATCCGTTCCCAGGGTGCTCCCACGTTGTATAATTGTAAAGCACCTCTGCTGCGTGTCTGGGGTCCATTCACAGCCGCACAACTGGTACATTTGCGGCACCAGTCCTCAACATCCTCTCGACAGTGAATCCAGTAAAACCACTCTCGTATCTTCAGTAGAGTTCTTTTTACCCCCATATGTCCTCCTGAACATCCATCATGGTAGAGCCGTAAAATATCCGGTACTTTGGCTTTGGGGACAACAATTTGTAGATGACAGTTGTCTCCTCGGGCGTTTTCCCATTTACGGCACAAGACTTCATCCTGGATAACCAAGCTGTTCTATTGTGCCCAATAGCTCTTTGTGATGGAACTTAACGCCGCAACATCACTCCACTTGGGCTTCGGAGCACCAGCTTTAATCCACTCAAAGATCGGTTTGAAAAAGCTTGCTCAGCAAAATGACACGGACCATTTTGCTGAGCAAGCTGTAGGGTTTCCTTCCATTCATTGCTGAGATCCATTCTTAGCATCCTCACGGAAACTACTTCCTTAGTCTCTTGCTTGGTACAGTGCTTACAGTCTTCAGACAGTTCATCTGCGTTACCGTGAGTTCTCCCACTACGATGTTCCGTTACGAAGTCAAACTCTTGTAGTAGTTCGATCCATCTTGCCACTTGTCCCTCTAGATTCTTGAACTGCAATAGCCACTTTAATGCAGCATGGTCAGTCCGCAATTGGAATTTCCGTCCCAGCAAATATTTATTGAAGTGTTGCAATGTCCTTACTACTGCGAGTAGCTCCCGTCTCGTGACGCAGTAATTTCTTTCAGGTTTGGATAAGGATTTGCTGTAGTAAGCTATAACAACTTCCTGGTTTCCTTTCCGTTGAGACAACACGCCTCCAATTCCAGTATTACTTGCGTCTGTGTCAACTATGAAGTCATTTTCAGTGTCAGGATACCCCAGAATAGGTGTATTACACAGACGTTTCTTTAATTCCCGAAATGCGATGTCACAATTCTCGTCCCAACAGAATTGTTGCTTCTCCTCAGTGAGTTTGTGTAGAGGTTTTGCAATGTGCGCAAAATTCTTGACAAACCGCCGATAGTAGGAGCACAAACCCAGAAATGCTCTGACCTGCGTCTTGTCTTTCGGAACTGGCCAATCCTTGACGGCGACGTTTTTCTCCGGATCTGTCTGCACACCTTCCTCCGAAACTATGTGTCCTAAAAAGTTCACTTGTCGTCTGAAAAATGAGCACTTTTTCGGACTTAACTTAAGATTTGCTGTCCGGATTTTTGACAGCACGCGATTGAGATTTTGAAGGTGATCTTCAAATGTACGGCCCACGATAATAATGTCGTCTAAATAGACAAGACATGCGTCTCCAATCAATCCGGCAAGTACTTGCTCCATTAGCCTTTCAAACGTCGCAGGAGCATTGCACAATCCGAATGGCATAACTTTAAACTGCCATAGTCCCTTTCCTGTTGAAAATGCAGTTTTCTCCTTATCTTAGGGTCTATTTCCACTTGCCAGTAGCCACTTTTCAGGTCTAGCGTGGTAAACCACCTCATTCCAGTCAGTGTATCCAATGTGTCGTCGATCCTAGGCAGTGGGTAACTGTCCTTTTTCGTGACGTCGTTCAATCGTCGATAGTCCACACAAAAGCGTGTGTTGCCGTCCTTTTTCTTCACCAGAACCACAGGAGAACACCATGGACTCGATGAAGGCTCTATAACACCATCCTTCGCTATACCCTCAATCATCATTTCCACTTCCTTTTCACGTGCAACCGGCAATCTTCTTGGTCGTTGACGGATTGGTAACTCGATGCCAGTATTAATTTTGTGCTGAACCAGTCCTGTTCTTCCTATGTCAGCATCATTTGTAGAGAAAGAGTCGGCGTACTGAAGTAACATCTTCTTAGCCTTATCCATTTCTACTTCCGTTAAATCGCAGTTTTCCAAAAGTGTTGACACGTCAAATTTCAAGCGGAACACTTTTGCTGATGGTATGCCTTCCATGAAGATTTCCTCTGTACCACACTTCAATACTCCTTGATCAACGTCGATCTCACAACGATGTTTCCGCATGAAGTCTACTCCCAGGATACAATCGTCCACTATGTCGGCCACGATGACATTATGCCGATAGATTTTGTTACCTAATTTTAACTCCACCTCCTTCCTACCTCGGACGATTATGTGCTGACCGGTAGCTGTCAGTAATTGTATACGGTCGTGGTTATTAAAGAAGTCCCCAAGGAACCGACTTGCTAGGTGAGAATTGACGACCGTGTGAGAAGCTCCAGTATCCAACGTCAGTTTGCATGGTTTGCCGTTGACTTCGCCTTTGATGATCAGGCTGTTTCCGTCATGGGCCTGTGAGATCGAGATCCTCGGGGCTCTTTCAATACCAACCAGCACTCGCCCCCCAGTCCTGGCGTTAACTCGTTTCCCTGCAGTTGCTGGGCAGTCGTATCAGTTGCCCTTTCTTGCTGGGATTGATCTTCTCTCAGTGAGCTGCGCTTTGGACATCTTGACCGAAGATGACCCCTTTCACCACAAGTGTAACATCTAGGGCTATATCCTTGCGGACGATCGCGTACAGGTGATGCCACAACCTCCCTGATACAGTGTGTTCGATGGTCTTGCCTCACTGCCTCTACTTCCAAGGCATGGGCCAAGGCGTCCTTCAGTGTCTCATGGTGCCCAAGTCTTACAGCGGCTCTAACTTCCAAGTCACGTATTCCGTCGACGAACGCCTGTACCAGATAGCCATTGATGAGTGCAGGGGCGGACTGGTATGCTTTCCGAACCAACTTTTCAACTTCCAAGGCCCACTGCTGTAGGTTCTCGGCACTACGTTGAACGCGATCCCTTAACTTAACGCGAAAAACGTGCTCCAAGTGCGCGTCGCCGTATCTGGACTCTAACGCTTCCAGCAGCTGCTCGTAGGTCACATCCTTGCCAAGAGCCTCAAGTATGGTTAGGGCCTGGTCTCGGAGGCCTAAGGTGAGCGCGGTCATAGCTTGTTCTTTGGTCCACCCATTCGCTTTCATAACGGCCTCAAATTGAATTTTGTAGGCCGACCATGAAGATGTTCCGTCGAATGGCGGCACCTTAAATCCACGTGCCGAAGGTGCAGCGACCACTGAAGGCACAACCCCGTTTCCAGCCCTAAGTTCACCTAAAGCCTTCTTCACCCCGGCAATCTGAACTTCAGCTTCTGAGATGCGATTCTCATGCTGGTGAACCTGCTCCTTCATCACCTTGAACTCTTTGCCAAGTGTTGAGTGAAGGTCTTTAATGAGGAGCATCTGCTCTTCTTGGCGGCGGGCCTGTTCTTCTTGGCGGCGGGCCTGCTCCTCTTTATCTTGATGAAGCTTCTCCTCCAACCGACGGACCTGCTCTTCTTGACGGCGAGCCTGTTCCTGCAACAGCGCCATTAGCGCAGACAAGTCTGACACCGCTGGTGCTGAAGAAACTCCACATGGGCCAGAGACTGGCTCTGTCGTAGGCTGAGCACCACCCGGCGTCTGTATCGAAGAATCTCCAAACCGCCTCTGATCCATGTCTTGCTGCCGTTGACTCCTTGTACGAATACCGTCCGTGTCGTCCTTTGGTAAAATTGGCATAATTTATCCCTCACTTCTGACACCAATTTGTTACGAGCTGGGTATGGGATAAATTATTTTACACCAATTAATTATCCAAATATCCTTTATTAACTCAACAACTTATTTAAACATACACTAATTCACTAATAATCACTATTCTCTTCGTAATCGCTTGTATTCGCATCCGTTCGCATCCGTAGTCGAAAACAGACTGACCCACTTGCCCGCCGTCCGGCCTATTTATACAGTCATGGAAGTTTCTAGAACATTGTCGAACTATCCTATACCGGAATATTCTAGAAACATCTATGAACTTCTACACAGTACCACAATGGAATGCTCTCGAACGTAGTGGAAACTTCTAGAAACTTCGACTACATTCTTGAACGTTCCAGTGAAATACGTTCGACGTAACAGTACTATAATGATAGTACGGAAAAATTGTAATTGATTTTAGTTCCTGATTTTTTGGTAATGATTATTAAATAAAAAACTTTTTTACAAAAAAAAAACAACCGACTTCCAAAAAAGAAATACACTAAAAATTTAAAAATAACTTTAATTTCGGAAGTCGGTGTTTGTATTTTATTTCTTCGCTATTTGACACCGACTTCCGAAACTAAAGTTATTTTTAAATTTTTAGTGTATTTCTTTTTTGGAAGTCGGTTGGTTTTTTTTGTAAAAAAGTTTTTTATTTTTCGCTTTTTAGTTGTTATACCCCAGAACTAAACACCCCAATACCATGAAACGTGGAATTTAAACATTAGGAGAACACAAAAACGTCATCAAGATAATAATATGCGTATTTTTCTTTTTTGTTCAGTTTCTCAAAAAGCGCCAAAGCAATTTCGATAAAATTTATATGGGACTACCTCGGGAGTATATTCTTTCGGATAAAAAAAGAATTTTGAAAATCGGTCCACAACTGACGGAGAAATTACAGTCGAACATAGAACCTCCTCCTTTTTCGAAAGTCGGTTAAAAAGGCAATTGACGCTTCACCAGACTTAAATAAAAATAACTGCCACCAAGTGCATCGGACTGCTTGAAAAGTGACTTGTCTGGAACTTTTTAATTGTTTTTTACAGTCGGGTTTCTTGAAAATATTTTTTTTTTTACTGACACCTTGATCTGAGAGGTTAAGCAACACTTTCCAAGTTCGGTTTTTGGATGGGTGACCATTTGTATTTTTTCATATTTAGGTAAATTTTTTCCTTACTCTTATTTTTTCCTTACTCTTGTGTAACTCGTGGCAGTGACCATTTTACTGGTTTTTTTTTCACCTCACCTGATTATGATGAAAATTGATAAAAACAACTGTTTTCTTGACTGTACTCAATAATAAATCAGCGCTGGGTTTCTGGCGCCCTTGGTATGGGCACGCTCAGCGCATTTATTGTATCACCCTGTACTATTCTGCTATTTCACGTTGTGTTTGTTGCTATTCTGTTGTGTCTGTGACGAATAACCGTTCTCTATTCTATTCTAAAAGTTCTACCTTCAAATCAATGAATATGACCAGCTTTTGGGTGTAAGGTATTTAAAAAGTTAAGAAACCATGGATTCGAACGAAGAAGAAACCTTCAAATCGAAGCTGACCTTATTTATAACTTGCAGGGCACTCCCGAAGCCCGGCTGGTGAAGGGTCCGCTTTGGCTCGGCGTGGCGGCGCGCTGGGCGGGAGCCGCCGGCCAGGGCTCGCGCGCCGTGGTGGCCAGCGCGGCGGTGGACGACACCACCTGCCTGCTGCTGGGCATCCCGCCGCGCTACCAGCACGAGCCCAGGAAGTGAGTATATTGTAGCTGCCAGCAGGGCTCGCGCGCCGTGGTGGCCAGCGCGGCGGTGGACGACACCACCTGCCTGCTGCTGGGCATCCCGCCGCGCTACCAGCACGAGCCCAGGAAGTGAGTATATTGTAGCTGCCAGCAGGGCTCGCGCGCCGTGGTGGCCAGCGCGGCGGTGGACGACACCACCTGCCTGCTGCTGGGCATCCCGCCGCGCTACCAGCACGAGCCCAGGAAGTGAGTATATTGTAGCTGCCAGCAGGGCTCGCGCGCCGTGGTGGCCAGCGCGGCGGTGGACGACACCACCTGCCTGCTGCTGGGCATCCCGCCGCGCTACCAGCACGAGCCCAGGAAGTGAGTATATTGTAGCTGCCAGCAGGGCTCGCGCGCCGTGGTGGCCAGCGCGGCGGTGGACGACACCACCTGCCTGCTGCTGGGCATCCCGCCGCGCTACCAGCACGAGCCCAGGAAGTGAGTATATTGTAGCTGCCAGCAGGGCTCGCGCGCCGTGGTGGCCAGCGCGGCGGTGGACGACACCACCTGCCTGCTGCTGGGCATCCCGCCGCGCTACCAGCACGAGCCCAGGAAGTGAGTATATTGTAGCTGCCAGCAGGGCTCGCGCGCCGTGGTGGCCAGCGCGGCGGTGGACGACACCACCTGCCTGCTGCTGGGCATCCCGCCGCGCTACCAGCACGAGCCCAGGAAGTGAGTATATTGTAGCTGCCAGCAGGGCTCGCGCGCCGTGGTGGCCAGCGCGGCGGTGGACGACACCACCTGCCTGCTGCTGGGCATCCCGCCGCGCTACCAGCACGAGCCCAGGAAGTGAGTATATTGGATACTGGGTTCTGGCAGCAGCTTCGCCCGTCTGATACTCTCAAATTATTGTAAGGAAACGAATTCCCAAGATGTCAGCGAAAAGTATCCTATGTTCTTTTTCAAGGTTTCTAATTTTTAACGGACTTCAAAAATAGGATCAGGTTCTATGTTCGACTGTATGTTTTTTTAATAAATTGTCATGGTAACCGATTTTTCTGTCAATTGTAGATCGATTTTCAAAATTCTCTTTTCATCCGTAAGAGTATACTTCAGAGGTGGTCTCATATAAATTTTACCGAAAATGCTTCAACGCTTTTTGAAAAATCAGCTCTGACAAAAAATATGTATACTAAGATGACGTTTTTGTTTCCTCCAATTACGAGTATATTCAAATTCCATGTTCCATGTTATTAGGGTTATCGATTCGGACGTAACTTTAATATTTAGTTTAAGTTCTGGGATAAAAAAAAAGTGAATCCAAAAAAGAAAATACACAAAAAATCGAAAAACAACTTTCATTTCTGAAGTCAAATAACGAAGAAATAAAACAAAAAGTGTGTGTGTACTTATATGTACGCACGTAAGAGTTATACTCCTTTGTCGTAACAAGATAAAAAACCAAACTGTTACAAAGTCTACAAAGGGAAAACAATCATTCTTCATGAACCACAGATTATCTAACTTCAGGGTGTCGGTTTTTTGTGACGGTGTGCGCGCATCGTAATAATTTACTCTCATAATTTTTCCCTAACGCGCCAAAAGAAGTATAAATTCAACAAACACCGCCTTCCGAAATATCCCAAATATCTCAGACCATTATACAGGCTGTAACGGAAAGGTGTGGTCATATTTTAAAAACTGCATCTGCCCATCGATATGAATAACTTTATTCAAGAAAACCTAAGGAAATTCTCAAAAAAAAATTACCTCCCATACAAATATTGATCAGCTGATGATAACTTTGTATCGAAAGTACAATTTTTTTTTTGGGAATTTTCTATTTTTTTCTTAGAGAAAGTTGTTCATTTCCATGAGCAGAACCGGTTCTTAAAATATGACCACACCTTTCCGTTACATCCTGTATAGTAGTCTATGTCTCAGACGCAGTAAACGGTATCATTACGAACCAGTGTAAAATATAAACCTTCGTTCCAGTCTGTTCGGGGCCGCGTTCGAGCAGGCCGCCACCAAGTGCGGCGCGTCCGTGTCGCTGGACCACGCCGACTCCTCCATCATCACACTCCCTCTGGCGCAACGCGCACAGTTCCTGGACGCTCTGACTGCTTTATTAGCGTAACCTAGTACTTAGTGTGTCCTAGCTAGGGAGCTTTTATTATACAGTAGGAATTCATCAAATAACTTCTCCCGCTCTGGGTGGAGTGGGAGAGCGTGTCAGACTCTTAGGGCCGATTTCACCATTCGCTCTATAAACTAAGTTTTACTGAACTAAGCTTAGCGTAAAAAATAAAAACCATAAAAAAGATTATAGTGAGTTAACCTTAAAAGATAGACATATGCTGTCGCGGTTTTTTTTTAGAACTTTAAAAGGAGAACAATTCCATCATACATAATTTTTGCGTAACTTTAACCGTTTACGCAGCGCACGCAACTGAAGCTCTCAAAAGGATTTTTTTTCCCGTTTTAGCCACATTTTTCATTGATGCTTCGCTCCTGTTGGTCGAAGCGTGATGTTATATAGCCTTTCTCGATAAATGGACTATTCAACACAAAAATAATGTTTCAATTCGATCCAAAAAAAACTCTTCAGCTTTGACAGCGGCTAAACGCGTTTAAACGAGCTTAAACGTCGAAAAATGGGCGTGTAGAATTGGTGAAATCGGCCCTTACTGACTAAAACCCGCCCATGTTCCTTCAGTTGCATGTGTCAGGACAAGGTGACTCATTAAAACAGTCTCACGACCCAGCAGGTGTGGTGTATTCGCTAACTCAGTTGACATCAATTTGATAGGCACTTTTGCAGTACATTGCTCGGTAGACATAGATTATAATAGGCACTACGTAGTACATTTTTGTTTTCCTATACGTCAAAGCAGCAATGTACTGCAAATTGCCTATCAAATTGATGTCAACTGAGTTAGCGAATACACCTGGTGGTAGCTAGGAGCTACGGAGAAGTTGATAGTATGTGGTCTTGAATGGGTAAGATGAGGTGTCTTTTCATTTTGCCGAATACTTTATCCTATCATTTTGCACTGGATTTCGCCTCCTATAGGTAACTAGCATAAAAATGTTTAAAAACAAGGTTCTAAATCAACTATCATAATTAAATGCTTACACAAAATATCGTGTCTGTGCAATTAAACGTTGAAGAGTTCGTTTATCTGGAGCTTATCCGAGATGCTGATCCAGGTCATACTTAACATAAGAATACACTGGTGCCGATTGTATTGCGCACTAACTAAACTTAATTTAGGCTATTGCTATCTTTTTCTCTCTAATAAAACAAGGAAGAGACGGACGTAAATTAAGCTGTCAAATTTAGTTGAACTAATATTTCCATACAAATTAAGAGTACCTACACGTAAAAATATGTCGAATAAAAACGCAATGCGTAATGTAATACTAGTTGTACATCTCTAACTTAGTTCATAGCTACAGCCGTCCTTTTCTCGCACTGCCTTTTAGAAAAAGATAGCGATTCTCTTATTTTAGTTATTGAACAAGAGAATCGACACCATTGTCATCAGCACTGAACCAGCTTGGAAAAATTCAACTCCATAAGATAAGAGGAATTAGTTCTTATTCAGCTTGCAAGATTACTGCAAGTTAAATAAACGCTTATTATAAAATAATTGCACCGGAATAAAGACGATATGTCCACTATCGGTTGCCTAGCGCTCATTATATACCAAACAAAATGTGTGAAAAGTATAAAAATTTAAATGTTTGATTAGTTTCGTAAGCCTGTAGAAATAATTCATACGTTTATGCAAGTGCTCAAAAACTGGATCATGATGTAATGTCTTACTTCTGGTTTTATATCAACTAACCGCAACGCTAAGTAGAATACACATATTCCTTTTGATTACGACAAAAGCGTCAATACATACAAGGTGAAGACGTCAATCCTACTAATATTATCAATGTGAAAGTTTGTGAGGATATATGTTTGTTACTCTTTCACACAAAAACTACTGAACGGATTTTGATGAAACTTTACAGTAATATTGCTTAAGTTGAAAGCTCCAGGGTAGCCCGCGAAATTCAAATTTTTTTGCAATTTGCAGGTCAGTATCAGGTTGCATGTTGGTCAAAATACGATTCGCGGCCGTAGCAAGTATGTATTTACAGAACTGTAATCATTACAATCATCAATAAAACTGTCTCACTTAGAATTGATGCCAAATGTCATGATTTTTTTTTTTTTGGGGAGTGGGAAATCATCCTATGACTTCTCCCGCTCTAGGGTGGAGCGGAAGGGCGTGTCAGACTCTTACTGATTAAAACCCACCCCTGTTCCTCCCTGCCTTGAGTGCCCGGGGGCGAGGTAACTCTTTCGAATTTATCCTCCACCCCCGGGCAGGCATCGGCCGTGGCAGGCCCCGTCCTTTTGCTGACAACTCTTTGAGGCGCGCGTGGAACACTACGCGCCGTCGACTCTCGGGCCTGGTGCTGATCGGACGGCGAGTTACCCACTACTCGCCGTCCGCAGGCCCGGGTCTATGGTGGCCGGAGATCGTCTCGCGGCCCGTGGCGTCTCCTGCGGCGGCTGCGGCTGAGGGCGCTAGGGCGACTCTGCTGTTGTTGAGTCTCCCTAACGTATGCCGCCTCCCTCTTCGCGAAGAAAAGAAAAAAAAAAAAAATGTCATGATTTGAAATACTTACATTTGGCATCAATTTTAACTGAAAGAGTTGTATTGATGATTTTAATTATTATAATTCTATAAATACATACTTGCTACGGCCGCGAATCAAATTTTGACCTAGATACAACCTGACCCTGACCTGCAAATTCCAAAAAACGTAAGAAAATTTGACTTTGCGGGCTACCCTGGCTTCGAAGGTGGATCCTTAAACATAAGAATACTTCTCTTTTTTTTCATATTGTTGTGTATGTCGTTAATTTGTGGCAAATAAATACTTTTTCTTTTCTTTCTTAACACATAGGCTATAACTTGTAATGGAGAGATGTACTTAATCAGCTGTTCAGTGCATATTGTCGAGTTACGTAAAGATTTCAGTGTTGGTCCCATTGTAAAAGTTGTTCATAATGATGAGTATTGCTTGTTTTAATTTATTGTTGTACTAGCTGCGCCTCGCGGTTTCACCCGCATAGACCGGGATAAAAAGCCCATGTGTCAATTCAAGGTATAAGGGACCGTTCAAGTATTACGTAACAACTATAGGGGGGTGGGGGGTCTATGCTTTGCTTATTTTTGATCTAATATATTTTATTGATATTTTTTGTCTAATAGATGGTGATTACGTCAGCAGTAATTATTTACTATTTTACACATATGGCAATCCACACATTGTCTATGCTTGAAAACGAAACGCATATTCGGGGATTCCCACAAATAATGAATACTTGCAAAGCTTTTGCTGACAAGGAAGAAGGAAGGAGGGGAAATAATCGTAATACATCTGCTTACTTAATACTTGAACGGTCTCTAAGCTATCTACATACCAAATTTCATCCAAATCGGTGCAGCCGTTTGAGCGTGAAGAACTAACAAACATACAAACACACACTCACAAACTTTCGGCTTTATAATATTAGTGTGATTGTCGTCTCTACCTTGTATAATTTAACACCATACCTAGCGCTTCTTAGCTAGGACATTACCTTTTCATAGGCTGCTGGACAATCGACGCCAAGTACTCGAGGGTGAACCATTTATGGTGTATCTACAGGCGTTTAGCAGAAAATAATGACGGAGTGCTGCCGAATCGTGGGAAATACTTGTGGAGCCTCCAGGGCTCCAGGAGTTCTATAGCATGGGGAGCTGTCTCACTCGCTGGCGGCGAGTCGTGGGGCCAAGTGCCGTTACGTGTGGAGTGTAAGAAATTAAAGAGGGAACTGCACTCTTAACTCAATCATATCACTTCGGAATATCACAGCGTTCCAGAGGAGGCGGAGCGAGATTTCCTAGGATTTATCTTTATTGGCTAGTTGGTCGGTGTATTAAAGTTGAACTTCCCACGATTCGTCACTGTCGGGCAACACTCTGTCATAAAGGTATGATTCCGAACTCGGCAGCACGCAGCAGTGCTGCCACTGTGGTGCTGCCTGCCGAGCTGTTCGTGGTGTTGTGCTATTTTATATTCATTCAGTTGCTTTGAGTCGATTGAGCACTAACTTTTATTTATATTGTTGGAAGAGGATGAAGATAACGATGATAATTAGTATGACTGCTATCGTAAAGGGAGGATATAACTCACCAACTTAATTAATTATTCCTCTTTTGAATCAGAGAAATTTATATTTTTGTTGCCAATTTACTTGTCAACATTCACGTGGGTACTATCGCTGCGACGGACGCGTCACTACTGAGCCTTTAAACCAAATACATTTCTGTTAACGCTAACGCTTCGTGCAAAATGTATGGCAAGGACATTACTGGGCGTGAGTCACGTGACACTTCTTGTTGATATGCACGCGTTTGACCACCATCTCACCTGATGGTATGCGATGATGTGGTCGAAGATAGAGCACGCTTCCCAAGAAGTAACCTATTCACTGTTGACTTAAAGACTCCCAGGTTGTAGCTATCAGGAAACACAGACTCCGGCAGGGAATTCCACTCCTTGGCCGTACGCACAATAAATGTGTTCCCAAAACGTTTTGTGCGTGTGGATGGGATGTCCACCATGTACCGGTGGCGCATCGCCGTACGTCTTGTGGTCCGATGATGGAACGGGCTTGGCGGAATCAAATTATGCAATTCCGTCGCACACTCCCCAAAATGTAACCGTTAGAAAACCGACAGGCATGAACTCGGCGTCTATGCTCATTGGAGCTTCGACTCGACGAGCCTATCATTGCCGATGATCCCCTTGGCTCGTTTCTCAATTGTCTCAAGGGCATCAAGCTGGTATCTGGCAGATCCGTCCCAAAGATGCGAGCAGTACTCCATACACGATCGAACTTGCGCTTGATAAAGTTTGAGCAGCTGTTCCGGCGTGAAGTACCGTCTCACCTTAGCGAGGATCCCCAACTTTTTGGCAGCCACTTGAGCCTTTGCCTCTATGAAGGGACCAAAATTGAGGGTAGATGTCAACGTAACACCAAGAAGATCAAGTTGGTCGGTTATTGGCACAAAATTGAAATTTCCATTTAGCGGAAAAAAGACACGCCTGAGTCTTAGCAGCATTGAACTTGACCAGATAGATATACATGGGGAGCAGTAGTGCTGCGGCAGCACTGCTGGCGTGTGCAAGTGCTACCGAGATCGGAGTCGTACCTTTATTTTCTACAAAATACCAGGAGATTCACCCATAGCCACATCCAGATGCCAGCTTGTCCATATTATACAACGTGCGTATGCGAAATGAACAACTTTCTTCAAGAAAGTAATCGTCAATTTAGAAAAAATCATTTGGACCTCCCAAAAATTAGATCAACTGATAATAACTATGTATGGAAAGCGCAATCGC
Source organism: Polia nebulosa (assembly GCA_951329385.1). Lineage (NCBI taxonomy): Eukaryota > Metazoa > Arthropoda > Insecta > Lepidoptera > Noctuidae > Polia > Polia nebulosa. The sequence continues at coordinate 2,588,751 of OX589606.1, read as the reverse complement.
GTTGGGCAGTTTTGAGATGGGAAAAAACAATTGAACTCGCGCGCCACCGACACCGCTACGCGATTCGCTACGAGAGTGCTACGACGCATAGCGACGTAACACTCGTAGCGGTTCATGAGGCGCGTTGGGTATTTTTGTTCAAGTTTTTTTGTTTTCATTTCTGACGGTACTCCGACTGGCAATTTTTTTTTTTTTTGGGAATTTACTTAACTGCCTCGACGAAAGTATCTAAGTATAATATGACCAGCTATTTCAGTTACAGCCTGTATTTGCTACCGAGTTACCGAGTACCCGGCTTCGCCTACCCGGACCATGTGAGACGGGCCTCTGTAAATATTTTAGCTTATAAGTCATTGCAAATAAAGCAGCTGGAATGATAATACTGATTATGAAATTCTTGATACAAACATTTTGTTACTGGAACCATCTTTTATGAAGGAGGTTTATATGAGGTACCACACGATGAACCACTTTTACTGTGGGACTAACCACTGAATAGGAAAAACTCACCAAGTGCGTGTCGGATTTCGCACATTAAGGGTTCCGTACCAAAAATTGGTATTTTTTAGTAAAGTATACGTAATAATAAACATTATCACCAAATTTCAAGTTAAAAAATTCTTCGTAACAAAATTTTGTGACAGACGACGGACGGACAGACAGACGGACACGTGAGTGACAACAATAGGGCTCCGTTTGGAGCCTTCGGGTACGGAACCCTAAAGACAAGTGATAGTGCCCACGCAGCTATCCGGCGTGTGACACAATTATGCTGAAAAATATGTAAAATAATAGCAACCTTCGCCAGTTGTAATAAGTCTTAATTTTGTATGAACAGTAAGTTCAATTTTGACGGAAAGCTTATTTTATGACACGCGCCGGATATCAGCGTGGACTTCCACTTGTTTTTTTTTTTATTCCCTGGGACCAACCTAGAAATCAGCTGTTTAGTAATTTTGTCGAATTTCTTTTCGCGATTTCAGGGTTGGTCCCATAGTAAAAGTTGTTCATAGTGATGAGTATAACCAGCGTTTTAATTTATTGTCGTGTCCACCTTGTATAGGTAAGTTTATAGACTTAAAATCAACAAATTAATAATGTGCCTGCAATAAAATGATGTTAGTTTAGAAATGATTCAGTAATTAAATAATTCAAGTGCCTCTAAAACGATAATAATTATTATAATCAATTATTACGCTAAATAAATATGTTTTTCGCAAGTCATTCTAATATGCTATTTTAATGATTTAATAATAATCAATGTAATTTTCCTGTGTTTTGTTTTGTTATTTGTAATCGTTTCCCAGTTATAATTAGAATGTTTCTGTAGAATTATTTTGAATGTGCGTGTTATGTTATGAGAGTTAAAAAACTGTAGTTTTACATGAACAAAGAATAATTTCAAAATTTTATTCTGGGATTATATAAAAAGTCTAAAAACTGTGATAGGTTCTAAAGTCAGTTCCGCCTATACAAATAATAACAAGCAATATTTCACTTATTTCAAAATTAACTTTATTTCAATAAGAATAGGGTATATATTGTATTACACAAGTAAGCGTGCATACAATACTCTATCCTCAAGTGCACATATCGGATTCGCCTGTGTCTGAGTATTTAAGTTGATGTTGGCCATGTAATATAAAAAAATATAAAACTACAGTTTTTTTTTTAATTTCTATAATAGGGTTGATAACTGAAGTGACTGTGTTTCTAATTTTAAGTTCTTAGTTAATAATATTTATTTAGAATTAGATGCAATATGAAATAAAACAATTGATAATATAAAAATATTTTATTTTCATACCTAAAATTTTTTTTTCATATACCTACATATACAGTAGGTATCAAACTCACTGGAAATTAATTATATTTGTTACAACAGTAGTATTGCCTACGCCACGGATAATAATATAATGCTAGCGCACCTTTATCATCATCATCATTTCAGCCGAAAGACGTCCACTGCTGGACATAGGCCTCCCCCAAGTGTCGCCACAAAGACTAGTCCTGTGCGTCTCGCATCCATTGGCTACCCGCGACCCTCACGAAGTCATCGGTCCAGGTTGTGGGAGACCTTCCAACGCTGCGTCTTCCCGTACGCGGCTGCCAATCCAGGACTTTTCGGCCCCATCGATCATCTGTTCTGAACCATCTACTGCCAGTTTGGCGATTCTTCGGACTGTCGGTAACCTTGGTTCTTATGCTGATATCATCATTCCTGATTCGATAACGCAAGGAACCTCCGAGCATAGCCCTCTCCATTTGGGTGACTTTAAGCCTTCTGATGAGGCCCATTGTGAGCGAGCACGTTTCAATGCCATATGTCATCACTGGCAACACGCACTGGTCATAGACTTTCGTCTTGATACACTGGTATGTGGGACGAGAAGATACCGCGCAGCTTTCCGACCGCTGCCCAAACCAGTCAGATTCGAAGTTTAACTTCTCTCTCGAAATTAGACCTAGCTGGATCGTGTCCCAGGTAAACGTAATCGTCTACAACTTCGAGCGTAGTCTCCGATCTTGATAGGAGTGGGTGCTACATGGGTAACCCATGTAGCACCCACTGTATTTACCATGTCCTGGGTTTTTTCCATGTCCACGACTTTATATCCCAAAGGATAAGTTTAATACTTTGATAAATAATAATATTTCAAAATACCAACAGGTATTAATTAAACATTAACACACGAATCGAATTGGTTTTCTATACTTAATTTCGCCAATCGCTAAATAATTTTCACAGATCATCTGGCTGATCTAATGAAGCTTATCTCCTTCCTCCCTCTGTATGAGAAGAGGATTTCTCGTTCATGCTGCTATTATCTTTCCATGGGGACCTGGCTACCTCCAGCCCTCTTGGTAGAGTCAATTCCTACTGTTAGTTGATTCTATAAGCTTCACCAATAAAATGAGGTAACTCAGATTAAACTTGAGAACGTAATTGATATGTCTTATGATTATGCAACAAAGTTAAAATTTACCAAATAAAAAAAAGCTAGATTTAATGTAAGATCAGATTTAAAAAATCAAAAGTCCCGACTCAAGTGCGAGACTGACAAGAAACAGTTATAAAAAATTGAAATCATTATATATGAATCTTGTGATCAAGTCCAGGGCCCACTTTGGTTGATCTGTTGGGACCATGTGGCCAGCATTTCGGACCAGGACTTCAGTTAGATTGCCTGCCGTCTTCACATAGCCTGCCACTTCACCGTCAACCTTCCATATTTCTCTTTTTGCAGTTTTATACTCATTAGCTGAAGTAAAGACTAAATTACGTAAAAAGTTTTCTGTGAGTGGGTATGCTACAACAATATCAAGTTGCCCATTATAAAACAACATTCTGTAATGTGATAACAGCTCTGTAATGGCTGGAGCTACGGACTTCAACATGTCGAGTGCCAACAGTAACTGAACTTGTTGTCCATCGTGGAAAGGTAGTCCTCCGACGTGCACACTATGCCTTACATTATCATTTTGCAATAAGGCTGTGAACTCTGTCATGTCATCCTCTCCTCCTGATGCTTCTAAGTAGTTGTAATAGTAACTAAACCCTGTGTAATGTTTGAAGTATGAGATGTTGTTCAACTCTCCATCCATCAGTCGGTCTACAAGTATATCAGCTTGCACCCAATTCTTTTCCTTAATTTGCTTTACTATCTCATTTTGGTATTTTACAAATAGTTTCAGCTCATTACTGTCCAGTAATCCAAGTTGGTACAAGTAGTTACCATAATCTAATTGATTGACCGGATCGCAGTATCCGTTACCGATTGCCATACCTTGTAAATTGATTTTTGCAAAACCATTTTCATTTTCTCTATGGATTAACAATCCTAGAGATGGTATGTACTTCCCTGCATAAGATTCACCTGTTATATAAAAAGCATTTTTCTTCAAATGTGGAAATAGTTGGAAGAACTGTGTTAAAGTCCTGTACAGTCCTTTCGCTACACAGTCTTCATCCATACAATATCCACTTTCATTATCCGTGAAGCTAAATCCAGTGCCTACAGGATTGTCAATGAATATTAGGTGGTTATTTAGAGCCCAGTGGTATTTCCTTAAAGCGAAACCTTCTTTTTTGGCTATCAGAGGCCCCAGCTCCGTGAACAGACCGAAGAGCGAGCTTCCTCCGGGCCCGCCTTGTAGCCAGAGGACGATCGGAGCATCCTCCTTCTTAGAAAAAGGCGGGAAATACCAAAAATAGATATTGGAGTTGTACTTCTCGTCGATCGTGAAGAAGCCGGCGTGACTTCGGAATCCTATCTTCTCCGTTATAGAAACCCGCGAGAGATTTTGAGCGAGTAATATCGAACCTTTTTTGAGGTACGGAGTGATCATGAGAGGATTACCAGCTGTTTTAGTCGAACTAGCGTCCAGTTTTAGCCGCGGATACACATTTGGAAAGAAAGTAGCATTCACCACATAAAATGCACTCAAGGCTGCGAATAATAGTGTCCTTATTATGAAAGAATCACGCTGTGTCTTCATGGTGTAGCACTCAAATAATGCAACCGGTTACTAGTCACATTACTAAATAATAACAAGTCTCAAATAAAATGCCGACGACTTCTAAGTAGGTACTTTTTTTGTGTTTGTATTCGGTTTCGGATGCCGATGAGTCGATGACCGTTTGACATTTCTGTCATTTATGAAGACTGTCATTCGGCGCAAGGTCATAGAAAAACATTCAAAAACCTGGTTTTTGTATAATTATGCGTAATATATATAAATAAAAACAAACTTCAGCAAAATTAATTTGCGCAGCAAAATATGAAAATGTAAATGCTTGTCGTCATTGTTAGACTATAAATAAATTACTTTTTGTGTTTGATTTGAATAAATTCAAAGAATGAAGAATATTCGATCCGCTGTATTCAAGCAAGACTGTCAAGTCAATAAAAAATACGTCAGCACAATCACGAGCTAGTGATGCTTGTTACCTATATTGATAATATATTGTTCTGAAAATTATCAATCGAATGATTGCTCCCAAAAAACCGTCTAATTCCGTCATTCGGAGATAGATCAAGTAGTAGGAGATCGTGGCTAAAGTAATAACAGCTGCACGGGTCGACCCATCAGGTTAAGCTATGTTTGCCGGAGTTGGTCGATGAATGGGTGACCATCTTTACATACCGAGACTCCTCCGTGAAGCCGTTGGTCCCGGCTGTCAATCATGGATTTTTGACAGTCGTTACGGGTCGTCAGAAGCCCGAAAGTCTGACATCCAGTCTTACCAAGGGGTAGGTATCGTATTACCCAGTAACTGGGTTGTGGAAGTCAGATAGGCAGTCCCTCCATGTAAAATACTGGAATTCAGATGCATCCGGTTAGACTGGACGCCGACCCCAAGATAATTGGGAAAAGGCTAGGCAGATTGAGATATATTATCAAGTGTGATAGTTCAATCGCTATGAGAATCTGCCATATAGGTGAACTACTCTCAAAAGTATAATTATTATTGCACGAACTTAACTTAATTTAGGCTATTCCTATCTGTTTCTCTCTAATAAAACAAGAAAGAGACGGACGTAAATTAGAACTGTCAAATTTAGTTGAACTAATATTTCCATACAAAATCAAGGGTACACGTAAAAACATGTCGATTAAAAACACGTTTTTTTTTTTTGTGGGGTGGGAAATCATCCAATGACTTCTGCCGCTCTGGGTGGAGCGGGAGGGGGTGTCAGACTCTTACTGACTAAAACCCACCCCTGTTCCTTCCTGCCCTTAGTGTCCGGGGGCGAGGTAACTCTGTTTCGAATTTATGCTAACCCCCGGGCGGAAAAATTGAACGGTACACGATTCAGCTTGTCATCCTTGCGCAGGGGCCATCACTAATCGCTTCTGTATCGTTCCAATATGTACTACCGAAGTAAGTAAGTACACTACCGAATTAAGTAAGTACATTAAAACACGGTGAAGCGCAAGGCGTAAACTAGTTTGTCATCTCTAACTTAGTTCATAGCTATAGCCGTCCTTGTCTCGCACTACCTTTTAGTAAAAGACAGCGATTCTCTAATTTTAATTTAGTTATTGAATAAGAGAATCGGCACCACTGACCTGCAAATAGCAAAAAACGTAAAAAAAACTTATTTCGCGGGCTACACTGGCGCATCCACCTTTCGCCTGCAGTTCTTGATTTCGTTCGTTTAATTTCAATCAAATTGTTAATCGGGCAGTAGGTCTAGGTACATTCGTATCAACATCAAATTACGAACATCACTCACAATAATTGCCTTTGCCTTGCTTACATTGTGGCTTAGGTGCCCTGTAAACGATCAAATTTGTTGTTCAAACTTCACGTTTTCATCAAAATTTGTTTGACAAACGCATCAAACAAAGCTGCACACTATCAAAATAATTTGGCAAACACGTAAAGTTTGACAAACAACAAACAATTTGATCGTTTACAGACAGGGCACGTTACATATTGTGTCACTGTCAATGTGTCATATTACTTGCGGTTTTGTGAGTAAGCGAGTACGAGCATTCCAAAGAGTATAATAATAATACGGGACGAGCATTCGGTCAGAAAAAGGAACAACATAATATTGATAAGTCGGAATAAACAACAACTTATTATTATATTCGCTAACGCATGATAATAAAAAGGTAAAGCCGACTACACTTGGGTCAGTACCTATAGTATTCGAGTCGAGATGGCGCGCGCGTTGTGGGCTCTGCTAATATTTCAAGTAGTTTTCCATGTCGAGGGTTTCTTCCATCGTTATCCTAAGTTGAACCTCGGCGAGCGCGATGGGGGTGATCCAGGGCCTCCGCTGTTCCTCACCCCGTACGTCGAGAGCGGGAAAATTGAAGAAGGCAGGCGTCTCGCACGCGTGCCTTTCACGGAGAGTCTTCGTATCAAGAGCTTTGCCGGGTACTTCACTGTGAACAAGACGTACGACTCCAACCAGTTCTTCTGGTACTTCCCTGCGATGGTACCGGACAACAAGCACGCGCCCGTCGTCGTGTGGCTACAGGGAGGGCCCGGTGCGACCTCCTTGTACGGCCTGTTCACGGAAAATGGTCCGATTAGAGTGCGTAGAGATAAATTCGAGAGAAGGAAGTACAACTGGGCTCTGAGTCATCACATGATCTACATAGACAACCCGGTGGGCACTGGGTTCAGCTTCACGAACGACAGCCGCGGCTACTGCACAGACGAGACACAGGTTGGTGAGCAGTTGTATACAACCTTGATACAGTTCTTCCAGCTCTTCCCTGAACTACAGCAGAATAAGTTCTTTGTGACCGGAGAGTCTTATGGAGGGAAGTATGTTCCTGCTCTGGCTTACACCATACACAAGAAGAATCCTACTGCTAAACTAAAAATCAACATGAAAGGAATTGCTATTGGCAATGGTCTGAGTGATCCTGAACATCAGCTGGTATATGGAAAATATTTGTATCAAATAGGTCTCATAGATTCAAACGGAGCTAAAGTATTTGAACAATATGAGAACAAAACTAAAAACTTTATCAAACAAGGAAAATGGGATGAAGCATTTACCACGTTTGACTCATTATTGAATGGTGACATGATAGATGGCAAGAGTATCTTCACAAACCTGACAGGTTTTAATTTCTACTTCAACTATTTGCATACAAAAGACTACACTCAGTATGAAGACTTTGGACCGATGCTACAGAAGACTGCTGTCCGCAAAATGATTCACGTTGGCAACTTACCTTTCCACAATGGTACTGAAGTTGAAAAGCATCTCAAGCAGGATGTTATGAAGTCCGTAGCCCCGTGGATATCAGAACTCCTTGATCACTACTATGTGGTCATATACAATGGTCAACTAGACATCATAGTTGCATACCCCTTAACCGTTAACTACCTCAAAAACCTCAACTTTACTGGTGCTGAAGACTACAAGACTGCGAAGAGGTATGTTTGGAAGGTTGACGGAGAAGTAGCTGGCTATGTGAAGCAGGCGGGCAAATTGGTAGAGATCTTGGTGAGGAACGCAGGACATATGGTACCTGGTGACCAGCCGAAATGGGCCCTCGATCTTATCACCCGGTTTACTCATGAGAAAACTTTTGATCGCCCCAAAAAGTTGAGAAAAGACCATTTGGTATTGAATTAATTGTTAAGGATTTGTCAGAGCTTTTAAATGATCTAAGTAACATGCATTATAATGCCCAGGCTTGTGTAAATACTTCGATAAAAATTGCTGATCTACTAATTAGTGCCACCTTTATAAGATCATGTTACTTTCAACATTGACAAGCTTACTGTGAATTGATGGTAAAAGGATTTTAGTACTTATGTCGTATGTTATGTTTCAAAGTAATTATATATTTAAAAAAAAATGTGAATTGCCCAGAAAAAGAGATATGAACAATGAATATAAATGGCGGATGAATGGCGGTGGGTTATCTCTTTTTCTAGAAGACTATTATCAACTGTAGGTACCTATCCTCATACTATGTCATACAATGAAATTGTGTCCAAGTTAGACTCGTTCATTAATATAATTATCTTTTCATGTAAGGTAATACATGCACGACAGTTTTATAAGTACAAACTATGTAAACATCCATTGTATTTCTGTTAATAATTGAAAAGAAAGATAATAAGACTGCCTAGTTCATAGGTATGGTATGTTAGTTAACTGTCGTGCAGAGCTAATTGACCCAAGTATTTGTTATATACTTACTTCTGCCAGCGGCTTCGCCCGCATTTTAAAAAGTAGCCTGTTTTGATCTAGGTTATAATCTATCTGTGTGCAAAATTTCATTCAAATCCCTTCAGCTGTTTTTGCGCGATTGAAACAAACAAAAACTTTCGCTTCTACAACACATAATATGTTCAGAAGTTGGAACCAAAGGGAACATAACATTGCATGTAGGTAGGTACTTAATAGATTTGTTTTGTAATAAAATAAGAATAAATATTTTTCTACTATGTTAAAATTTCTGTTTCATTTATTTGTTTGAGGACAGAGGATGGCACGGGGATTGAATGCCCTTGATTGACCATACCAACCTTTTTTTTTTGCCTTCCATGTTTAAACCTCTGCGTAATCCTTTGGGGCCATAGGCGTGATCACAGATTACTAATATGTAGCTAGCTAGGCGTGATTTTATGGTTCGTATGTAGGCAAGTGTGTGTGGAGCGGGAGGGCGTGTCACTCTTACTGACTAAAACCCACCCCTGTTCCTTCCCTGCCTGAGTGCCCAGGGGTGCGGTAACTCATTTTCAGAATTTATCCGCTACCCCTAGGCTTAGACTGCTGCGCTGAGGTAGGTACCGTCAAGTGGGGTGAATAGGGATGCAGTGGTGAATAAAAACAAAACTTTGAAGGGTATTTTCTCGTTATTTGCAACATCTAACTACTCCAATTCGATGCTTTTTTTTTTAAACCAAGCTATCATGTTGGTATCAAAGCGAAAAATCTAAACAGCTTTGTTTCTATTCTACCCCGTTCGAATATTTACATAGTCTATTCGTCGTTGGTTCGATTCCCGGCTGAATAGTTTTTCACGACCGATGTGTGTCTTGGTAACTAGGGAGGGCCCTAGTTAGATGAAACCAGGCATGCACCCTTGCATAAAAGCGTGTCTAGTTATTATTGTAACATAACAAAGGGTTTTTTTTTCTGAATGACTGTTGTTGTTGTTCTCCCGCTCTGTGTGGAGCGGGAGGGCGTGTCAGACTTACTGATTTACAAGGGCAACTCTTGTTCCTGCAGTTGCCTGTGCCATGCACTGCCGCGGGCCGCTGTAACTTTCTTTCGAATATCCGCGACCCTAGGCAGATGATTGAAGGGGGTTGCCAGGTAACTGTGTGTTACATAATGACCATATTAGAATAATTTATTATTTAATAACCTTATCGAATATACGTTATTAACTATTTTGACAAAAACACCATTGTACTCAGTCAGTAATGTTTTAATTACTTAACAAACTCACAGATACATATTTCATTTGTTCTGATCACTTTTACAAGACTGTACACTATGCATATGAGATTAATTTAACAAAAAAAAAAAAACAAGATACTCATCGATAAATTATAATTAAGTCAGTTAGGTAGGTACCTCCTACTACATAATATATTGTGAGGAAAAATTACAAGCTGCACATAATTTATGTTTACGCTACTTTATCGGCCCATACATAAGTAGGTGTAAACAGTAGCATAGTTAACAAAATAAGATCAAGTTCAATGTCGTATGTATCGAACCGACCAGTCGATCCATTGTATTGTTGTAACGAATTTATAGAATTTACATTATTAATTTCGCGCGTACGGCGTAATGAATTTAATAAAAACATTACGCCTTCTACGGGGCACATACAATGATAGGCAGATAGGTATTCTTCTTCTTAGCGTGTCCATGGCTTTAGGGATTGGTCCAGTATTCAGCAGTGACGGGAATAGCATTCACTTCACTGACGCAACCATAAAGTCCTCATGTACAGGCGCGACAGGACAAGATAGGTATTTTTTTATGATTATTGATTACGTGATTGCAAACGCAGCAGTATTAATTTGATGCTAGTTACCTGCAAACACGCAATGGTAAGGATCCCTGCATTTTTAGGGTTCCGTACCCGAAGGGTCCCAACGTTGCCCTATTGCTGTCACTCACGTGTTCGTCTGTCTGTCACACAGGTGTTACAGCCAAACGGTTGGAGCTAGTCTTCAAATTTTCACAGTATGAGGATCTTGTTGACTCAAAGCCAAACAACTAGTCAAAAATACATTTGGTACGGAACCCTAAATGTGCGAAGTCCGACACGCACTTGGCTGGTTTTTGGAACGAAGTTCCTTATCGCGCGTTGTGAAAGTTGAAAATTACGAAAAGTTGTCACGACAAGGCTGTCCATCCAAAAAGATTGTGTTGGAAAAACAATCTAATAAAAAAAATTCTTACGAAAAGTTGTCACGACACTAATGAGGCTGTCCATCCAAAAAGATTGTGTTGGAAAAACAATCTAATAAAAACTTCTTGTAGGTATATTATAACTTAAAAAAAATAAAATTTTATTACAATTACTTCACTAATTAATCAAAAAGAACTTCGTTCCATCCGGGTGTCCCTTGACACCTCTCAAGTTTTTTTTTTATTGATTGTGTAGGAGAATCGGGAGATTAACTCCTACAAAAGTACAAATGCGACGCCGCACAGCAGTAAGTTTTGCGCAGCGTTATATTTATTTTATATTATAGCGTATGTGCGTTGTTTGGGTTATGTAATGCATTATATCAAGAGTAAGACTCAATCGATACTAATTTTTATGTATAATGCATTTGATTGTCCTATTAAAAAATCACACTAATATTGTAAAGGCGAAAGTTTGTTTGTTACTTCTTCACGCTGAAACGGCTGGACCGATTTGGTATGTAGATAGCTTATACCCTGGATTAACACATAGGCTATTGCTTGTTATCCCAGTCTACGCGGGTGAAATCAAAGGGCGCAGCTAGTAACCTTAATAAAACAGAAAAATAAAAGCCAGTTTATCACAATATCAAAGTTACTTTAATAATCTTTAACCTAGTCATTTTAAATCTGGATATGAGCAATTTGTGTTCAAACAACCCACACAAAACACTGCATCCCAGGAAAAGTGAATATACTTATTCAAATAACTCGAAACACACTTGTGTTGACAAAACTGTACTTTCTGAATGCCTGGCCATGTTACCATGTCAAAAAATTTATGTATTTGCATGATACAATTAATAATCATTATTACAACTGCTAATCAAATAATGCACTGTCAATCAAAAGTACAAATAGGTTGCGTGGCATTCAACAAGTACAAACTGGTACAAAAGGAATGGAGTTATCTAGTCATTTATCGGCCTTCTATATAAGTCGATAGCTCAATTTCTTCTGGCAGCTCCGTGATGTTAACATCAAAGCGGTCTTGGACTTCATTAAGGATTTTGGCATCATTTTCGTCAGATACCATTGTAATAGCTAAGCCTTTGGTACCGAAACGCCCGGCACGAGCTACACGATGCAGGTACGTGTCTGAATCTTCAGGCATGTCGTAGTTGAACACAATATTTACTCTTTCAATATCCATACCTCTTCCAAACAAGTTGGTGGCGACTAGGATTCTCTTCTGGAACTCCTTGAACTGCTGGTAACGGGAAAGACGCTCATCTTGAGTCATGTTCCTATGGATACCAATAGCAGGGAAGTTCTGGTCTGTTAACAGTTGAGCTAAAGCTATGCAGCGTTGCACTGACTTCACAAATATAACGACTTGGTTGAACTCCAGTACATCAAGTAACTCAAAGAGCTTCTTATTCTTCTCATTTTCCTTAAGTTTAACATAATGCTGCTGCAAACCATGCAGGGTTAGCTTGGCTTCATCGTCCACGTACACTTCCATAGGGTCCTGCATGAACTTCTTGCACACGGGCCTGATCTCTTTGCTCAAGGTAGCAGAAAACATCATGACTTGCTTACCGTGAGGGGTGTTTCTGAATATCTCCTGGACGTCGCGTCTCATGTCTAGAGATTCAAGCATTTTGTCGCATTCGTCGAGAATGAAGTGCTTCAAATGCTTCAGATTCAGTTTCTTACTGTTGACTAACGCCAAAATCCTGCCGGGTGTTCCGACGACGATATGCGGGCACGCAGTTTTGAGGACCTCCTCGTCTTTCTGTACAGGCATTCCACCGAAAAACACTGAAACTCTGACGCCAGCCATGTATTTTGAGAAACGCTCATATTCCTTACTAATCTGGAAAGCCAATTCTCTAGTGTGGCACATTACGAGGACGTAGACGTGGTTTTCTGACGGCTCCAGCTGCTGAAGAGTCGCCAACACAAACACAGCGGTTTTTCCCATGCCGGACTTGGCTTGGCACAGGATATCCATTCCAAGGACGGCTTGCGGAATACATTCGTGTTGTACTTCTGAAGGATGCTCGAAACCGCAGTCGACGATGGCGCGCAATATCTCGGGTTTTAACAGGAAATCTCTAAAGCCAGAGCTGTGAATAGACACATACGATCCCTTAACCTCTTTCTTTGGCGCCGCTTCTGTCGCCCCGTCAGCGGTCTGCTGATCTGCCTGCTCCTCATCTTCGTAGTCCAGAAGATCATCGTTGTCAGCCATGATTTATAGATTTCTTACTAATTATTGTAGTAATTACGATACGCGCTCGTTTATAAGCACGTGAACTTTATTTTGAAAATTTTATTTCACAATAATGGCGGCTTTGGTTTTGGCGTCAATTTCAACTTTTTTTTTAGGAACTGGATTGTGTAATCTGCAAATTGGAACCAAGGCTTTTTATCTTCAGTGTTGCCGCTACATTTATTCCCATATATGATTAGGATTACTGATAGAAGTCAAAGTCACTGGGTATGATGGTGGGTGAATGATGGCAAACAATGGTTTTTATTGGCCCATAATTTTTCAGCAACATTTATTTGATTGATTGACCATTATTATTGTTTACAAGTAGTGGCACGAAACTTTAGCGCTGACCGTTATTGCGCAGAAGTAAAAATTAAGGTACCTGAGGGGGCTAGCGGGATGAAGGGCGAGCGTACGTAGCGCCGATTGGCTCTCCACTCTCCAGTCGCATTCTGTTCCCCGCGCGCCCCCGCGTGCCACCCGCGCCACCCACCCATGCGCAGCAATTATCGTTCAGCGCTAGACTTACGTGCCGCTACTTGTAACAGTAGCAAAAGCAAGTGCGCACACGGTAAGTCAGCACGCGGCTGGTGGCGGTACTTCAAATTACAGCCATATTACTGCATAGATAAGTGTCACGTGACTTATCGCAGGTAATGTCATTGCCATACATTTTGTTCTAAGCGTTAGCGTAAACGATAATAGAAATGTAATATGGCTAGGGGGGCAGGTCTAACTAAATCAATTTCCTTCATTTAATTAAAAACGATACTAGGTAACTCAAATTTTAATTTATAGAATTGACTAGCTTGGTATTTTGGTTTTTATTAGCGTAATAATTATAAAATTCTTCTCTCTGGAGCCCTGACCACCAGTAGCTTGGACCTTTGGCTTGGACCCTGTTCCCGATACCAGTGGGATACAATTTTTATTCTTATTAAATGTTTTTTTTTTATCTTTTTTATATAGTTGAAAATGTAAATGTTATGAGCAAAAGTAAATAAACGAAATTATAAAATTAAAATGTTTAGTTCCGATTTCAACCGCGCGCAGACTTATCGTGCGCACGCTCTAGATGGATTTTCTAACTAAATACATGTCAAACGCGAGGATGGGGTTAAAAAGACTGTATGTCAGAACTATGTAAAGTTTTCTTCATTTATATGTTCATCTAAATGGTGTACTTAGTAAAGAGTATTCTATTCTATTCTATTCTATAAATGATTTATTTATATATCTTTTTGTAATTAGAACCTAATCTAAAAATACGGTACATCTAATCTGTGCTTGAATCGATTGAATGTTGCTACTTTGCTACTAGACTAATACTAGATACATTACATAAATCTATCGTCCTGTCTGACAGCGGTTGCGCACTTTTGTATGGTAGGTTACGCACTACCGATCCGAGTTTGGTCCGAGTTTTCTATACATCTGTATTTTGACGGATAAGTATCAGACGTAGTGCGCAACCACTCTTACAGTGCTGAGCAGCTCTACCAATCAGGCGAAGCGCGTCAAAATTAAAAATAATGCATTTCTTTATAATGTTAAGCTCCAGGGTAGCCCGCAAAATTCAAATTTTCTTACGTTTTTTGCAATTTTCAGATTAATGTCAGGTTGTATCTTGGTCAAAATTTTATTCGCGGCCGTAGCAAGTATGTAGGTATTTATAGAATTATAATCATTAAAATCTCTCAGTTAGAATTGATTCCAAATGTAAGTATTTCATGAAATCATGACATTTGGCACCAATTCTAACTGAGAGAGATGTATTGATGATTTTAATGATTATAATTCTATAAATACATACTTGCTACGGCCACGAATCAAATTTTGACCAACATACAACCTACTACTGCCCTGCAAATTCCAAAAAACGTAAGAAAATTTCAATTTCGCGGGCTACCCTGGAGCTTTGACCCAGAAATGCATTTATTTTTTAACCGACTTTCGAAAAAGGAGGAGGTTCTATGTTCGACTGTATGCATTTTTCTTTTTTTTTTATGTATGTCCGCGCATTTCTCCGTCAGTTGTGGACCGATTTTCAAAATTCTTTTTTTATCCGAAAGAATATACTCCCAAGGTGGTCTCAAATAAATTTTATCGAAATTGCTTAAGCGCTTTTTGAGAAACTGAACAAAAACGAAAAATACGCATATCTTGATGACGTTTTTGTGTTCTCCAAATGGTTAAATTCTCGTTCCATGTTATTGGGGTTTTTAGTTCTAGGGTATAACAACTAAAAAGCGAAAAATAAAAACTTTTTTTACAAAAAAAAAAACAACCGACTTCCAAAAAAAAATACACTAAAAATTTAAAAATAACTTTAATTTCGGAAGTCGGTGTCAAATATCGAAGAAATAAAATACAAACACCGAATTATGAAGTCGGTTGTTTTTTTTGTAAAAAAGTTTTTTTCAATTTATTTTCCTAAATTTTAATAATAATAAGTTAATAATGTTCATTTACATATAGACGAACGACAGTAGTTATGTCAGTTTGTCTGCTAGGTACTATTACTTTTACTTGATTACATTCTGATTTTTTTTAACTTGGATAAAATGAATTGTAACCGAATTTTGAAACGGTTACAATTAATATAAAGGATGGGAAAATAGGAAGTAAAAAAAAATAAATAAGAAATGTGTGTTACTTTTTATTTATTATAACTTTATTACTAGACAAGAAAAAATATTGAATGATTGAAATGTGCTACATAATTATTACATTTTGTAAAAAATTGAGCGGATTCATTGAGTGTCCACATTTTATTATAATTATAAAATCATTTACCTTGGAGACCAACGTGGGCCATGGGTGGGCATCAATCAAACATACAGTGTGCCCATCATATTACTAAGAATATCTAAAGCGCAGCAAAGATCTTTTAGCGTGGGACCAAAATCGGAACTATCGCCGCAATCTTGTTTTTTCAATACAAGTTCCTATGGCAATTTCACGAATGTTTACCAACAGCGCCCCCTGTTAATATGAGTCAAGCGACAAAAGATCTTGGTAGCACTGTACTGTCTCCTTTTCAACATGGCTTATTTGATCTATGCAGTGTTACAATATTTATCAATGGTTTTATTTCAATACATTAAAAACCCATACAAAATTGTATGAAGTTTTGTCTACAGTTCATACAAATTACTTAGTTAATTACTTACTAATTACTAAAACAATTCAAATATTCGCTACTGAGTCTACATGAAAACAATTTTTACAATGATTTCTCTATGAGAGAACTATTGAAATAATACTGGAATTACTAAAATGTAAGGCTAGGTTTAAACTAACGTTGCTTCACGCGACTTGTAAGTGACTTGGAGACTCAAGTATGAGGTCTTATCCAAAACATGCGTAGTTTTGGTGAATTGCACAACGCCACAAAATATTATGCAATAATATCAATGAGTAACACTCATTGTATGCTTAAGTGTTTTATGTACCGCTGCATATTTATTTTGCAAACAGTATTCCGTCCTTAGATTTCAGTATTCCTTTTGGTGATAGAAGATGGGTCAGCAAAATGTAAAATTCTGAGATCGGTCCAATATTTGTACAAATTGCGATAGGTACTATGTGATTTTTGTTTTGAGGGTGGCTCACTCTGCTCCTTAAGTTTCTCTTTGCTTTCCAAAGCTGCAGTCAATCTTTCGAACACTCGTGAACCAAATCTTATTTGCATCTAAGATTCTCATTTCAAATGGCAGGTTTCTCCAGTCCATATTCTTTCCCACTCCAAGCCGCGTCGCTCAAACAGAAAGCTACTGTAACTAACACTTCTCACTATACGGCTTCAACGGTTTAAAATCAGCATTCCCGCTCAAGTACGCATCAACGAAATTCTGGACGGAGTCCGTGGTAATCTCATCACCATTCTTCATGGTGACCATTCGCTGTTTGGGGAAGTCTATGGAAGTAAGCAGGGGAACTGCATCGTCAAGGCCTATGTGTTCTCTTAACATGTCTGCACTGTCCGTCCCATCAATGCCGATGTAGAACATGACGTGTTTGAACGGCTTCTTCTTCATCCTGGAGTGTCTTGAGGTCGGGTAGTCGAAGTCCATCGTCTCGTCGTCCGAGGAGTTCTGGTAGGGACAGAAGCCCGGGAACTGGATGCTGCACTCGTCGTAGTAGGACTCGGCTGATGGAGTTATCACCGACTCGGCGAATTCTATTTCTGAGTCTTCGTCATCTGGAAAGGGGAGATAATGTGATTTATTTATTTAACACTTCATGCATACAAGTACAGAGGTGGATTTAATGCCTCAGGCATTTACTACCAGCCAACCTTTGGGTACCTAATGCAGAGACGAGGTAGATGCAATGTGCAATTAATATTATAACACTTAAGACTCCATGACTCACCAGTGAGTCAGTGCGAAAATGCCGTCTGCCTT
This sequence comes from Polia nebulosa, assembly GCA_951329385.1. Classification (NCBI taxonomy): domain Eukaryota; kingdom Metazoa; phylum Arthropoda; class Insecta; order Lepidoptera; family Noctuidae; genus Polia; species Polia nebulosa. Next base: position 2,571,199 of record OX589606.1, on the reverse strand, counting down.
GCCAAAAATCCGATTCACGCGACCCGTTAAGCCCGTCATTAGCAGACACAATTAAAAACCTAGGAGGGGCCTGACGGATGAAACCTCTGCAGTTATTCCTCTGCGGTTCACACACTCGGACCATGATAATATATAGTCTGTAGTTGCACGATGGCCGACTGTCAACTGCCGGTCGATTCTGTTAACAGCTCACCGTGAAAACTTAGGTGGAGTGAGCGTAAAGAGAACTTTCATTCCACCTTCATTGTATGGTTTGACAGCCCACTTCACGTTCACTTCACCTAAGTTTTCACGGTGAGATTTTACAGAATAGCACTACAGGGCTTGACAGACGTTGAAGCTTGACGAACGCAGAAAAAAAAGGGCTTGACTACTTGATTACTTTGTCAGTAGAACTATTTTTGGATCTAGGGGAAAAATAAGATTTTATATATTTTTTTTAAAAACGTTGTCCCACGCTAGGAATTACTCCTGTATCGTGGGTGCGTTCACAAACATTTAAACTCACATACACAAGACACTCGGATCAGACCCGGAATAACTATCTGTAGGCCATACAAATATTTGTTCCGTGCGGGGATCGAACTCGCGCCACACAGCGCAGCCGAACGCTCAACCACTACGCCAACCGTGTCGTCATAATATAGGCCTACGGAAACGTAACGCTGCAGGTTCCGATTTGGGAAAGTTTTTGCCAACTTCTCGCCATGCCATGTTAACGAGACTATCCAGTTAATTAAGTATATTATAGTCCTTAGCGAGGCCGACCGTCTCGAGTGTGCTGGATGTATTTTGACAAGCTTTTGTTTTTAACTTGCAATTTTTGTTTGTTTGGGCCAAATCTAACAGAACGAAGTTCAATTTTTTAACCGACTTCAAAAAGGAGGAGGTTATCAATTCGGATGTTTGTATTTTTTGGAACGAAGTTCCTTATCGCGCGTTGTGAAAGGGGGCTAGACGGAAAAAATTCTTACGAAAAGTTGTCACGACACTAATGAGGCTGTCCATCCAAAAAGATTGTGTTGGAAAAACAATCTAATAAAAACTTCTTGTATTTTTGGTGGGTAGGTACAAAGTTTGCAAGCAGATCAAGCATTATCTAACCAATTTCGCTGAGCTGAGCTAAGCTGAGCTGAGCTGAGCTTAGCTGATCTGAGCTGAGCTGAGGTGGGCTGAGCTGTGCTGAGCTGAGCTGAGCTTAGCTGAGCTGAGCTGAGCTTAGCTGAGCTGAGCTGAGCTGAGCTGAGCTGTGCTGAGCTGTGCTGAGCGGAGCTGAGCTGAGCTGAGCTGAGCTGAGCTGAGCTGTGCTGAACTGTGCTGAGCGGAGCTGAGCTGAGCTGAGCTGAGCTGAGCGGAGCTGAACTGAGCTGAGCTGTGCTGAGCTGAGCTGAGCTGAGCTGAGCTGAGCTGAGCTGAGCTTAGCTGATCTGAGCTGAGCTGAGCTGAGCTGAGCTGCGATGAGATGAGATGAGATGATGAAGTATAACTTCTTACGTGCGTGCGTGTGTGCGCAGTTAATAATAAAAAAAATATTATAAATTAAAAAAAATAAAATTATATTACAATTCCTTCACTAATTAATCGAAAGGAACTTCGTTCCATCCGGGTGTCCCTTGACACCTCTCAAGTTTTTTTTAATGTATTTTGGGGCATAACTTCGTCATTTAGAGACGGATTTCCAAAATTATTTTTTTGTTCAAAAGGGGTTTGTTCCGAAAGACAACGGAACTCTTCAAATAATGACAGCAAATCAACCGCGATTGCTGCTATCGCATAAATATACATTGTTAACATAATTTAATGGGGAATCACCAATACAAAGTGAAAAATAAAAAGTTTTTTACAAAAAAAAATAGAACTACTTTACCTAAAAAATAAATTTTTTTTTTCAAAAATTAGGAAAAAGCCGACGAAAAATTCCAACGCTAGGGGGTCCAGAATCATGTACTGAATCACTAGTACACGTATGTGCGTTCATGTACCTTACACCCTGTATATGAAAAGTTATTCTTACCGATAAATAGAACGACAGCTGGATGTCGCGCCATCTTCAACAACGCTTGTTCAGTCAGCACCGACACCGGCCGCTGCGCCCACGGGAAGTTCTGCACAGAGAATAGTAAAGATAGGTTAGGTTAAATAAAGACAAATTTTATTAGTCCAGCCAGCTATATCCTATAAACAAAAAAATTCTTGCGTGTGTGATCTATTTAAAAGACGTCTACAAATGATCAAGCTGCAATAATCCTCGTTCTACGCCTTCTCCTTAAGAACCGGTTCTGCCCATGGAAATGAACAACTTTCTCTATGAAAAAATAGAGAGTTCCCAAAAAAAAATTGGAACTTTCCATACAAAGTTATCATCAGCTGATGAAGAAGGCTAAATACCTGGGTGTGGTCCTAGACCAACATCTCACCTTCGCCGAGCACATAAAGCAGGCCCGCGCGCGGGCCGCTTTCGCTCAAGGTAGGCTTCATTCCATGATCAATAAACGCAGTACCTTGTCGTACAAGTGTAAACTGCGTACTTTCACCGCGGTCATTCGTCCCATCATGACCTACGCTGGCCCTGTCTTCGCACACGCTAAGCCCCGGTTCATTCATAAAATGCAGACTCTTCAGAGCCGCTTTCTTCGCCGAGCGGCGGGTGCCCCCTACTTTGTCCGTAACGAAGAGCTGCATGTAGACTTCAAGCTTCCCACCATCCAGCAGTACTTGAAACGTCTCACCAAGCGTTTTCTAGATACCGCTGTGAATCATCCAAACCCCCTAATCGCATCGGCCGCCCGATACGAACCCTCCCGCATCTCCAAGGTGCGCCGACCCAGACATACCCTCCTCATTCCTGACGACCCTACCACCCTGCTCCAGGAGAGCCGTAGGGAAACTAGCACCACAGCCCGCCAACGCACACAGCCGTCCTTCCGCCCCCGCCGTAGAGGCCCGCGAAGACCTGTTCAATGCACTCCCCGTCTCTCGCCAGCACGTGCCGCTGAGCAAGCATATCCCCCATGTAATGGGAATCAGATCCAGCCTTCCCTTGCTGTCCCCTCAGTGACGCCCTAAGCCGAGGCCCGTACCCCGCAGGGGGTGCCCTTAGCGTGGTCACTTAGTGTGTAAGTTTTAATAAGTCCTGGCTGGAGGCTTTAATAAATTAGAGCCTTCACAGGCAAGTTCGGTTGAGCAGTCGACAACAAATAGGGTTGAACTGCGATAGGTCCAACAAAAAAAAAAAAAAAAAAGCGAGTGAGTCAGTCTGTTTTCGACTACGGATGCGAACGGATGCGAATACAAGCGATTACCAAGAGAATAGTGATTATTAGTGAATTAGTGTTTGTTTAAATAAGTTGTTGAGTTAATAAAGGATATTTGGTTAATTAATTGGTGTAAAATAATTTATCCCATACCCAGCTCGTAACAATAGCAAGTAAACTAAATTAATATGTTTTCGGAATGCATCGCAAGCACAAAATTGTTAGTTTTATTTTTGCAGGTTTACGAGCTTATCGCTAATCAATAGCTTATCCTATAAATCCTCGGACCACAACCACATCTATCCCAGCCTTCCTTACCAAGTCTTTTTTCCCGCTCCGGGTGTGTCGGGAGGGCCGTGTCAGACTCTTACTGACTAAAACTCACCCTTGTAGCTTCACTTGCCTGTGCCAAGGGCCGCGGTAACTCTATTTCGAATTTATCTGACGGTTAAGTTGTACTTACAAATCCAAGCGGATCAGCTGACAGATGCTGCCTCCCATTGGCAGTGAGGATCTTGCCGGCGCCGTCCGTGATGACGAGGGCTGGTATGCCGGCGACCCCCAGCGCTGCCGGCATGGTCAGGCGCGCGTCAGTCGCCGACCAGGGCACGGAGAGCGCGCCCACTGAGGAGACTGATGACACTGTGCGGTTGTAGGACTGCTCGCTCCTGAAATGAGAGAGAGAAAATTAATTTACATATTGATCTGACAGCAGCGGGACTATCTGCTACTCCCCCATTCCCCTTAAACTTATGGTGAAGATTTATAAAACAATGGTCAGACCTGCTGTCTTGTATGGTTCAGAATGTTGGGCCACAAAAGGGATGAATGAAAAGCAATTGCATGCAGCTGAGATGAGAATGATAAGAGCGATGTGTGGTGTTACGCGCATGGATAGAATTAGGAATGAGTATAGATGAGGAAGCCTGAAAGTGGCACCGTTGACTGAAAAGTTGTGTGGAAATCGGTTGTCGTGGTATGGGCATGTGATGAGGAGGAATGAAGAAAATGTCGTGAGGAAAGTCTTGTGTATGGATGTGCATGGCTATAAGAGTAGGGGAAGGCCAAAGAAGCGATGGATGGACTGTGTGAAAGAGGATATGGGTAAAAAGGGGGTGACTAAAGAGATGACGACTAATAGAGGAGTATGGAAGAAGAAAACATGTTGCGCCGACCCTCAAATAAATTGGCGTAAGGGCAGGAGAATGGTGATTGATCCGTCAGCACTCGGAAGACTCGGTTAAATGTGAGCGAGTGTGGTGACATTTATACCGTTTATATGGACTAAAAAGAAATGACATCACACAAATCCTGTATCGCGCAAGCAGAGTGCGTGATTAGCATATGTTTGCAGCCCGACAACAATCATCGGGCGGTTGTCCACCAGACAACACCCGTCAGCAGGTGTATTCACTAACTCAGTTGACATCAATTTCATAGACACTATGCAGTACATTGCTGCTTTGCTCGATGGACATCGATTTATAATAGGCTACTACATAGTGCAGTTAGCAGCAGCAATGTACTGCATAGTGCCTATAAAATTAATGTCAACTGAGTTAGGGAATACACCTGCAGTGCTGGCCGGAGGAATGTCCCTTCTCAATTGAAGATGCGGACACTTTACACCCTATTCCTCGAACCTCTGTACTAGCTATAGTGTTACCAGGAGTCAATTAAGGCCTTCTCAGACCACCCTGCTCGAAAACGTCAAATAAGTCACGTGAACCTATCCTAAAGTGAGTCATGATTATCCGGCGCTGGGCCCGAGGGTGTCCCCTGCTGCTGACGACTCTAGCCGAACAATAATATTGAACTGAATTTCATTACAACCCGCTGGTGTTGGATATGGAACCACCACTAAATATTAGCATCTGACCGCGCGACTGCATTCAGTAGCGGGGTCGACCAGCGACACTCGTAGTGGCCAGCCACCACTTATGAGGACTGGTTTTTTTTTTTTGGGGGCTGGGAAATCATCCAATGACTTCTCCCGCTCTGGGTAGAGCGGGAGGGCGTGTCAGACTCTTACTGACTAAAACCCACCCCTGTTCCTTCCCTGCCTGAGTGCCCAGGGGTGCGGTAACTCATTTTCAGAATTTATCCGCTACCCCTAGGCATGCAGGCACCGGCCACGATGGGCCCCGTCAGTGGTGGCTGATACTAATCTCTATGAGGCGCGCGTGGAACACTACGTGCCGTCGATTCTCGGGCCTGGTGCTGATCGGACGGCGAGCTACCCACTGCTCGCCGTCCGCAGGCCCGGGTATGAGGAGTGGTGGCTTAAGTTTTCAATGGTCTTTCAGTATGTGTGGAAAGTAGAGTGTGGTCTTCGAAGACAAAGGTGTCTTTGGGCTTGTTTGAAACCCTCGCTGCATTCAGCTTTATCCCCTCGCAGCATAATCTACTATTAATGTACCTACTATGCGTTTTGCATAGCTTTAACGCTTTTCTGCTCTATCTTATTAAACAGGTGTCGAAGACGGGTTCAAAAATGAATTATTTAATTGCCGTTCCCGAACTATGATTTGCGATTTCATTTTCACCTTCACAATAAACAGAAGTAAAGTAAATTATTTATGATTACGCCTTCAGAATTCATTCCCTTTCAGTATTCATGGCCTATAAAAGTTTCACTCCATCGTTAAAATAAAATATGACGGCTTCATAAAATCGAATGATGTGACCAATAAATAAAGTAACGTTTTGGTGTTAAATTACTTGGCAGCTATAAAACTAAACCTCCACGGGTGGCGTAGGTAGGTACTACGAATAAAATGTAACTCCATAACTTTGCCTTTGGGCTTATATTTTTACTTGAGATGTTTTCATGGCTAGGCATTTTTTTTTATTGGGTGGCAAACCGTCAAATAGCTTCTCTCTGCCTGGGTGGAGCGCGAGGCCGGGCGTGTCAGACTCTTAGTGACTAAAACCCGGGTGTGTTCCGGATGACTCCTTCGATCACCCACGACACGAACCATGAAATGAACATAATATAACATGTCTATTGACGAAGCAAGAATAATGAAAATTGGATGTGATCCTTTCCAAGGTGACTGACTGAATTTGTGGGGGTTTTTGCGATAAAACTATAAGAATAGCTGCAACCGTGATGTCGTACGTGATAGCATTTATAAGCTTTTTACCTACGTACCTACAAGAAAAACTCGGGATGAAAACCTGACTGCAGTCGAGGTCGAATAAATAAATAATAAAGCTGATTAGTCAGTAATCCAGCCCTTTAAAACCTTAACTAGCAGCATACAGCTTGATCCCGAGATAACTCGACATTAAGACAACTTATCCCCCCAACAACTACGCTCCGGGACAACTTGCCCTAGGGCAATTCGACCCTAAAGAAACTCGACCCTAGAGGAATTCGACCCTAGAGAAACTCGACCCTAGAACAACTCGACTTAGGGACAACTCGAGTCTATGACAACTTAACTACTACCAACACAACACAACACTTCTATCGATTAATGTTTAGCGTACGTTGAAGTTCTCCTAAATAAAAGCATAGTATATAAATCACGGGAGAAAATAGTGAGAGGCAAGCATCTCGCAAGAAACTTGATTGCAACATACATAAATAAATTGCTATTCTCGAGTTCCGTCCCGGTGCGGGATTGTGTTTGTAAGTCCCGGAGTTCCGGACCAAGTTGGGTGCAATGAATACGGATTAGGAACGGCATTGCTAGTTGTAAATTCTTGATCTAGGATTAAAGGAAATAGAGTGCTTTGATTTCTCTCGTAGTTTGTGACGTTTTCATTTATTTATTTATTTAACAATTTATGTACACAGAACAGACGCCCCGATCCCGCCCGATCTTGTAGGCCGAACCTCAAATTTTCGCAACAGCCTCATGACGAATTCGGTATGCAACTATCGAAACGATTGGTTCAATCACTGTATTTTTAACCGACTTTCGAAAAAGGAGGAGGTTTTATGTTCGACTGTATGTATGTTTTTTTTTTTTTTTTTTTTATGTATGGCCGCCGATTTCTCCGTCAGTTGTGGACCGATTTTCAAAATTATATTTTTATCCGAAAGAATATACTCCCGAGGTGGTCCCATATAAATTTTATCGAAATTGCTTAAGCGCTTTTTGAGAAACTGAACAAAAACGAAAAATACGTTTACCTCGATGACGTTTTGGTGTACTCCAAATGTTTAAATTCCACGTTCCATGTTATTGGGGTTTTTGGTTGTGGGGTATAACAACTAAAAAGTGAAAAATAAAAAACTTTTTTACAAAAAAAACAACCGACTTTAAAAAAAAATACAATAAAAATTAAAAAATAACTTTTATTTCGGAAGTCGGTGTCAAATAACGAAGAAGTAAATTACAAACACCGACTTCCGAAATAAAAGTTATTTTTTAATTTTTAGTGTATTTTTTTTTAAAGTCGGTTGTTTTTTTTTGTAAAAAAGTTTTTTATATTTTAGATACATCGCATCGCAGGGTGGTTAGTTGCAGCTGGATGAGCCAGCTGTGTACTGCAGGCTGTAGGCTGATGATGCTGTACGTATGAGAGTGAGTGAGTGTTAAATAAATGATAAATGAAAAAAGTGTGTGTGTACTTATGTATGCACGTAAGAAGTTATACTTCTTTGGCGTAACAAGATACTCGTAAAAACCAAACTGTCACAAAGTTTACAAAAGGAAAACAATCATTCTTCATGAACCACAGACTATAGCTAACTTCAGGGTGTCGGTTCTAGCTAACTTCAGGCGCGCATCGTAAAAAACTCTTATCATTTTTCCCTAACGCGCCAAAAGAAGTATAACTCCAAAAATGATAAATATATGAGTGCCTCGCTGGTCTCGTGGTCGCAAGCGTGACTTTTGAGCGTGAGGTCTTGGCTTCGATTCCTGGGTTGGGCAAAAAGTGGTATTATTGCTTTATTATTATTCTTTTATTGCTTTATATATTTGGGTGCTGATCTCTCCCCGGTCGTGTCGGATTGCCTTTCCATCGCATTATGAATTTATGACAGTAAAGGGCCAGAGAGTGCAGTTGTGTTTGCGCACTATAATATCTCTGGCGAACTTGGCGAATCTCAGTTGAGATTTTGAGATTGGCCACCTCAAGAGCTCGGGAGGATTATTTTTATTACGTAAGAGAGATTCCAGCTTTGTCGCGTACGGGATGACACACACACCTATGTGCTGTAGCCCATAGGTTTCAGGTTTAGCCAACAAAAACCTGCAAGGAGCGAGTCGGACTCATGCGCTAAGAGTTCCGAACAAATCATATTATTTCAGGATTAAACTAAGTACATATATATACTCGTATGTACTTCATATAGGTTTTCCATCTTGCACCCCCAAAGTGACCACCATATTCCAAATCCATTTGTTTACGTTACACGTTCGTGTTTGGGTCACAGATATTCATGTGTGTACCAAACAACTTAATCGTTCGAGTAGATTCGGAGTTAATTGGCTGTGACAGATGGATGGACAGACAGACGCAAGATCCTATAAGGGTTTAAGGGTTCCGTTTTTACATTCGGATGTTCGGAACCCTAAAAAACATAAAAATCTCGCCTACAGTCCGTTTCGTTCCATCACACATCAGTAAGGGTACAAGAGGGTGAAAATAAGTGCCAAAGCCTGTGTATAAGTTATAGCATTCGCGCAAATATCAAGTTAGTTGGCGCTACAATAAATTACACTCGCTGCCACTGTCAGCGGGGGCGGGAGCGATCAAATTGCTTTTTTACGACACAACTTTGTGGTGTAGTGCTTGGCCTGGTGGACGAATCCCGGGATATACCGGGATGTCTGATGATTGGAATTATGTTCTAGGTATTTGGTATTACATTGTGATTACTCTTTTTGTACTCGGGTTTTTTCCTTGGACAGAGATTAAGCATTGCCATACAACGTGGCCATTACGCCAGTCTTTTGGGCTCATTAACAGTCGACAGCGATGTGGAGGAATATTTTGACGCCATATTTTAGATTATTTTTAGTTAGTTAAAAGTTTTTATTTTTTTCTAACTAACTATAACTATTAATACACTTTATACTTTTTTTCATGTACATAGATAATAATGTAAATAAATTAGTAAAATAAATTAAAGTCCTCTTTATTTAAGATTTTTATCGAGATTCTTTGTAAACTTTTATGAGGCGGAAAAAAAAATTGGCCAGGTGTGAGTCTGACTCGCGCACGAATGGTTCCGTACCATTATCTATAAAAACGGCGAAAAAATCACGTTTGCTGTGTGGGAGCCCCCTTCAATATTAATTTTATTCTGTTTTTTAGAATTTGTTGTTATAGCGGCAACAGAAATACATCATCTGTGAAAATTTCAACTGTCTAACTATCACGGTTCATGAGATACAGCCTGGTGACAGAGGGACGGACAGCGGAGTCTTAGTAATAGGGTCCCGTTTTACCCTTTGGGTATGGAACCCTAAAAATGATACGATAGACAGACACACGCCCCGGTCCACCTAATGGTCTGTAAACACCAATTAAGTAGTACCTACATAGGTATCTAATGAAAGGTGTTAATTTCCAATGTGCTACTGAACCGAATAATCGCCATTTTCTAGCTATTTCACCTGTTGAGCCTTTTCCCAACTATCTTGGGGTCGGCTTCCAGTCTAACCGGATGCAGCTGAATACCAGTATTTTACATGAAGCGACTGCCTATCTGACCTCCACAACCCAGTTACTGGGTAATACGATACCCTTTGGTAAGACTGGTTGTCAGACTTTCGGACTTCTGACGATCCGTAACGACTGTCAAAGATCCACGATTGACACCAACGGCTTAACGTGCTTTCTGAAGCACAGAGGAGTCTCGGTATGAAAAGATGGTCACCCATCCAGGGACCAACCCTGGCAAGCATAGCTTAACCTGATGGATCGACCCGTGCGGCTGTTATTACTTAAGCCACGAGCTCCTTATAGCAACTTGTCGCTTAACAGCTAAAATAATAAAACTAATAAATTGAGTTATATCGCGGAAGTTGCAGCCAATAAACCTACTTCTTCGTTGTCACTTGTCAGCGAGACGCATTTTATGAGAACATTACTTTTTTACGACCGTAACTTGGAACGTTATTAGATATGATGATGACAGGGGGTGGTGTTAAGCTAAGTAGCCATTTTATATTGATGGATAGACCCTTACCTTGTCAATGAATGTGTCAAGGGTTTACTACCGGCCAAGTGGTGCACTCATTGAATAAAAAATCGTAGCATAGCATAGACAATAAATATTAAAGAATCCAACGTCACCTTTGTTACAAAAACGATAAAGTATTTTTATGTTGTTAAAACAGGTCTCAAAATGTTTCGTATCCAAAGTAGTAAGCAAAAGTGTCAAAAACGGCCGTTTTTAGTACTTACGCTTACTACTTTTTTTTCTTGCGCCGACCCCAAATAAATTGGGATAAGAGCAGGAGAATGAATGAATGAATGAAAATGCTACGATTTTTTATTCAATGAGGGCGCCACTTGGCCGGTAGTAGGGCCTTAAGAAGCAATGCAGCACTATTTTTTATTCAAACTACATAGAATATAATAAACTAGCATTTCGCTCGCGATTTCAAAAATTTATAGCCTATGACACTCAGAAAACACGTGGCTTTCTATTGGTAAAAGAATTTTCTAAATCGGTTCAGTAGATCCAGAGATTACCCCCTACAACCTCACAAACCTTACCTCTTTATAATGTCGCAGGGAAATGAGGATACCAGGGATTTCACTAAATCCCCAGGGATACCACGAAATCACGGTAGATGCTTCTTACTAAAAAAAACTTTTTTACAAAAAAAAAAAACAACCGACTTCCAAAAAAAAAATACACTAAAAATTAATAAATAACTTTAATTTCGGAAGTCGGTGTTTGTATTTTACTTTTCTTCGTTATTTGACACCGACTTCCGAAATTAAAGTTATTTATTAATTTTTAGTGTATTTTTTTTGGAAGTCGGTTGTTTTTTTTGTAAAAAAGTTTTTTCATTTTTCACTTTTAGTTGTTATACCCCAGAACTAAAAACCCCAATATAATGGAACGTGGAATTTAAACATTTGGAGAACACCAAAACGTCATCGAGGTACACGTATTTTCCGTTTTTGTTCAGTTTCTCAAAAAGCGCTGAAGCAATTTCGATAAAATTTATATGGGACCACATCGGAAGTATATTCTTTCAGATAAAAAAGAATTTTGAAAATTGGTTCATAACTGACGGAGAAATCGCGTAACATACATACAAAAAAAAAACATACAGACGAATTGAGAACCTCCTCTTTTTTGAAGTCGTTTAAAAATGTTTAGTGATTAGGAGGAAAGAAAAAAAAGATTAGATTAAATAACTATACGGAGTGGAATTCTCTTGCTGGAATCTGTGTTTCTTGATGGTTTAGGAGTCTATGTTTAGTATGTTGCGGTTCGTAAACTCCTAATTTATACTGCTTCGTCTGGTCATAGGTTAAATGCCGTTTAATTAAAGTCTTTTGATAACTTAATAATGTTCACGTTTATTATGTGGAAAACCCAGAAATACAACCTTCCGTGCCGACTTCCGTGCGCAGTAACTGGCCGACCGATCATACGTCTCGCTAACATAAACTTTAGCTTATCAAGCGTTCTGCCTTTTTAACCGGTTTCAAAAAAAGGAGGAGGTTTTCAATTCTACTGTATTTTTTTTTTATGTGTAACTTTTTACTACGTAAACCGATTCTGAAGATTTTTTTATTTGAAAGCTGTTGCTGTTGCTAATTTGATGAAGATCTGATGAAGAACTTCGGAGATACACAATGGAACTCTTCAATAAATGATAGCAAACCTTCCAGAATTGCTGCAATCGCATGTCTGTATATTGTATTCACCACTTCACAACATTACATCACGCTGATACGCTCTGAAGGGGTATACAGCTTTATACAGTTCACCCTGATACACCCCAATTTCACCAACTATGTTCAAATTCCCTATTTTTGGGGCTATCAGTTCGGGCATAACTTTACTATTAATTTAGTTTTAGAATGGGGTACAACAACTAAAAAAATAAAAAACTTTTACAAAAAAAAATACAACCGACTTCCAAAAATAATACAAAAAAATGCAAAATAAGTAACTTTAATTTCGGAAGTCGGTGTCAAATAACGAAGAAACCAAACTAGAAACACCGACTTCCGAAATTAAAGTTATTTTGCATTTTTTAGTATTATTTATGCAAGTCGGTTGTATTTTTTTTTGTAAAAAGTTTTGTACTTACATTGTGTCCCTACAATAGCTACGACCTAGGTGTCTTTAAGTCAAGAGTGAATAGGTTACTTCTAGGCAAGCGTGCTCCATCGTCGACCACATCATCGCTTACCTATCCATCATCAGGTGACGTATGGTCCAGCGAATGACAAATGAAAGTAAAAAAAAAATGTAGGAGGATTAGGTACTTATCTGAATTGGGTTGATGACTAAAATGATCTAATTAGTCCGTCAGTAAGATTACCAAAAATATCGGACAGGTATTTTTCTTTGTCACGTAAAAAAAAATGAAGACGATACAGTCCGTTGAAATTTCGCATGACGTCACACTTGAGTTAAAATTGTACAACATTTTACTCAAAAATTACGTAACAAGCCCCACTCCTGAACTTTGATGCGTTTTATCTTTGTCATTTTTCATTCTGACGGCACGGTTGGCGCAGTGGTTGAGCGTTCGGCTGCTGCGCTGCGTGTCGCGGGTTCGTTCCCTGCATGGAACAAATATTTGTATGGCCTACAGATAGTTGTTTTGGGTCTGGGTGTCTTGTGTATGTGAGTTTACATGTTTGTGAACGCACCCACGATACAGGAATTTCTAGAGTGAGGCAAGCAACGTTTAAAAAAAAAAATGATAAAGCAAAAAATACCTGACCAATATTTTTTTATAATCCAATTTACGGACTAAACAGAATTTATTTTACCTTGGAAAAAAAATCAATACAGATAATATTAAAATATTCTTTCACGGATAGAAAAGTGAAAAGAGGGGTTAGACAAAATACTTTTCTGTTAACGCTTCGTGCGAAATGTATGGCAACGACATTACTGGGCGTCTGTCACGTGACCGTTCTCTCCGCAGGTAATGTCCTTGCCATACATTTTGGAAGAAGCGTTAGCGCTTTTATAAAAGTTTGTTGGCTAAGGGGGCAGAGGGGTTAGACAAAATACTTTTCTGATAACGGTAACGCTAACGTTTCGTGCAAAATTATGGCCTTACCTGCGGAGAGAACTGTCACGTGACACACGCCCAGTACTGTCGTTGCCATACATTTTTGTTGTTGTTGTTGTTGTTGTTAGTGTGAACGACAACTGAAAAGTATTTTGTCTAACCCCACAGGTTAGGTCTAGGCAAGCGTGCTCCAACGTCAATCACATCCTCGCTTACCATCAGGTGAGACGGTGGTCAGCGTGAGTCTATCAAAGATAAAACACCTACATTTGCGCTGCAGGCTGCCGGTTCTTGGCATAGACAAATCGAATGTGTTTCGTGTCTTTGATTTCAGGTGGATATTCTAACTATAGAGGTTAGAATATCCACGACCCCTTTCCGTTCCGATCCGTATATAAATAAGGCTGAAATTTTATAGAAAATGGTGCCGATTCTCTTATTCAATAACTTAACTAAAATTAGAGAATCGCTTTCTTTTAATAAGGGTGGTATTCACACATCTATACTAGATCTTCAGTGGCGTATTTACCCTTAGGCCAAGAGGGCCATGACCCGGGGCGGCAGACTGCCAGGGGCGACGAATGCTACCCGCTGCCGTTTTTTCAAGTTGGACAAGCACTACTATTTCTACTTTTCTTGCCACCCTGGTAACTTCTTGTCTATCACAAAGAAAATCTTACCTATCCGAATCGTGTAGCTCGAATTCTAAATAAGCAAGAGCAAAAAAGAATATTCCCTTTTTTGTTAACTATGCGGCACCGTAAATATTTGCCCGAGGCGCCAAATCTTTGAATACGCCACTGTAGATCTTTGTCCAATATGAGTTTGATCAAAGAAATATTACGACTTCGTCAAATTTCTTTGACGGATGCCCAGTAAATCCGTCAAAGAAATTGGGTGGAAAATCATCCAATGACTTCTCCCGCTACTCGTGTCAGACCCTTACTGACTAAAACTCACCCCTGTTCCTTCTCTGCCTGAGTGCCCAGGGGTGCGCTAACTCATTTTCAGAAGCTCAAGTGGCTGCCAAAAAGTTGGGGATCCTCGCAAAGGTGAGACGGTACTTCACGCCGGAACAGCTGCTCAAACTTTATCAAGCGCAAGTTTGATCGTGTATGGAGTACTGCTCGCATCTTTTTGACGGATCTGCCAGATACCAGCTTGATGCCCTTGACACAATTGAGAAACGAGCCAAGGGCATCATCGGCAATGATAGGCTTGTCGAGTCGAAGCTCCAAAGTCTTGAGCATAGACGCCGAGTTGCTAGCCTGTCGGTTTTCTATCGGTTGCATTTTGGGGAGTGTGCGACGGAATTGCATCATTTGATTCCACCAAGCCCGTTCCACCAACGAAATACAAGACGTACGGCGATGTGCCACCGGTACATTGTGAACATCCCATCCACATACACAAAACGTTTTAAGAACACATTCATTGTGCGTACAGTTAAGGAGTGGAATTCCCTGCCGGAGTCTATGTTTCCTGGTAGCTACAACCTGGAAGTCTTTAAGTCAAGAGTGAATAGGTTACTTGTAGGCAAGCGTGCTCCATCTTCGACCACATCATCGCTTACCATCAGGTGAGATAGTGGTCAAACGCGAGCCTATTAACAATAAAAAAAAGCTAGTACTAAATAAATTAATAAAACGATGATTACACACATAGATGAACGAGACAGCCAGTTTATAAGTCTCTATCACAATGACGCTAGTTTCGGTCGAGCCGAATATTCGGACACTTTTTGGCCGAAAGCCGAAACCAAACCTTCGGTCGACACTATAAATAAGGCCCTTTGTTAGCTTAGTTCTTTGCACCTGAAACTAGCAAAAGATGTTTATGGATCGCAACTTGCATGTCAAGAAGCCTTTGTATCGGGGATCCCATCACACCTTACAAAACTAGCCCCATACACATTTCATAACCACATTTCTAACTCAAAGTTACTGCACCGCAGGCAGCAATATTTTAAAACAAAATACATTAATCACATGCGGTTGACGCTGAAACTCGCTGACTGTAACTGCTGTTCGTTTGAGTTTAATGTAAAAAGTTTGTCAAAACTCGCAGACAAACGACTTCCTGACGAGCAACGGCTTATCTGATGATCTTCAGGTTATGGAGTGAGGACAGACTGATAAAGTATTCGTCAAACTTAATGGCGTGTGTGAAGTGAGCTGCGAGTGCAACTGCGCGCAGGTACAGTCAAGTCGACAATAATTTAGGCCATTTAATGATTTTTATAACTGTGTGGAAGCTGTGAATATTTTTTAGGGGTGTATGGTACCTACTAATTTGTCAGTTTGGAAGTTGGTGATATGGCCCACACGCTATTAAGTTGGACGAATACTATACGGTTTCGGCGTCCATTACACGGTAAGTCTTGCTGTCAGCTGTCAGTTTTACGACAGTCAAGGTTGTGACTGAAGGATGATTGAATATCTTCATACTTAGATTTTTGCATTGTTTAACCATCAGTCATGACTGGACGGAGCCCTAATTGCTGTCACTCACGTGTCTGTCTGTCTGTCCGTCGTCTGTCTGTCTGTCCGTCGTCTGTCACTAAATTTTGTTCCGAAGAATTATTTAACTTCCCACTGACCTTTGAACTTGAAATTTGGTGATAATGTTTATTATTATGTATATTTTACTAACAAATACAAATATATTGATAAATCAGATTTTTTCTTTGATAATACCCTCATTATGATACGGAAACCTAAATGTCCGCGAAGTCCGACACGGACTTGGCCGGGTTTTTGAATTGACTGACGCTTGTTGAGCGTGTAATGAACGCCTTAGATTTCGTGTTGAAAAGTTGCCCATTCGTGACTGACGTGGCGGTCTGAACTTCAAATATCAGCATGCGCGACCGCGTACCGAAGGACGCAGCGTTTTAAGGCCACCCACAAGGTGGACCGATGACCTGCAGGTGTATTTGCTAACTCAGTTGACATCAATTTGATAGGCACATGCAGTACATTGCTGCTTTGACGTATTGAAAAACGAAAAGGTATCTACTACGTACGTAGTGCCTATTATAATCGATGTCCACCGAGCAAAGCAGCAATGTACTGCAAAGTGCCTATCAAATTGATGTCAACTGAGTTAGCGAATACACCTACTGGTGAAGGTCGCGGGCATCCGTTGGATGCAAGACGCACAGGACCAGTTGTTGTGGCGACACTTGAGGGAGGCCTATGTCCTGTGCCTGGACGTCTTTCGGCTGAAATGATGATGATGATGATGATGCGTTGAGGTCTACTATGTAGTTTTGACATTCCTAGTAAATATGACTGTACTTGCATGTTGTTATTTGTATCTTTTTACCACCGAGTTTTTATACTTACTGAGTTTTATAAGCAATATTTTATTATTTTTATTTTATTCTAAGTACCTAATTATTATTGAATCACGTTTTTGTGACGCTTCGTAGGTCTCTGGGTTGAATGCTTTTTGAATAGCTATAGAAAAGAAAAAAAGCTTTTAGGACCAATATTGGTTATTGCTAGGATTAGAAACGCGAAATCTTCCAACCTACTTAGCTATGTTTAAAAACTTAATTTAGTTCTTTTTTTATCTTTGATTAAGCGATGATGTGGTCGAAGATAGAGCACGCTTGTCTAGAAGTAACCTATTCACTCTTGTCTATTTATCTAGAAACGCTCTATCTGGGTTGTCCCTGACCAGCCTACCTACTTTGAATTTCAGAATTAGATTTTTTTTTTAAGTGTTGTGGCTATGCTTTATGCTATATGGCTTGGTTACAAGACATAAATTAAGCCAAGTCTTAATTTGAATACTATCACTTTTTCCCCATTATAATGCAGATGTAACACATTGTAATGTTTTTGGAGTATTTGGCAGCAAATGTATCGAGTCAGCCATCTCGGCAAGTTTCACTGAGGTAGTCAATACTACAATAAAATTCTCAGCTTCATTTTAAATACTGAAATCGCGCCTGTTTCAATGATTCCATAATATAATTGTCCAGTTGCGTAGACACTTGAGACACAAAACTACATCAATTTTACAACACAATATCCACCAGGAATCAATTTGCGAATAATAAAAACAGCCACTGAACTTCACTCGAAGAAATCCTGACAAAAACTCTCAGAATTTGAGAAGAGCGTAGAGCCCACAGATACAATAAATAATGCAACGAGAACCTTTCATAGTCTAAGGCAACGAGTTTATCTTTTGTTTTCAAGTCACATTCGACCCCGGATCGGGCTTAACCCTATTTCTTTCAAATAAAATAACATATCCCTCCAAAATTGAGTTTATTCGCAACCGTATCCATCCAGTTAAATAAGTAAGCCATATTCTTTCCATCGTCTCGACGATATTTTCCCGCTATAATTCACTTGCGCGCCATTACGTCTAGGCGCCATGACACCCTTCGAAAATAAGCATAACAAAATAAAACATTCTGCAGAAAGTTTACTTTTTTTCGTAATAAAAGAAGATTAGCATATCCATGGGAGCTTTTAGATTAAATTTTTGTCGGAATGAAATTTGGTTTGAGATGTATTGTTGAGAAAGTTGGGGAATTCGTAATGTATTCTTTTGCGTACAATTGTACAACAGAATAATCTTGAATTTTGTTTTTTCTTTATGTTGGCTGTTTCTCTGAAGGTTGGGTTAGTTGAAGCGAAAGAGTTTTTGCGCTGTGTGAATGCAAAATGTACGAACAAAAATCCAAGACGCACATTTTACTGACTAGAAAAAGTTATACTTAGTTCAAGCCATAGATAGAACCATAGATAAAAAAACCAAGCGCTAAAAGGTAGTAGTAGTAGTAGTGGAGGAGTACTTCGACGCCTGAACCACATGTGCCTGAACGTCGGGCCTGCGGATGGCGAGCAGTGGGTAGCTCGCCGTCCGATCAGCACCAGGTCAGTCGACGGTGCGTAGTGTTCCACGCGCGCCGAACAAGTGATGAGTGTCAGCCACCACTGAAGGGGCCCATCTTGGCCGGTGCCTGCATGCCTAGGGGTAGCGGATAAATTCTGAAAATGAGTTACCGCACCCCTGGGCACTTAGGCAGGAAAGGAACAGGGGTGGGTTTTAGTCAGTAAGAGTCTGACACACCCAGAGCGGGAGAAATCATTGGACGATGTCCCACCCCACAAAGAAATGTTCCTGGACGTATTTTGTTTTTGTATATACTTATATGTACGTAGTTAAGTAAGGTTTTGGTTTTAGTGTAGATATAGTTTATTTATTTATTTATTTAATCATTTATGTACACACAGAGACACAGTAACAATAAACATAATTATAAATATAGTACAAAGGAACTGCTTATTTCTTAAGAAATTTCTACCAGCAGACCTGCGATAGGAGAAGTGAGAAAGAAATGTAGACAAAAGTGTGTAAGAAACAGAAAAAAAGAATACAATATGTCCTATACTAAGGTATCAAATAAACCTACACATATATTGTAAATATATATATATATATACTTACATAAATATATACCTAAACCTGTAAATAGATACATGACATACAAATATATAAAAAAAATATTATAATAGAGAGGAAAGGTAGTGCTCTTTAACACGATTTTTGAAGAGAGAAATTGACTTCAAGTCTCGAATGCTAGGCGGAAGCGAGTTCCACAATCTTACTGCATGGACAGAGAAAGAGTAGGAATAGTAACTGGATTTATGAGGATGGGTTTTGAGGAGGGATCTAAGGTGAGATCTGCACGGCGCGTCACCAGGGCGAGCGTAAGAAATTCGCTCACGCAGGTAGGAGGGATAAGACGGGTTGTGTAGAATGTTGAAAAGGAGACAAAGAATCCGAGTGTTCCTGCGAAGTCGGATTGGGAGCCACTTGAGCTCCTTACGAAGGTGAGAGACATGGTCATACTTACGCAGACCAAAAATAAACCGAATACCTAAGTTTTGCAGACGCTCAAGCTTGCTTAGTAGCTCCTCAGTAGCATCCAGGTAGCAGGCATCGGCATAGTCTATAATCGGCTGAATAAGAGTTTGGGCTAAAGAGATTTTTGTTTTTAAAGGCAATAGACCCTGAAGGCATTTAAGCGAATGGAAAGAATAGTTTACCTTTCGACTGACCTCATTGACCTGCGCACGCCACGACAGATTGGAGTCAATAATAACACCCAGATCTTTGGCAGTATCGGAATATTCAATGAGAACACCATCGAGATATAAAGGTGACAGGGACGAGACAACAGCCGCAGTACGCACAAACCTGCTGCCTATGATCATGGCCTGAGATTTATTAGGGTTGATCTGTAAGCCAAATGACTTGGCCCAGGCGCTGATACAAGCCAGGTCATGATTCACAACGGCGATAGCAGCATCCGCATCGGCTACAGTAAAATGTCGATAAAGCTGCAAGTCATCTGCGTAAAGATGGAAACTGGAAGAGATGACTCTTGTAACAAAGTTAATAAAAATGGAAAATAGAAGAGGAGAGAGAACGCTACCCTGAGGAACACCCTCAGTGAGGCTACACCAATCAGAGAAGGATTCTTCAAGGCGGACACACTGAGAGCGTCCCCGAAGATACGAATTGAACCAGTCTAACGCAGAAGAAGAGAAATTAATAGCTTTAAGGATTCCTAGTAAGATGTCGAAGTCTACTGAGTTGAAGGCACTGCTAAAGTCAAGTAACACAAGGACAGTAAGGGACTTATTCTCCATAGCCCAGCGGATATCGTCAGTCACTTTTAAAAGCGCAGTAACCGTACTGTGACCTGCGCGAAAACCGGATTGGAAGGGAGATATTATCGAGTTCGACGCCAAGAAAGAAGATAGTTGTCTATGAACTATGTGCTCAAAAACTTTAGAGAGAAATGGAAGAATAGAAATAGGTCTAAAGTGAGTTAATAAAGAAGGATTGTTAGTTTTAGGCAGCGGTATAATGTGCGCCTGTTTCCAGACTGACGGAAAGGAGCAAGAGGTAAATGAGTGATTGAATATATGAGTGAGAATAGGCAGTAATGAGGGAAGGATGAGAGTTATCATTCTGGAACACAACTTATCATTACCAACTGCAGAAGAAGTAATAGCGAGAACAGATTTCTTAACGTCAACCTCAGTAACATCTTTAAGGTTAAAATGAGAACAATGAAGCAAAGGCAAACTAGCAAGACTCTCTAATGTCGCAGCTTTGACACAAGGATCAAGAGAAAAGGGAAGGTGAGAGAAATGCTTATTTAGATCGTTAAGGTTCACATCCTTACACTGGGTGGTAGATGATTTGCCTATTCCAACAGACTTAAGAAATTTCCAAATATCGGAGGAACTGCGGTTATCGACTTGTTCGTGGAAATAGCGTCTCTTAGCATCTTGACACAGACGCCTGCAGCGATTACGTAGCGATTTATAATAATTGAGATTCAGCTCTGAGGGTCTGCGCTTATATCTCCTCTTAGCTTTATCCCTGTAGGCCATAAGTTCCTTAATTGCCTGTGTTATCCATGGAGCAGGGTTATATTTTACCTTGACACGTCGAATAGGGGCGTGTTGGTCATACAAGTCGAGAACAGTCGAGTTAAAGGAATTCACCTTGCCATCGATGTCATTGATCTCAACCAGCCGAGACCAGTCCACATCCTCGGCATCACGCTGCAACGCCTCCAGGTCCATGCCCTTATAATTACGGAGATACAGGAACTGAGACTTACGCTTGGGAACACGGATACGGTACGACAGGTAAATAAGGTCGTGGTAAGAAAAGTTGGCAGTGAGTTGACCATGATAAGAGACATTACTAGGCGAAGAAACAATCATAAGATCTAGTAAAGAGGGTGTACAGTTAGGGGAATAGTGAGTTGCAGAAAGTGGCAAGACTTGAAGATTAAAAGAAGATAGGAGCGAAAGGAGTTTATGAGAGCGAGTGTCATTTTTGATCAGGCAAGTGTTAAAATCGCCCATCAAAATAACGTGTTCATACAAAGGGCAAAGATTACTGAGAGTGCAGTCAAGAGAATCAAAGTAGTCAATGTGAAGGTTAGGGCTGTACAGCACTGCAAGCAAGACTTTTGTGTGATGTACAGAAATTTCAAGAAACAAGTATTCAGCCGACTCAGAGTACAGAGAAGGAGATGAGCTGACTACCTTGTAGGGTAGGTCAGCGCGTAAGTACATAGCTACACCTCCTCCACCTTTACCAGTCCTATCGTTGCGGATCAAGACGAAGCCAGGAAGTGTAAATTGCGTAGAGAGAAGAGAAGGCTTCAGATAAGATTCCGAGATCAATAGGGCATCAAGGTGGGCACTGCTAAAGGATGCCAGAAGATCAGAATAGTGACCAGGAACACTCTGGGCATTTATGTGCGCTATATGCAGATTTTTAGGATCAGTAGAGAAAAGAGATGAGAGTTTACTATGTAAAGTGAGCGGAAAGGAAGAGTCACTGTCCGCACTAGCAAAACTATCAGAAGAAGAGCAAGAGAAAAAGCTGTCGTTAAAGTCAGCTACATTGTTCATATTAAACAAATAATAATATTATATATTAATATATAAATAATGTAATAATATACAATAATAACTTAACTAAAATGCAAAACGCTAAAATAGATTTTCTTTCAATAAGAAAAGAAAACCACCCCACCTCGCTGGTATATTGACAGAAATCTCACAATAATAGATGTAGCTTTAAACAAGAAACGCAAAAGAGATATAAAAATTGCGTAAAACGAAAACAAAACGAGAACAACGATTCACACATCTTAACGCACATAATTATAATAAAACGCAACACGATCACGGCCACCATACACATGGAGCGGTGACACCGTCATCTGACAGATGACAAGTTTGTCAACGTCACCATCTGACAGATGACAACTGTCACATTCATACAGATAGTGGGACACCGGCATAAGGTTAATAAATTAAAATAAAAATAATATTAAGAACTACCGGCCCAACAATTGATATGGTGAAAGCGATCGTGCGAAGCGGCCAAATTTAGAAGGACTAAAGTAAATGGACCGACAATAACAACAACAATGATTGCACTACTTGCGCAGACGCGTCTTCCTCAAGTTCCTAGCAGGCGTACCCGAAGATGCGACCGCAGGAGCTTCAGGTTCTTCAGATTGTGCAGAATCGCCGGCGTCGACTGAGCAGCACGGGAATTTGGCAATAAGATCGAGAAGTTCGCCTGTCGTTTCTATTTTCTTACGGGATTTGTCTGGGCAAATGACAACAATCCTGCCTTCCGTAGACCAGCAGTTTGACATGCCGAAATGCTTACGAGCTGCTGCAAACACACGGTGCCTTACTTGTGTCAGAAACTCGGAGATTGTAGTCCCGGTACCCTTGAGAGTTTTCTTGCTTTCCCAAACAAGTTGTCGGTTCTCCATTTTGAAGAAGCGTACCAGTATGGGACGGGCCTTCTGCTGTGAAAATCCGAGTCTATGACAGACATGGATGACATTCTTGTCCCTGCTCAGGTCTGTCAATTTCATTTGGTTAGATAATATATTGTAGACCACATCGCTTAACTTCTCATTATCCTTCTCCGGAACACCATGGAACAACAGGACCTTTCTTCGCATGATAGTTTCATGCCTGTCGAACCCAGCAGCGAGCAACTCAATCTGAATCTTTAATTTGGAGAGTGCTTGACAGACAAAATTCTTAACAGACAAAATTCTTCTTATAGTTAGTTGTGTAGGTATGTTATAAATATGTAAATCTAGTTTAAAGCTAGTAGAAAATAAATGATGAAATTTAATTAAATGGTTTGAATATAATACATAATTACTTTTTCTTTGAAACCATGTAGGTACAACTGGTGTCAATTCGTGGACTGTCAGCGCTAAAAAAAGATACCTACGTTGTGAGTATTATGTGACATTTTCACATGATCTACAGTTAAACTCAATAATCGGGCATAAACACTTTTGATTGCCCACCTCTATACTAAGGAGTAGGACACTAGCTTACTTAGAAGTACCTACAGGGTGTAACAGAAATGAAAATTATAAATACTGCTTCTCTCCATACAAATAAACAACTACTTATCTTCAGGAAAGTCATAGGGTGTTATTACACCAATCAATCGATCGTCGATCGACCGGTATCTGTGTAATAGCTTTGGCTGATCGACGGATACCGGTCGACAAACAATCGATCGACCGGTATCCGTGTAGCCTTGGCGGATCGACGGATACCGGTCGACAAACAATAGATCGATGGTTTACCGTAGTAAATTCCGAAAAAAAAAATTAACCCAAATGAATTGAACCCATACTATGACCTTTACTATGACATCCTTGAAGAAAGTTGTCCACTTTCATGATGACGGATATGGGTAATATTTTAGGTACCTATTGCTTCTAGTATCTAAACTACAATCATTAATTTTCGTTACATACTGTTTATTTATCGTAGAGAAATGAGGATACCAGGAATTTACGCAGGTCCTCACCGGACACGGTTGTTTCGGGAGGTTCCTGTGTCGGATAGGACGGGAGGAAACGACCGGTTGTTTCCACTGCGCGGATCGTCCCGAGGACACGGTGGAGCATACGGTGGAGGTATGCCCCGAATGGGGGCAGCCCCGCCGTGTCCTCATGGATGCGATAGGCGGCAGCGACCTCTCGCGTCCTGCCCTGGTTCAGGCCATGGTACGGAGCGAGAGGGAATGGGAAGCCGTCTCCTCCTTCTGCGAAGCAGTAATGCTCGCGAAGGCGGAGGCGGGACGCGTGAGGAAGACTCAACAACGGAGTCGCCCTCACGCCCTCAGCAGCAGCCGCCTCAGGAGACGCCTGGGACTTCCGGCGCCGCGAGACGATCTCCGGCCACCGTAGACCCGGGCCTGCGGACGGCGAGTAATGGGTAGCTCGCCGTCCGATCAGCACCAGGCCCGAGAGTCGACGGCGCGTAGTGTTCCACGCGCGCCTCAAAGAGTTGTCAGCAATAAAGAAGGGGCCCGTCATGGCCGATGCCTGCTCGGGGGTTGAGTGAAACAGAGTTACCTCGCCCCCGGGCACTAAGGGCAGGAAGGAACAGGGGTGGGTTTTAGTCAGTAAGATTCTGACACGCCCCCGCTCCACCCAGAGCGGGAGAAGTCATTGGATGATTTCCCACCCCAGAAAAAAAAAGGAATTTTACAAAATCCCTAGGGATGCCACAGAATCACGGTAGATGTCGAATATTCTTGTTTATTACGTCTTCTAACTAAACATGTTTAGAGATATGACAAAATGCTAATATAATGCCAGTGTTATGTCGTTTCACTAAAATAAATCTAGTAGGATCCATGGTATCCTCATTTCCCTGCGACGTATCCAAATCCTATCATTTAACCTACCCCTGACTCATTATAATATTGCCATTTTTATTAATATTGCCCAAGGGTGAGTTATGTATGAGGGTGGGTCTCAATTACGGAGCGGCCTACCCTGTCGCGCTTAGGTTTATGCGGAAAGCAACTAAGAGATTATTATTAGACGGATGGACGGAGCATCCACCTGTGTCCTGTGATTTAATGCTGACATACCGAACCGACCCGTTTGTTGTGATGGAACTTGGAAGGAGGGAAGAGATGTTACAAAGCTATCCCTGTACAAACAAATTACTTATTTATTTATACACTAACAGCACTGTCACTTACAATTCAAATAAAATAACATCTAAAATCGGCATTTCAGTAACCATGCAAATAACAGGTATGCATGAGATTGACATAATGAAATTAGAGACAAGAAGAAAAAAAAAACATATGTGCAATTCTCACGTGGTAGAAGTGAAACCTTCAAAAATTTTGTCTAAAACAAAACAAAACACAAAAACAAAACACTGTATAATGCTTCCTATCTCATTTTAAAACACAAAAACAAAACACTGTATAATGCTTCCTATCACATTTTCTCCCACGTTAAATCTTATGAATTTATGTGTCTGTCTCTTTTTAACCGACGAAAAAAAGGAGGAGGTTCTCAATTCGACCGTATACAATATGTTTTTTACTGTCGCTTTTTCGTTTCATCGACTTTCAAATCACAACGATGCTAAAGAAGTGTTCACATCAAAAATAAAAAGTGTGTCCATTAAACCTAAAACCAGAACACTACAAAAACCAAACCATTTGAGCTATAAGACGTACATTGTTCGCACTATTTACATAGGGAACGTCTGTATGAAGCAAAACTCATCGAGAAAACTTCCAATTTGACGGATTAAGGATGATTCACGTTACACCGCGCGGCCACCGAGCCTCGGCCGTGCCCCGGCCGGGGCACGTCCACCGGGCTAGTCACTCATGCTACACCGGGCTGTCACCGTGTCGCCACCGGGCCCCGGCCGGGGCACGTCCGGGGCACGGCCAAGCATAGATCAGTTCATACAAAAAGTATACTATAGATATTTGACCGTGCAATTGTTTGACCGGCAATTGTTTCCCGGCCGGGGCACGTCCGAGCCCGGTGCACACGTTCATGTTACACCTTGTCGCCACCGGGCCGAGCCCTGGCCGTGCCCCGTCCGTGCCTCGGCCGTGTCTCGGCCGTGCCCCGGCCGGGGCACGGCCGCGGCCCGGTCTAGCATGACTCACTTCATACAAAATGTATGCAACAATCTTTGACCGTGCCCGGTGTCGTCACGGTATAACGTGAATCATCCTTTACCCTATGTAATCCGTCAAATTGGACCTTTCATTATATAGCCTCGCCATTCGCGTTATGGGGCTATTAAAGGTGGTATTTTACTACTACTATTACTTTATTACTCTCGGGTGTCTCGGGAGCCCAGTAACGTCTTTGTTCGTAGGACTAGCGACCCATCCTGACTCCGCACGGGTACGAATATATAATTATATGTATAATACAAAGATTTATCATTTATCGCTCTTTCTACGAGTATTAACGACCGCATTATGGCTGCTCTCTCGAAAAAATTCGTCGGCACTTACAGAGAAATTACATCTAAAAAAAAAATAGTAATTTATATGATATGATACGTAATTTGGTTTAGCCACATTTTTCTATCAGTATAACATAATAAGAAAAAAAACCAACAAATCTCCTCCAAATCGTTGAGATGAACCCATTTTACTCTTTAATTTTTTTATCAAAAGAGTAAGTATAAAGAAAAATATCTTCTGCTTTGCAATACAAAGAAAAATGATTTGGTTTTGTTACTTTTTAAAAATAAGTATTATTTTTATAAATTAAAAATGCGTCTAATTTGGGACAGATCTCCTTGATGGGCGAGTCCTATTACTGGGTGGACGTACGACGCGTTGAGTGAGCTCAGCACAGAACACGCAAGCTAATCACTCAAAGCCGTTGGTTGGTTGCGCCAACGGAGAAACAGGCAGACGCGGCAACGGTAAGCGACTGATTGAATTATACTATGTAGAGAAGAGAAGAGAAGAGAAGTAAAATTGATATACTGAATTGGTAGATATATTGATGTACCTATAGATTGATATTCTGCTATTATTTCATCATCACTGCTCTCAAAACGGTGAAGGAAAACATCTTGAGCAAAACCGGCATGTCCTAGAACCAAAACTTCGAAGACATGCGACATCCACCAACCCGCATTGGGCCCGCGTGGTGGATTAAGGCTCCCTCTCACAGAGAGCAGACATATGTCCCAGCAGTGGGGACGTTAAAAGGCTGATTATGCTATATGCCATACAAATATTCTATTGAAGGCTGTGCTTGTGTGTGCCCTGCAAGGTGGCCAACCGTACGAGGACACAATCAGCCTCGTACAAATTCGAACGAGATTTTTAAAATAACATGATTTTTCATTGCATGTAACATTTTGTAGCCTAAATAACAAGTATCCAAGCCCGAACTGTCGAAATAGATGATGATTTCGCCAGGGTAGACCGCGAAATTCAAATTTTCTTACGTTTTTTGCAATTTGCAGGTCAGTGTTAGGTTGTATCTTGGTAAAATTCGATTCGCGGCCGTAGCAATTACGTATTTATAGAATTATAATCATTTAAATCATCAATACAACTCTTTCAGTTAGAATTGATGTCAAATGTACGTATTTCACGAAATCATGACATTTTGCATCAATTCTAACTGAGACTTGTATTGATGATTTTAATGATTATAATTCTGTAAATACGTACTTGCTACGACCGCGAATCATATTTTCACCAATATACAACCTGACACTGACCTGCAAAAGGCAAAAAATTATTGTGAAGTGATGTTTTTTTTAGTAGCAGACTTGTAAAATTTTATTTCATTAGGTAAAAATGTCCTAAGTGTTTAATACTGTGGGCTGTCATTACTACATTTAAGTAAGATTTAAATTGGAATAGAAGAGACTCTATAGAAAATATACTCTACATCAAATAAAAACTTGTTCTTCCAGTTTATATTCAATTTTCAGTAAGCCCTGACTCTGGCAACTCCTCCTGTTCGCCAGAATATCTGATACCTAGCAACCCTGCACACGCATTGTAATTTTGTAAATTCGCGGCCGTAGCCGTTTTTCTTTTTTTTTTTTTTTTTGGGGGGGTGGGAAATCATCCTATGACTTCTTCCGCTCTAGGGTGGAGCGGAAGGGTGTGTCAGACTCTTACTGACTAAAACCCACCCCTGTTCCTCCCTGCCTCGAGTGCCCGGGGGCGAGGTAACTCTTTCGAATTTATCCTCCACCCCCGGGCAGGCACCGGCCTTGGCAGGCCCCTACACTTTGCTGACAACTCTTTGAGGCGCGCGTGGAACACTACGCGCCGTCGACTCTCGGGCCTGGTGCTGATCGGGCGGCGAGTTACCCACTACTCGCCGTCCGCAGGCCCGGGTCTACGGTGGCCGGAGATCGTCTCGCGGCCCCTGGCGTCTCCTGCGGCGGTCGCGGCTGGGGGCGCTAGGGCGACTCGGCTGTTGCTGAGCCTCCCTAACGTATGCCGCCTCCCTCTTCACGAGCATTACTGCTTCGCAGAAGGAGGAGACGGCCTCCCATTCCCTCTCGCTCCGTACCATGGCCTGAACCAGGGCACGGCGCGAGAGGTCGCTGTCGCCTATCGCATCCACGAGGACACGGCGGTGTTCTGCCCAAGCGGGGCAAACCTCCACCGTATGCTCCACCGTGTCCTCTGGGCGATCCTCGCAGTGGAAACACTCAGGGGTCACCTCCGCCTTGACACGACACAGGTACCTCCCGAAACAGCCGTGTCCGGTGAGCACCTGCGTCAGGCGGAAGGTGAGGGCGCCGTGACGCCTCTCCAGCCACTCCTCAAAGAGGGGCACTACCGCCTCGATGGTGGCGTGCCCAGCGCTGGGTTGCGACAGTCGCTCTCTCCATGTCACCATGAGATCCTGCCGGAGCTCGGTCCGCAGAGCCGCGAGTTGTCGCGGCAGCGGAGTTTCGCCCGGCGGTCGGCGTTTGGCCTCCTCGCGCCACTCGTACAGGTGCGCGAGGATTTTTGCCTCCAGATCCCACGGTGACAGTCCGGCAAGGAGGCTCGCCGCCTCACGGGAGATCGTGCGGTATCCGCGGATGATACGGATCGCCATGACCCTCTGGGACGCGTTCATCAGGCGAGCTGATCGCTGCCTCAACGAACGCGCCCACACCGGTGCCCCGTAGAGGGCCATGGACCGCACGATCCCCGCGTAGAGCCTCCGGCAGGAGGCGTTTGGCCCCCTCAGATTGGGTAGGAGCCGCTTCAAGGCGGCCCCGGCCCTGTCCAATCTGGGAGCCAAACGTCGAAAATGTTCGACGAAGTTCCACCGGCTGTCGAGGACGAGTCCCAGGTACTTCATCGTACCCTCGACGCCGATGCGAACCCCTCCTACCGTCGGCCGTAGCCGTGCGGTCGGTGGTTAGTAACGCGGTGCATGTGCACGGTACCAGATAATTAATGGTTTGATAAAATGGCCACGTTTATTATAGTTTTACGTACTGTGTGCTTGAATTAAGTACTAGTTTTTATTTTTGGTTTCGGCCTTAAAACAGTCTTTGATAAGATACCTCTTCTCAAAATAGTATAAAATAAATGTCTGTCTGTTTCTCCGTGATTTTGTTACGGTTTTCGAACGTTTGTGTGTAGGTAAGTATAATTTGTAGTACGAGTAGGTACCTGTGCGGAGCCGGGACGTGTGCTTTAATAAATTAATAGAAAACAAAAATCCCCAATTGAAAAGAACAACTAAAAATTTTCTAAAAAAGTTTCAAACAAGTCACTTTTCAAGCAGTCTGATGCAGTTGGTTGCAGTTATTTTAGTTCAATTAGGTTTTGATTTCATGCCACCAACTGTATCTGTATCAGACTGCTTGAAAAGTGACTTGTTTGGAACTTTTTAATTGTTTTTGACGAGGCTGACAAAGTCATTGTTTTTAAAAGTCTGGTTTTTTAATTTTTTTTTTTTTTTAATTTCTATGTTTTCGCCTCAAGACAAGAACCCTTTATTTTGATACCCCACTTATACTAAGTACATACAGTTCGTCGACTTTAATTTTTTTCTTTTTCACTGTATGAAATCTGATTGTCGCCATTTTGTACTTTGATTACTGTCATATCTTTAGTAGCACTCTCAAGATGAAGACGAATCAATTGACGTAAAAATGATCAAAATCGGCCCACGCGTTCGGTCTCTAAGGCCGGGACTCCACCAAAGCGGAGATGTGTGCGGTGTGCTGTGTGCTGTGCGAGAACAACCAATAGAAGAAGCTGACCGGAGAGGAGATGTGTGAATAACACAATTCTATTGGTTATTTGGATGTGTGAATAACCAATAGAATTGTGTTATTCACACATCTCCTCTCCGGTCAGCTTCTTCTATTGGTTGTTCTCGCACAGCACACAGCACACCGCACACATCTCCGCTTTGGTGGAGTCCCGGCCTGAAGCGCCACAAAGGAACAAACATACATACATAGGCTGATAAACACCTTTGCGTCGCGCAGCCGTGTAAAAAAAAAACAAGCTTTCTGTGAACGTCAAACAGTTCCTTTAACTGTCTGTAATCTGGAGCTAATCCTTTTGTTTTTGGGGTGGGAATTCACCTAATTTTTTGGGATGGGTATTCACCCAAATTTTGGGGGTGGGAATTCATCTAACTATTGGGGTGGGAGACAATCCAATTTTTGGGTGGAGCGGGAGGGCGTGTCAGACTCTTACTGACTAAAACCCACCCCTGTTCCTTCCTTGCCTGATTGCCCAGGGGTGCGGTAACTCTGTTACGAATTTATCCGATACCCTGGATGTCGAATCGGGTTATGTTTACCATAAGAATGTATTGTCATTGGAACTGAACCATCGTGTATAAAATTAACTCTGTAGGATAAGAGGAAGTGGTTCTAATCCAGCTTGCGAGATTTGACCCAAACAAACAAACTAACATAATTACAAACATTGCAAGTAGAATAAGTAAACTCAAATACTTGACTTGTGAGCTCGAGTATCTTAAAGATGAAGTTTGCTTGTGTACATATTTTTGCTCGTGACTGTACGTATGTTAAGGCGCAGTTATACGACTTCTAATGGTTTTTAATTGAACAACACGTCTAAGGGCAGCTTCAAATATGCAGCAACAAAAATCTGGAACAATATACCGCCTCCCTTTCGAATTATTAAAAACACAAGTTAACACAACCAATTTCAAAAATAAATGTAAAATATTAGTCTTTGAATATCAAAAAAAATGCTCCAAGTTATTATAAAAGATGCCCTTCATCGTTCAGTAGGTGTTTGTATCTAAGTATATGTTTTTTTTTTACTTTTCGTTTAAATAGCCTGTTCGTGTCCACAAACTGTTAAAAATCTTTAAAAAAAATTAAATAATGTTAATATATGATCAATAGATAATTATCATTTAACCCGTTGTTGCTAAATTTACTGTTTTTTTTTTTGTAAACAGGAGTCAATGATTTAAGCTGAAAACCAGCGCTTAGCAACCCACTAGAGGATATTGGAATATTTCTTTGTGAATATTGGAAATTATGTTTTTATAACATAGTGTAATTAATTTGTGAAGTTATGTCTAACGCGGATAAAAAATTGAGAATCACGCAAACACTTTAAAGCGTATTTTTAAGAAACCTTCACCATTTTAAAGATAATTTAAATATTTATATTTTAGTATACGTGTTTTAGTATAATACCTGTTGGTTTATGTACCTATAATAAATTAATAATGCCTCTAATTACGAACAGTGCTCCTTGATAGGCGAGTCCTAATACTGGGTGGACGTACGACGCGTTACGTGAGCTCAGCACAGTACACGCAAGCTAACCACTCAAGGTCAGGGGCAGTAAATAGCACCTTAAATGTTTGAAATCCAACTTGCTCCAAGGGTCAACTTCAAAGATGAAACTAGAATCCTATTACAAAAGTGTGCCACGGAATAGAAAAAACAAGTGGAAGTGCCCATGCAACTATACATGAACAATAAATTTAATTTTGACGAAAAGCTTATTTGTTGTTCATTCAAAATAAAGACTTTATTGAGCAGTGGTGGGTCAGTGGTATTGGCCGCGACTTACAAGTTGTAGGTCGTGAGTTCAAACCCAGGCAGGCGCTTTACGTTGTGTAAATTATTTCATCACGACTGCTCTCTAAACGGTGAAGGAAAACATCGTGAGGAAACCGGCATGTCCCACCAAACCAAACATTCGAAGACATGTGACATCCACCAACCCGCACTGGGCCCGCGTGGTGGATTACGGCCCACACCCTCTTACAGAGAAGAGGCCTGTGCCCCAGCAGTGGGGACAATAAATAGCTGAAGATGAGAGAAGATGAAAGACTTCATTACAACTGACGAAGGTTGTTATTATTTTAAATTTTTGCCGCATAATTGTGACACGCGCCGGATATCTGCGTGGGCACTTCCACTTGTTTTTTCTATTCCGTGGTTCTACCTCATTTTCCAATATCAGAGAAAATGGAGCTTTTAGTGTAGATATCCTTCTCGCTTCGTTATTATAACTTATTGAACTTAAAATTGAAAGCAAAGCTTATGGTGCAGTTTTCATGGATGTACCGGCTGCAAGGAATACGGTGTAATTGGATTTTTCTCTTGGAAATCTAGTTTTCAGCCGGGTATTGGAATTGTGTGGCTTGTAAATGGCGACTTTCAATCTTGGGTTAATATTTTCAAAGAAGAAAAGTGAAGGAAAATTCCTTGACACTGTTTTGAGCTAAAATTTAACATTTTCAGAAATAAGAGGATCTTTTCGAAGCTAGCGTTGTTTGGTACTTAAGTAGTTCTTACTTTGTCAGTTAGGTACATTACCAGACTGTTGTTGAAAAAAAAATCTGTCAATTAACGAAAATCTAAATCGGATCTGTAGTTTTTTGAGAAAATCGTGGACATACAAACATACATACTATTGAAGACAAACGTGCATGGAGAGCCTAAGGTCGACTTTTGACTGTGAGGAGCATTACGTATCATGACTTTCATGAGACGACTAGATGGCGCTGTTCAATCATGAAAATAACACTGCAAAGCTTATAAACCTTATTATGCAGAGGCAGATAATAAGGTTTTTAATACCTAAAATAATTACTAAGTAATAATAATATATTTATATTCAAATAAACAAAAATTTACTATATTTTCTTATTTCCGAGTACTTAATACAGCGCCATCTAAACCAAACTAAATAAGCCAATTGGTATATCGGTTAATTCGACTACAGATGGCGTCGATCATAAATAATAAAAATCCCTACATTCACAAAGTAGCTCTTATTTTCACGTTCCAGAATAAATAATCAGTAGCTCAGGTGGATAAGCATGGCAGAATAACATAGATCGTTCAACAGGGCACCGGTTCGCAACTCAGCTCTCTGTCGACTTTTTTTAAA
The DNA here is from genome assembly GCA_951329385.1 of Polia nebulosa. Lineage (NCBI taxonomy): Eukaryota > Metazoa > Arthropoda > Insecta > Lepidoptera > Noctuidae > Polia > Polia nebulosa. The sequence goes on along the minus strand of OX589606.1, from coordinate 2,537,973 downwards.
TTTAATTATTATAATATATAATTTATATTCTATTTTTTGTATTTTTAAACGTTTTTATTTTATTTTTTGTTATAAATAATATCAAAAATATGAGGTATAAGATGTATAAATGAATATAGGGATAATATACAAGTATACATATACTACTATATATAACATTATATAAATATATATTATATAAATTACTTTCATAATTGGTGGTAAGTATTAGTATTATTAGTAAAAAACATTTATGTAAGAAGATTTAGATATATTTTTCTTACAGCTTAAGATTTACTAAGTTTAATTCTCGTAAAGGATAAGAAATGAAACTATTTTATTGATTATAGTTTAAGACATTTAATTCTCAAAGAAGAATACAATTTATGTCTTTCTTTCTTATAGAATGTATAACCTAACCTAGCAGTTTTACATCCAATTAACAATAATTTAATTCACTTGTTAAGGAGAAATACAAGTAAAATTTATAACTGAATAACTCTATTACAAAATAGAAGACCTTAACAAAGTAAAACTGTATAATAGATATTATAAGTATTCTAAATCAAAACTGTGTTGTGCTATTCTTCTATTATTTAGTTTTATTTACATTATGTTATAATAACTTTCACTATATATGCAACCTTAGTTCTGTAAATATTTTACCTACTCATAAATTATAAAAAATTTACGTTTTGCATAATTATGTTTAGTGGTATTGACTATAATGATTGATTTGTGCATTCTGTTATGACTAAGGTTCATAGCTTAAGTATTCGTTCCAGAAGGAGGAAGAAATTGAAGCTAAACCTAAAATCAATAACAATTGTAAGACCGGGTTATAGCTGTCATTTTGGGACCGAGTTGTTTATAATAATAAATAAATAATTTATTATGTTGGAAAGGAATCTATATTTATATTGTTTTTATTTTAATTTCTTATATTATATAAGAAATCAAAATTTTTTTTTTTTTTTTAAAAACGTTGCCCCACACTAGGAATTACTCCTGTATCGTGGGTGCGTTCACAAACATTTAAACTCACATACACAAGACACCCAGACCCGGAACAACTATCTGTAGGCCATACTAATATTTGTTCCGTGCGGGGATCGAACCCGCGACACGCAGCGCAGCAGTCGAACGCTCAACCACTACGCCAATCGTGCCGTCAAAATCATTAGTGTAATAACATTTTGTTGTTATAAAGTAATGTATAAATTTATCCAACTTACACCAAGTTTGATTACTGTAATTTATCATATAAATTATAGCTACCCCGGTCTTTTCATTTTTACTCAATCATTATTACTCAATTCAATAGTCAACACTTTATATTCTTTAATATTTCGTGTATCCGCCATTTTGATCGATTACAGCTTGCAACCGCGAACCCATGGAGTCTATTAATTTTTCACATAAATTGTGACCCCGTATAGAATCCCATACCTCCATGCAGTGAGTACTCAGTGCTTCCTTAGTCCTTTCGTTCCTATTGTCCCACTTTTGAACCATAACGCCCCATAAATTTTCAATGGGGTTTAAATCTGGCGATCTCGCAGGCCAAGGAATAATTCGTATGTCCGATTGCTGGCTAAACCACTCTTGCACAATTATGGAACGGTGTATAGGACAATTGTCCTGCACGAACGTTATTACTGGCATGTCTTCTACAGGAAAAACATTCCGCACAGTGGGCAACATGACGTCATTCAGCACATCTAAGTAGTTAACACTGTTTGCACGACTGGGTATTACAGTAAGTTCTCCTGGTCCTGCAGCTGTCATCCATCCCCAAATGTTCACTGTTATACGACCGGATTCAGAGTTAGGCACAACGTGATCACTATCATAACGCGTATTATTCCTACGCCACAACCTAACTCGCCCGTGCTGGCTAGACTTGAAAGTCTTTTCATCACTGAAGATAACGTTGCTCCAGTCGAAATGTCTGTATTTCAAAGCGAACTCCAATCATGCTCTTTTATTAGCTTCGGTTAGCAATGGCTTAATAGCATGTCGACGATAATGCAGACCTTCACTGTAAAGAGCACGATACACCGTCCGCAAAGATGTATCAAACAACTCTGCGTAATATCTTGTTGGTGTAAAGCCATTTTCCTCATAACCTTGCACCATAAGTTGACGCTGGTCTGAGTCAATATGGCGTCTTCTGCCAGATCTACTGCGGTGTTCCAACGAACCCTCTTCTTGAAACCGCTTTATCCATAAAGTGACAGTCTTTACCTATAAGGTCGATCGATCGGTGCGCTACGTAAACTTCTGCGTATATGTGAGTCGTATGCGGGGGCCCATGGGCTCAGGTACAATGCTAAGAAGAGTGAACTTATGATATTTAAAGCCGGTACTAAATGCTACGCATCTGTACCTCCTGTCACTCTTTGCGGCATTCTTTTAAACAGAGTGAAGCAGTTCAAGTATTTGGGTCACTGGGTCTCCGACGACTTGTGTGACAATAGGGACATTGAGAGGGAGCGCAGGGCGTTGTCAGTACGGTGTAATATGTTGGCTCGCAGGTTCGCACGATGTACTAGACCGGTTAAGGTGACTTTGTTTAAGGCGTATTGTCAGTCGTTTTACACGTGCAGCCTGTGGACTAACTTTACGCAGCGGGCGTACAGCGCACTGCGCGTGCAGTACAACAATGCTTTCAGGATGTTGTTAGGGTTTCCGCGGTATTGTAGTGCCTCAACTATGTTTGCTCAGGCGCAGACCGATGATTTTTTCGCGATCATAAGGAAACGGAGCGCATCGCTAATGAGTCGCCTACTGAGCAGCTCGAGCAGCGTCCTGAAGGTATTGTCCGAGCGGTGGGATCTGCCCTTGTTGCAGAGGTGGATGCAGCTTCATCGTAGTGCTTCCCCTCGTATTATGTAGTATTATTGTTATTTTTATTTCATCTTGACATTTCTGTATTATTATTATTTTCTTATTTAATGTGTACGTATTTTATAATCTATTTGATTAAATTGACATGTGTTTGTATTTTATTTAATTGGAACGACATGTGTATGTATTTTATATTTTATTTGATTTGAATGACATGTGTATGTATTGTAATTTGAATTAATTTGAATGTTGAGTATTTATTTTATGTGTGAATTTTATATTAAATGTATTATTTTATAAGCGTTAAATTGTCAATTGGAAAGGACTCTGTCTGAAAACATGATTAAATGAAATAGTAACTAGTTGTCAAAATTACTAACATAGTTTTGTAAGTACCTACCTACTGTAACTAACCAAAATATGGATGTACCTTGTCCGAATTAAATAAATTGAATTTATGAATTTATAAGGGAAATATATTATTTATTATTTTCGTGTATCGATAACCATGGATAATAAAATAAATAACGAACAGTGATTTTAAAACATTACTTACGTTTAAGCCAGTTTCACTCGAAATTTCAGAATAATTTAGGCCTTGATTATGCAATGCTATTATTTGGGCCCTCGTAGCCATATCAATATTAGAACGCGAACTCATGGTAAAGATAATTATTAAAAAATTGTTAAATGCAATCTTAACTGAACTCACTCAAAGATAGTAAAGAACGTTATGATTGAACAAAAAGATTTAATTTTTATACAGTCAATATTAAACTACCCTCAATTCTTTTGAGATTTATGATACAGGTTAAAGTCGCTAAACAACTTCGATATAATGATAGGATTAAACGAACTTACCTGAAGTGAAGTTCAATCCTGATTATATGAAGTACTTAGTCCGAGATAACTGATGTAGTACTTGCCTTTCCACACTCTTTATACGCGAATTTAAAAGCAAAAGCCGAAAACAAAAATCTCCACCTAGCAACACTAAACGTCACTGTCAATATTTCAGAGCCCCCAAAGAGGGAAAATTAATTTAATAACAGAAAATTAAATTAATTGAGGGAGGGCGGGATGTTCTATCTCGGACTAAGTACTTCATATAATCAGGATTGAACTTCACTTCAGGTAAGTTCGTTTAATCCTATCATTATATTCGTACTTAGTCCGAGATAACTGATGTAGATGTTCAGAGAAGAACATAACACTTAAAATCACAAAACATTTATTTTTCTCAACATAAGGGCAACTTCTGCCTTACAATTATACACTTTAAACTTATAACTAAAATAAAATCAGTTTGAATTATTGAGTACCGCTCTAGCAAACAAGACTTGGTTAGGTTCATTATATAGTGGTCTGTTATAATGAGTAGCAAAGGACGATGACCTTGGAGACCAACCTACTGCTTTAATGATACTGTCTACCGAGAGACCTTCCCTATAGGCACATGAAGTAGCAGCATGGCGCGTTGAGTGCGCGGAAAAACGAGTGATATCTATACCACTGTCCGACATAACTTGCTTCAGCCATCTGCTGATTGACTGACAAGAAGCACGATGGTGCGGTCTTTTAAACGTAATAAACAAATAATCACATGAATTATCATTAATTCTCAATTCTCTAGTTGCTTCTATATACTGTGTAAGTGTTTTAACGGGACAAATTTCGGGTTGTGCAGTGAAATAAGGTAAAATTATTTTAGGTTGATGCCTATCAGGAGCTGATGTTTTTAGAATATCTGTAAAAATTATTTCGACACCAGTAGATGTTAAGTTAATATTGTTTAATCTAATGGAATTTATAGTCTGAACCCTTTGGCCAGTAGCCAGTACTAATAGCATTACAGTCTTTTTGGTGATCTTTTCTAAGCTTAAGTCATTCAATGGGTACCAGTGACAAACATATGATAAAACACTCGAAGGGTCCCACACACTGCTATATTTGGGTGTCAAAGGTCGTAATTTATAAACTCCCTTAAACCATCGCTTTATTCTATCATCTGTACCTACGTGATTACCGATAATAAGAGAAAGTGATGACCGATGACAATTTAAGGTTTGGTAAGAACCACCTCTTTGGAAAACCAGTGTTAGATAGGAAATTATGATAGGTATGGATGCACTGAAAATATTTATGTCTTTATCTTTGGTATAACTCCACCACTGCTTTAAGCAGCTATTATATTGTTTTATAGTATTTGAGGATAGGGATGCCATCATTATATCTATTGCATCTTCTGATATACTTCTTCGTTTAAGTGCTTCCCTGATAAGACGCACGCCCCCAGGAAAAGCTGCTTGTTTAGTGGGTGAGGTTTCCTGAAAACAGTTAAAAGATTTTCTGAAGGGTTCATGGAAACTATTTCTGACGCTACCATAGACATCAACAACGGGTACCAAGGCTGAGATGGCCACATCGGGAAAACTACAATACCAGTTGCTCTATCTGTCCTAATTTTTTGAACTACTTTTAAAAGTAAACAAAAAGGCGGGAATGCGTAAAAGAAAAACTTTGACCAATTAACAGTAAATGCATCAACATTCCAAGCAGATGGATCCCTATGCCAAGATATATATTTATCACATTTAGTGTTCACACGCGATGCAAAAATATCTATTTCAGGCATCCCTAGTCTCGTAATTATAATATTAAAGGCGTCAGGAGATAATTGCCACTCTGTATCTATATTAACTACTCGGGACTCAAAATCAGCATAAATATTTTCCTTTGATTTTATATATGAAGCGAATATCCATAACTTTCTAGCTTCACACCACTGCCAAATCTGTCTTGACAAACCATTTAATAGGGGATACTGAACTCCACCTAGTCTGTTAACATAAGAAATCGCTGTGGTGTTATCAATTCGAAGCAGGATTTCACAATTTGTTAAGTTTTGGGCAAAACATTTTAGTGCAAAAAATGCAGCTAATAATTCACGATAATTGATATGAAAACTTAGTTCTTCATCAGACCATTGACCTCTAGTACTCTGACCATTGCAAAATGCACCCTATCCAGTGCCTGACGCATCCGAAAATATTTCCAATTCAAAATTATATTGTTTTATCCTACTATAACCAGCGACTATATTTCTTTTCCACCATAGTAAATCCTGTTTAACTTCTTTACTGATTATTATATTATTGTCATAGTTGCCTCCACAAGCTTCAAGGGATAAAAATTTCTGTCTTTCTAAGGTTTTTGTGTACACAAAACCATATGCAACTGCCATACAAACAGAAACTAAATTTCCTAATAGTTTTGCAAACTCTCTAATTGTACAGCTGTCTCTTTTCAAGAACTGCTGAATTAAAACAGTTAATCTTTCTTTTTTCTTATCAGTAGGACTAATTGTCAAATCTTGAGAATTAAGATTAAACCCTAAATAATCTCTCACTCTAGAAGGTTTCAGGCAACTCTTTGTGCTATTAATAACAAAACCTAATTTCTCAAGTAAACTTGTGACATAATTAGTATTTTTGAGACATTCCTCATATGAAGATCCAAGACAGATTGCATCATCTAAGTACAGTACTATACGTACACCCTTGTTTCTCAGATGTTCTACAACAGGCTTAAGTAATTTCGTAAAAACAAATGGCGCTGATGCGAGACCAAATGGTAGACAATTAAACTGATATAATTTACCAAAAAACATGAATCTTAAAAAATGTCTGTGATTTACTTGAACTGGTACTAGGAAATAGGCATTTTTCATATCTATTGTAGTCATATAGTCCCCCTTTAATAGAAGTTTACACACAGTCCTGACATCTTCTAATTTAAAATGAGAAGTCTCTACGAACTTGTTAAACGCTTTTAGGTTAAGTATGAACCTGTGAGTACCATCATTTTTAGGTACAGTAAAAATACTTGAGAGAAATTGACCACAAACTGGGGAGCAAGACGATATTGCTCCTAACTCAAGAAGCCTATTAATTTCTTTGGAAAGAATTAACTTCTCGGTTGAATTAAAATTATTATTGCTTGGTGAATAGTCTTGTTTAGGAGTATGTGTAAGAGGGATATGGTAACCTCTTATCCACTGCAATATTACAGGATCCTGAGTAAATGTTTCCCAAATTAAATAAAAATACTAGTCTGCCTGCAAATTTTACCTCTATGGGTAGCGGGATCGGCCTCTGGTCATCCCCCGTGAGCTCGATGGAGCAGGGGCTGGACGACGGCCCTGCTGTTGGCTTTGTCGTGGAGGGAGTCGTGGCTGGTACCGAAGTTGATGTTGGTATCCTCCTCGAGCTACTACTTTCCCTCGATGAAAGTGACTTAGCTGGCGAGGAGGTGGTTGCCAGTTTTTTGTCTTCTTAGGAGGGGCTAAAATTGAGCTTGCTTTCTTCATAGCTGACACTGATTTCACAGCATCATCTAGCTTACTGTAAAGCCACTCAGACCTCTTGTTATCTTTGAGGTTAAAGTCAAGATTCTTGTCCAATAAGGGACTGATCAGCTTTCTTCTAATATCTGTATATTTATAGTGTAAATTACAGAGCAGTCTTGTGGCATCACTTAAATTCTTGACAATTGTCAAATTATCAAAGTTTGGTTTTGTCATCATGTCAATTGTGTGACATATAGTGGCAATAACATAGCCTGTATCCTCTTGTCTCTCTTCAAGCATCTTGTCCCTCAATTTCATTGCAGACGTCAATAAACCTGTAAGCTCTATGTTAAGCTTCGGTGCTTGCATTAATTTTCCATTTTCAGGAAAACAAAGGTCTTTCAATATCTTTTCTTTTTCTTCGGTTTTCATTCCTTCTATCAATATGTTTTCAAATCGTTGTAGAATGTTGATATTGATGGGAGTGCCAAATCTTTTTTCAGTCTCCTTAGGCTCCCCGAGTGCCTCTAAAAATTCCTGTGACAATTCAGGTTCTTCAAGGGATTCCTGTTCAATGCTGTCTATGATCTCAACATTCTCCATGCTCTCTATGTTGTTCTCAATGTTCTCAATATTCTCATTAGAGTCTTGGGCTAAAAATACATTCATACATGATAAAATAAAGAAAAAACATTAGGTTAACAACCTATAAGTTTGATGGTAGGTATGCATATATGACAATGCAACAATAACTCCCCTGACTTTTAGAGCTTTGTGAACAATGGAATAAACTATTGTTAGATTTTGAACCAAAATTCCAACATAATTTGCTGACTTTGAACAACATAGATCGTTAAGCAAACTTATCCCAACGGGATTACGCAAAAGAGTAGAACATATTAGATACCAAGACGGTATTTACACCTTCCCAACGGAAAGAAGCATCGTCGTAACACGAGGATGCTTGACGATCTATCGCTCACCCAACGGGGAGTTCGCATAGTCGCAACGCGATTATGCCTACAATAATTAAACAGGTACTTTGCCAATTGCAACGCAATAGCTACATATTATTGCTTAAAAACCGAAATTGGTGTATCAACTAAGCTTTGATGGTAAAATTGGTGAATTCAAAATAGGTAGGTAGGTACTTACAATCCTCCGGCTGACGCAACTTGTCTTTATACCTCTTGAGTCTCTTTTCCAATCTTCTAATTCTCTTAATCTCCTTGTCTTCCGATTCCTCAGCCTTTCTTTTAGGCATGATCACAAAATTACACTATTAATTTATAATTTCAAGATATTTTTCACAGAAATACACAATCGCGTGCGAGCGCGAAAAAACAATTGACAGTAGAGGTGTGTAACTCTTTACGGAACCGACTCACTGATCCGGATCTTTGAAGTGATTCAAAAGATTGGTTCAGTAACTACGTTTCAAACGCATCATTTGGATCTGAATCAATTATTATTATACTCTTTGATCTGAATCATTACTTTGCTCCGTGCTCTTTCCGCGCGACGCGGCGCTGAAAAGTGAGTGAGAGAGGGAGACTGAGAGACACTGATTTACTTTAGGACCGCGACTCGCGAGTGAGCGGGTGACATAATACAATCTATACAAATCAGAAAGAGATACCAAATGACATGTGTATCACTCATACTTTCACAGTTTCTCGTTGTCGTTATCCATGCACGTAAAAATGACCATTATGGCGCTTACATATCAAATACTACGTGATTGTTATTTGCTTATTTTTAATGTTTGCACTAACAAGCGTTTTAGCCAGCTGGCCATAAATTATCGAATAGCCGCCAGTCCTAAGCCTGGATAAAGTATGAAGGAAGATCGATTTTATTTATAATCTTAATTTTTACATTTTGTACACTTAGAAAAAAATACAATGCAACATTCGGCATTGTTTACATATAATTCTGACTCAGTAGTAAACGCTCTGTATTTCATATCATTTGTTTCGTTCTGTATTTTACATCATTTGAGCCGATGATCCAAATGATCCAAATGAAACATATCAGTGATTCGGATCATTTCAGTGATCCAGATGCAAATGTTCCAATCGCAAAAATGATACACTTTGCCCACGCCTAATTGACAGTGACGTTTAGTGTTGCTAGGTGGAGATTTTTGTTTTCGGCTTTTGCTTTTAAATTCGCGTATAAAGAGTGTGGAAAGGCAAGTACTACATCAGTTATCTCGGACTAAGTACGAATATAATAAAGAGTAGGATAATTTCAACTCATTGCGTAATGACGCAATAGTCCAGTGGCTATGGTATCGGTAAATTTTATGCCACCGAGTTCGAATCCTAGTTATTACGAGCTTTGCTTTATAAGGTTTGTAATGTCGTAGGAGAATTTGTGTTAAAATTAAGTAATATTGTAACTAGCAAAAAACAAGATAATGTTCTTTAACGAGAGATGTATATTTTCCAATCCAACTACTATACTAGCGCCATCTATGTCATTCAAGACGTATTATTAAGGCGATGAAACCCTGTACAAACGATTTTGGTTTGGAACTCTCCATGCACTTCTGTCTTCATTAGTACATATATATAACTTTTTTATAGGTCCAATACAGAACCCCAACAAAACAACCCATAATAAAACCCAAACAAAAAAGAACACCTAGACACACAAAAATACCCCATCCTCCAGCCAGCCAATATCCCGTAAACGCTTCTAAGTAACATCACAACGCGACGCAAGAAAATTCAATTGAAAATAATAACCACTTCTCTACTCATAACAGGCACAGAGGGCCTAGTGTGAGTTATTAACGAATTCGAACGCGTTTGCGTAAATGTTTGCTCATGTCAAATCGTATAGAAAAAAAGAAGTTACCCGTTATTGTCACCAGGCGGCGCTTATACAGTTTTAGTATAAATAAATTGACGTTTACTTTGACGGGATTGAGTATGCTAAAAACTTTTTTCCAAAAAATACAACCGACTTCTAAAAATGACAAAATAACTTTATTTTCGGAAGTCGGTGTTTATATTTTGTTTCCTCGTTATTTGACATGGACTTCCGAAAATAAAGTTATTTTGTAATTTTTAGAAGTTGGTTGTATTTTTTGTAAAAAAGTTTTTTATTTTTCACTTTTTAGTTGTTGTACCCCAGAAGTAAAACTAAATATTAAGGTTATGCCTGAATGGATAACCCTAATAACATGGAATTTGAACATTTGGAGAAAACCAAAACGTCATCTGTGTATAGGTACATATTTTTTGTTCATGTTGATTTTTTCAAAAAATGTTGAATCGATTTCAATAAAACTTATATGGGACCACCTCTGAAGTATGACCTACCAAACAAAAAAAGAATCATGAAAATCGATTTACAAACGGCGGAGATATCGCGTAACAAATAAAAAAAAAAAAAACATACAGACGAATTGAGAACCTCCTATTTTTTGAAGTCGGTTAAAAAACTCACATAACAGATGATGGCCGAGTGTGCGTTACTCCAACAAGAAAGAAGCTCCTAGAGGGATATGAGTGGCACGTATAATTATTGCGTCATCTGCTGTAAATGTGCACCACTTAAAAAAATTGTGTTTCGTTTTGGATAAAAACGGAAAAAACGATTCCTGCTGAAGACAAACAAATTATATTTTCGGCGCACTTTATTGCACAAATATAAGCTCTCTGCCTATCTACAATATTGCTCTCTCCGATCATTCGTTTAAAATTTTCCTGCTGGAACAACGTTACTCCAGTAGGAATCGTTTTTAGGTTTTTTTTCCCCAAAACGACAAGATGCACAATTTTTTTATGTGGTGCACATTTACAGCAGATGACGCACTAATTATACGTGCCACTCATATCCCTCTAGGAGCTACTTTCTTGTTGGAGTAACGCACACGACGGCCGACAGTGTGACTTTTATCTCACCAAGCAATTTTTTTTAGCACTATTAAAATAAAATGTGAACGATCTAACAGAATCTCAGTTGAGAACTATAACGTAATGGCAAGCTCGGCGGTCATTGAATTTGATGCCCTTTTCTACGGGATTATACCCATGAACTGGCACGAGGGGTGCAGGGCGTTGGTGGAGCGGGTTAGAGTCATAAAACTGTGATAACGTGCAAAGTAGGGACTGTGTAGGTGGGTAAAGAAGATTCACTTCGTAGAAAGCAGAAATTTTTGTTGAAAACCGCAATATTTACGATGTAGAACGCTTATCACGCCTTTTGTGTTAAGGCTTATTTTTTATTTTATAAATATTGCATAAATATCGCAGCATAACGCTGAATTAGGAGCCTTTTTGGCCTCGCACAGTTTATTTTTATTTGTATTTATAGTTAACATGTTCTTGTTGTGAGGTACAAATAAATATTGTTTCTTTCTTTCTTTCTTATGAAGCGCAGAATCTGCAAAAATTGCGGAAGCGAATAAAATCAAATAGACCTCTAAGAGAAGAGTTATCTTGTAGCTTAGTACTTCTTTTTGTTGTTTAGGTTAGGATATCATCAAATAGCTTGTCCAGCTCTGGGTGGAGCAGGACGGCGTGTCAGACTCTGGCTAAAAAAGGTGACTTTTTCGAATACTCCCGCGATCTTTGTGTATATAGGCAATAAATCAGATTGTTTAAGAGAGCAGCTCTACTGTGTGAAACTCTCAGGTCTAATATTATAAATGGGAAAGTTTGGATGGATGTTTGTGACTCAATCACGCCAGAACGATTGTACGGATCTGGATGAAATTTGGCACAGAGATAGATTATGGTCTGGAATAGCACATAATACTATAATTTATAACAGGGAAAGTGTTAATTCAACGCGGGCGAAGCCGCTGGCAGAAGCTAGTAAGTAATTATTGGTTGCTTGTTTGTAGATACATAGATAGATAAAACATTTATTTAGTGCACACAAAAGACACAGGACAACACACTAAGTTACAATTAAAATATTTCAATTCACACGTACTTAGGTAAGTATATAAAAACAAGGTGCCAACATACAAAAAAAAAACAAAAAAGGAAAACATACTAAATTAAATACACCTTCTCTACCTATCTTTTTACAATATTTGGGTCAAATTCCACTCTAACCAAAAACGGCAAAATATCTGTATTTTACTCGCACCATCTGATCCGTAAAGCTAATTAGCGCAGTCGCACGGCTGGCCCTTCTTAACGTCCACATTATACGGCAGGGAGGTTTATCAGCACCCCACAGGCGAGTAATCGGTGCTTTAACCGAATCGGGTATCGCCATAACGGGTTACCCGGGCGTTCCCGTAACGGGTAACCCGGGTATAGCAAGTTTACGGGCTTTATTAGAACAGTGCCCGTGATAAATCTTAAGGGCCAGGTTTGTTTAATGGTGATTTGCTCTGTGGTCCTGAAATAAGGGACAAACGTTTCTGGGCATACGGGAGTTGTAACAGTAATGATTGGCGGGGTAGCTAATCACCAGGACTTCATAGACAATTTAGGTTAAGCCAGGTTAGCCATTAGACGTAAAGCCAGGTCATAGCAACGTAAAATTAAAAGACTAGGTTTTGACAACGGCTTCGTCACCGTGAAAATTGAAGATTTTAGCATGGTAATCTACCACAGTGATAAAAAATGGGCACTTTTATCTATACTAATGTTATAAAGAGGTAAAGTTTCTGAGGTTGTAGGGGGTAATCTCTGGATCTACTGAACCGATTTGGAATATTCTTTTACCAATAGAAAGCCACGTTATTTGTGAGTGGCTGTAAATTTTGGAAATCCACGCGGACAAAGTCGCGAGCGAAGTGCTAGTTTGATATATCGCACGGTACATGACAGGCAGTTCGAAAAACTAATTTTTTGTTAATTTTTCGATTTACACCCAAAAGGGACCCCCAAATTCTAAATTGATTCATTTGTGTACACGCCAGTGTTTAGGACACAGATATTCATGTGTGTACCAAATTTCAACTCAATCGGTCTGTAGATTCGGAGCAAATTGGCTATGACAGACAGAGACACACGAGGGATCCTATAAGGCAGGAATGGAGAACGAACGGCACACGTGAAAAAAAAAACTTTTGACGATTGTCAGATGACTCCAGTTCAGTTGTAGTTTTGCTGTATGAGTTTATTGTCATGATCAAGGTTCCGTTTTTTCATTTGGACGTTCGGAACCCTAAAAAGTACCTATCCTATGTCGTAATTCAAGCTGTGGATTACCCGTGTTCCCATCCAAATCTGTTCTGCCGTAGATCTATGCGACATTCATTAATATTATCAAACTTACAATCGCAAATCATTTCATGCATAGTAATTATTTGCTTATAGTCATTGTTTGCTTCAGTTAAATCGTGTTGAAGCTTAAATTGCTATCCGCCCCTGGTTCAGCGCCCATCGGTTCCCCACAGGCGTTTTGTAATGAGGGCTCCAGTCCCTAGTTCCCTACCCCAAACGAAAATACAATAACACAAAGCAGTGTTGCTAGCGTGATAGCGCCCCACAGTTGCGCAATTTCATGATTTTGAAAATGCGGAACTTCATTTCGTTCGTCATTTTATGGAAAGTTGTTGTGTTTGGTTTGGGCTTACATTTTCACGCAAATTTTCCTTTGTTCACTCAAAACCCTAGTAATATTATTTTTATAATAAGGATGAATAAAAAAAAATACTACCAAAAAATATTGGCAACATATTTCCGCTGTTGTGATGTCGTACCACGATGATTCTACTACGCCGCCGCTTTCGACTCCCTTCTTCCTAGAAACATCTATGCGAAAAAAGTAACGACACACAACTACAACAACAACAACCAGCAACAGCAACGACAAACAAAAACCAACAACAACCACAGACAACAACACAATTTTGAATTTTAATTTAAAATAGATGTTTCACATCTGCCGGGCGTCCCGTGACGGCCGGCTAACATTTTTATTTTTTTTATTTGGTCTTCGTACGGTTTGTGCATTTAGCCAGTGTCAAGTGAAGAGAGTATTTTAGATACAGAATACTGGCAGTTTTTGCCATTAGAATGCAGATGTAACTCATTCTAATGTGTTTGCAGTATTTGGCAGCAAATGTGTCGAGCCAGCCTTCTCGGCAAGCTTCGCTGAGGTACGAGAGTTTATACTGCGACAAAATTCTCAGCTTTATTTTACCGAGATCGCGCCTGTTTCAATGATTCTAGCACATATTTTCAAATTGTGTAGACACTTGAGACACAAATTAATTACACCAATTTTACGTCACAATATCCACTAGAAATCAATTTAATTAAAACGGCCACTGAACTTCACTCGAAAAAATCCCGCCGGAAACTCCCCAAAGCCACGTTGCTAGAAACACAACCCAACAACGTAACTCCGGGAAATGGGCCATAATAAACGCCTTGGCTCTATTATAACGTTGAGAGATAAATCTCAAGTGTATTCGCTTAACGTTAGTGTTTAATTTACATTTGTTTGTTCTACCAATCCTGTTTTAATTAAGAATTTAGCGGGCTACCGGGATCATTTCGAGGGCTGGCTGGATACAGTAATACCTTGGTTTGATATTATGAGTAGATTAGAACACGGGCAATTGAGTTTTCTGTTTCGATATTGTTGAGTTAGGTTAAATGGCATCGGTATTATATAATTCGGTTATTCCAAAGCTAGAGGTTAAAATCCAATTTTGTTTTATAAATGTTTCAAGTTTTCAAACTGAAAAGTAAATTCGAGGTTCTGGTACAATAGTGTATCTTTTTAACCGATTTTCGAAAAAGGAGGAGGTTCTATGTTCGACTGTATGTATGTTTTTTTATTTTATTTTATGTATGTCCGCTGATTTCTCCGTTAGTAGTGGACCGATTTTCAATATTCTTTTTTTATCCGAAAGAATATACACCTGAGGTGGTCCCATATAATTTTTTATCTAAAATTGCTTCAGCGCTTTTTGAGAAACTGACAAAAACGAATAAGTATACCTAGATGACGTTTTTTTTTGTTTTCTCCAATTACGAGTATGTTTAAATTCCACGTTTCATGTTATTGGGGTTTTCAGTTCTGGGGTATAACAACAAAAAAGTAAAAAATAAAAAACTTTAAAAAAAAAAACAGCCGACTTCCAAAAAAGAAAATACACCAAAACTTAAAAAATAACTTTAATTTCGGAAGTCGGTGTCAAATAACGAAGAAATAAAATACAAACACCGACTTCCGAAAGTAATTTTTTTAAATTTTTTATGTATTTTCTTTTTTAGAAGTCGGTTGTTTTTTTTTTGTAAAAAAGTTTTTAGTTTAGTAAGTAAGGTTTTGGTAATTTCTCAATGATACGACGAGCCAGTAGGTATTTAAAAAAAAAACAGTTTTGTAAAAATGATACAAGACGACATAAAAAAGCAATACAGATTTCTTCTTCGTAGATAGCGTGCACTTTTGAACATGCATTGTGCAAATAAATATGAGTCGTGTTGCCAACATTTTACCGGTAATACCAATATCGTGCATTTATTGCAGAGAAACTACGAAGAATGCACAATACTGACATTGAGTGAGAATTCTTATCTCGAGTCTCGTCGAAAACTGCAAATGTAGTCGACGTGAAACGATCCTCATTTATGGTTTCAAACAGATATTGTTTGGCACTACTCCAGCATATAAATTAATATATAACGAGTATGTATTGTAAATTACAGTATTCGTAAAATTAAATAAAAAAGAGTGCGTAAGGACGTAACAAATGCTGTACCGACTGCCAAAATATGTCTAGAAAGGGGGTGACAACTGAGATGGGGACATCATCATCATCAGCCTTTTAATGTCCCCACTGCTGGGGCACAGACCTCCTCTCTGTGAGAGGGTGTGGGCCGTAATCCACCACACGGGCCCAATGCGGATTGGTGGATGTCACATAATATCTTCGAATTTTTGGTTCTAGGTTTCCACACGACGTTTTTGAGTTTTTTTTTTTTTTTTTTTTTTTTTTTTTTTTTTGGGATGGGGACAAAGGGCCTTTATTTAAAATAAAATATGCATGTGATCTGATCTTTTTTTTTGGGGCGGGAAATCACCAAATAACTACTCCCGCTTTCGGTGGAGCGGGAGGATGTGTCAGACTCTTACTGACTAAAACCCACCCATGTTCCTTCATTTGTCTATGACAGGGCCGCGGTGACTCTTTCACACCCTCAACCCTGGCAGGGCATGTGACCAGCTTGATTAGCAGGTTCGTAGTTTAAAATTTTCTATGGAGAATTTGAATTTGGAATCCGTGTATTTAAACTAAGTATGGCGAGTTTTATAAATAACGCTGTAAGAACATAGTGGAGTAGTTTGGAAAAAAAAAGAAGTGCCAATAAACACCAAGATTAGAGAGAGAGAATGACGATGAAGTCTAGCAACAACCACAATTTGACAATTACTACTTAAATTACTTACATATCGGTTTAAAAATATTAAAATTTTCAATTTAAAGCTAAGACCTCATCTTAGGGCCTAGTTTAAATTCTTAGATGTTTTGGATTAATTTGGACGCAAATACAGGTTATTGGTTATTCATCACGAGTCTAGATCCCTCTAGCCTCCTAGAAAACTCAAAAAAAGATGCATCACATTGTCTCTAACCAGTGGATTATTGTGAATCCATGCAATTAGTATACCCGAGCCTGCAGACGGCGAACAGTGGGTAGCTCGCCGTCCGATCAGCACCAGGCCCGTGAGTCGAGATGATTGTAAGCCACCACTGACGGGGCCCATCATGGCCGGTGCTTGCATGCCTAGGGGTAGCGGATAAATTCTGAAAATGAGTTACCGCACCCCTGGGCACTCAGGCAGGGAAGGAACAGGGGTGGGTTTTAGTCAGTAAGAGTCTGACACGCCCTCACGCTCCACCCAGAGCGGGAGAAGTCATTGGATGATTTCCCACCCCACCAAAAAGAATTAATGCAGTTAGTATATTATCAGAACATATTATATCTATAACCTGTGGATTAGACTGAATCCATCGAGTTAGTAAGTACCAGAACACGGATCAAACTAGTAACAAATCCAAAAGACCAATACCATTGCTACGAATGGAAATTATAATCGCGGAATATAACTGCCGCGCTATTCCGACATGATAGCACGGATCGCAATTTGTGCGAATCCGTCGTGGGAACGGTGTTTGTTGCCCGTTGGCGTTTGTGAGCTATCATTCGGATTTTAAATCTAGCGTGTTGCATTGCAGGCTTCCATATTTATGTAGTTACGAGTGGGATATTGAGCTTTTATCTAGGGATGCTTCAGCTGATATTTATTTATTGAGAGTGTAGAAGTATGCGGCATAGAGTGTAAAGTTCCACAATCTCCATTGAAAGGGAGGATCCTCCTTGCAGACGGGTGTTGTGTCTGGTCCGGGCAACTGCCCGATGGTTGATTTCGGGCTGTTGTATTTATGTTCAAATCGCGCGGAGAACTCTGCTTGTGCGATGTAGGACTTTGCTGTTTTTAGTTCGTTTGTAGCGTCATAGATGTCGCTACAAGAGTACATCACATACATATAGGTACTTAACTTAAAAAATATAACAACAATTATTTCGTGAGTGGTCTGATGCACGTGACAATAATGGCGGACATAACATTGACCATTCTTTGGCTCAGTGATAAACACAACACAATAATTATTAAATACTTTACAATGGAAATTGAATAAAAATTGAACAATGAATACAATACGGCTCCACTTTCCTTTAGCGCCAATCTGTGCGAGGCTTCACAATTTTACAGCTTGTACATGTATTTAAGTAAAACACTTTCGTAAAACATTTTAACGCGCAAACGTCTACTTTTTGAGAAAAAAATTCCTAAAGTTCCAGAAAATTCCAATAAAATTGACATTTTGCCACAGATAATGTACGAATTTCATTCCTAGGTCGTTTCGTTTTACGTTTAGACAAAACGACAGTGGATTTTAATGGTTTTTAGTGTAAATATTATGAGTTTTTACTTTTAATTCATTTTTAAATATCTGCTACCTTCATGAACTCAATTATGAAGCAAATTTAGTAAAATTAAATTTAAAAAAGTTGTACTATATTTTATTTACTATACAGATCGTGAGTAACAAAACGTAATCGAATGTAATTATAATTAAGGCGAAAAAAACGTTTGACAGTTGTCGTATGTTTTTACAGTCGAGAGCTTCTATCGTACTTCAGTTTGTAACTAAGATTGATTGAGACCACTGGGTCCCCGAAGTCCCTTTCTTTGTGTTCTGCTGCTCACCTCCCGATTCTGAAGTGCTAAATGTCGTGCAAGTCTTGGACTCTATTGAGCTAGTGGCAATGACAATTTAGGGTGCAAGAGCGAGCGAAGCGAGCTCGGGACTTAGGGCACCCCGACTCGGACAGGTTAGGTTAGAATGTTTTTTTTTATAAACCACCCAGAAGTAGGAGCCCCGCGTTTCACCAATTTTGAAACATTTTGACAATTTTTTCTCGGCTCCTATGGTTTTGCGCGTTTTGGGGTTTTCAAATTTACACTAAAAAGGGTATTCTACCCAAAAAACCATACCTACTATAAATCCGTGATTGGCGCTAAATGAAAATGCTTCCTACAATACAAATGACCAATTATTATGTAGCAATAAATTAACAATAAAATATTTACAAATGATTTTCATTAATTTAACTTAATTTAAATTCTAAATCACTTTTAATTTTGTTAAAAGTGATTTAGTAGAATAAATAAAGTAATAAATCAGCTTAGCCTTTTCCCAACTATGTTGGGGTCGGCTTCCAGTCTAACCCGTCGCAGCTGAGTACCAGCATTTTATATGAAGCGACTGCTTATCTGACTTCCTCAACCCTGTAACTCGGTAACAATCCGGATCGACGGTGCGTTGTGTTTGTATTCCATGCGCACCTCAAAAAGATGTCAACACTGACTTGGCGAGTTCCGCTAAGGCCGATGCCTGCCAGGGTCGCGGGTGTGTTTGTAAGACGCACCGTGGCCCCTGGCACAGGCAACTGAAGAAATACGGGTGGGTTTTAGTCAGTAAGAGTCTGACACGCCGCCCCGCTCCACCCAGAGCTGGAGAAGACATTGGATGATTTCCCACCCAAAAAAAACCAATGTCCCTTTCAGAAAATGACAGACGAAATTAAATTTTTATAGTATTGTAATTCTTTTTAACTAATTTTCCCTTTTCTACAATGTAATTTTTACGCAATTTCCCAAACAAATCAACGAAAATTCCCCAGGGCTCCACTTAACATTTTTTCATTCGTAGTCCAAAACAAAATGATGGCGTCCCGTTTATACCAACGTAGGTTGTATTTACAAGAAATTCCATTTACAACACAAACAAATGAAGCGGTGGCGGAAAGCCATTCAAAATGGCACTACGGCTACGCAATTAAATTAAGCCGATAACTGTGTAGGGGCAAGAGCGGCCTTGTCGCCATGACAGTGCGTAGTTCCCGGCTTCCCGCGTAAAATTCCCGCCCTTTTCACCGAATGACGTTTGTGTTTTTTTTTTAAGTGCAAACGTCTGGCGGCTTATTATGCCAATGCAATGGAGTGGGATGATGGAAATGTAATAAAGATCTGTGAGAATATGTTTCGTGAATGCGCTTTTGAATGCATGCGGATTTTGTTCTGAGCGAAATTCCTGTTGGATTTTACTTTGATTGCTTTGTTGAATGGGTGTATGAATTTACAACAACATGTTTTTATATGCGAACTAGCAAATATTGGTTTGAGTTTATGGTTTTAAAGAGTTCTCTCAAAGTTATTTTCTTTCAATGAAATTACTTTGCGGCCAAGTAAACAAATCTAACTTTTACCACAACCATTATATAAATATTATCATAATTTACTCGTATATATCCGACCGCAAATACCTCGTAGTGTTTTTTTAATCACAAATAGCTCAAGTTATTTAATTAAATTTTAACTTCTGAGAAACATTTTGAGCACTCGAAAAGCTACAAAAAATGCGAAGTCCCGGGGCTCTGAAAACCCTCGGAGTTTATTACTGACATTCACTTTTATGCGAAAATTATCTTTTCTGAAGGAAAAAGGCTGTATAAACTTTCTGTTTGGTCCCGTTGAGATAAAAACGGGTTTTATGAAGGTAATCAGTTTTGGGGTGTACAACTACAAAATAAGAAAATTGCTGCAAGTTTTTAGTACTCTTGTTGTCGCCAGTTTAGCAAAGATTTTATTTCTTTGCGTTTGTGGAAATTGCTCTTTTGGCTTTTCCTCAGATTCCTGCTTTTTTTAAATAAGTTTTTGGGAAGATTGACACCTTAGTTCCTTCTCTAGAAAGGAAAATTAAATTAGATTATAGCATGGCTATTTAATTGAGGTATTTTGCCAGTTTTCATGGCAATAGCGACTTCCAGTAAAATTAAGTACATACATGCAATTGAAGTGATGCCAACTAAAAAGGGACCACTGCTGATACACATCATTTGCCTAGTTCATACAAAATCTGCCTAGCCTTTTCCAACTATCTTGGCTTCCAGTCTAACCGGATGCAGCTTAATACCAGTATTTTATATGGAGCGACTGCCTATCTGACCTCCACAACCCAGTTACTGGGTAATACGATACCCCTTGGTAAGACGGTTGTCAGACTTTCGGACTTCTGACGACCCGTAACGACTGTCAAAGATCCACGATTGACAGCTAAGACTAACGGCTTAGCGTGCTTTCTAAGGCACGGAGGAGTCTCGGTATGTAAAGATGGTCACCCATCCACGGAACAACCCCGGCAAGCGTAGCTTAACTTGAAGAATCGACTCGTGCGGCTGTTATTACTTTAGCCACAAGCTCCTCATTTGCCTAGTTCATACATAATGCATTATTTGTTTGAAATATAGTAAGTACTTAAAAGCTCTCATCTATTTTACATTACTTAAATAAACCATATTGGGTTCGAATTTTAACGGCATTAAATGTGTACTGCATGAATTGGCGGGCAACAGATGCAGAATTTGGCAATTGCCGCCATTATCGTGCCGGTACTGCCAATGCCAATTCACAGACAAATGGGATGAAAAACAAATACCTACGCGCCAATTTCGCATTCCAATTGAAAAAAAAGTTTGGTGTATTTTTTCTCTATGGCAGAATTCTTAATTTGCCAACTGCTCTGTTTTAATGGAACTAATGGGTAGGTATTACAGGCAAGTGGTGCTAATTGAGTTGGGAGCGCTTTATGTGCTTATGTGTTATGTTTTAACACCTATTTAACACATATGGAATGGAATAAAGTATTGAGTATGTTGCCATTGATGAAGTGTTGATGTTCATCCGACTTCAAAAAGGAAGTTCTCAATTCAACTGAGTGTTTTTTTTTTGTATATTTGAAAGTTTTGAAACGCTATTATGCCGCCAATTATGAATTATAATTTTGATGATTAATAATTTTTTTTTTGTTATGTCCTATGTACTTTAGAAGTCCCATTAATTTTTTATCGATATTGATACAGTACTTTCTGAAATAATCAACAAAAACAAAAAAAATATTTTCTGTAGTATTTAAGTAGGTACACTTAACGTTTTGCTTTTCTCCGATAATGCTCAGGGTTATCTATTTAGCCATAATTTTAATATTTACTTTTAGTTATGTTACAACCAAAAAGTGAAAATTTTTTTTTTTTGCTTTTAGTATGTATACAATATTTGAAGTACGAGTAAGTAATACCTTACTTCAAATATTGTAAAAAGTTATTTTGTAAGAGTAACTATGAAGTTTTTTTTTGATTCTTCTCCATATGCATCTAAACTAAATCCTTTGCAAATGGACAACTAGCGTAGGTAAATTGCTATTATTGTTTCATCTGAAAATCTTGACATTCAAAAGAGCCTTTTAATGGACTTGGTGTGGCGAGTTGCCGCCACTCTGCAAGTTGGATGGGGTGTGGTATCACGACGTGTGTGTCTTGCTTTGGCTTGTGAGGCAAGTGTGTAGCCGGCTTTACGGGAAACATAGGCAATTTAAAATGCTGCAATCGACGTCACGTTCAGTGTGCCTTCCGCTGCGAAGCCGAGCACATCTCACCGCAGACTAAATTAATGTCTTATTAACATCGTCCCCGCAAATACACTAAAATCCCGAGTAATATCCCGTAAACGTTGGGGATTCTCCGGGAATAATAAATAACCCATATTTACCGCGTCCGTGTAACTATTGAACAAGAATAACCAGGAGTGTTGGTGTGAAGAGAATCGAGTGGCCACTCGTCGGAATCCAGCGAGGCTGCCAAAGGAAAGTCAGGTAACGCTTGTTCTTACTAGCCTAGAGTTGGGCCACGTGCGCCGTCTACTGCCAACCACTCCTAACTTGAAGTTATACAGACAAATATAGGCAATTTTGGACCAGCATTCAATCCAAGTGTTTGGCCGTAACACTGTCCTCCACACTGCAGAGAACCACGGCTATTTACACGCCTGGGCAACTCCAGGACTTTAACAAAACTACAGTAATGCTGCAGACAGACAATTTGATATTTTTCTATAAGGCCAGACATTACGGATTTATAAGTAAGCACTACGCACAGAAACACAAGCTATGCCTTAAAACACAAAAAAAAATAAAGCTAGCGTTCATAATGACTACCTAATTAAACTGTTCAGAAAAGGTTCAGATATAAAAGGTAGTTAAAAAAAAAATTAAACACACTCGCCTACAATTTTCAGCCGGAAATGGACGGAAAAGTATTACGTAGGTAATTTAAAGCCGTGTCATAAAAACACCTTTCAGCATTTCAGCGTTTATTTCTTTCCAAGATTTAACTTCACAATTCTGCCAACCACACAAAATTACAAGGCTGAACGTACACTTCCTTTCTACAAGCTTAATAACCGATGCACGGACAGCCCTATTAATTAGGGCTGTCGCGAGGGTCGAAACAAAAGCGATTAATTTGCGCGAATTGCTTTTAAGGACTATAGGTGGCGTTACGGTTGTACGGCGTAATGGTCGACTTTCAATTAACGTGCATGGTCATTTTTCCTGGGATTTTGGAAAGGGTAACGTGACCTGTGCTGCTATAGATGTGCTAGACAGTTAAGATTGGCAGAACAACACTAAAATATGAGTTGAATATTTGAAAGTTGGCAACTTGGCAGCCAAAAACATTGTTTGTAATTGTTAAAAGAAAAAATAGTTTTTTATGCTAGATTTATAATAGCGTTTGCACTGTTTACTGAGAAACACGAGCTTAACCATAACGATTTGCCCAGAGGACACGCTGGAGCATACGGTGGAGGTCTGCCCTGCTTGGGCGGAGCACCGCCGTGTCCTCGTGGATGCGATAGGTGGCGGTGACCTCTCGCGCCCGGTCCTGGTTCAGGCCATGGTACGGAGCGAGAGAGAATGGGAAGCAGTCTCCTCCTTCTGCGAAACAGCAATACTCGCGAAGGCGGAGGCGGGACGGGTGAGGGAAGCTCAACGGAGTGGCCCTCACGGCCCCGGCCGCTACCACCGCAGGAGACGCATTGGGCGTAGAACGTCGCGAGATGATCTCCGTCTACCGTAGACCCGGGCCTGCGGACGGCGAGTAGTGGGTAGCTCGCCGTCCGATCAGCACCAGGTCCGAGAGTCGACGGCGCGTATTGTTCCACGCGCGCCTCAAAGAGATGATTGGCAGCCACCACTGACAGGGCCCATCGTGGCCGGTGCCTGCATGCCTAGGGGTAGCGGATAAAATCGTAACAGAGTTACCGCTCCCCTGGGCACTCAGGCAGGGAAGGAACAGGGGTTGGTTTTAGTCAGTAAGAGTCTGACACGCCGTCCCGCTCCACCCAGAGCGGGAGATGTCATAGGATGATTTCCCACCCCACAAAGAAAAACCACAACGATGTCATCAGTTTACAGACGATTCTTAGATCCAATGCCATCGATTCTCAAATGACTTTACGGAGAAGCAATACCGACACACACGTCCCAGAGAACAGACTTCAACGGACGAGAACATGTTCACAAGCACAACCAAGGTAAAATGCGAATCTATTCACAATCAACAGCTATAAATTAACACCCTATGTATCTACGGTGTTTTCATGTGACTACAGAGAACTTGCCTTAGGGTGGGTACTGTGGCGATTGTATACACAGTCTATAGCCGGCGTGTGAGCACCGGCGATAATATTAAAGAGTGGTTCGAATATTAAGATTTGAATGAAATTATATGTTGTAGCGATTGTTTATAGGGAGTTATAGTGCACCTGTCGAAGTGGGCGCATGCATGTATTTATTTTGTATTTATAATAAAAGTACAGTTCGTTATCCCACCGCTTTTCCCTTCGCACACTCCACAACTAAATCATAGTACACTTGTTCACGCCACTCTCGCAGCGTGTGAGACAGCTCCCCACATCTACAGCAGCGCCTCTGGAGGCCTGCAGGCTCTACAGTACTTGTTAGGCATACTAGCGACCCTCCTGGCTCCGCACGTACAAATTACGCGGTACAAGTTATACACACAAACCTTCCTTGTTTATTGCTCTTTCTATTCTTGGAAACCGCATTAAAATCCGTTGCGTTGTTTAGGAGGAGTTAGAGGAGAAACAGACAGACATGGAAAGCGGCTTTGATTTATACTTATAACAAGCATAGGACAAATATATATAAAATAAAGTGTTAGTACAAGGGGCGGATATTCTACTTGTCAGTCCCTTACTTTCTTAGAAAAGAGGGGAACAAATGAAAGCACACATTGATGCATACTGTAACCCATTTGTACAAAAACCTAAAATGAAATGCTCCACTTTCAATTTCAGAACTCCAGAATAAAATCGGTTATAACTTTAAATCCTTCGTTACAATTGGTATCGATCGCGTTCGACAGGGACAGCCCTACGCCACCCTTCCATTAGTCTGGCTACCTGGCGCGACTCGCGGCTGGCGTCTGTGACGTCAGCCACCCGCACGAACGTACAGCAGGAGTGCCAACCGAATATCTGCAATTATTGTTGTGCAATTCTATCGGTGGTGCATCGAGAATTACAGACTTGCTTGAAAGGGTTAGATGTGATTCTATTTCCAGTTCGATGTAGGGTTTTTGTGTGAATAAAGAAAGAAAAATTGTATTTGCAAGAAAGTAAAAAAAAAAATTGCCAATATTAAACAATCTTATCATCACAAGATAAACCGGCCAAGAGCGAGTCGGACTCGCGCGCAAAGGGTTCCGAACAAATCATATTTTTTTCAGTTTTTCTTTAAACTGCCTCCATCTTAGGTTTTCCTGTAATCTATAAATAAAGAACTACTTTCTGTATTTTTTTCAAAATTTTAGGCCCAGTGGTTTCGGAGATAAGGGAGGGAATGGTCGTTTTTCATCTATTTTCTTAAATAACTTCAAAATTATAATTTCAAAATTATGAAAAAACAAATTCGAGACCCTCACAATGTACTCTTTCATTTGATATGTCGCACGACACAGTTTGAAAAAAAATGATTTTTAATTTGCCGATTTTCAGCCTAAAATGGGGGTCACCCATATTCCAAATTAATTTATTTAGAGTACATGTCCGTGTCTGGGTCACAGATATTCATGTGTGTACCAAATTTCAACTCTATCGGTCCAGCAGATTCGGCGCAAATTGGCTGTGTGCACAGACGGACAGACAGACAGACAGTCAGACAGACAATGAGTGAACTACATTTCTCAACCAACTTTCCAGTCGCAGGTCTGCTGGAAGAAATTTCTTTTGAAATAAGCAGCACCTTTGTGCTCTTCTATCTGTATTTGTTCGTTTTTCTCTGTAAGTGTTTTTGTGTGTGCATAAATAAATAAATAAATAAAAGACTCATCACAACGTATCAGTTGATTTCAGTGTGGCAAAAGAAGCGGACTGAGCATTGATGTTGAGCGGTGTGCGCCATAGCCACAACGCTGGTCAACGCTGATTAAAACCCGCCCCCTTTTTCATTACTGTACATACTTATGCTACTTAATAAGTATAATAAACATATACTAGCACTTCACTCGATTTCGTCTAGGACTTCGTCCGCGTGAATTTCGAAAATATAAATACGAATTTCGAAATGATATTAACAATGTAGCTTTCTACAGCTGGTGAAAGAATTTTCAAAATCGGTTCAGGAGTTCCAGAGATCACTTCCTACAAACAAACTCATAAACTTACAAACTTTACTTTTTTTATAATCTTATAATATAAAAATGAATCGCAAAATGTGTTGGTAAGCGCATAACTCAACAACGCCTGGACCAATTTGGCCAATTCTTTTATTTAAATGTTCGTTGAAGTTCAAAGATGGTTTTTACGGCGAGAAAAATTCTAATAATTGCCGGAAAACCCCTTAAAACAGCCCTTTTCTTTTTCCCATACAAACGTTTTCTAACTAAAACGTAGAGTCAATTTGAGCTTTATTGCTATTGTATTTAAAGTTCATATTAAATTACAAGCACTCACTGTTGATTAAACAATGTAGGTATGTTCCTAACGTCAAAGAGTCAATTTGCACTTTATTACCGCTATTCAAAGTTCAAATTCAATCAATCAATTTGGTCGGCTTCGCGATATTATTTCATTTGTTTTACTTTAAAATGCATAAGAAGGAAGGATCTCTTGAAGGATTTGACTCCTAGTCATATCAAATTAAAAAAAAGTTGAAACAACAACAAACTGTCAATGTCAGTGTTGTTTTTCTTGGATTTTCGGTTACCTACTCTACTGAGTTTGGTTTTGTCAACTGATACACGAAACTTTGTACCTATATCGTGTTTTGTGCAGTGTTTAGTCACCTATGATCACTAATTATTGCATGTGATACAATAATCTATAATATAGATATGCCTCCTATTAGACGAAGCAATTTAGGTAGAAGAACCCGAAATGCTACAAACCATGCTAATTACCGACTGTCAACGTTTGCAATTGCTAGAAAATGACGCTCATTGGGATCAAACTCTCAATGATGCTGTAATATCATCACACGCTCATCAAATACGAACATTGTTTTCTATAATCATATCTACATGCTTCCCATCAAACCCAATTGATTTGTGGATCAAGTACAAAGATTACATGTGTGATGATATTTTGTATCAAATACGAAATAGAATGGGAAATCCAAATATACAAATCAGTGACGAAATTTACAACGAAGCATTGATTTCAATTGAGGTCATGTGCTTGATGATGTCAAACAAACTATTAATTCAATTAGGCCTGGCCGCGCCCAATCGTCCAATGCATGATGCTTTTAACCAAGAGTTGAATCGAGAAAAACTGTATGATCTCAACACTTTGAAAGAATTTATTCAAACAAATCTTCCACTGTTGAATGAACAACAGAAGTATGTATTTGATACTCTTATGAAAGTAATAAATGATGAAACTGGAGGGATTTACTTCTTAGATGCACCTGGTGGTACAGGAAAAACTTTTTTGATTTCATTAATATTAGCAACGATTCGCTCACAAAATAAAATTTCACTTGCACCCGCTTCGTCGGGAATCGCAGCAACTTTGCTTGAAGGTGGTCGAACAGCCCATTCAGCATTAAAATTGCCATTAATATGCAAAGCAATGAAACTCCGACCTGCAACATTTCGAAGAACTCTGCAATGGCAAAGGTCTTGCAGCAATGTAAATTAATTATTTGGGATGAATGCACGATGGCACATAAAAAATCTTTGGAGGCTTTAGACAGAACCTTAAAAGATCCTATGGAGCAATCATAACCAATTTGGTGGGGCAATGATTCTATTAGCAGGAGATTTTCGTCAAACATTGCCAGTGATTCCACGATCAACACCAGCTGATGAACTCAATGCATGTCTAAAGTCCTCCAATTTGTGGAAACATGTCAAAGTACTTCATTTAAGCAAGAATATGCGTGTCGAGTTGCAAAATGACCAATCTGGAAACATATTCTCTAAACAACTCATTGACATTGGTAATGGCAAATTTCCTATAGACATGTTGACCGGCTGCATTAACTTTCCTCAAAGTTTTTGTCAGTTAACTCGATCAAAAGATGAACTTATTCAGAAGGTGTTTCCAGATGTTTCTCAAAATTACAGAAGCTATGATTGGTTGAGCGAACGAGCTATATTGGCTGCAAAAAACATAGATGTAAATGAATTAAATTTAAAAATTCAAGAACAAATTACAGGCGAATCAAGGATATATAAATCAGTTGATTCGGCTACTAACCAAGATGATGTAGTGAACTATTCACCAGAATTTTTAAACTCGCTGGATTTGCCAGGATTGCCACCTCACAATCTTCAATTACAGGTTGGATCGGTAGTTATAATGTTGCGAAATATCAACCAACCGCGTCTTTGCAACGGCACACGGTTAGCGATAAAAAAATTACTAAACAACGTGATAGAAACAACTATACTGAAAGGAAAGTATAAAGGAGAAGACGTTCTCATACCGCGCATCCCAATGCTTCCGACTGATGTGCCGTTTGACTTTAAACGACTACAGTTTCCAGTTCGGCTTGCTTTTGCTATGACCATAAACAAGTCCCAGGGGCAATCATTAAGTGTTTGTGGTATTAATCTGGAAAACCCATGTTTCTCACATGGCCCAATTGTATGTTAACTGTTACCGTGTTGGAAACCCATCAGATTTGTTTGTCTATGCGCCAGGTAATCAAACAAAAAACATCGTATATCACAAAGCACTACAATGAAAATAAAACTGATTTTTGTTAATAATTATGATTCACATGATTAACAATAAAGCGATTACTTATTTTTAAATGCTTATATATGTTTTATTTAATTATATTTCTTATTCACAACGCCCTATCACCAGGGTGACGGTTCTGTTCAGGAGATTTTTTTTGCCCCGACTATAAAATATGTAGGAACAAAAAAATGTCACATTACAAATCATTTTGACAGGACTTTATTGCAATTTAATTAGGCAGTACGAAGTCTGCCGGGTCAGCTAGTATTAGTATATAAATACCCATTTTGATATAATTTATTTTGACATCGTGATTTTTGTTGTGGGGTTCAATGAGAATTGCACGCAGAACTACTAGTTAATAGAATTATTAAAGAGAGAATTATTTAATTGTAGTTAAATTTGTACAAAACTTGAATATATTTAAAAAGGAAAGCTTGAAGCCCGAACCCTAGTGTCAATGCCTGTAGGGAGTACTTTTCGCATTGTTATTTTTTTGTTTGGTTGGTAGCATTGTCACTGTACGCCTAACAGATGTCTGCTGTATTGTCCTTAGGCTTCCATACTTAGGGCTATGGATATAGATAGAAGTACTTACTTTGTGCTACGGATCAAAAGTTGATGTGCTTTGCGAGTAGCAATTATCAAATTTTATTAAGTATATGTCTGTAATATTAACTGCTACGAACTAACTGCTGCAAACTATTATTTACCCTGAGACAAACTTCTTTTAATCAATTTTCATGCTTTGATTTTATTTAATAAAAATGCACCGCATTTAGTTTCCGTAGACAAAGGTCGTTGCTCGGACTGCTATCATCTTTAAAAAAAAAAATCATTACAGGACCATATTATTACAAAAAAAAGGAGTTTTTGGCGGGATTTTCTCGAGTGCAGTTCAGTGGCTGTTTTAATTATTCGTTTATTGATTCCTAGTGGAAATGTCCACTAGGAATCAATGATGATGTGATGGTGATTGGTGTAGTTTTGTGTCTCAAGTGTCAACGCAAATGGACAATATGTGGAATCATTGAAACAGGCGCGATCTCAGGAAAATGGAGCTGAGAATTTTATTGTAGTATTGACTACCTCAGCGAAGTTTGCTGAGAAGGCTGACTCAACACATTTATTGCCAAATACTGCAAAAAACATTAGAATGTGTTACATCTGCATTCTAATGGAAAAAAAGTATAAATACACTACGTAAGACTAGGCAATATGGTCAAAAGACTTTCCCCTCCCCTTCGGGGATAATAAAATAATAAAAAAAAACAAAAAAAAACACTTCTTTGTGTCGTTTTTCTGTCAGCGAACGAAGTTTTCCCACTCACAGCGATGTGGACGAGTTTTACGCCTCCCTTTTTTGTGCCGCTTGCACATATTATATTTAGTTTTTACTATATTATATGTATATAAGTAATTTAATAGTAGGTCCATCCACCAATTAAGCTAGTATTATATAAATAAAAAATAACACTTCGTTTAGGTATTCTTTTCTTTTAAATAAGCCACTCGATCTTCAATACCAAATTCATTTCCCCGCGGTGCCGTATAATTTGTGTGATAATATAAGAGGTTAATACGGTCTATTTTCGTTCTATTTGAATCACTGGGACTCGTTATTTTACCTTTATATTTCCCATCGGAGGGTCTTAGAAGAATGGTTATTATCTCCTCTGAAGAGAAATAGGCTAACGTTGATTGAAGATTTTTCTTGGAAAAGTAGAGGTAAAAATAATAAATAGGTACTAGAGTAAAGTAAGGGGCTCGTCCTACCTTACCTACTCATCTTAGAATATAACGATTAGTAAATAAATGGTGAAAATGTATCATTTTGAACAAGAACTAATTGAATGGATATTAAAATGGACCTATCTAAACTCATAACAAAATTTGATCATTTTTAAAAGATTTATTTCCTTTATGAAATTCATAAATAGAATATCCACAAAAAAAAAAAACTGAAATCCTAACCAACATAGCCTCTGCCCATAACAAAAGCAAAAAAAAAGTAAAACTGTCACACGCAAAGTGATGTGACTTCACTACAAGATCAAAGGGTCTGGTCCAACAGAGCATGACGTAATCATGACGCGACTATCATCCCTTTGAGGAGGTTAATGAGAACCCGCTTAGACCGCAGCGTGGGTAGCGTTAACGCTACCCATAGTTACCCATAGTTTTTTTTCTAATTACTTATCTTAAGATAAGTAATTAGAAAAAAAACTAGACTGACTATGACT
Source organism: Polia nebulosa (assembly GCA_951329385.1). Classification (NCBI taxonomy): domain Eukaryota; kingdom Metazoa; phylum Arthropoda; class Insecta; order Lepidoptera; family Noctuidae; genus Polia; species Polia nebulosa. The sequence goes on along the minus strand of OX589606.1, from coordinate 2,506,938 downwards.
CAGTTGTGATATATGCACATATCAGCCTTTTACTGTTCCACTGTGTAGCAAAGGCCTCTTGCTCAAGGCGGGTTGGCCATTTTAGACTTTTCTTTTATTAATTCTAAGTTCGCTTTTAATTTGACCACTATCTCACCTGTTGGTTATCGACCATATCATATCAAACACTTCTAGGCTAGAAGTGTTTCACTAATTCACTCTTGATTTAAAGACCCTCAGGTTGTAGCTAACAGGAAACACTCCGGCAGGGAATTCCAGTCCTTAGCTATTCGTACTTAGTTTATAGAAAATATTTTATCACCAACTTAACAACGTTTAAAGTTGACTGAATCAAATTCTTCATTCCAGAATTCGGAAAGGTTCTAATTCAAACCAACAAATCGTTATATAAACGCTAGTCACTCCTGAATTGACTTTTATTTTTATTCCTCACCAAAGAATTCCTAATCTTCAAACGCATCAAGTCTTTGCACATCCAGAAGAAAAAAAAAACTAAAATTGCACATGCCATAATGACACTTTGCTGACATCAAAGAGCATCAAAGCTCGTGCCTCGTGCTCAGCTAACTGCAATCGTGACACGATCACACCTCTTTGACAACATAATGAGATCCAGTATCAAACAGATTTACTAAAGAAGACTAAAACTGATATGTCTGTAAAATGAATTCGACGCAGATGCCTGTAATCAACATTCGAATATTCGATGTCTGAAATTAAAACTACGAAATGCTGGCTCTGCAAAAGGGCGGGATTTGGAATAGGGATTTTAAATGTCATTCTTTTGTGATTATGGTGGGGAGTCATAATTTGGCGGGAGGGTGCAATTGTTTTCAACTTTTGTCTGTGGATTTGAAATTAGATCTGAAGTTGTTGATTTCTTCTTTTTTATATTATAGAACTTTTAAGGAAAAGTGGTTTTATCTCTACGAATTTCTTCTGTTAATGAACTATCATAATTTATTCTATGATTCAAACGAAGAAGGTTTTTTTTTTAAATCTCATTATTGTTTCTGTTTTATGATTTCGTGTCATTTGGAAGCGCGCCAAGGAATACGGGTTACTGTGCCTATTGCTTGGCTTTCAACTTGTCTATCTTCATAAGTACAAACGTGACCTTTCTTTCCATTTCCCAGATGATAGACAAAAAAAAAGGCTAAATGGCTTTGACAATCATTTGTTTTGAATTAAATTAAACCTCTAAAGGCTCATCAATTTGACTGACCGATACAAAGAAGGCATTACAAGTAATCACCTTCCATTTCACAGATTTTTCATAGTTTAATCATTAATCATGTATCCCTAATATATTTACAGATAAATACAAACTATTAAATTACAAAGTATACAAGCTAATAAAAAATAAATAAATATGTGCAAGCGGCATAAAAAAGGAAGGTGCAGAAGGCATTGAGCATCGAAAAATTCGTTTACATCGCTGTAAATGGGAAAAACTTTTTACAAAAAAAAAAATACAACCGACTTTCTTAAATAATACTAAAAAATGCAAATTAACTTTAATTTCGGAAGTCGGTGTTTCTAGTTTGGTTTCTTCGTTATTTGACACCGACTGTCGAAATTAAAGTTATTTTGCATTTTTTAGTATTATTTATGGAAGTCGGTTGTATTTTTTTTTGTAAAAAGTTTATATTTTTCACTTTTTAGTTGTTGTACCCCATTCTAAAACTAAATTAATAGTAAAGTTATGCCCGAATTGATAGCCCCAAAAATAGGGAATTTGAACATAGTTGGTGAATTATGGTGTATCAGGGTGAACTGTACAAATCTGTATACCCCTTCGGAGCTAATCAGCGTGATGTAATGTTGTGAAGTGGTGAAAACAATATACAGACATGCGATTGCAGCAATTCTGGAAGGTTTACTATCATTTATTAAAGAGTTCCATCGTGTATCTCCGAAGTTCTTTATCAGATCTTCACCAAATTAAAATTGGACCACATGTGAAGCAACAGCCTTCAAATAAAAATTTCAAAAAAAATCTTCAAAATCGGTTCTCGTAGTAAAAAGTTATGAGGTAAAACACATAAAAAAAATAGTCGAATTGAGAACCTCCTCCTTTTTTTGAAGTCGGTTAAAAAGTGTACAGAACACTGGCAGTATTGCCACGTTGAATGGCAATAGGAGTTTTTGGCGGGCTTTTCTCGAGTGAAGTTCAGTCAGTGGCTGTTTTAATTATTCGCTAATTGATTCCTAGTGGATATTGTGATGTAAAATTGGTGTAGTTTTGTGTCTCAAGTGTCTACGCAACTGGCGATCTCGGTAAAATGAAGCTGAGAATTCTATTGTATTGACTACCTCAGCGAAGTTTGCCGAGAAGGCTTTTTTTTTTTTGACTCCACACATTTGTTGCCAAATACTGCAAAATACATTAGAATGTGTAAATGGAAAAATAAATGTATACTGTATCTAATTACTATGTATCTGACTGAAAAACTTGAATCTATGGTCATGAATAAAAATTAAAAAAAAAGAACGGCAAGAAATCTCTAATCAATCAATCTCTAAATATTTTCCAAAATTAATTCAGCCTTTAACTAAATTATCATAAAAGTAATTATTGTAGCGCAGGTGATGCGGGTAAAGGGTATCTATGAACAATTCAGAACTCCCGGTCCGGTCTGAATTTTAATTACCAAACTCCTTTGAATTGCTACTTTGAAACTGATTTCAACTATTCCGTTATATTTACAGAGGGGAACTGGATTTGCTGGAAGGAATTAAGTTTATGTTTCGTAGTATCCTTATAAATTACCGGGGCTGCGTTCATTTTTGTGCTGTAGAACAATTGTATGAGAAACAATAAAAACTTATTTTTGAAGTTATACTTCTTTTGGCGCGTAAGGGAAAAATGATGAGATTAAATTTTTACGATACGCGCGCACACCGTCACAAAAAACCGCAACCCTGAATTTAGCTAGAACCGACACCCTGAAGTTAGCTATAGTTTGTGGTTCATGAAGAATGATTGTTTTCCTTTTGTAAACTTTGTGACAGTTTGGTTTTTTATCTTGTTACGCCAAAGAAGTATAACTTCTTACGTGCGTACATGAGTAAGTACACACACACTTTTTTATTTTACTGCAACGACTTTACATTGGCATTTGGATTATTATTATCTTTTTGTTTTGTAGATATGTGAAATTTTATATTTGACATTTTATTTCATCATTTTAATCGATCTTTTTGGTATTGTTTCTATTTTACTTATTACTTTCTACAAAATGTATATTGTTAAGAAATTATTGACTTATGACTTTATCCTCTGGGAACCTATTACGGGATGAAAGTAGGTATCCTATGTTCTCCTAATCCCGGTGAAGGTCTACTTTTTTTCCAAATTTCATCAGAATAATTTCAGCCGTTTAAAGATCAAAAGTTTCACATAAATAGGTACTTTCCCCCGTCATAGATTATAAGCCCATATCATAATCAGTGTTTAAACAATTTTTTTATTCCTTAAAATAATAATGAAAATGTATTGTTCTCTCTACACAAACGTTTGCTTACAATTTAAGTATCTTAAGAAATAAGTAGGAAGCTCCTTTGCGAGAGACTGGAGTCCGTACTAGGGAGACCCTGTGTTATGGATCGCCAGGCCCTCACCCTGGCGAACCGTAACACATACTAAATAAGGATATTAGCACAGTGTGTAACTGTGTATTATGAAAGATGTTACCCACATAAGTGTGTAACGTGTGTGTGTAGATTTATATGAAATAAAACAAGAATTGAATGTATTTGATGGATCACTCATAGATACCCTACCACAAACAAGTGTACGACAGTGTACCTAACTAAAGTTTATCGAAAACTGAAAAAATATTAGCGTGAAGTACCTAAGTAGGAACTTTTCATAAAAAAAACCGTCGAAGTGCGTGTCAGACTTCGCAAATTTAGGGTTCTGTACCATTTGAGGGAATTATCAAAAAAAAAAAAATCAGACTTATTAATAATAAACATTATCATCAAATTTCAAGTTCATATGTCAATGGATAGTTAAAAAAAAAAATAACCGACGAAAAAGAACTAAAAAGCAAGAAATAAATAGACCTTTTAAGTCTTGAGTATTGAGCTTATACTTATAATATCAAATTAAATATAAACTAATTTTGAGTCGGTATCTAACAAAAAAAGAATTATCAAGAGCTGAACATACACAAAAAAAAAAAAGAAAAAAAATATATATACGGTCGAATTGAGAACCTCCTCCTTTTTTTTCGTCGGTTAAAAATCGGTTCATAACTAACGGAGTGAGGGCTTAACATACAAGCAGAAACACTATTCGTGCCCACAATTTTCAAGGGTTTCTCTCAATTTTATCAGGATTCCTGGATCATCAGATTCTGACTTCCTTGACACGGGACCATTCTTGAGGTACCTATACCCTATCCAACAAAAAAAGAATTATCAAAATCGGTTCATAAATAACGGAGTGAGGGCTGAACATACACAAAAAAAACTTTTTTACAAAAAAAAAAAACAAACCGACTTCCAAAAAAAATACACTAAAAATTTAAAAATAACTTTAATTTCGGAAGTCGGTGTTTGTATTTTATTTCTTCGATATTTGACACCGACTTCCGAAATTAAAGTTATTTTTAAATTTTTAGTGTATTTTTTTTTTGGAAGTCGGTTTGTTTTTTTTGGAAAAAAGTTTTTTATTTTTCGCTTTTTAGTTGTTATACCCCAGAACTAAAAACCCCAATAACATGGAACGTGGAATTTAAACATTTGGAGAACACAAAAACGTCATCAAGATATGCGTATTTTTCGTTTTTGTTCAGTTTCTCAAAAAGCGCTAAAGCAATTTCGATAAAATTTATATGGGACCACCTCGGGAGTATATTCTTTCAGATAAAAAAATAATTTTGAAAATCGGTCCACAACTGACGGAGAAATGCGCGGACATACATAAAAAAAAATAAAAAAAAACATACATACAGTCGAACATAGAACCTCCTCCTTTTTCGAAAGTCGGTTAAAAATATATATATATATACGGTCGAATTGAGAACCTTCTCCTTTTTATTTCGTCGGTTAAAAAGTTCTTCGGAACAAAATTTTATGACAAACAAATAGACTGGCAAACGGAGAGACGGACACGTGAGTGACAGCAATAGGGTTCCGTTTAGACCCTCCGGATACGGCATCCTAAAAAGAAAACTTCAACTTAAAAGCCAACAGTCCGTAATAAATTCTCCGTATTTTCCTCATGCGGCGGTAAGTAAAAAGAAAAAAAAAACTCCAACTTAAACAATTTGCGAAAATATTCACAAGAAGTTTTTGTAAAGATTCGCGATCGATCGAGCGGCAAGCAACGGATTCAATTTGTTATAACGACGACACCGTCCTACCTGTGAATACTGCATCGAGTAGGGCTGCCATAGCTAAGTAAGAATTATAAGGTGCCATGAAACTAGCTTCTGACAGCGACTTTGCCCGCATGGAAAAGGCACTATAAATTATAGCCTATGTGTTATTCCATACTATAATATATCTCTGTGAAAAATTTCATCCAAATCTGTTCAGTCGTTCTGGTGGGATTGAGTAACAAACATCCATCCGTCCATCCATCTAATTTTATCAATTTATCCAATCAAACTTTTGCATTTATAATATTAGTAGGAAGTAATTTGTGATGGAAATCTAAACTTACCTCAAGGCTCATTAGCCTTAACAGAAAAATCTCCTGCAGTACAAAATGTTGTACTGCAGGCAGATTTTTCTGCTTGGTAATGATTTTCATCATATACAACGTGGCGCTACAATGGTGACATTAATTTAACAGGCTAGTGCCCATGATCATATAAATTATGGTAGGTTAAAATAATTCGAAAATTTAAAAAATAAAGTAATGCAAACTATTTTATTAAAAAATAGTACCGACTTCGACAAAAAACGTGCAAAATAACTTTAACTTCGGCAGACGATGTTTCTGGTTTTGTTTCTTCGTTTTTTGTCATTTTTTGAAGTTATACTTCTTTAGGCGCATTATAAAAAAATGATGAGAGTGAAATTTTGAGATGCGCGCGCATCGCTGTCACACAAAATTCACAGGTTGAAGTTAGCTAGAACCGATCCACCCTGAAGTTAGCTATGATCTGTGGTTCATGAAGAATGATTGTTTTCCTTTTGTAAACGTTGTGACAGTTTGGTTTTTTATTTTCTTACGCCAAAGAAATATAACTTCTTACGTGCGTATATAAGTACACACACACTTATTTTTCGTAAAAAAGTTTTTATTACTTTTGAGATTTTATTAAAAATTTCAAACAAACTAATTGTTTGAAATTTTTTTTTTAATTTTCGGATTTTTTAAACCTATCATTATTTTATATGATGATTGGGCACTAGCCCTACCCGTGTGTTAAATTTAATGTCACCATTGTAGCGCCACGTTGTATATTCTGCTGCAAAATGCATTGAATACATACTTAGTTGATTATTAATCTAATACATACAGGGTGTAAGGGAAACGCTTCCGAAAACGGAGACAGGTTATACAGCTAGTGATTCTCGACACGGTACCATCAAAAAATTTGAAAAAAAATATTACAATTTTACATTATTTGCGATTAGATACTTTTTTCTTTAATTATTTCGCAAATTGATTCCTGGTGGATATTGTGATGTAAAATTGGTGTAGTTTTGTGTCTCAAGTGTCTACGCAACTGGACAATATGTGGAATCAAAATGAAGCTGGGCATTTTATTGTAGTATTGACTACCTCAGTGAAACTTGTCGAGAAGGGTGACTCGATGCTGCCAAATACTGCAAAACATTAGAATGTTCTCCTCTCGAAGATCTGCATTCTAATAGGGAAAAAGTGATAGTGTTGGCTTAAAGGTCTTGTAACTAAGACGGTGGCATAGCTACAACACTTAAAAAACATAATACGCCTGTGATCTTAGACGTGGCAACCCCAACAGTATCTAACTCGAGAGCGGCGGGGGCGAGCCTCCGTTTATTATTCAGCATGCAAACTGTCTTATTGGAGTAAATAATACCCAAATGTTTATTTATATTCACTCCCGAGGTGGATGAACAACATAGACATACAACTAGTATACCTATACGTACCTTATTTATGTTGCAAGAATAGTGTAGCTCATTGTGGTAGGGGTTGGGGAAGAAAATAGTAGGTAGTGTGCTTATTTGTTTTGGCTGCCAAGCAGCATTGCTGGGTGAACTGAGAATTTTGTGGTTCAAATTATACAGGGTGTAAGGGAAAGGTGTGTAAATATTTTAAGAACTTTTAATTAAAAAAAAAAAAAAAATGTACCTCCTGTACAAATATTGATCAGCTGATGATAACTTTGCATGGAAAGTCCAATTTTTTTTTTTTGAGAATTTTCTATTTCTTCTTTGAAAAAGTTTTTCATATCCACGGGCAGAACCGGCTCTTAGAATATGACCACACCTTGCTGTTACACACTGTAAATGATAAATGATTTTATTTTTTTTAAAAGGTTTTAACACGTCACACGTCAACATTTTTTTTTTGTCAGTTGTTAGCTAGATGAAGTCGGTGTTTCCTAGCTGACTAGGACTACCCTGAGAAGAAACACCGAAACAAACTCAGAGGTCAAAGTCTCTTTTAAAATGTTCAAATCCATACAATATGTACTGGTCAAATCCTAAGAGAACCATGTACGTTAATGTCTGGGATGAGCTTTTGAGGAAGAATCTCATATGACAATAACGATTATTACCTACCAGTATTGTTGATTGAGACAGAAGATAGACGAGAACATGCCACATACAAAACGTCATTAGGTATTCTTCTCATGGAATCAATCTGCCTAACCTTTTCTCAACTATCTTGGGGTCGGCTTCCAGTCTAACCGGATGCAGCTGAATACCAGTATTTTACATGGAGCGACTGCCTATCTGACCTCCACAATCCAGTTACTGAGTAATACGATACCCCTGGTTAAGACTGGTTATCAGATTTTCGGGCTTCTGACGACCCGTAACGACTGTCAAAGATCCACGATTGACAGCTTTTCGAGGCACGGAGGAGTCTGAGTATGTAAAGATGGTCACCCATCCATGGACCAACCCCGGCAAGCGTAGCTTAACCTGATGGATCCACCCGAGCGGCTGTTATTACTTTAGCCGCGAGCTCCTCTTCTCATGGAAAATATAGTACCTTAAATAAAATTGAGGAAGTCAACTCAAGAAATGAGCCTGAGTTCAAGAGAACTATCTATATAACAGATACCTACTGATAAAAAACATAGGCACATGAATAATGCACTAATTAATTATCTATTATTATTTCTTTGACATTTATTTACTAATATTTCTTGACATTCTCATTTATTACATGACATTTTAATTTTATATGATTTAAGTGACATTATTATTTGCTAATATTCTATTACTATTTGCCACGGTGATATTACCAAAATTGGGTTATTCATTATAAATTATTGTTGCAAGTAATTGTATAATAATGTTGTGCATTTTGATACAGTCAAAGCTTGAGATTTGCATGCCTCAAGGCGTAATATGGTTGAACTATGCTCTTTTTTTTAACAACTTTATGTAATTACCCATATTAGCAAATAAATGATATTGAATTTGAATTTAATTAAGACATTAAAAACTCGTTGCATGAATTTAGGTGATGAAGGCGTTGTTGAGGTCCTGAATGCCATTTTGGATTTGCCAAGCATCTTATTACAGTCGGAGATTTGCTATGAAGATCACAAAGTAAGTAATTTTCATCATGAAAAATGGAAATCTACTAACGATAGAGGTTGTTGCTTAGGTACCGTGATTCAAGCACAATACGAAAAAAAATGAAATGGTGACAATAATACCCTATAGGTACTGTTAATAATGATACTATGCAAAATCAAGTATCTTGACCGCCGGTAGCTGTCAGGGTTCCAGTGGACACTGTTTCCGATACCGGTGGGATACTTTTTAGGGTTCCGTACCCGAAGGGTAACCAACGGGACCCCTTGACTATGCGTCTGCAGTCCATTCGTCTGTCAGCGGACTGTATCTCACGATCCGTAATAGCTACACAGTTGAAATTTTCACAGACAGTGAAATTTTTGTGTGCAAATTTTTTTATAGCGGCTATAGAAAGAAATACACGCTGTGTGAAAATTTCAACTGTCTACCTATTACGGATCATGAGATACAGCCCAAAAAAAAAAAACCCAAAAAAACACGTTTCTAGAAACGTGTTTTTTTTCAGTCTATGGTACGTAACCCTTCGTGTGCGAATCCGACTCGCAATAGGCCAGTTTGTCATATTTTTAAATGTTTTTATTGAAATATTAAAAAATGTAATTTCTATGAATAAACGGCATAGACTACGCAAAATACTCACTTATAATACCACAAGAGCTTCAAAATTATCGGGTATTTCCGTTCGTTGCAAACAAATGAAGGAGTCAAGTTTTTCAGGTTAAAAAATCACGAGCGCGAAGCGCGAGTGATTTTTCCTGAAAAACTTGACGATTTTATTTGTTTGCAGGGAACCTATCGGGAAATACCAGATAATTTTGAAGCTCGTGTGGTATTCGGGGGATTATTTTATATATAGCAACGACCAGAGAAAATTTTCAAAAAATTTTCAGTATAATACCATGTAGGTTGTACCACGTGACGTCGAATGGTGCAATTATACTTCAGGCTTCGTCCTCGAGATTAGCATTTTATACACATGTAGTAACGCATAGTACACACCATTCCACACTATTTTGAGAATATTTTAATTTCTTCTGCATTTTCATCATCTTTTTTTTTTTTTTTTGATGTGGGTAGATTAGTCCACTTGATTCCTGCACCCGCTATCCGTGTCATTCGCTTTTTAGTGCTGCGCCGTTCCACACTCGCTCGCGACTACATTTACTTATTTAAAAACTTAATATCTGTACCTAGAATAATAATATAATGCCTACAAGGAAAGGTGATGATTGTGATCGTATAAAACATAAAATTAGAAGATTACAAAGAAAATGAACGCAAACGGCGTCGATCGCGTGATTCACATTACTCGGATGACTTACAGATCGTCAACTACAAGTTTTTTCTACTCGAGAAATTAGTGTTACGGACAGTACAGTGGGACTGTTTTTTCACTAATACGTGCCAGACAAAATAATATTTAATTACACTTCAGGAACTAATAGTTTGCGGACAGTACTTGCTTGCATTGGGACTGTTTCTTACTGTTAATTTATAATAATTCAGTTGAGTCTCAAGACTTAAGTAACTACATAATAAGTGTTTTTACATTGAAAACATAAAAGATTTTAACATAATGAACAACTTGTTCCATTTTATTGTTACGATAATAATGCAGTCGTTTCCCGGCCCGCCGAGCAGTACAATGGGACTGCCTCATGGTGCTAGATAAATTTGTTTGTGGACAGTACGTGTTATCATAACTTGGGACTGTCACTTACAGTATAATACTGACTTGCATTGGACTCTACGTACTCTACGTCTCCTTTTCAGACAGAGTATATAAATATGGGGATTGTTTAACAATGACGCGGTCATACCAGACCTAGATCAACCTTCTCCCGGGCTTAAAACAGATGTAGATCTAACGCGGCCTGACGTGGAGCTAGAACCAGATCCACTCCTCAGCACATCACGCGATGATTACTCTGTCCAGATTCAGTCTATCGTGATAGTTGCGCCGGAACCTGCTGGCCTTTTACCGCCTGTAGTCCCAGAGCCTGTTCCGCTTGCAGATGCGACGAAACCTGCAACAGAAGACTCAGTACTTGACAAGGAACTAATGGATATATTAGGCACTGATCCTACAACAGATAAAAAATGTGGAAAATCTTTATAAAAAGCAGCTGTCTCAGATATTAATGCTAAATGCGATAAAGCTATTGAAAGTAAACAAAAACAACTTACCTTTATAGGAGAAGCCATCACGCTTATATTATCAGCTAAGGAAAAAACACCGCTTCACTCAAACTTCTGATGGATTCTACTCGTATCATCTGTGACTGTCAACATACTGACTCTGTGACGCGTAAAACTTCTTACTCAATGCTGTAAAGAAAGAAACTAGAGAGTAGCTACAGAATACAAACATTTATAAGCTTCTTTTCGGTGAGAACTTAGCAGAAACCATAAATACTGCAAAAGCCATCAATCAATCTGGTACAGATCTTAAACCACCGGCACCTAAACCTGCAAATAAGAAGTTTACACACAGAACAACTAATCCTTCAAGGTATTAAAACTGGAAGAATCCGGGTCCGACTCGCAGGCCGATGGGTCCACCAATGATGGAGCCTGTGACGACTTCGACGCCCAATCGGCCAGCCAACTCATCCAAGAAGTCTCAGCATCCGCAGCAGCGACAGAACTACAAATGTCGCTAAACACGGTAAAACCTGCAGGTCGATTGACCTTTTTTTTATAAAGAATGGTTAATGATCACTCATGATCCAATGATCCTTTCATATATATAGGGTTATAAAATTCCCTTTTCTCGGTTACCAATTGAATCAGTACCTCCTTGCATTCGGAAATATTCCGAGTCAGAAAGGGCACATTTCATTGAAGCCATCGATAATTTATTATCATTAGAAGCTATTTCAGAATGTGAAGCTCGGTCCGACCAATATTTGTCAAATATCTTTTTAATACCAAGAAGAACGGAAAGAAGCGTTTTATCTTAAACTTAAATTAAATGAATTTATCGATACTAATCATTTCAAACTGGAAGACCTCAGAACTGTACTAAAACTAATATCACGAGATTGTAACATATGCACTATCGACTTAAAAGACGCATATTATTTAATTAAGATTGATAAAGATTATCGAAAATATCTCAGGTTCCAGTTTGAGAATTCTATTTATGAATTTAATATCTTACCTTTCGTCTTGTATTTACAAAGGTTATGAAATCAGTGCTGAAATTATGGAGAAGACGTGGATATTTATCTACAATATAATATTTAAATGAAAATTAGCCTTATGGGTCAACAAATATGTTATAAAAACCTGCAAGAAACTCAAAACCTCCTTACGAGCCTTGGTTTTATAATAAATAAGGAAAAAAGTAATTTCAATCCTACACACACTTGCAGATATTAAGGATATGTTGTAGAGATACAAGAAAGTTTCAGGTCACATTACCAAAAGAAACAAGAAATAGAATAAAATCAGAAATTAAAAGAATGTTAAATTTAAAACAATGCAAAATCAGAGTTTTCGCTAGCTTTCTTGGTTTTTTGGCATCTGCTCAGCTGTGGAGTATGGTTGGCTCTATACAAAACTATTTGAAAGATGTAAATACCATAATTAAAAACAATAGTTATAAAACAGTTATGAATATAAATTCATTAAAATTTGACTATAAATGGTAGAATCATGCTATCAATCATTCTGTTTGTAAAATCAAAATGGATAGATATGACCTTGAAATGTTTTCTGATGCCTCAACAACGGGGTGGGGCATTGCGTGTGGTGATCAGAGAGCTGGTGACCTGGGGGAGACGTTGAACTCAGCATATCAACTATATAAAAATTATGGCTGCTTATATTGGCCCTAAAATATTTGCTATTTAGCTAACTCCCAGATTCTTCTTCGAATTAACAATACCACCGCTATTTTTTACGTCAACAGGATGGGAGGCATCCAGTTCCCCCATTTGACAGACGATACAAAGCAACTTTGGTAATGGTGCGAACATAGAAATTTATATATTTTTGCTTCATATATTAGCTCTTCAGATAACTTTGAAGCAGATTAGGATTCAAGATGTACGCGATATTGAGTGGCAACTTGTAGTCTATGCCTACCGTAAAATTGTTACTAAATTTGGTCCCCCAAACATAGACATTTTCGCCAGTCGGTTAAATAATAAATGCCCAAAATACGTCTCCTGGCTCAGAGATCCGGATGTGTACGCTGAAAATGCTTTTACAATTTCATGGTCTGAATTTTATATTTAGCTTTTCCTCCGTTTACTATGATATTAAAATCATTACGAAAAATTAATTCTGATAACTCCAAGGGTATCATGGTTGTCTCACACTGGCCAACCCAGCGGTGTTACCCATTATTTAAAAGTCTTTTAGTGTCAGAAATGTTAACATTCAGAGCTAATGATAATTTAATTTTATCTACTGATTCCAGTCGCCTCCACATGCGCAACAGCATTACCCTGGTGGCAGGAGTTTTATCCGTGAGGCGATGATACTCGTAGGAAGAGGTATCCCACTGTCATCTATGTGTATAGTACTTTACTCTCTCTCAGAGAACTCTTATAAACAATAAGAATGGTTCTATAAAAATGGTTCATTTATTGTAATGAGAATAAATTGAACATATATGAGGTATTAATTCCAAATATTATGAACTTCCTAACAATTGCATATAATGGGGGTGCCCAGTACGAAATATTAAAGTAATACCGGTCCGCTTTGAGTTTAATTACTAAAGAAAATATATCCGGGAATGAAGATAAAAAAAAAAAAAAAAAAAGGTTATTTAAAGGAGTACCTCCTACCCCCTGCCTAAGTATAACGAAACCTGGGACACGTTTTTAGTATTAAATTATCTGAAAAATAGTTCCCCAAGGAGACCTAAGCTTTGAAAAATTTTCAAAAAAAAAAAAAAAATTTAATAACTCTGTTAGATCTTGTCACTGCACAAAGGGTGCAAACATAATCAAAAATAAAATTTGTAATATTGTAAAGTTTCCCAAAGAAATCAAAATTAAAATTCCCGACCTTATAAAAACATCTAGAATTGGTGGATCACACCCATACTTGTTATGCCGGTTTTATTACCAAAAAAAAAAAAAAAAAACCTAGTTTTGTCCAACAGAAGTTACACTCGGTTACCTCGAAATGACTGAAGGACTTCGTATTAATATGAATACTTTATTTATCAGTTTTAAAAGACCTCATAAGTCGGTAGGTGCACTAACTTTATCAAGATGGATAAAAAATATCCTAGGTTTAAGCGGAATTGATACTTCCACGTTCACTGCGCATAGCACTCGGCATGCTGCCTCATCTGCTGCGCAAAGATTAGGTGTTAATAATGATCAAATTAGGAAAGCTGCTGGTTGGAGCCCTAGCTCCCAAACATTTGTAAAATTTTATAGTAGACCGGTTAGTAATGTGTCTAATGATTGTTTTGCTATGGTTATTATGAATCATTCAATTAACAAGTAAACCTTTAAGTTTCTAAATTACAGCAATTGAAAAATGAAATATTTTTTTGTTTTGTCTTTTTTCTCGTTATGACAATATAAAATACATTGCAAACTCATGTATTTTATTTTATATTTTACGATTCTTATCTCTAAAAGTCTACATGTGTATAAAATGCTAATCTCGAGGACGAAGCCTGAAGTATAATTAGAGATTAAACGAACTTACCTGTGAGTGAAGTTCGATCCTAATTATATGAAGGCTTCGTCCGAAGAGATTAGCAACCCTCCCACCCACTCATTAAGTCTCTACCCTAGTCAATCGTAAAATATGAAGTGAATGAGCTAAACTCTAAACTATATGACACGGATAGCGGGTGCAGGAATCAAGTGGACTAATCTACCCACATCAAAAAAAAAAAAAAAGATGATGAAAATGCAGAAGAAATTAAAATATTCTCAAAATAGTGTGGAATGGTGTGTACTATGCGTTACTACATGTGTATAAAATGCTAATCTCTTCGGACGAAGCCTTCATATAATTAGGATCGAACTTCACTCACAGGTAAGTTCGTTTAATCTCTAATTCTATTGGTCGATATTTGGGTTGGAAAAATAATCAGCAGAAATTAATTAATTCCCAGCTCATTGTACACAAATGGAAAAAGATTCCAATCATTTAATTAAAATATTCCGATTTGTAACAAAGGAAATCGTCGCTCTTTATTCCGAGTAAAACAAAAAGGAAAAAGAAATGAAAACATTGGACCCGCCAGCTGTTTATCTTTAGCGGAGTTGTACTTACCTATTTTCTTTTCTTTGATAAAAAAAGAGTATTTAATTGGTTGTAGCTATTAACTGGGTGGACAAATTGTAGCTTGCTTTGTTTTTAACCGACTTCAAAAACTGGCTAAGTGCGTAACGGATTTTGTACATTAAGGGTACCAAAAACGGCCTCTTTTGACACTTTTGCCTACTACTTTGGATACAAAACACTTTAAGTCCTGTTTTAACAACGTAAAAATACCTTAACCTATTTGTAACAAACGCAACATAGGATTCTTCTTCTTTAATCTTTGTTTTCTAGGCTAAGATACGAATTTTTTAACCGACGAAAAAAAAGGAGGAGGTTCTCAATTCGACCGTATGTATATTTTTTTTTATTCAATGAGGGCGCCACTTATGGGGAGGTAGGCCTTTAAATTGTGTTAACACTACATAGACATACGATCGCAGCAATCGCAGTGGATTTGCTGTCATTTTTTGAAGAGGACCGTTGTCTGTCTCATCTATAGGATCAACTTTCGATCCTTCTTAGCTTCAGCAATAAAGCTTTGACTTTGACGAATCATAAATGATATTTTTAACTCCCAAAAGTGTTAAGAAAAACTAAAAAGATGGGTAATTTTTAACGAAAAAACTAATGCGTTGGCAGTAAACATACAACACTATCGCTACCATTAATCTCAGAGATAGGCACAAAGGGATATAAATGGGATCAGACAATTGAGATCTAACTCAAATAGACTCATTAGAAGCTCTAAATTGAACAGGCGAGGCGCCATATTTGTTTTATGATCACACTTGAACACGTCTAGAGGAGAATATTCAAGATTTGGATGGAGTGAAGGCGTTTTTTTTTTTTTTTTTTATTTTTTTTTTTTTTTTTTATTTATTTTTTTTTTTTGGCGGGTGGGAAATCATCCTATGACTTCTTCCGCTCTAGGGTGGAACAGGGTGGAGTAGACTCTTACTGACCCGGGGGCGAGGTAACTCTTTCGAATTTATCCTCCACCCCCGGGCAGATTTATCCTCCACCCCCGGGCAGGGAGTGAAGGCGTAACATCTGTAATAACGTGGGGAAAGCTGCTCAGAAATGTAAAATACAAAAGTATTTTTGTAAAGTGGTTTACAAGCCGTTTACTAGCGTAGATAAAGATGGAACCTACTTTTTACTTATGGCAAAGAAACAGAAAAATATTTCAGAGACGTAAAAAAAAAAAAAAATTGTACCGTCTCGTAAGCTATATACCTACTCATCTACCTTTACTTTTATTGCATTAGGACCACCCGTGGCCCGAGATTAGTCGTAAAAGACGACTGAGATTAGGTCATCAAGACGACGGGGAGCTGTTTCCTCTTATGCCTTAATAAAAGCATAAACTACGATCATCAATCCGAATGGCAAACGGGAATATTTGGAAATTTCACCGTTCATGGATGCATCAGATGCATGGTAACCGTCAAGGAGATGCTCATAATAGCAGTCAAAACGTCCCTCAATTTACACACAGATAAAAAGCACATTACATAATACCCTAAATATTCGATACAATTTGTAACTATACCACACCCTAATTCAATCAAAGTTCTCAACACTTCTGATCCTCAGTCAGATTCAGACAATTAGCCCCAGCCTGCTGGGACCATAGACTAAAGACTTCATAGAACAAAGACGCCATGTTGTTTTTGTTTCATAATAGAACAAACTTGGACACTTGCTCTCAGCTAGATTGGAGAGGCACGGGTTGATATATTTCCTTTGTTTTGTTAGTTTTCTGAGCGCGGTTTAGCAAAGTTTTGACGTGTAAACTCAAGGTTTCTTCGGAGATTTTCTCGGTGCTTTCCGAGGTGTTTGAGTTGTTGTGTAAGATCTGTGTTTAAGTTTGTAAGATGTACGATGATACCAGGAAAATAATTTGGTAGTGTTACTTGGAAAGTTTTCCGAGAGTTGGAAATTTTATAGATTTTGACGTGGTCTTTTCGATTTTCCACTTTGCCACCTGGTATCTTTGCCGCTCGCGCCGCCATATTGAAAAAAATGCGCCCAATTTTTTTAAATTGTAACAGTAGGCATAGAATCTAGTATAAAATAATCCATCTCTACTGTTGTTTACTTTATCTTATAGAACCGCTCCGTTCTTACTAACGCTGTGGAGACCTTTACGCTTTACCTACTGTAAGTCGTTGCTGGATTGAACCTTATAAAAAGGGACCATCAGGCCCAGCTCCTTAACCTTAACCCTACATCACTGACGTACCTGTCACTGGAGACGAGTATGAGTTGCGTGTTGGCGTACTTAGTGCGGCGCTTGCGCACTGCCGATAGCGCCGCACACAGGCTCGGCGAGAACGAGCGGCAGGGGGGGCACTGGAACAAATAAGAAGATAAGAATGTATTCTCCAATAGAGAAGGATCCTGCCAGGGTCGTTGGAGTGTTGGAAATAGTCACCGCGGCCCTGGTACCTGCAACTGCAGGAACACGGGTGGATTTTATTTAGTCAGTAAGATTCTGACACGCCCTCCCGCTCCTCAATTTTTGACACGCCCTCCCGCTCCTCAATTTTTGACAATTTTTATGGCTTTGGGTCAACAAGATGCTTATATATAGGTACTGTGAAAATGTAAAAACTGTGTGACAGACGAAGGACAGATGGACACGTGAGTGACAGCAATAGGGCTCCACTTGGAGCCTTCGGTTACGGAACCCTAAGAAGCCGGAATTTTCACCAACTTACCCAATGTGCCGCAAAATAGAACACCCTGACCGCATCAGCAGGTAGCTGCTCATAGAGGCGACTGTCCCCGTCCCCCTGCAGCTGCACGCCCCTCAGGACCTCGGTGAGGGGTGGAGGGGGCCAGGGGAACCTGTCCCCCTTGGCGTCGTCGAGGAGGGCGTCCCGCACGTGCCGGCCTCGGATGACCAGGGTCGGGACTCCCACTGCGATGCTGTACTTCTGAGTTAAGCGGCGCTGGAAAGAGGAATGAGAAATTAAGTGGCTTATGTATGGTATCTTTTATATTTTCGGGGACTCTAGACAAAGTATCATCTATCAAGGATAACGATTGTCAAAAATAAACTGTTTTACAAAAAATAGGAACGACAAACACAAAACAGAAACACCGATTTCCGAAATTAAAGTTATTTTGCATTTTTTTGTTTTTTTTTTTAAGTTTTTTATTCTTAACTTTTTAGTTGTGGTTCCTCATTAAATAGTGTTAACAGTACAAAGACATACGATCGCAGCAATCGCGAGTCATTTGCTGTTAGATATTGAAGAGTTCCACTATCTATCTCCGAAGACCTTCATCAGATCCTAATATATTATAATTATAATGAAACCTTCCTTGAAAAATATGCATTTAAATAACATAAAAACTCCATCCAAATCGGATCATTAGTTTTTGAGAAAATCGCGGACAAACAAGCATACATTCGATACTTAAGGGTCGAATATAAAACCTCCTTTTTTGAAGTCGGTTAAAAATTTAAAATATTTGGGATTGACCACGTCACATTTCGCAAGTGCATCCCATACATTTTGATCTTTACGACAATAATTTTCAGTAATAGAATGCCAGTATTACGCATTCCTTTTCTAAAAGAAGTATACAACGTGGCGCTATAATGGTGACATTAATTTAACACACGGGTAGG
Organism: Polia nebulosa; assembly: GCA_951329385.1. Lineage (NCBI taxonomy): Eukaryota > Metazoa > Arthropoda > Insecta > Lepidoptera > Noctuidae > Polia > Polia nebulosa. Next base: position 2,488,316 of record OX589606.1, on the reverse strand, counting down.
GCTAGTGCCAATTAACCCTATAAAATAATGATAGGTTCAAATAATTCGAAAATTGATAAAAAAAAATTTCAAATATACTAAATAGAATTAAAAAAAATTACGAAAAAAATGACAAAAAACGAAGAAACAAAACCAGAAACACGATGAACACGCAACGATTTCCGAAATTAAAGTTATTTTGCACGTTTTTTGTAAGTCGGTACTATTTTTTTTTATTAAGTTTCGAATTATTTTAACCTATCATAATTTATATGATTAATGGTCGCTAGCCCTACCCGTGTGTTAAATTAATGTCACCATTGTGACGTCACGTATATAGCTATCTGCGACATAAACAATTTAGAACGTTTTTAATAGTGGCACATTTGGCTATGATTTTGATAGTTTTTAAAGCAGTTAAGTGTGGGAACTGTACCATTCTGTTAGGCATGCATGGTCGCTCGGGTGGACCCAAGGAACCTTAGAGAGGATTATGCTCGGAGTTCACTTTTGCTATCGAACCAAGAATGAAGATATCCGCAGAAGAACCAAGGTTTCCCAGGGGCACATTGCTCGCAGAACATGATGTGGCCGAAGCTAAAACGTAGCGTTGGAAGGCCTCCCACAAGGTGGACGAATGACCTGGTGAGGGTCGTGGGAATCCGCCGGATGCGAGATGCATAGGACCGCTCGTTGTGGCGACACTTGGAGGAGCCCTATGCCCAGCAGTGGACGTCTTTCGGCTGAAATGATGATGATTTTGTAAGTCTCAATGAGCTGAGATACTCCTCTAAGATTATGTATGTATGTATTAAATACCCACATTCATCAAAGGCAAGTCGATAATTTCAGCCATAATGCGAGCTGATCTTGCTAAACATAGTAAGTACCCAATCAATCAGTGTGATGGACATGTTCTGAACGTTGGAGAGACATATTCATTGTGCCATTTAATCGTGTAATCAATCCGAGTAATGGATGTAAGTGATCTGTCACGATTGATTTTAGTACAAGTGTGTTTGTAGCAGAGGGATGTTACAGAGGTGGGTTTTATCGGAACCGAAGTCGGAGTCGGAGCTTTTTAAATACTGTTTGTCGGTATCGGAACCAGAATCAGTATCTACTATGCATTGACCTTCGATTTAAACCTCCGATTTAAAAGTGTCGGACCCGAAGTCGGAAGCAAAGGTGTAATATGAATCGGAAGTTCCGACTTTTTTTTTTTCGTTTGGTTTCGCACCGTTTGTGCAATCAGCCAATGTCACGTCAGGTTGATTTTACAGAAATCAAAGGTAGGGAAACCAAAACATAAAAAATATTAAATTGAACGGAATTTATGAAGAGAGAGATATATGTATAGGATCAGTTTATTTGAATGGCAATAACATGAAAATAGTGAGCAATTACAGTGACGAAAATTACAGTTTAACTTATCGCAGTCGGAGTCGAAACTCCGTAACATCCCTAGTTTGTAATAACAACGAAGTTTATGGTTGGATGAAATCTATGAAGGCTTTTAATAATGGTAAGTTATGTGACATCTAAGGAAATCGCTTTAAAATACGAACCTTGTCAATAGACAGGCTGCTCGGAAAAATATACTTTTATAGGGTGATGCAAATTTATAATAGGTTTGAAATTAAAAAGAAAAAAAAATATTGGCAAAAGTCAGTTAGCTGTGAGTTAAAAATCTATAAATATTGATTTTGATAATATAACAGAACAATTATTGTGGACTGGTGCTTCCTTTATTACACACCAGAAACGTAACACACATTAGGAATTGCCACCATCGGAAAAAACACCATTTAGTCTACGCCTCAAGCTATTATACTAGTATATATGAATCCCGAGTAACATGCACTGTAGTAGTCTCGACATCCCACAGCTGTGTATGTCTTGTTTCTTAGCATAATTATAAATAAACTTATACAGCTACATAACATCTCGTCAGCGTTCCCTGAGAAGTAAGGCAGACCCACAGAGGAAAAATTCCAGATGAAAAAATCAGTGACGATTTGCCTGACACGAGAACTGAACCCAGGTTCAGCAGTAGGATGGAGTTACACTGCAAAAATAACAAAAATGTTCCAGCAAAAAAGGAACTCAAAACCAAACCCAATATATTTCGCCATTTAAGTTATCTAATACTTCGATAGGGAATTAATTTATTATTGGATCATTCCCCTCACGTACGACCAACCTCGGGAAGCGCTGCCTGCATACTAACCAGTCTGCGTATAAATATAAGTACATTTGTGTACAATGGGTAATGGAGGGGAACTCCAAAACTGGAGGAACTTTTGCCAGTTAAAATTGTTTTGCTTCGGTGATTTTTTTGGAGGGAAAAAATGGTATGTACCGATTTGAAGAGTTTTTAGGTGGACTTTTAGACTTCATTTTCGGGTTTCAGGAGTAATACTAATAACACACTTAGGTGCTACATAAAAAGTATAACAGTGCGTTGGAATTTCTCGCTAAGCCCGTTCCATCATCTGACAAAGAGATGTACGGGGATGCTCCATCTATTCAGCCATGTTGGACATACCTTCCTACTATATCGATGCACAAAACGCTTTGGCAATTATTGCAGTGTGTAGTATACACAAGGCGCAGTTATACGAATTGTAATGGTTTTTAATTGAACATCACGTTTAAAAAACTAGTTTCATTTCTTTGAAAAAAATATATGTTACTCTAGACAATTTCCGTCGTAATTTGATATGTGAATATTTGAAATTATATTTTTATAACATAGTGTAATTAATTTGTAAAGTTATGTCTAACGCGGATAAAAAATTAAGAATCACGCAAAAACATTAAAGCATATTTTTATGAAACCTTGACCATTTTAAAGATTATTTAACCAGTTATATATTTTAGTATACGTGTTTTAGTATAATACCTGTTGTTTTATGTATAATAAATTAATAATGCGTCTAATTTTTCACAGCGCTCGTCCTTGATGGGCGAGTCCTATTACTGGGTGGAAGTACGACGCGTTACGTAAGCTCAGCACAGAACACGCAAGCTAACCACTCAAGGTCATTGGCAGTTAATAGCGCCTTAAGGAGTGAAATTCCCTGCCGGAGTCAGTGTTTCCTGATGGCTGCAGCCTGGGGGTCTTTAAATCAAGAGTGAATAGGTTACTTCTAGGCAAGCGCGCTCCATCGTCCACCACATCATCGCTTACCATCAGATGAGTGTGGTAGCGGTCAAACGCGACTATAAACTGTAAAAAAAATGGAAAAGGCAGAAGTAACTCAAGGTCACAAAACAGAAAAACTCTATCCTATAAATTACTCACAAGGTGTTTATGAACAATATTAACCATCATAGCCCATTAACGACTTACGTCCAGGGCCACACATCTCACCACAGTTTACCATAAACTAAACGCACCTTGTTAATAATTAGTCGTCTAAATATAGCGGCGGCGGGCACAGGAAGACGCGCGTTATTCCTGACGCCAGTGATAGAAACCAGGCCTTTTGAGTTACTGACCTGCCTTAATTACTCTGGTTTTTGTTCTTTTTTGGGCAGAGGTGTGGAAAATGAAGTGTTGTTATTTTATGGAGGTTTTGACAGCTTTTTCTTTGTTCTGTGTTACTGCAATCTTTCTGTGATCATTCCCCTCGCGTTCGTATCTATTGGTTTGCTTGTCCCGATACATCTAGACAAAAAGAAGTCTTTTAAACGTAGTAGGATCAAGCTTGACCACCAAGTCCGCTCACAATGGTGGAGGGTGTTGACAATTTCAGGTCGTCAACACAGAACTCTGAACTGAGTTTTATTTTTAACCGACTTCGAAAAAAGGAGGAGGTTCTATGTTCGACTGTGGGTATGTATGTTTTTTTTTTATGTACATAAGTCCACCGATTTCTCTGTCAGTTGAAAACCAATTTTCAAAATTCTTTTTTATCCTAAATTAAAAAAAAATATCCTTCAGAGGTGGACATATATAAATTTTATCGTAATAACTTCAGCATTTTTTGAAAAAAATAACTAAAACAAAAAATATGTATACATAGTAAGTTGACGTTTCGGTTGCATTAATTTTTTCCATGTTATTGGGGTTATCAATTTGGGCACTTTAGTTATGGCGTATAACAACCAAAAAGTGAAAAATAAAAACTGTTGTAGACTATCTCAGCGAAGCTTGCTGAGAATGCTGACTTGACACATTTTCTGACAAATACTGCAAAAACATTAGAATGTGGTACATCCAATTTCTTATGGAAACATGACACTGCATTTAATGCACAATAAAAAACTTTTTACAAAAAAAATACAACCGACTTCCATAAATAATACTAAAAAATGCAAAATAACTTTAATTTCGGAAGTCGGTGTTTCTAGTTTGGTTTCTTCGTTATTTGACACCGACTTCCGAAATTAAAGTTATTTTGCATTTTTTAGTATTATTTATGGAAGTCGGTTGTATTTTTTTTGTAAAAAGTTTTTTATTTTTCACTTTTTAGTGGTTTTACAACATTCTAAAACTAAATTAATAGTAAAGTTATGCCCGAATTGATAGCCCCAAAAATAGGGAATTTGAACGTAGTTGGTGAAATTAGGGTGTATCAGGGTGAACTGTACAAATCTGTATACCCCTTCAGAGCGCATCAGCGTGATGTAATGTTGTGGAGTGGTGAAAACAATATACAGACATGCGATTGCAGCAATTCTGGAAGGTTTGCTATCATTTATTGAAGAGTTCCGTTGTGTATCTCCGAAGTCCTTCATCAGATCTTCACCAAATTAAAATGGGACCAAATGCAAAGCAACAGCTTTCAAATAAAAAAAAAATCTTCAAAATCGGTTCACGTAGTTAGAAGTTATGAGGTAACACACATAAAAAAAAAAAAAAAAAATACAGTCGAATTGAGAACCTCCTCCTTTTTTTGAAGTCGGTTAACAAAAAAAACTTTTTACAAAAAATACAACCAAATTCCAAAAAAGAAGACACTAAAAAAAAGAAGACACTAAAAAATTTAAAATAACTTTAATGGTGTCAAATAACGAAGAAATAAAATACAAACAACGACTTCCGAAAGTAAAATTATTTTTAAATTTTTAGTGTCTTCTTTTTTGGAAGTCGGTTGTATTTTAAATGCAGTGTCATGTTTCCATAAGAAATTGAATGTACCACAATTCTATTGTTTTTGCAGTATTTGGCAGAAAATGTGTCAAGGCAGCCTTCTTGGCAAGCTTCGCTGAGACGGCCTACAATAAAATTCTCAGCTTAATTATTAACGAGATCGCGCCTGTTTCAATGATTCTATGCAGATGCGTAGTTAGACACTTGAGACACAAAACGGTTAAGTTAGACGGAATTTCATGATAGAGTTTGACAAGTTCTCTACACAAATACTTTATTCACGAACCGGGGGTGTATTATATTGTCTGTACCGAAGGTAAGTCCCTCCCCTTCCATTACAATGGCGATGATTCCATCAATTTTCATTAAATTAATAAAGTTTACATTAACGTAACTATGTGCCGGTAAAAGTGTCCATCGCATTACATTAAGCCCCAGAAAGCTTTCACGATATTATTGCGAGTAAAATAAAACGGAACTGATGTTTCCGGCACTTGGCTGTTACAATAAATATGGAGTTTCCTGGAATCCGGTGATGGAGGAATATTATTTATTTTTGTGAGAGCAATGGAAAGAATGTGAACTGAGAAAAATCTTAGTGGGTGTGTTTGAAAGAGTCACCGCGGCTTTGGTACAGGCAACTGAAGAAACACAGGGTTTTAGTCAGTAAGACTGACCAATCATTTCCCTTACACCCTGTATTGAATAACCAACGTGTTAAGGCCAAATATTTTTAGGATTTCAGGCTAAAGTTAGAGAGTTAGATAAATACTTAACTTCATTACACCCTGTATTGAATAACGAACGTGTTAAGGTCAATTTTTTTTTCAGGATTTCAGGCTAAAGTTAGAGAGTTAGATATAGTTAACTTCATTACACCCTATATTGAGTAACGAACGTGTTAAGGCCAAATTTATGTTCAGAATTTCAGGCTAAAGTTAGAGAGTTAGATATACTTAACTTCATTACACCCTGTATTGAGTAACGAACGTGTTAAGGCCAAATATTTTTCAGGCTAAAAAGGCTAAAGTTAGAGAGTTACATACACTTAACTTCATTACACCCTGTATTGAGTAACGAACGTGTTAAGGCCAATTTTTTTTTAAGGATTTCAGGTTAAAGTTAGAGAGTTAGATATACTTAACTTCATTACACCCTATATTGAGTAACGAACGTGTTAAGGCCAAATATTTTTCAGGCTAAAAAGGCTAAAGTTAGAGAGTTACATACACTTAACTTTATTACACCCTGTATTGAGTAACGAACGTGTTAAGGCCAAATTTTTCTTAAGGATTTCAGGTTAAAGTTAGAGAGTTAGATATACTTAACTTCATTACACCCTATATTGAGTAACGAACGTGTTAAGGCCAAATTTTTGTTCAGGATTTCAGGCTAAAGTTAGAGAGTTAGATATACTTAACTTTATTACACCCTGTATTGAGTAACGAACGTGTTAAGGCCAAATTTTTTTTAAGGATTTCAGGATAAAGTTAGAGAGTTAGATATACTTAACTTCATTACACCCTGTATTGAGTAACAAACGTGTTAAGGCCAAATATTTTTCAGGCTAAAAAGGCTAAAGTTAGAGAGTTACATACACTTAACTTCATTACACCCTGTATTGAGTAACGAACGTGTTAAGGCCAAATTTTTTTTAAGGATTTCAGGTTAAAGTTAGAGAGTTAGATATACTTAACTTCAAATGCTTCATTCGGAAATCGGGGGTTTGACAAAAAAACCGTTCAGCTCCAAATATTTTCACCTCAACATATAAAATACTCTTTGAATATATCCTGGCGTTACACATAAACACGGTATCAAGCAACAAGGTATCGAGCACGCCCTCCCTGTACGTCAAGCCGGGTGGCGCGGAAACGAGCATGCTATGTGAACGAGAACATTTTGAAATTCAACCGAGCACACGTTGTCAGAACGCGGCGAGTACGTGAGAGAATGTGTCAAAGATGAAATAGAAGAAGTACGGGTTATTTTTTCTGTTGGGTGGGAAATCATCCAATGACATCTCCCGCTCTAGGGTGGAGCGGAAGGGCGTGTCAGACTCTTACTGACTAAAACCCACCCCTGTTCCTGCCCTGCCCTGAGTGCCCAGGGGCGAGGTAACTCTTTCGAATTTATCCTCAACCCCTGGGCAGAAGTATGGGTTAGCTTACTGTCTTTGAGTATGCCTATATTTACCAATAGCCAATGGCAACGATTCTATTTTCTTAACTCATCTGTATATATAAAATTCAAAGTCCTGATTGACTGACTGATATATCAACGCAAAGCGAAAATCGCTAATCTTAGGGACATGTTGGAGGGTGTGTTCTTTGTGAAGAGTTGGTATCCACTAAGAAAGGGTTTTTAGAAATTCAACCCTTAAGGGGGTGAAAAAGGGGTTGAAAGTTTATAACGGGGGAAGTACTAATTCCACGCGGGTGAAGCCGCTGGCAGGAGTTGGTAATAGTATAAACTGGTAAAATCGTTTTCAGGAGCTGATCTCTGGAAGTTTTCATTAGATTATGAAAGCTGAACTTATTGACTTTATTCTTCTGGTTTACTTGTTTTTTTGGAAATATTTGAAAACATACATATTTGTGCCATATGTCCCCACTGGTAACGAATGGGATTGTTTGCCCCATTTGTCACCAGTGGTGGGTCATCGCTAAGTGCCACTGAGCTACTTTTGATGCCGATAAAATATACGTTTCCTGTGGAGTTGGTTAAGGGAGCGAAGCCTCGGATCATCATCATCATCATCCGCCTATAGCTGTCCTCTGCTGGACATAAACCTTTTAATTGCACGCCATTCAGCTCGGTTCTCGGCAACTCTCATCCAACTGCTACCAACTGCATGACAACTCTCATGCCTCGGGAACAGCCAGAGCAAAATATAAAGCATACTGCACATATTGAACACACGACACAGAATAGAACTGGAGAATATTTTTAATATTTGGTACTGTGATACAGCTAGAAACATCATCACTTTAAAAAAAAATATCGTTATTCTCCTGGCCGTTATCCCAATTTATTTGGGGTCGGCGTAAAATGTATTTTTCTTCCATACTCCTCTATTAGTCGTCATCTCTGTATAGTCACCCCCTTTTTACACATATCCTCTTTCACACAGTCCAACTATCGTTTATCCATACACAAGACTTTCCTCACGACATTTTCTTCATTCCTTCGCATCACATGCCCATACAACGACAACCGATTTCCACTCAACTTTTCAGTCAGCGGTGCCACTTTCAGACTTCCTCTTATACACTCCTTCCTAATTCTATCCATGTGCGTAACACCACACATCGCTCCTAGCATTCTCATCTCAGCTGCATGCAATTGCTTTTCATTCATACCTTTTGTGGCCAACTTTCTGAACCATACAAGCAAGACATCAGGTCAGACCATTGTTCTTTTATTAAAGTTATTAATAAAAAAAAAAATAATAACTTTAACAAAATAACAATTTCAGCTCACTAATGAAAATAGAAGCTGCTTACGTCAGATTACTTAAAAAACCTGTCAGTTTTTGCCAATTTCGACGCCTTCTGACCGTGTTATCGCATTTCTTCAAACACTTTATTATTTTCATTCTTCCATTTACTTTAAAAGCTTTCGACCCAAAAACATTTCTCTCTTGCAGGATTATGATATTTTAGGTTCGCTCTCTACTGAACATATAAATAAATTCGGTGGCGCGGAAATATTCCTGCATGGCTCGTAGTTTGTACTATCACAGAGTACTGAGACGCCTGAGCGGCCATTACTAGATAAGGACTTACTCCTCTCTGTGAGGGTGTGGGCCTTAATCCACCACGGAGGCCCAGTGCGGGTTGGTGGATGTCACATGTCTTCGAATTTTTGGTTCTAGGACATGCCGGTTTCCTCACGATATTTTCCTTCAGCGTTTTGAGAGCAGCGACTGCCTATCTGACCTCAAAAATCCAGTAACTGGGTAACACGAAACCCCTTTCTACGTTACTGGGTAGTCAAGTTACCACGGTAAAACTGTGTTACCATATAAGACTCGTGTCAGATTTTCAGGCTTCTGAATACCCGTAACGACTATCAAAGATGTCTACAAATGACAGCTGTTTTTAATTGGCGCTACATATATTTTTTTCAAAGAAATAAGACTAGTGTCTTATTTCTTTGAAAAAATAAATAATTTGAAAAAATATATGTTACTCTAGACAATTTCCGTCGTAATTTGATCAATATATTATAAAATATTTGACATAATATTTTTAGTATAATTAATATGTAATGTAATTAATTTGTATTCGCATATTAATTTCAATTTTTTATCCGTGTTAGACATAACTTGTCTAACGCGGATAAAAAAATTGAAAATCACGCAAAAACTATAAAGCATATTTTTATGAAACCTTCACCATTTTATAGATCATTTAATTATTTATAATTTAGTCTCAGTGTTTTAGTTGAATACTTGTTGTTTTATGTGTAGTAAATTAATAATGCGTCAGATTTCGGACAGCGCTCCTTGATGGGCGAGTCCTATTACTGGGTGGACGTACGAGTCGTACGACGCGTTACGTGAGCTCAGCTCAGAACACACAAGCTAACCACTCAAGGTCATTAGCAGTTAACAGCGCCTTAACACAACTAAATCCCACACATTTTGTTAATCAGATAATGTAAAAAAAGTAATGTCTGGCGGCTCTGGAATCTTAGACTATAAGTCATATTGTATCTAGGTGACGCCAGTGTGGCCATTTTATGTTCTGTGGTAGTAACATTGTAGACTTAGTATTTTGTTATAGCTCAGCAGTCATATACTCTGGGGCCGCGTATGGCACGAACCGTGCCGTTGTCTTGAATATATGCGCGTAAAAATGTCTGGCAAGTTTGCTAGACAAACATAGTGCTATGTTAAAACAAATGACGCCACAATGCTAGAAAATATAGACGTAACGTTTTGGAAAAAAATCACAGAAAATCTGACACCAGTCTTGCCAAGGGTTATCGCGCTACCCAGTTACTGGGTTGTGGCGGTCAGATAGGCAGTCGCCCTAATTAAAATAATGGCTTAGTTCAGGAAAAATACAAGGCGTAACGGAAATCCGTGGTCGTAACAATTAACAACTTAACAAATTAACAACTTTCTTCAAAAAAGAATAATGATTATACAAATCAGAAATAAAAATTGGACTTCCGTGGGAGTGTTTTCGTGAAATGGGACGGAAGTGTGTAACAGGACGCCGGGGAAGCGCGCGCTATCTGATTTGACCAATGAGCGCGCGCTATTTGATTCTACCTAGAAGCGTGCGCGGTGGTAGAGTTGGCCGTCAGATGGTAGAGCACGCGCACGATAAGTCGAAATCGGAACTAAACGTTTTCATTTTATTTTTCAGGATTGTATGTTAATGTTGCTTATTATAATACCAAGATGAGAGCTCAAATGTTCATATGCGACTACTGTAAAGCTCACTCGTTTTTTTTTCTTGGGTATTTACATAGCTTCTCTATGAAGAAGGTTGTTCATTTCCATGCGCATTTCCAGAAGCGGTATCTGTACTAATATTATAAAGAAGAAAGATTTTTTTGTTTGTTTGTACCGAATAAGCTCCGAAACAACTGGACCGATTTTAACAATTTTTTCACCAATGGAAAGCTAAATTATCAGCGAGTAACATAGGCTACTTTTTATCCCGGGAAAAGTAACAGTTCCCGCGGGATAGGTCACGGGAGCGAAGCCACGGGCCAAGTGCTAGTCTTTTTTTTAATGAAGTTATACTTCTTTTGGCGCGTTAGGGAAAAATGATGAGAGTAAATTTTTACGATGCGCGCGCATACCGTCACAAAAAACCTACAGCCTGAAGTTAGCTAGAACCGACACCCTGAAGTTAGCTGTAGTTCATGAAGAATGATTGTTTTCCTATTGTAAACTTTGTGACAGTTTGGTTTTTTATCTTGTTACGCCAAGTATAACTTCTTACGTGCGTACATAAGTACACACACACACTTTTTTTTATTGATAGGCACCCGTTTGACCACTTTCTCGTCTAAAATATGACCACGAATTTACGTAACATCCTGTAGAGGTTTCAGTTATGTGAACCGTGCATATCTAGGCGTGGATTTTTTTGCGTCAATAGGTTGGCAAACAGTCGACCCCTGATTGAAAACGGTGGCCCTTATTGACATTGCAAGGGGTTGCTGATGGATTCCAACTAGCAATGCTTTTATAACTATTGAAAGCTCTTCATCTGTTTGTTTGTTAATAATACTAGGTTGTTTCGAAAATTGTGAGCCATAGACTAAATCATCATTCTCTTGCCCTTATCCCAATTTATTTGGGGTCGGCGCAATATGTCTTTTTCTTCCATACTCCTCTATTAGTCGTCATCTCTGTAGTCACCCCCTTTTTACCTATATCCTCTTTCACACAGTCCAACCATCGTTTCTTTGGCCTTCCCCTACTCTTATCTAGATAGCCATAGACTAAATACAATCTCTTTTTTCTTGAAACTATTTTGAATTGACGGCTAATTTCAATACAAATCTCCTTGGTGATAATTCTCACAATCATTGGCCAGCGATGTGTAGTTCTTTTTTTAAATATTTTTAAAGACGGGCTGTTCCAAAAATTGTTAGTGAAATGAAAAATAATTAGAATATCCAAAAAGTTTACTACCCGCAAGATACATTTTTTAAATGTTTCGAAAGCTGGTTCAGTCTCGTTCGTCTGTGTGTGTACCTAATAATTCGTGTGTAATCATCGTTTCACTAATTTACTTATCACACTATTCTATTAATATTATAAATGTGAAAATTTCAGTGTGTGTTTTTCATTCACGCTCAAACGACTGGAGCAATTTGGATGTGGTATGTAGATAGCTTATACCGTGGCTTAACATATAGAAGGCTACTTTTTATCCCGGTCTACGCGGGTGAAACTGCGGGGCGCAGCTAGTATTTTATGTAAGTTAGAGCTGATTTTTCAATGGTCTGAGAGCTTTCTAAGCCATTTCTTTTTTATTTTCATGTCGATTTTCACCCACAGCGTGAGTTTTGGTTTCAATAGAAACTGAATAAAAAACATTTTTACAAAAAAGCAACCAACTTCCAAAAAAGAAAATACACTAAAAATTTAAAAATAACTTTAATTTCGGAAATCGGTGTTTGTACTTTATTTCTTTATTATTTGACACCGACTTCCGAAATTAAAGTTATTTTTAAATTTTTAGAGTAAGTATTTTCTTTTTTGGAAGGCGGTTGTTTTTTTTTTTTTGTAAAAATGTTTTTTCTTTTTCACTTTTTAGTTGTTTTACCCCAGAACTCAAAACCTTTTAACTTAACATGGAACGTGGAATTTAAACATACTCGTAATTGGAGAAAACCATAACGTCATCTAGGTATACATATTTTTCGTTTCTGTTCAGTTTTTCAAAAACCGCTGAAGCAATATTTATAAAATTTATATGGGACCACCTCGGGACAATATTCTTTCGGATAAAAAAAGAATTTTGAAAATCGGTCCACAAATGACAGAGAAATCGGTGGACATACAGAAAAAAAAACACAGTCGAACATTCGGTTACGGTTAAAAATTGTGTTTCGATCGGACACTAACCTTCTGCAAACAAACAAAAAAAAATACCTCTTCATAATATTGGTATAGATTATCAAAACAGACTCCCCCGCCCTCCATCCCTAACAAACACTAGTCCTGTCTCGTATTCATAACCCCACACTCTTCATTGCACACAGATCCAGTCCTTATCACAATACGCGTCGACCATGGCTGCAGACAATGCGGGAGCCAATCACGCTAAAAGCTGTCGCCGTCATTTGACGAATGGTTTAATGAACTTTGGCTTGCTGACTTGGGTTTGCCCGTATGATGGTTTGGGGGCTTGAAATTGAGGAAAACTGATGCAACTGCTTGAAATTAAGGTAAATCCAATTACGTATGTCTATCCTTTAATTTAGGTAATGAATTAATACACACAAATCTATTACCGCTGTTGCCCTCTATTAACAATAACATAAACAAGATTCCAACAGTTTTTGACATCATAAAACGAATTATGCAACTCAAATGGAGCTGGGTAGGACAGGTGATGATAGGTGGAGTAAAGCGGTGACCGAGTGGCTTCCAAGTACTGGCAGAAGAAGTGTTGGTCGTCCGGTGGAGAAGAGCAGACAACATTGTTGCTATGGCGGGTAGAACCTGGATGATGCTGGCACAATAAAAAGAGGCCTGTAGCCAGCAGTGGACAAGTCGGGCTGGGGATGATGATGATGATGATGAAAGGTGGAAGAGGTGTCATTTGACGTTTGGTTTAAGGGGCAAGCGCCAGACTAACCCGCGTAATTCAAATTTTCTTAAGTTTTTTGCAATTTGCAGGTCAGTGTCAGATTGTATGTTGGTCATTTCATGAAATCATGAGCATTTATTTTTTGGCGTGGTGGGAAATCATCCAATGACATCTCCCGCTCTGGATGGAGCGGGAGGGTGTGTCAGACTCTTACTGACTAAAACCCACCCATGTTCCTTCCCTGCCCGAGTGCCCAGGGGAGCGGTAGTTCTGTTAAGAATTTATCCACTACCGTTGTATTGATGATTTTAATTGTAACAGTTCTATAAATAAATACTTGCTACGGCCGCGAATTATATTTTGGTCAACATACAACCTGAAAATTGCAAAAAAACAAAAAACGTAAGAAAATTTGAATTACGCGGGTTAACCTGGCGCTTTCACCTTAATGAACCAGCACTGTGGCGTAGCGGCTCGTATACTCATATGGTTTGCCCGTATGATGCTATGGGGACAAGGAATGGAGGAAAACTGATGAAACTGCTTGAAGTTAAGGTAAAAGCAATTATTCGTACATACGAAGTTTTTTGAGATCGGAATTACGGAACTCAAATGGAGCTTGGACAGGACACCTGGCAAGGCGCGTTGATAATAGGGGGAATAATGCGGTGACCGAGCGGCGTCCAAGGACAAAGAAGAAATGTTGGTTGTCCGGTGAAGATGGGCAGACGACATTGTTGGGCTGTTGGCATCGCGGGTAGAACCTGGATAAAATTGGCACAGGAATTTGGTGAGAAAAGAGAGCCCTATTCTCAGCAGTAGATGAAATCACGCTATGGATGATGAAAGGTTAAAGAGCTGTTAACTTAAGGCCCTACTACCGGCCAAGTGGCGCCCTCATTGAATAAAAAAACGTACCGAAAACGGCCGTTTTTGACACCTTTGCCTACTACTTTGGATACGAAACATTTTCAGACCTGTTCTAACAACGTAAAAATACTTTTCGTGCTGCTGCAATTATAAATAATTTGCTTCCAACAAAATCCAAGGAAAATTATTTAAAAACTTATGAAGAATTTTCAACGTGGAGAAGTGCGAAAGGCCTATCAATTTCAGAATCAGTACTTCTTGTCTATTTTGATTATTTATCCAAGACAAAGAATCCGAATGCACTTTGGTGCATATACTCAAAACTGAAAGCTACAATAAGCATCAAACACAGCATTGAAATAAATAGATTCACGAAATTGGCACTGGCCACAAAAGTAAGTATACATGATTTAACTATGAATATTTCGTATCTTAGTAATGGTAATTATTCTATATATTTACCTGTTTTTTATCTTTGTTATAGGTGGCCTTAATTTTTGGACTCAATGGTGCTTGCCGCGGATGTGAACTTATAAACTTACGAGTAAAGGTGGAGGACGTTGAAAATCATTGCAATGAGTTGCTGCTGATTAATGTAAAGGAAACTAAGACAAAGAAAAATCGGTCATTCATTGTACAAGGACAATATACTAAAATCATTCATAAATACCAAGCATTACGTCCCACTAACTTGGAAAACAATAGATTTTTTATAAACTATCGGAATGGGAAATGTACTCGACGAGTCATCGGCAAACATAAAATTAGCAATATGCCAAAGGAAATTGCTAAATATTTAAAACTTAAAGATGTTGAACTCTACACCGGTCACTGCTTTAGAAGAACTTCGACGACTTTCTTGGCGGATTCAGGGGCGGATATTACGTCAGTAAAAAGACACGGTGGTTGGAGCTCTGATACAGTAGCTGAGGGTTATATCGAAAGCTCAATGGCGAATAAAACCATATTAAGCAAATTAACAAAAATATAAAACTTAATCCATCAGAGCCACAACCATCAACTTCCGGCATCTTATCTTCGTCCGTAACTCACGATGCACCACCACCACTATCTCCGACGTATACTATCTACAATGAAACGCAAGTTCCTCAGACACAAGAACAGAGAAATACTCAAATCAACTCATCAACAATAAATGTACCAAACAAAAATGTAACTCTCTCTATCAATAATTGGACCAATGTTTCGAATGTTAACTTTTACTTTTAATTGTCATTATTTTTAATAAATGCTTATCTCATATTATTATTGTGTTAATTTTTTCGCAAATGGTACGAAAAGTAGAGTATTTTCCTCGGTGATAAAGCTGTCTTAGTCTTGGGTGAACTTAAATCCCTCGCTACACTCAGGACTCGTCTTAAATCCCTCGCTTCGCTCGTGATTTAAGTTTTTAACACCCTCGCTATGCTCGGGAGTAAACCTCGAGTCCTTCGTTACGCTAGCGATTTAAATCGTCTCCCGCGACAGAAGACACTGCTTTATCCCCTTGGTTAATAATCTACTATTTTTTTTTTGTGGGGTGCGAAATCATCCAATGACATCTCCCGCTCTAGGGTAGAGCAGAAGGGCGTGTCAGACTCTTACTGGCTAAAACCCACCCCTGTTCCTCCCTGCCCTGATTGCCCAGGGGCGAGGTAACTCTTTCGAATTTATCCTCAACCTCCGGGTAGGCATCGGCCATGACGGGCCCCGTCGTGTTTGCTGACAACTCTGATGCGCGCGTGGAACACTACGCGCTGTCGACTCTCGGGCCTGATGCTGATCGGACGGCGAGTTACCCACTACTCGCCGTCCGCAGCCCCGGGTGGGGGTATATACTTTGTGTCGTGAATTGAATAGAAATTGATACTTGTGTAGGTCCCTATTGTTTTAGAATATACATTACTATTGTAGGTGCTTTATCAGCAAAATAATAACGAATTCTATTAAGAAGGCTATTATGACTCGTCAATTATAAACTCTCACAACTGTGAAAGAAAGTTTGTCTCGTGAGAAAATTCACGCTCCAAGAACATAATAAGAGCTAAGTTATTTGTTAAGTATTTTGTTCTACACACGACTTGCATGCAGTAATTCACTGTATGGTTGGTTGGGAAAAACACCAGATTTAAAAAACAAACCCGTTGAGCACGTTTTTGTCCTCGATCTCATCTTTTGATGAGGTTTGCGATGGAGTGAGCAAATCTAGAAGATATATCTATGATTCAAGAATCAGCCCAAATATGGAAGGAAACCAAACAAATATTAAAAGTAGAATAATTCCTACTGCTTTTGGAAGTCTACAATAATAGTACTTATCTAGTTAAAAAAAAAACAAATTCTGTCACTGATAAAAAGTTACAGTAGGTACTCCTGAGTGTAAAAGCCTACGCACACCGGGACGAAATAGCAGAGGATTTTGCTATCGGTCAGCGCACACTAGCCGCTGCACATACGAGTATTGGCATAGAAAACCTGGTCATAAGTCGAATATTCAAAGTTTGGCTTAGCTCAATGCAAACATCACTTTCTGACAGCTAAATAACCTGTTCTGTTCATAATATACTGCAACCCCCGCGCCCCTATCCCTTCACCACGCGGCACACAGGTAGTCGGAACTCAGTCGTCGTCCAGTACGGTCCATTGTTTTCTCGATAAACTTATTTTTTGTGCTCCTAACATTTGCTGTTTTAGTCATTTTGTTAATAGTTGGTGAGATAAACACGACGAATATGGAAGTTCAAGGTATGTAACAACATAAATAATATCATTTCATTTTAGTTATAGACTCACAAATGTTTTTTTTTTAATTTCGCAAAGGATACTAAAATAATCTTTTTTTCTTTAAAAAAAAAAACAATTCAGAAGAGGTTTTGTATGTGTTCCGAGCATTTCCGAGTTATGATCTATTATTTTAAATAAAGTTTAGACTTTCCTAAAGAGAATTATGAAAGAAAATATTCCACTTTGTTCCGCCATTTTGTTTAGCACACATTCAAACAAAATGGCGAATTCATTTAAAACAAGATTATTTACAGTAAATTCTCTTTTTATTTTTAGATTCCATTGTGAATTTCAAGAATATGTCAAATAAGCAATTATATGATATCGTGCAAGAATGCCCTGACAAGAAAATTGATGCTAAAATGCTATTTTTGGAAAAAAAAAATTTGATGATTGATTTTTTTGTTTTATTATAATAAACGTTTGAAAACTATCTTAATTTATTTATTTCATAGTTTCCACGTCACAAATGTCACGAAATAATATTGGCCAGGTTTTTAGTACAAATACTCCTATGTGCGCTGGGCGCAAATGTGTATTGCACTCACCCCGCGGCATGTCACGGCACAGCGTCCTTCAGCGTGCCGTTGCATACAGCAGTGCATTGCGGCATCTCGCCGCAGGATCCCTTAGCACGCTCCCCAATACCGTGTCAAGAAATCCCTTTAGATGCCACGAAATCAATTTTAAACATTGGAATTTATGTCGTATTCCTACTAGATCAGTTTAAATGTACTTTGGTATATCCTCTGCCATTCCGTCCCGGTGTGCGTGGCCTACGCAATACGCGGTAATACCGAAAAAAAAGAAAATGCTATTCGCGGGCCAAGTGCTGGTCATTTATAAAACGCTGCATTACGCTATACTCAGTGGACTTGGACACCTCCGGACACCTCACCTGTAATGTTTCCAAAGCGAGCAATTCAGAAACCCTCGCCCTCACCTAGTTCCATTCATACAATAGGAGAAAGTAACGCCTGCCTTAGTTTTCATCTCACGTAGGCAACCCGAGGCATTCTACCGGAGATTTCATTGTTGGCCCCCAGTTTGGGAGTAAGGGAACCAAATCGGGACCCTTTAGGGTGCAGTGTTGAGGAATTTATTTATTTTTGATCAGAAAAAGAATAGTGAAAGTAAGATAAACAAAAACATTATCCTCCTTCTAGGGCAGTCGGGTAAACACAACTTTTTTTCTTTTTCGGGACAGGATTGGAGTTACCACTTTGACGACTAATAGTAAAGACGAAAAATATGTATGGAGGAAGAGCGAAAACCCCAAATAAATTAGAATAAGGGCCAGAGAATTTACATACATAGCTTACTTATTAATGTGTAACATTGTGTAATTGTGTGTAAGTTAAAGTTAAAGGGGATAATCTATAAGTCCGTGATTAGACCTGTCGTAGGTACTGTATGGATCAGAATGTTTTTTTTTTTTTTGGGGGGTGGGAAATCATCCTATGACTTCTTTCGCTCTAGGGTGGAGCGGAAGGGCGTGTCAGACTCTTACTGACTAAAACCCACCCCTGTTCCTGTGTGTTGGGCTGTGAAAAAGACGGATGAAAAAAGATTGCATGTGGCGGAGATGAGAATGTTGAGATGGATGTGTGGAGTACCGAGAATGGATAAAGTGAGAAATGAGTATATTAGAGATAGTTTAAAAGTGGCGCCAGTCACAGGAAAGTTGAAAGGGAACCGCTTATCTTGGTATGGTCATGTGAAGAGGAGGGATGAAACACATGTAACTAAAAGAGTTATGAATATGAATGTGGATGGATGGAGAGGGAGAGGGAGGCCAAAGAAAGGATGGATGGATTGTGTGAGGAGTGTTATGAAAGAAAAGGGAGTTAGTGATAGCGTGACGGCTGACAGGACAGAATGGAAGAAAAAAACGTGTTGCGCCGACCCAAGTAACATGGGATAAGGGCAGGAAGATGATGAGAGATGTCAATTACACTAATAATATAGTATGTGTATGTTCATTACTCCTTTACGCTCAAACGGCTGTACGGATTTGTATGAAATTTGGTACCACTGGATTAAAACATAGGCTTTATTTAATAGACGTGGGAAGAACTAAAATCACACAGTCGGAGCCGCGGGCGGCAGTTAGTAAAGGATAAGAGAATGTTGATGATTTCAGAAATCACACATTATTTTATTCACATTATTATATAATTTCTGTGTATCCTGAAACTGATTAATGCCATCGTCTTTTAACTTGCATCTCAATTATTTACAAAACTACGAAACTAAACTGATAAATAATTAGATAGGTACTATTATTGCATTAGCAATATTTATTTTGGGTATGGTGGGACTGTAATATGCATTGCGTTTATAAGCCCTTAATTTTACGAAGAATAAAAAAATAAAAATAAAATTGAGTGTGTGGTAAGTTTCGTCGTTAAAGTGCTTGAACTGAAATTAATATCTTGCAAGAAACTTGGCGCTCTCTGCAGACAAGGCGTCGAGGAGTGATATATCGCCTGTCTGCCGCAGCCTCGGACCCTTTTCACTGCACAAAACATAATATTTCACTAATTTCTTCACCAGATTAACACCTGCCTACACTCTGTAAGTGTAACGGCAATGCGTGCTCATATTTTAAATACTGGTTCTGGCCATAGCCGATAGACGTCCACTGCTGGACATAGGCCTTCCCCAAGTGTCGCCATAACGACCGGTCCTGTGCGTCTTTCATCCATCAGCAACCCGCGACCTTCACCAGCAGGCGTATTCGCTAACTCAGTTGACATCAATTTGATAGGCACTTTGCCGTACATTGCTGCTTTGACGTATAGGAAAACCGTAGTGCCTATTATAATCGATGTCCACCGAGCAATGTACTGTCCAGTCGGTCCACCTTGTGGGAGGCCATCCGTATGACTCATGTGGAAATAAAAGTTATAGTAAATTAGGAAAATAAATTTGGGCCTCCCATACTAATTTTGAACAGTTGATGACAAGTTTGTACCTGTCTATGGTAAGACTAAATTTTTGATGTGAAACATCTATTGGCGCGGATTGGCAGTAAAATCGACTCGATTGCCGTGACGGAAACGGCAAGCGTCTTGCCACGATGTCCCCACTACACCACCGCTCTCCAATCCCTTCTCCCTAGAAACATCTATGCGAAAAACAACAACAACAACCAATAAGAAACAACAACGGCAACCACCAACAACAACAACAATTCTAATATTAAAATAGATGTTTCACATTCTGCCGGGCGTCCCATGACGGCCAACTTTTTTTATTTCGGAATTTTTTAAGGCGCAATTATACGACTTTTTAATGGTTTTTAATTGAACATCACGTCTAAACGACTAGTCTTATTTCTTTGAAAAAAATATTTGTTACTCTAGACAATTTCCGTCGTTATTTGATATGTGAATATTTGAAATTATATTTGTATAATATAGTGTAATTAATTTGTAATGTTATGTCTAACGCGCATAAAGAATTGAGAATCACGCAAAACTATAAAGCGTATTTTTATGAAACCTTCACTATTTTAAAGATCATTTAATTATTTAGTCTCAGAGTTTTAGTTACATACCTGTTGTTTTATGTGTAATACATTAATAATGCGTCTAATTTCGCCCATCAAGGAAATTATCCGCGTTAGACGTATCTTTACAAATTAATTACACTATGTTATAAAAATATGATTTCAAATATTCTCAGATCAAGTTACGACGAAAATAGTCTAAAGTAACATATATTTTTTTCAAAAAAATAAGACTAGTCGTTTAGACGTGATTTTCAATTAAAAACCTTTAAAAGTCGTATAACTGCGCCTTAAGTCTTCCTTGAAGAAAGATGTTCAATTCCATGAGCAGAATCATTATCTAAAATGTTATTTATTTATTTATGGACAACTAAAAAACAATTTTTACTTAATAATAAAAACATTGGTGTTAACAATGTTGCAGCCCACTGCAATATTCGCGTTTTAACAACAATATTTTGGTAATGAGTGCCACTAAACGACATTACATATTATTAATTAAACGAATTATATTATAAAAATAATATATTATATCAAAATAATTACGAATAAATAGTTGATTTAAATAAATTATTACAAAAAAAAAAAAACATTACAATAAAAAAAAAACGAAAATAAACGACACTAAAATAAAATACATCAATAATAACATAACAAAAATCATATCATTATCAATAAATTAAATTAAATATGATCACGCATTTCCGTTAAACCCAGAAAATTACAAATTATTCTGAATTCCGTTAATTTTGAAATCTGTTTCGAAGTTCGTTCTTTTTCATTTGACTGATGTGGAATTCCAATATCTATTGAACAAAATTCAATATTTGGACAAGTTTCAAAAGATGAAATTAATTTCCCAAACCTTAATTAACTCGCACAACAGTCGGTAAACTAATTGAGTACCTACCTATCATTGATGAATGAGTATTTGGTTGGTCAACAATTTTGTTAGATTTCAATTAAGCCTGAATTCTTTATAGAGTTCCGTACAAAAACGCTGTCCGTCCGTCTGTCCGTCTGTCATCAGGCTGTATCTCATGAACCGCGATAGTTAGACAGTTGAAATTTTAACAGATGATATATTTCTGGTACCGCTATAACAACAAATACTAAAAAACAGAATAAAATAAATATTTAAGGGGGCTCCTATACAACAAACGTGATTATTTTCCCGTTTTTATAGATAATCGTACGGAACCCTTCGTGCGCGAGTCCGATTCGCACTTGGCCGGTTTTTTTTTACCGTCATCATTTCTACCATCTATTAGTAACAATTTTTTGAAATGAAAACTTCTTTAGTCGAGTTGAGCCATTTTTGGTACAAGAAAAACGTATAGGTCGCCGACATGCTGGAGTGACGTATTACGCCAGACTGGCGACGCGCAGCGGCCTGTGTAACTTAAGGGCCTACCTCCCCATAAGTGGCGTTGAATAAAAATTCGTATCTTAGCATAGAAAATACAGATTAAAGAATCCTATGTTACGTGTGTTACAAGGATAAGGTATTTTTACATTGTTAAAACAGGACTCAAAGTGTTTCGTATCCAAAGTAGTAAGCAAAAGTGTCAAAAACGGCCGTTTTTGGTACTTTTGCCTACTACTTTGGATACGAAACATTTTGAGTATTGTTTTAACCACGTAAAAATGCCTTATCCTCTTTTTAACAAGCGCAACATAGGATTCTGTAATCTTTATTTTCCACGCTTTGCTACGATTTTTTATTCAATGAGGGCGCCACTTGCCGGAAATATACGCCTCAAGAAAATGTTTATATTTATTGCTCGGAGTGCCAATAGGGTAAAACTGGGATAGTTGCCCCGATTGTAATTACTCTAGTTTCGCGGATAAATCGCATGCTATTTTATTAATCTATCGAAACACTCTCCAACTACCACTACGTTGACCGTGTCGCATGTTTCTGTGTGATTGCATGGGAACGCAAAATGCGATCAAAGTTTTTGCGGGATAGATGGCCTGTTTTTTCGGAGGGACGACGTAATTTATTTGGATTAGGCAACTATCCCTTATGTGAGATGATGTCCCAAAATAAAGAGGTCCACAAAAATCGCGAATACTTTGGAAATATTAAAGGTACTTAATGTTTTTTACTTTACATAAATGTTTATGATAGGATGGTTTGTACCGTGTCCCGTGAATAAGTCTGTGGCATCACAACGGGCCCTAACAGAATACCAGCGCTGCGTTAGGAGCCTTTTTGGCCTCGCACAGTCTCTTTTTTGTATTTATAGTTGCTAAGTTCCTGTTATGGTACACATAAATATTTTTTTTTTCTTTCTTTTTTTCTAGATCAAAAACCAAAGTACCGGCTATTTTTACAAATAAAGTATTTCGTTTTTTATAGTGAGAGAAGAGTAGAGTGATTTCAAAAAAGTGTGCCAACTATCCCGGTTTATCCTAGATGTGAAAACCAGACTAGTCAATAATTTGAATTTACAAAATTCAAAAAAAAAAACAGTTAAGTATTCCAAAGTTTCATATTTTCATTTCTGGCGGTAGTCCCCATAACTGCCTATTTTTTGTTACATCCTGTGTATGATGTGTATCCTACAGGTTTCTTTAACTTTAAAGTGCTACACATTTCAAAGTTTATATTTCTTACTAACTCGTAAAGATACAAAGTAGCCATCTTGGCTAAACACTTTTCGTCTGAACGACTCCAGATAAGTCCTTTATTCCTTAATCGATTAGTACATTATGCTGTCAGGTTATCCATGACATTCCTACTATTACTGATACCACATAGATGATAAGTCAGTCAACATGATAACGAGGATGACTGTCATAGCGGCACCACTTTTTAACGACTTTAATGCAAAACAAAGTCGATAAGGAAGACTTTCTTTGCAACAAATTTTAATGTGCTACAGTATCAGTTCGTAGATGTGCTACAGTAACAAATCGTAAATGTGCTACAAGGTTATGGCTCATAGGCCTTTTGTATTCAATGTACATATTCAACTCGTAACTCGCCTTGCATTATCAATGCGTTACAGTAACAGATAGGGGTATGAATTTAGGACTTGTTACTCATAGCTTTGTGGCGTTGCAGAGTCAATGTTACAGTAGCAGATACGAACCGACTAGAAGCCTTGTTATATTTGGAACAAAAAACCAGTCAAGTATGAGTTTGACTCGGTTACGGGTTCCGTACGATTTTTATTATTTGTTATTATACTGGCAATAGAAATATACGCGCTGTGAAAATTTCCCCTGTTACCTATTAGGTATCCATTACACGCTCATACAAGCGTCACTCAATTCCAAAAGTCATGAACTCATGACTGATGGTTGCATGATGCAAAAATCAAAGTCTCGAGTTTTCTTCGTACAACCAATAGGTTATCCGTCTGTCAGGAGCAGTGGTGGCCCAGTGGTAACTACCGCGACTTACGTGTTTCCTACAATCTGGCGTAAAGCTTTCATTATTCCTCTTCCTAAAATTTCCAGCCCCACTTTATCTAATCTCCCTTTCCTTTCTAAAATCCTGGAAGCAGTTGCTCTTAAACAAGTATCTAACTTTGTGTTTGGGAACAATCTGTTATCCCCCCTTCCAATCAGGTTTTCGGCCTGGCCACAGTACAGCCACAGCTTTGCTTAAAGATACTGAAGATATTAGGAACGGCCTGGAGAGTTCTAGGGTAACGGTGTTAGTTTTAATAGATTTCTCCAATGCTTTTAATACCATTGATCACGACGTTCTCCTGGCTATCCTGTCTCAAATTGGGGTTTCTTCGTTGGCACGGGACTGGTTTGCATCATATCTTCGTGGTCGCCAGCAGGCGGTACGTGCTGAACAGAAATCTTCTGACTGGTGCGCTCTAGGATCTGGCGTTCCACAAGGCGGTATACTCTCTCCACTCATATTTGCTTTATTCATTAACTCTATTACTACTATCCTCAAGTGCTCTTACCATCTGTATGCTGATGACCTGCAGCTCTTCGCTCAATCTGACATTGACAACTCGTTTCTGATTGCTGATGTCTTAACTATCGAAGATTGGTCAAGCAGATTTGGAGTTACTGTCAATGTCAGGCTATACTTATTGGCAGTTCATATTTTTTACGTCAATTGGACTCCAGTAAACTGCAGCCGCTTGTTTTCGGCAATACTGTCATCCCTCTCTCGCCACACATCAAGGACTTAGGCCTTTACATTGACGACAGGATAAATTGGAAAAAGCAGATTGCTCAGGTAAGCCAAAGAGTCACATTCACACTGCGATCTCCCTATAGATTCAAGCACTTCCTTCCGTCAAGCACTAAAACCACTTTGGTCCAATCGCTAGTGCTGCCTATAATTGGCTATGCTGATGTTTGTTACTCTGATATATCCCAAGAACTTCTAAACAAATTGGATCGTCTTCCCAACAACTGTATTCGTTTTATTTTTGGCCTTCGGAAATATGACCACATTTCTTCCTACCGTTCTCAGCTTAAATGGCTGCCTATCCGACACAGGAGATCCCTCAGATCCCTCTGCATGCTCTTCACTTTTATGAAAGATCCTTGTGCTCCTGATTATTTAAAACAAAATTTCAAAGTATTGGACAGTTCTCACAGTCTGAGCCTTCGAGCATCCAGAAACTTACTTCTACACATTCCTTCTCACCGCACCGGGTATATGTCTAACTCTTATGTTATTTCAACAATTAGACTCTGGAACGTGCTTCCCCTTGACATCCAAAAAGCTGAGAGTAAATTTTTCCGGAACTACTACTTAAAGTCCTCTCAAACGTAGTTTGGTCCTCATTGTTTTTTGAGTTTTTATTTCTTTTTTTTTGTGTTTATATACTGTATTATTTGGTATTTATTGTACCACTATTGTACATGAAGTTTAAATAAATAAATAAATAAACCTTGACTGTGGCAAAACTGTCAGCAAAACCTAACGTGTAATGGACGCCTTTGCCGTTCATGAGATACAGCTCACTGACAGACAGACGAATGGAGGACGGACAACAGAGGGTTACTAATAGGTCTCCGTCAGTAAACTTTCGGGTATGATACCCTGAAAACAAATACAGGCAAAGAAAATGATAGCAGCAAATGTTAAAATTCAAACAACACCACAGCAAAAGTCAACGCCCTCGTCCATAACAAGCATCACTTTACCCAAAACCCTAATTAACTAATCCAGCAACAAAATAACCAAGATTAAGGAGCTCTCCGGCTGAGTGGCCCAGGACAGGGGGGGTGTCACGCTAGACTGGCCACCCCACCAAATTACTGCCGATTACAACCCTTAGACAAGTAACTTTATATCTTTTGATACGCAACGATGCAGATTGGGTCCTTCGGGGTTATTTTACGGAGAGTGGATAATTTCTACAGTCTGAACAAGTTTTTATCGGTGTTAAAGGAGATAGGAACCGTGGATTGTTCGTGAAAGCTGCGAATTTTATGAATTTTGTTATGTTTTGGCTCGTAATTGGAAGTTTCGGAGTTGAGTTGGTTCGAAACATAGTTTGAGCTTATTTCGAGTTTGAAACAACGAGGCTGGGAAATTTTTGTAACGATTGGTAATAAAATAATTTTAGATCAAAAATTCCGGAATATTTCGTACTAGAAGGGTCGAAACGGAGCCATATTGCTGTCACACACGTGTCCGTCTGTCCGTCGTCTGTCGTCTGTCACACAGGTTTTACAGTCAAACTGTTCGAGCTACAGTCTTTAAATTGTCACAGTACAAGCATCCTGTTGACCCAAAGCCACACAAATAGTCAAAAAACTTTTTAACAAAAAAATTAACCGACGAAAAAGAACTAAAAAGCAAAAAATAAATAAAACTTTTAAGTCTTGAGTAATGAGCATATTTACCTACATAAAATATCAAATTTTATATAAACTAATTTTGAGTCGGCGCCAAACAACAATCTGATTATTAAATATCTAAATTTTATAAGTACTTACAAATGAAGAAGGCTGTAAGTAGGTTATTAATCATTTTATTAATTGGCGCCGACTCAAAATTAGTTTATATAAAATTTGATATTTTATGTAGGTAAATATGCTCATTACTCAAGACTTAAAAGTTTTATTTATTTTTTGCTTTTTAGTTCTTTTTCGTCGGTTAATTTTTTTGTTAAAAAGTTTTTTATTTTATGATTTTTTGTGGCTCGCATCATCTTGTAACACTCTGAGGCTAATTTCTAATTATTCATCATTCCTCTTGCCACTGAGCTGATGAAATAACCATCCTTCCATGAAGTTCCCAGGATATTGACCAGTTGAGGTTACCTCCAATACTGTAAAGACGTCTTTTCTTCAAACCATATTAAGTGGTATTTGTCACTAAAACTAGTTTTTATATCTAACTTCTATTGTTTAGGAAAGCTATGGTTTCCATCATCAGCTCAGTTTCATGATGTGATGGTTCCTAAATGCAAATACCTGATTAAGTTATGAAAAGTAAACAGAAACAATATTCGTGCCCAATTTTCGAGGTTCTCTCTCAATTTTTTCAGGATCCCATGATCATATCCTGATGTCCTTGACATGGGACCACCCTTGAGGTATACCCTATCCAATAAAAGAAGAATCATCAAAATCGGTTCATAAATAACGGAGTGAGGGCCGAACATACATACAGAAACGCTAAACGTATCCACAATTTTCGAGGTTTTCTCTCAATTTTATCAGGATTCCATTGTCACATCCTGACTTTCTTATTATGTAACCATCCTTAAGGTATACCCTATCTAACAAAAAAAGAATAATCAAAATCGGTTCATAAATAACAGAGTGAAGGCCGAACATACATACAGAAACGCTAAACGTGCCCACAATTTTCAAGGTTTTCTCTCAATTTTATCAGGTTTCCACGGTCAGATCCTGACTTCCTTGATATGGGACCACCCTTGAGGTATACCCTATCAAATAAAAAAAGAATAATCAAAATCGGTTCATAAATGACGGAGTGAGGGCTGAACATACACAAAAAAAAAAAAAAAAAAAATATATATACGGTCGAATTGAGAACCTCCTCCTTTTTTTCGTCGGTTAAAAATACATTTGGTACTGAACTCTCAATGTGCGAAGTTTTTTTATTTTATTACAAGCTTTTATTTAACTTGCAAAGTTTGTTTCTTCGGGTCGATTTGACCCGAAACAGTACAGTACAGTAGTTAGGAAAAGGCTGGGCAGATGATAAATCATTATCTTTTCCCAACTATCTTGGGGTCGGCTTCCACTCTAACCGGATGCAGCTGAATACCAGTATTTTACATGGAGCGACTGCCGATCTGATCTCCACAACCCAGTTACGGGGTAATACGATACCCCCTGGTAAGACTGGTTGTCAGACTTTCGGGCTTCTGACGACCCGTAACGACTGTCAAAGATCCGCGATTGACAGCCGGGACCAACGGCTCAACGTGCTTTTCGAGGCACGGAGGAGTCCCGGTATGTAAAGATGGTCCATCCCATCACCCATCAATGGACCAACCCCGGCAAGCGTAGCTTAACCTGATGGATCGACCCGTGTGGCTGTTATTACTTTAGCCACGAGCTCCTCTTTGTGAAAAGACTTTAAATAAATCACTATTTATATTTAAAGTCTTTTCACAAGAATCCTTCAAACCCGCAAACTGTAGCACATGCATATTAAAAAATCCAAGATGGCGGCTGCAGCCGCGCCATTTCTTCTGCCACAGAGTATAAAAAGCGTGTTTAAACCGGGTGTAGCGCTTGAAAGCAGTGTAAATGTCTGTAGAAAGCGCTGTAGGGCCGCTTTCAAGGGCCATTGAGGGCTCTCGGTGTGACGACAACCCACCACGTCTAGCTACAAGTGTAGCAGCGCCTTGCTTCTTTTAAATGTCGTTTCTATGGGATTTTGCAGGGTTCCTTTTTAGAAAATCTAGTGTGGAAAGAAAAACGATAACTTTTCTCACTAGTTCTCACGTAATAGCTAACTGTTAAGTATTTTTTCATTCTAATCTTGAAGAGCACATCAAGCATGTAGATAAGTAGTTCATTTCCCGAAGGATCAGACAGAAGTGGGCCTGTTGTCATAACCGGATATCGCCTTAAGAAACCTGAAGAAATACAATAAAACTTATTAGGGCCGATTTTGTTGTGCACAAACTAAACTTAATTTTGGCTATTGCTATTTTTTCTCTAATAAAACAAGAAAGAGACAGACGCAAATTAGAGTTGTCAAATTTAGTTTGACTAATATTTCCATACAAATTAAGGGTACTTACACGTAAAAAAAAACATGTCGACTAAAAACACGATAAAGCGCAAGGCGTAAACAAGTTTGACATCTCTAATTTAGTTTTTAGCTATAGCCGTCCTTTTCTCGCACTGCCTTTTAGTAAAAGATAGCGATTTTCTAATTTTAGTTTAGTTATTGAACAAGAATCGGCACCATTGTCTATGTATTTTATTTAATGATTTTAAACTAAATGAGAGTGACTGCGAACTTGAGTTTCTGCCACCAATAATACTTTTTCAAGAAGTAATTCCCCAACTTGACATACTGGCAGAATAGTCGAAACCGGCTGTATAATAATACAAAAAAAAAAAACTATTTCTTTAAAAAGAACTTTATTTGCAGCAAATGGTCTGCCACAAACGGTTACTTGTGTTATGGCGCCACAGACGGGGGTAAAATATTAAATTGTCAGTCGTTAAGTGTGGGTTCTGCAGAGAATGGAGGCTATTCTCCAACGTGTCTGGGACGACTTTTATGGAGTGTTCTTACTGTACGTTATTTTATTACAAATTTTTCATTGTTTCACATGAGACATTGCTCGTCTCAACCACTAAAGCTGTTTTATATTACTTCTAGTCCTACATAGTTTATAGGAGTCAGGTGGTATTTAACAGAACATGTTCATCAGCGGCGAAGGTGATGTGATGATGTGATAATGTTTGCGTTACAAACTTGGCCAGAGAACGCCCAAGACAGAGATGTGGGAGGACGGGAAGCCCATTGAGACACACATACACAACGTAGGCTACCAAAAACAACCTGGGAGTCTTTAAGTCAAGAGTGAATAGGTTACTTCTAGGCAAGCGTGCTCCATCTTCGACCACATCATCGCTTACCATCAGGTGAGATAGTGGTCAAACGCGAGCCTTTCAAACATAAAAAAAAGAAAACGTAAGTAATTATAACTTACATTTATGTAGGCCTCTGAAACCTACAACCTACTGACAGACGTCTTTTACCAAATAGGTTGGAGTCGACTTCCAATAGCTTTGCAGTTGAATACCAGTATTCAGAGATAAGACACCTACAAATAGTCATCTACAATGTATTGCCTTAGTGACCATAAATAAATAACAAAAGAAGATATCAATTGTTGCGAATAAACAATTATTTACGGAGATAAAATTCTGAGCAATCACTCAAAAATATCTTCAACAAAAGAATAATTCAGCAAAGAAATCAGTTTTCCTTTCAGCCGTATCATTAAAAAGATAACTGAAACATATTTTCCACTAAAACGAAGAGGGTAGTTATTGATTTTCCTCAATACATTCCCCGGTGGTTCAGTGAACCTTGTCGTGAGTTGTGCACATAACGAGTGTGGGTTCGACGCCCCGATAGCGATCGGTGATAATGAAGCTATGTTCGTTATTTGTTGCTTTACGATTAGAGACAATGTTTTATTATGGAAGAGTTGACGGGACTGAGTCAGGAATTCAATAAGATCCTTGAAAGATAACTGTGGATACACATACGAGTACCTCCGTAATTTTATGTAAGTAAGAAAAGTCGCGAGTAGCTCATGGATGAGTGACGCACAGGACCGGTCATTGTGGCAACACTTGGGAAAGGCCTATGTCCAGCAGTGGACGTCTTTCGGCAGAAATGATGATGATGAACAAAACTGTCCCTTATTAAAAAGATTGAGATGGTTCAACTGATAGAAGGTACTTGAAGAATGTTCATAGGATTTGTTCAAGCTTTTTCTACGAATGTCGCATTGTCGCGCTGCGTTTGTCCAGCGTCAGACAGCGTATGTCTGGCAACATTGCTGAAATGAAACACACCATTTTTTTTAATACGAGTAACTGTCATTAAAATTAAATAAAATAAAAATTTCATTTTTGAAGTGAAAACTTCTTTAGGTGCGTTGTTGGGCATTTTTGAGATGGGAAAAAACAATTTTATTGAACTCGCCACCGACACTGCCACCCACGCTGACACCGAGGCCGTCATCGCTACGCGATCCGCTACGAGTGCTACGACGCACTCGTAGCGGATTGCAGTGAAAACTTCTTTAGGCGCGTTGGGCATTTTTGTTCAAGTTTTCACTTCTGTCGGCACTCCCGGAGTGCCATTCTTTTTTTTTTAAACCAGGTGACTCTCGCCAAATAAATATTTTTTCATTTTTCTCTTTCATAGTTGTTTCTTTTCTTTCCTTAATTGTACTGCAACATCAGCCAGTTCCAGAAAAAGACACACATGTGTGTAATTTCACCTTTAAACCACAACAAACGACACACAACAATTAATATTGAGATTTCTTCATTTTTTTTTTTTTTTTTTATGTTTAATAGGTTTGCGTTTGACCACTATCTCACCTGATGGCAAGCGATGATGTGGTCGAAGATGGAGCACGCTTACCTAGAAGTAACCTATTCACTCTTGACTTAAAGACTCCCAGGTTATAGCTATCAGGAAACACAGACTCCGGTAGGGAATTCCACTCTCTAGCTGTACGCACAATGAATGTTTTCTCAAAACGCTTTGTGCGTATGGATGGGATGTCTACCATGAACCGGTGGCACTTCGCCGTACGTCTTGAGGTCCTTTGATGAAACGGGCTTGGCGGAATCAAATCATGCAATTCCGTAGCACACTCCCCAAAATGTAATCGATAGAAAACCGACAGGCATGCTTACCAGTCACTGTATACTGTATTAGAAGATATGTAGTTTATCCATTTGTCACAACATTCACTGTGATTAAACTGACAGCAAAACCTACCGTGTAATTGATGCTTTAATTCCCACCCTGAAACAACACAGAAGTACCTCCTCTTTGAGTAATAAACTCAATCGCTCAAAACTCAAAGTATCAGTCCCTTTTACGCCAAGCAATTCTTTTCAAAGATTATTATCGTCAATTTCGTCCATATATTCCAACGAGCTGACGAAAAAATGACTACGTTGGTCCTCCATGACAAAACAATGGCGGGATTTTGGCGAGGGGACTGAACTCGACTGTCAATTGTTGAAAAATGCAAGGCATGCTGGTTTGTAGTAGTGTGGAGGTATGGCTCACCAGTTTATATGAGTGGGTATAGATGTACGGCCTTTTGTTAATTCAATGCTGATGCGGGGATTGTAAAATGAGTATGATCCGCTTTACCCGATTGCCCCAGAAGGAGGGTAATGTTTTTTTGATAATATGTATATGTGCTTTTTTTTTTGTGGGGTGGGAAATCGTCCAATGACTTCTCCCGCTCTGGGTGGAGCGGGAGGGCGTGTCAGAATCTTACTGACTAAAACCCATCCCTGTTCCTTCCTGCCCTTAGTGCCCGGGGGCGAGGTAACTCTGTTTCGAATTTATGCTCAACCCCCGGGCAGATGTATGTATGCTTGTGTCATATCTATTTCTTTGGCAGCCTAAACAGCTGGATGGATTTTAATAAAAGAGGTATCGTTAGATTGGTCATGAGCATGACTAGTCATGACAACCGTGGTGACTTAAGTAAGTAAAAGAAAAAAAAAATAAGAAATAAAAAAAAGAAACAAAAAAAAGGTAAAGAAAAAAACAAGAATAAAAAAAGATAAATGAAAAACAGGAAACGAAAAGAAAAACAAAGAAAAAAAAGATATTGACAAAGAGCACCAGATTAAGATATCAAAATAAAGGGCATGAGGAGGCGATTTCAAAAACGTTACTTACTCACGAAAATATTGGTTAGTAATTAAAAAAAAGGAACTTTTTCAAAAAACTCGACTGCAAAAATGAACTAAAATGTTGAAACTTTTTAGTAATATATTTTTTTATTAATCTATTGTAAGTTTCATCCCATGTTTTATCCATGTTACAGTTAGAAACTGTGACCGTGCCAATTCCCTACCCACCTTTTGCAGCAAACTGTATACCTAGACGGGATTTTCAGATTCGTCCATTTAAATCCACTAGAAAAATTCACTTTGTACAAGTTTTATCGTGCACCGCAACTTAGTGCGGCCCAACATACATAGCAGGTTCAAAATAAATAGTAGGTAAGTATAAAGTTTGGAAAATCCAAAAGTGCACGCCTCATAACGTACATTTCTTTTTGTACTGAAAATAAATTGTATTGCAGAATCACAGATATAAAAAAATTGCGACTTTGACCTTCAATATCTCCAGAACCAGTGGATGGTATGGTCTAATGGAAAAAAAAACCAAATAATGGGTGGAATATGTGGCTTTCGGCTTTGGAAACTGTCTTTTACACCCGTTATACAAAAAATGCTATCAGTCATCACTTTTAATGAAATGTTAAAGAAAAAAGATAGAAACTACGACGGTAATAAAATATATAAAATTGTGAATATCGAAAGGGTTCATCTTGAGAAAATCCTGAACAAATTTTAAAAAATAACCGCTCTATAATTTTTTCGGCAGTTATTCGAACTACATACCAAAAGAGATACAGACATCCGGACGTCCAAGTAAAATGTTTTCAAACTCTTTTTTCTTTAAAGTGGCACAGCAATTTTTTTTTAAACGTAAAGTAAGTTTTCTCAAGTCTTTTCTTGATATACGTGTACTCTTATTATCCTATGGATGAAATATGAACGTAATAGAGCACTACCTCAAACGTTTCGCGTTATGAGGCGTGCAATACTAACACTCTCAAGACCACAGATTTATTAATTAGAAAATACGAGTAAGTATTGTTTGGGGGCTCTCGGATCTCCCTCTATTTGCATTTACGAAGCGCTGAATATGAGGCAATACAGGCGATGGAAGTAACTCTAGTGCTTAGAGGACGGGTAAAAAAGGCTCAAACTGTCATCTTTGTGTATTTGACATTAATTCAATACATTTATATTTAAGAGGCTGTAGTAAGTTAGATTATCTTGAGTAAAGACCAATATTAATTTACCCAAGTACCGCTTTAAAGTTTCAGACGTGATAGAATTATGTACTTGGTGTTTTGGAGGCGCAGTGATTCTACTGTCTGGCGATTTCCGCCAAACACTAATCATTCCAAGATCAACCGCTCTGTGGCGTTATGTTTAGAAACTTCAGCTAACATCAAACATGCGAGTTTAGAGAAGAGTTTCGAAACATGTTTTGCGATAGTGAAAACCGCATGTCGATAAAAGGCTCCCCAGACAGGTGCGATACGACAGTGCGACAGTAATCTAACCACACGTTATCATAGATATTGTTGCTCTTGATTGACTGGTTCTTTATAGATATTACCATAACTAAAATGCATCACCTTACCTACCTAACTACTAAACTATCAAGATATTTGATATCAAATGCAGTAGATACTGTGACAACCTTATGTTGCCGACTGGCAGGTTGGAAGTTTCTAGAAACTCTTGCAAAGCCGTTTGAAATAAAATTAGAAAAAAGGTTAGGCTTGACGTTTGTGTCAGAGAGAGAGTTGGGGTTCCGCGAGCAGCCCGAACGTGTGAGCTAATTTTGTTTTCTGAAATATTATTATGAATATAATTAATTGAAGTCGCCCTCAGCTCTATAATTTGTCCTCCCCGTAGAGAGATCCCATCCACACAGTCCTCTCGCACCGTGCCATCGAGTTGGAGTGCTACGCGACGCCCCCGATAACGTCGACGTACTTCTTGAGGAAGGAGCCCTACAGCCACAAGAGGGCTAGGGTTCTTACAATACCTTGAACTTGATCCCAATCGAATTTCGACCACTGTGGCTAATCTCAACGAAGATTATCCAAGTATGTAGGAGGTATAGCGTACAAGCGTGTGCGCAAACACAAACACATGTGCACTCTCCGATCCTTTACTTACATATTCCGATGGGACGGCAATCTGACACAACCGCGGAGAGATCAGGCGCAGGACCAACGGTTTTACCTGCTTTCCGAGGCATTGGGGAGTCACACCACCAACTTCCAAACTCTGAGCTGCCACAGAGTTGTTCCTAATGGAAAAACCAAAAAAAAAAAAAAATTGCCCATTACTGAACCCGGGAAACGAACCTCCTTTTTTGTGATCGGACGGCGAGCTACCCACTACTCGCCGTCCGCAAGCCCGCGCCTACTGTGGCCGGAGACCGTCTCGCGACACCCGACGCCCAGGGTGTCTCCTGCGGCGGTGGCTGCTGCTGGGGGCGTGAGGGCGACTCTGTTGAGCCTCCATCACCCGTTCCGCCTCCTCCTTCGCGAGCATTACGGCTTCGCAGAAGGTAGAGACTGCTTTTTTAAATATTCTATTCCTTCTCGCTCCGCACCATGACCTGAACCAGGGCCGGGCGCGAGAGGTCGCTGCCGCCGATTGCCTCCACGAGGACACGGCGGGGCTCCGCCCAAGCGGGGCACAACTCCCCTGTATGCTCCACCGTGTCCTTTGGGCGACCCGCACAGTGGCGACACCCGGCCGTTTCCCTACGCCTTATCCTACATAGGAACCTCCCGAAACATCCGTGTCCGGTGAGGACTTGCGTCAGGCGGAAGGTGAGGACGCCGTGGCGCCTTTCCAGCCACTCTTCAAACAGGGGCCTTACCGCCGCAATTGCGGCGTGCCCAAAGAATCGAACCCCTGACCTTACGCTCAGCAGTCTAGCTTGCAAACTCAAGAAAACGAGGCAGTCCTACCTATTAAAAAATGTATAAATGCAAATGTGAGTCAACTGAGGGTCAATTAGCAAATGTCCCAGATATCAGTATAGGTTTCAGTCTTCATTACTTAATGACAGGAAACACTTGATATGACGAGTGAGTCGGAGCAATTGCAAGAAGCATTTCCTGGAGGGTAGAGCTATGATGTCTGCATATTGGCAATTGAGTACGTTTCCTCTGGAATCTTTTTATGAAAGTTCTTTGTTGGAAAGTAAGTGCTCAATCTGCCAAGCCTTTCCGCAACTAAGTTGGGGTCGACTTCCAGTCTTTTTGAAGTTATACTTCTTTTGGCGCGTTAGGGAAAAATGATGAGAGTAAATTTTTACGTTCGCACACCGTCACAAAAAACCGAAACCCTGAAGTTAGCTAGAACCGACACCCTGAAGTTAGCTATAGTCTGTGGTTCATGAAGAATGATTGTTATCCTTTTGTAAACTTTGTGACAGTTTAGTTTTTTTATCTTGTTACGCCAAAGAAGTATAACTTCTTACGCGCGGACATAAGTACACACACACTTTTTTTTTATAGTGTGGGAAATCTCTGGGTGGAGCGGGAGGGCGTGTCAGACTGTTACTGACTAAAACCAACCCGGGTTCCTTCCGTGGCCTGTACCAGGCTAAGGTGAGTCTTTCGATTACTCCCGCGACACTGGTGGGCGGCTTCCAGTCCAGCCGGATGCAGCTGAATCCTCTGGGATGTTAAATGGAGCGAGTGCCTATCTAATCTCTACAACCCGGTTACTATGTAACAGGATACCCCTTGGAAAAACTGGTGTCAAACTTTCGGGCATCTGACTACCCCTTTTTAGGGTTCCGTACCCAAAGGGTTAAACGGTACCCTATTACTAAGACGCCGCTGTCCATCTGTCAACAGGCTGTATCTCATGTACCGTGATAGTTAGACAGTTGAAATTTTCACAGATGATGTATTTTGGTTGCCGCTATAACAACAAATACTAAAAAACTGAATAAACTAAATATTTAAGGGGACTCCCATACAACAAACGTGACTTTTTTTTGCGGTTTTTATAGATAATGGTACAGAACCCATCGTGCGCGTGTGACTCGCACTTGGCCGGTTTTTTTTAATGGGACAAGCCCGCCGCACCATTCCCAACCACTGCAATTCCCGAACGCTAGTCGACATGACTGTGGCATCCACCAGAAAAATGCCGAGGCAATGAAGCTCGACAAGTCCCGGAGTAGCGATTAAACTGTCTTGGGTTCCACAACGAAATTAATCAGAAAATAACAGCGGAGGAGTAAGAAAAAACCTAATTTCCACTTCCCTCCTTATCAAGCAGGAGACAGAACAAAGCTAAGCCAATATGACTCTCTGACTTCCCCTAATATGTATCCAAAATGTACTCGTACAAACGGCAGCCAGAACCAATGTGTTGAAAGTAAGAAGAAATCTACTTATAATTAGAACAATTAAAACCTACATTTCAGAACACAGCAAAATAAATCTTTTTTCAAAGACAAACGAAGCTAATATTTCGACAAACTATTTCGCCTTCCCGTTTTGGCGAATTTCCTCTTCCGAGTTGCATGCGTTGTGGGGTGATATGACATGAGAGCCGAGTTCAAACAATGCTGTCAGGAACAATACATTGCCGACATTGCTGCTCTGAGCACAGGGAATATGGCGGAAGGGCTCAGAGTCAAAGTGAATTGTTATGTCAAAACTTTTGGGAGTTAAAAAGAGCGAACTATTGCAACGACAATTTTACTTGGTAAAAAAACAACCGACTTTAAAAAAAATACACTAAAAATTAAAAAATAACTTTTATTTCGGAAGTCGGTGTTTGAATAGAATAGAATAGAATAGATTTATTTTTTATATCCCACAACTAAAAACCCCAATAACATGGAACGTGGAATTTAAACATTTGGAGTACACCAAAACGTCATCGAGGTAAACGTATTTTTCGTTTTTGTTCAGTTTCTCAAAAAGCGCTTAAGCAATTTCGATAAAAATTATATGGGACCACCTCGGGAGTATATTC
This sequence comes from Polia nebulosa, assembly GCA_951329385.1. Classification (NCBI taxonomy): domain Eukaryota; kingdom Metazoa; phylum Arthropoda; class Insecta; order Lepidoptera; family Noctuidae; genus Polia; species Polia nebulosa. Next base: position 2,450,959 of record OX589606.1, on the reverse strand, counting down.
TTTCGGATAAAAGAAGAATTTTGAAAATCGGTCCACAGCGGACGGAGAAATCGGCGGACATAAAAAAAAAGAAGAAAAAAAACATACATACAGTCGAACATAGAACCTCCTCCTTTTTCGAAAGTCGGTTAAAAATAGGAATTGCATAGTTTTGAGATGGTTAATTGAGAAATTTTAAAAGGGAGTTTAATTGAGGCGCTTTTTTGACCCACCCCAGTGAGATATCAAAAGATTTAGCTCGATCCGCTCCCCGTCCTAATCACACGTGAGATTGTCAAAACTGCCTTTTGTACGTTCTATTTATTTAAAAAAAAAAACATAATTTGCTTAGTTATTTTTATTTCGGACTAGTTAAGTTTTACTCTTTTTTTTTCTTCTTTACTTAATTCTTAATTACTTAATTTTCGCTTACCATCAGGTGAGATAGTAGTCAAACGCGTGCCTATCAACAATAAAAAAAAATCAGCACAGTTTTCTCGGCTTTTACACGGTTTCACGTGGAAATAAATATGGAATACTTGCCGAGACCGCCGACTGCCACACATGAGATTGGGTGAGATTCGGCTCTACCCCCTCCCCCCCTAAACGCCCTCTAATAAGTAATGTTATTTTCAGGAAGAGTGGTTCTATTACAGCAGATTTGCATTAATACAAAAGGAATACGCGGTTCTATGTGGTAACGGTGTAAGCATGTAGATAAAGGGCGCATACTATAACTGTAATAACATACTGTTGTCAAAAAATACTTCTGGCTGCTTTTGAAATGTCATTCGATTTTCGAATAGGATTAAAAATCATAGGAATAAACATTATGAGGTCTATGGCCGATTTTGACATGTCCGATTGACATATTTTCCAAACAAAAGCTGTCAAACCGCTATATTTATTCCTCGAATAAAAGTTACCAAGACATTGGCAGAGTATTCGACATCGGCTTTGCTTGTCATACAAAAATATAGAGTAGAAAAGTTACCTGACTTTTGAAAAATCAGGCCTTAATAAGCCGTCAGATTTTCTGCCTGGGTCGCGGGTAAATTTGAAAGAATTACCGCGACCGTGGCTCAGTCAACTCAAGGAACAAGGATGGGTTTTAGTCAGTAAGAGTGTGACACGCCCTCCCGCTTGCCGCAGCAGGAGAAGTTAATTGATGATTTCCCAACCAAAAAAAAGTATCGGTTCAAATAAAATATTACGACCAGTTGCGTATTGTTTTCAATACAGGGTGTACGAAAATGGCTGGTCATATTTTAGATAGTTTCTGCCTATGGGAATGAACAACTTTCGTCAAGAAAGCCATAAACTATTTCCAAAAAAAAAAAAAATAGAGAAGACACCGTAAAAAGTTATCATCAGCTTGATCAAAACTATCATTAGGGAGGTCAAATTAGAACCGGTATGCAAAATATGACCACGCGTTTCGGTTACACCCTGTGTAACTTGACAGGACCCCGACCTTGAGCTACGGATTCCCCACAGTACTTACTCTTTCATCTCCACTTTCCCGCCAAAAGATTCCATCTTTCTATTTTCGTTAGACCTCAATTTGTAAAGCTGGGATTACGCTAACACCTTATTCATCTGCCCTCATTTCACGCAGATTATACTTTTAGTTTATTAGAATAATCCATCAGTGTTGCCACTTCAAATAAAATAATAAATCTATTCTTTATTTAGCTATTACTATTTTTTTTTAATTTCTAAATTTTAAAAGGGAGTTTAATTGAGGCACTTTTTTGACCCACCCCAGGGAGATGTCAAAAGATTTGGCTCGATCCCCCTCCTAATCACACGTGAGATTGTCAAAAATGCATATCTTTTGTACGTTGGATTTATTGAAAAAAAAAACAAATTTGCTTAGTCATTTTTATTTTGGTCTAGTTAAGTTTTACTCTTTTTTTTCTTCTTTACTTAATTGAACACAGTTTTCTCGGATTTTACACGGTTTCTCGTGGAAAAAAAATGTGATGCTTGCCGAGACCTCCGTCTCCCCCACATGAGATTGGATGGGATTCGGCTCTCATCGTCTATTGCCGTTGCAATAGACGATGAGAGCTTTATTGTGGTAGAAATAGGAATTGCAAAATAATAAATTAATTCTATTCTTTATTTAGCTATTAAGTACTATTTTTTTAATTTCATGATCTCATGGATTATTTTATTCAAAAGGCCTATTGTCATTGAAGTTATTTTTATGTGTAGATAAGTGAAAGGTTTTCGTTAGAAAATTCATTGCTTTTAAACCGTACAGCTGAGGAGTGGAATTCCCTGCGATCTGTGTTTCCTGATAGCTACGACCTGGGAGTATTTAAGTCAAGAGTGAAAAGGCGTGCTTTGACGTCGACCACATCATCGCTTACCAAAGAGAATTAAACCAGAGGCTTTATAGTCATTGTCGCTTTGCCATCAGGCGAAGTAGTGGTCAAACTTGAGCCCATCAAACACTAAAAGTAAAAAAATAAAAAGAAACCTGTTCTTATTCATAATCCCATAGTCCAACTAGCGTTTTGCGCTATCCCGTCAATCATCAGTCATTGTTCTTTTAATACGCACTGAGACACAGACATGAGTATAAGCAGGCAGCGTAGAAAGGGACATTGCTAAAAATACATCCACAACAAACACACGTACAGTTTATCTACATAGAGTGCGTGTAAAACACAGAGCACGGAGCCGCGGTCCCTGCTACAGAAGGCATTGTCAAAACCTATAATGTAAGTACTTGGTATAAACGAAACCGTCACCGTTTAGTCAGAAGTTTTATAGTCATTGAGTCAGGGTTATAGATTGCCTGGGGTTGCGGATAAATTCGAAAGAGAGTTACCGTGGCTCTTGGCACAGGCAACTGAAGGAACAAGGGTGGGGTAGATTCCTTAGAAAAAAAATAAGTTAGAATAACAAAAAATAATGAAAACGTATTTTTTTATTTGTCACGTTTACTCAAAATGAAGACGATACAGTGAGTTGAAATTTCGCGTGACGTCACGCCTTTTACGTAAAGAGTGTAGGTATCACTTTTTACTTACAATACAAGAGTATCGTAAATAACAAGCTTCACTCCTGAACTTTGATGCGTTTTATTTTTGTTTTTAATTATTGATTTCATAAAGAAAAAAATACGTATCGAATATTTTTGATAATCTAAGTGACAGACTAAATAGATTTTTTTCTTTCTAGAAAACGTCCCTATTCGTCAGTCAATAGGGATGTTTTCCAGAAAAAAAACCAATACTATCACACGGTACTTGTGCTCAGCGCACATCATACGGTCACGAATATTACTAGTCTCTATAGTCGCTGCCGGCGTGTGGTGATTCCGTACTCTATGCATGTACCTAAAGTTTTGTTTGGCAACACAGGGCCTCGATACGGTCGCGGTCCGAGATAATGCCCCCGGGAACAATGCGACAGTGACTCTTGTCCTTTGTCAACGACAACGTGTATGTGTGTAAACAGGGATGCGAGGATTATTTTAAGGATTTCGTTTTAAGTGTAATGTGAGTGGCTATTTGGATGTAGGTATTTGGTAGACAAATAGGTTATTTTATAGGTTACTTCTAGGCAAGCGTGCTCTATCTTCGACCACATCATCGCTTACCATCAGGTGAGATAGTGGTCAAACGCGTGCCTATCAACAATAATAAAAAAATATTTTTCTGCCCAGGGGTGGTGGATAAATTCGAAACAGAGTTACCGTGCCCCTCAGGCAGGGAAGGAACAGGGGTGGGTTTTTAGTCAGTAGAAGTCTGACACGCCCTCCCGGGTAATATGTGCTCCCGGTCCAACCAGAACGGGTTCTCCCGTTCCGTCATTGGATGATTTCCCAAACCACCAAAAAAATTAGTTAGACAGATAATATGGTGTTTAGCTACATACGATTAGACTGGAAGCCGACCTTATAGTTGAGAAAGGGATAGGCAGAAATGAATATAACTTAATAAGATGAGGTAGAAAGGCAGAAATTGTACTGTGAGAGGCTTTGAAGGATAAAAAGAAGATCAGATGTCTACCCCTTAGTGGAATTCAAAGTAGGAACATATAGGTACGCCAGTCTAAATCTGGCGGTTATCCCTAAACTATTGTACAAATGATAAAATTGCTATATTCGTATTTCCTTCTAATATTATAAATGCGAAAGTTTGGATGTTTGGATGTTTGTCAATCACGCCAGAACGGCAGAACGGATCTGAGCCTTTAGACAAAATACTTAGCTGTTAACGTTAACGCTAACGCTTCGTGCAAAATGTATGGCAACGACATTTTGCACGAAGCGTTAGACAGAGAACCGTCACGTGACTCACGCCCAGTAATGTCTTTGCCATACATTTTGCACGAAGCGTTACCGTTAACGTTAACAGAAAAGTATTTTGTCTAAAGGCTCAGCATGAAATTTGCCACAGATACTCGTATATGTATATAGATTATAGTCAGACATGTACCTATGCTGCATTGGGATGATTTTCGCGTGAGTGAAGCCGCTGGCAGAAGCTAGTTGTGTTATGCTTATTATATCAATCAAGGTTATAAAGGCTACTCTCTCTATAAACACAGTCACAGCGGTGCGTCCTGCGGCTTAAGGCCGTACTAACGGCCAAGTGGCGCCCTTATTGAATTAAAAATCGTAGCATAGCATATAAAATAAATATTAAAGAATCCAACGTCACGTTTGTTACCAAAAACGGCCGTTTCTGACACTTTTGCCTACTTTGGATACGAAACATTCTGTAAAAATACTTTATCCTATTTGTAACAAACGTGACGTTGGATTCTTTAATATTTATTTTCTAGGCTACGCTACGATTTTTTATTCAATGAGGGCGCCACTAGGCCAGTAGTCGACCCTTAAAAACCCGCCGACTTTGCCTAGGTGGGTATACTGCCGCGTATCCAACGGGTTTCAAGGTCAGTTCGCTGCCGACATTCACAAGGTAGTGTGTGGTTGCACTTCACTAGCGTTCTAAACGACTGTCACAACTGGAATGATGCTCAGCGGTTTTGTGCAAGTTTCTGCGGCAAGTGCCGGAGGCGGCGGTTTTTTATTTTTTTATTTATTTTATTTTTAGGCAATAGAGAAGCAGGTATTCAGATCAACGTAACAAAATGTCAAGAAGTGGCCCATTCTTAGCAGAATGAAAGCGCGAAAAAAGAACTTAGCGTGGAAGATCTCTTCTCAGCTAAGTAATTTATATTGACAATCACTTAAAACTTCGAGCCAACAGTTTCAGGTAGCCTGTCAACGAGATTGAATGTTTTAGTGGTTCTGTTCCTCAGGGGTAATGTACACAGTAGGTGGGTAGTAGGTACCTACTGGGTGACGGTGATTGATGGGGCAAACAGTGGCGAGTTCGGAGCAATAAAGTTTTCTGCCATATTTCATTCAGTCTCAGTAATAGGAGTGAGAGGGATATTGGATTTAGCGTTTAGTGTAGGATTGCGAATATTTGAGTGCGCTAGTTTGAAATTAAGAAGTATGAAGATTAATACGTGGATGGACTTTTTTTTGAGTTTGGGAAAACAGATGACTTCTCCCGCGCGGGAGTGTCAGACTCTTACTGACTAAAACCCACCCGTATTTCTTTAGTTGCCTTTTGCGTTCAGGGCTGCGGTAACTATTTCTATTTTGTACTTAGGGGAGTTTATATTATAAGAAAATATAGTTATTATATACAAAAAAAAATATAGTTATAAGCAGTAATGTTTTTTTCTTTTTATTGTTGATAGGCACGCGTTTGACCACTATCACACCTGATGGTAAGCGATGATGTGGTCGAAGATGGAGCACGCTTGCCTAGAAGTAACCTATTCACTCTTGACTTAACACCTCAAGGCCCTGCGTCGACGAGAGGCGACAGCAATCAACACCGTCGCGTCGTCGGGCCCCGCCTCGCCATAAGCGGCGGCAATTTCGCGCGCTTTAAAACTCTATTATTACTAATAAGGAACGATTTTACTCCGGCAGTGCTGATCCGGCGGTGCTCCAGCAGTGCGGGGCGACAGTGTTGATCGCTGTCGCTCCTCGTCGACGCAGGGCCCTGACGGGTTAAAGACTCCCAGGAAACACAGACCTCGGATAAAAAAAAAAAAAACAATGAATGTGTTCTCAAAACGTTTTGTGCGTGTAGATGGGATGTTCGCCATGTACCGGTGGCGCATCGCCGTACGTCTTGTGGTCCGATGATGGAACGGGCTTGGTGGAATCAAATTATGCAATTCCGTCGCACACTCCCCAAAATGTAACCGATAGAAAACCGACAGGCTAGCAACTCGGCGTCTATGCTCAAGACTTTGGAGCTTCAACTTGACGAGCCTATCATTGCCGATGATCCCCTTGGCTCGTTTCTCAATTGTCTCAGGGGCATCAAGCTGGTATCAGGCAGATCCGAATGAATGAAAATTTATGTTTTCAAAATCTTAATATTACATAAACTTCAATACGAAATCGATATATATCACGCCATCTTTTGAAATTTTAAAACTAAATATTCTGTCTTCGAGATGAGACTCCGTGATATGGCGTAGCTTCCTATCGTTTTCAATAAGACAAGAGCGAGGAATCCTCAACAATGTTTCCTCACATCTCGCCCATTGTTCTCCGGGTCACTAATGTTATAGGCAGTGATAAATATTCTTTGCAGTTCAAGTTACAGCAACAGTTTCAGTAACAAACAATGCTAGGCTGGTGTTGCTGTTTCGCACAATGCGTCGTAAAGATGATTGTAGGGTTGACCAAGTGTACTTGAAACAAGAGGTGGGTTTGTGTAGGGAATGGTTTGAACCGGCTTGCTAATAAATGTGGGCGTCAAGCAAAAAGGGTCCAGTTCTCGGCATTTCCCTCCCGCTCCACCCAGAGCGGGAGAAGTCATACGAATGGTTTCCCACGCCCCAAAAAAAAAAGTTCTCGGCATTTAGTTTCCGAGATGTTTTAAGTTGGGCGAAAATTGCATTTTGCGCTTTTAATAGATTTTCTTAATTAATGCTCTCAAGATTTTTGGTTTTAGTGTAGATACAGTTAAATATTTTTTAAACAGTTATGTAATTTATAGATAGATCTATGGTTTTAAAATTCAGATTATGCTCTCAATTATCTACAAGTTCATATAGTAGGTAAATGACTATATAATTTTTTTATTTGTTTATGCGTAGTCTACGCCGCAAAGGGGAGAACCTCATACAAAACTTTGTATGAGGTTCACCCCTTGACTATTCTAGATACCGAATCTAGTCTTTACACAATACTGGACCCTTTTTGTTTGGACGGCCACATATTATCTTAACTTCAGTTGAGTGGGACCAATTCTACTTCCTACTTATAATTATTATAAATACGAAAGATTTGATGGATGTATGTTTGTCTCTCAATCACGCCAGAACGGCTGAACGGATCTGAATGAAAGGCACAGAGATAGATTATGGTCTGGAATAGCACATAGGTTATTAATTTATTAAAAGTCGGGGACGTACTAATACTACGCGGGTGAAGCCGCTGGTAAATAACGAAAGAAACCTTCTCGTAAATCTTGAAATACCGTTAAATATAACCGAAGGGATTATCATAACAATCTCAATAACGGAACAAGAATGTGTCTCATTAAACTGAAGAATTTATAATATTCGAGGCTTCCGGCGACTGGGACCGCAATTAACTAGGACCGCGGTCCCAGTCGCCGGATCCGTAAAAATTAAATATTTTTCTTCCAGCGACTGGGACCACTCATAGATAACTTAAAAAAATCTATTATTCAAGCCAAAATCGGTACAGTCAAACGAAAAAAATTCTAAATTATTTATATGAATATCATTGACTCGTTCTAGATATGATTTTATCCTATGCGCTTAGTAATAGATTAAGCTAGCCCGTTTTTACATAATTCACACATGCAGGTAAACACACACAAAGGGAATAGCATTGTATGATGGTATAATACTATCCCTCTCTAACTCGAGTCCGTTTTGCCTGTCGATTTCAAGGTCAGGTAGCCCTTTTGTTATAAACGGGAAATTTTGCATCGCCCGATGACAGGCTCGGCCAATCACTAACAAGAAGCTTATCAGTTTAAGAAAGTGAAGTTTTGTATCAGACAGTGTCGTATTAGATCATTGTAAGATACTGCGCTGAATATTTGTTGCAAATTGTGTGATGTGAGTGGGGTGTAGTGACTTCATTTAATAGTTTTCAGGTATGTAAAACAATTTTTTATTAACTTATTTATAAACAAAACAACCTAATAGGGGGGTTAAACGACGTGGTTAGAAATATTTTTACTTTAGATTGCTTCTGATCTTTGATGAGACTTTTAAATATCACAAAAAAAATTGTAATTTCACCAACTACCAGACAACTACCAGTAGATAATTATCAGAGATAACTATCAGTAGTTAATAATTTTTTTTTCGATTTTAGAATTATCAAAATGGATGAAAAAAATCCTTCAACTTCACGTGGTGAACAGTCGTTTGATATTGACGTCACACAAAGAGGACGTGAACTTTTGCGAAGAGCTGGCTACGAATATATTCTTAAAAGAATAAACAAAGATGGCTCAAAACTCTGGCGATGTGCAAGAAAAAGTGTTTGCAACGCGACAATAAAAATCAGAGTCGATGCGATGACTATTTTGAACGAAACTGCTCATTGTCATGAACCTATTGATTTTGCGAAAGATAAAGTGAACCGCCAAATCCAAAAATGTGTAGAAGATGTTCAAAAGGACATAAATATCCCTGTTGCGCAAGTGTTTGAGAATAATATGGAAGTTCTTATAGACGAGGGATTAAATTTTGTTACACAATTACCACATTTTCATAACATAGAAAAGCGACTCTACAAAAAAAGAAACGATGCTATTGGAGCAAAAAAAGTCACTTTTCACAAAGCTGCCGACGTCGAAGTACCAAAAACGTACCAAAAATTGTTGCTTGCTGACTATAGAGGGCAAAAAAAGCGCGTAATTGTGTTTGCAAGTGAAGAAATGAAAAAATATTTTAAACTGTGCAAACATTTCTATATTGATGGCACATTTAAAATTTGTATTAAGTCATTTTATCAACTCTGTACTATACATGCAGATGTTGGAAGTAATGAAGACTACGTAAATGTTGTTCCAGTAGCTTATGCACTTCTACCTGATAAGAAGACATCTACGTATAAGTTGCTTTTTGAACTCATAAAAAGCCAGATACCCGAATGGGAGCCGGCTGTAATGACCATGGACTTCGAAGTTTCATCAATACAAGCGGTCAAAAATTTTTTCCCTGGTGTAAAAATAGTAGGTTGCTTTTATCACTTCAAAAAAAGTTTGTGGCGTAAAGCGAAGGAATTGGGCGTCGACAAAACTCAACCAGGAAAAGATCATGTTCAGCTATGTTCGGCTCTTTCTCATCTCCCACTAGATATGGTCACCGATGGCTGGTTGTATGTCATGGAAGAGTCGCCAATTAGTGCAGAAATTACAAACTTTAATGACTACTTTGTACAAACATGGCTAGAAAATTCAATACTCGCAGGTACATTTACTACTTATGGGGAATTAAACAAAACAAATAATGCTGTCGAGCAATGGAATAGTCACATTAGAAAGTACATCAAACCAAAGCCAAACATTGCCCAGTTGTTGCACGGACTCCTAAAAGATATGAAATACTATTCTGGAGCATTGAAAAATCCTAACGGTATCCAAATATCGAAGAGGAAGCATTCTTCGATTGCTAAGATGAAAAAAATTTATAATTCTGTTAAAGACTTACTTAATTGTAAAATAAGTATCGGCCATTTTTTGGAGAGATTACGAAAAACATTGACTCCGGATATGGGTATAATTGATCTATATACATATAATATGTAGGTTTAAAGTCCTTATACATATAATTTGACTGATTCTGTGACGCCATGACGGCCATTTTAAACTAACTGTGATTTATGTTATTTTTTATTAATATTTACGGTACTACTTAAAGACTTATTTTGTGATAAATAATTACTTACTGATTGTTAATTGTTTGAAAATTGTTGATTATTATTATAAGCACGATTTATGTGAATCTTTTTGTTAAGTATATTTTAAATAACAGAACAGTGGTCACAGGGTGTTTTAAATTTATAACATTATTTTTATATTTTAACACAGTTAAGGCTGATTTTGTGATAATTACTTACTTGACTGATTTTGTGTGAAGCCATAACGGCCATTTTAAACTAATTGTGATTGACATAGTACCCACGTTTATAATTTTTATTGTGATTTATGTTATTTTTTTTATTATATTTACGGTACCACTTAAAGGCTGATTTTGTGATAAATAATTACTTTCTGATTGTTAATTGTTTGAAAATTGTTGATTATTATTATAAGCACGATTCATGTTATTTTTTTTTTATTATTGTTAGCATGATTTTTATATTTTAACATTAACATGATTTTCGTGTATGTTTTTATTACGAAAGTTTTAAATAACAGAACTGTAGTCAAAGGCTATTTGTTTTTATATCAATAAATGATGTTTTTAAATCAAAAAGGATTTTTCTTCAATTATTACATCTAAAAATTTTTCGTTTGACTGTACATTTTTTGATTTCGTTATCATTTATGAGTGGTCCCAGTCGCCGGAAGAAAATTATTTCATTTTTACGCATCCGGCGATTGGGACCGCGGTCCTAGTTAATTGCGGTCCCAGTCGCCGGAAGCCTCAATATTCAACTTGAAAGATTTGGGTTAAAACATAATGAGCTTTCGCAAAAATAATAAGATAGGTAGTCATTCAAATTATTATTTGTTATTAAACAAATTAAAGGTTGGTATATAAAATGGGAAATAATCGATTGCTAAGGGTTTTTGAAGGGATTTTGTAGAGGCTGTTTTAATAATTTAAAAATTGTTTCGTAGTGGATATTGTGATGTAAAATTGGTGCAGTTTTGAATCACAAGTGGAGTAATTGATACAGGCGCTAAAATGGAGCTGAGAATTTTATAGTAGCATTGAGTATTATCTCAGCGAAGCTTGGCGAGAAGGGTGACTCGATACATTTGCTACCAATAACTTAACATTTAAATAAAAAAACTTGAGAGGTGTCAAGGGACACCCGGATGGAACGAAGTTCCTTTCGATTAATTAGTGAAGGAATTGTAATATATATATATATTATTATTTTTTTTAGTTATAATATTGTTTTTTTTTTATTATTAACAAATATATTGTAATATTAACCGCACTGCCGACTCATAGTCTTATGTAAAAATGCTATTACGCACAGACTCAAAAAAAAAAGTGTGTGTGTACTTATGTACGCACGTAAGAAGTTATACTTCATCATCTCATCTCAGCTCAGCTCAACTCAACTCACAACAACTATAGCAAAAAGTGTCGTTACAACTTTTGGTCCTAATTTTTTCCGTCTAGCCCCCTTTCGCAACGCGCGATAAGGAACTTCATTCCAAAAAACTACTTTCTGTACTTTTTTCAAAATATTAGGCCCAGTGGTTTCGGAGATTAGGTGGCAATGGTCTTTTTTAAATATGTTCGAGACTCTCACAATGTGCCCTTTTATTTGATATGTCGCACGACACAGTTTGGTAGACTTTGTTTTTTAATTTTCCGATTTTCACCCCAAAAGTGACCCACATATTCCAAATTCAGAGTCACAGATATTCTTGTATGTACCAATTTTCAACTCTATCGGTCCAGCAGATTCGGAGCAAATTAGCTGTGACTGATGGACAAAAATACAGTCAGATACACGAGTGATCCTATAAGGGTTCCGTTTTTTCATTCGGTCTTTCAGAACCCTAAAAACTATAAACTTACGTTCTAAACTTGACACTGGTTAACAAACCGTGCGAAGACAAAGGAAAAAAATCTAGATTACAAGAATAGATATCTATTTATCTAACCAATACTGGTCTAGTTTCAAACTTGTAAACACTGGAGAGATTCGTTTCACCGTCGCCGTCGGTCATGGTTATTCGAGTCTAGGGGTCCTATATCTCTAAAATTGAGTTACATTTTACCATTCCTAGCGGTTGAGCCGATTCAAGAAAATATTTCCTACTGGCTGCCAATTTGTAAATGAAATTGTGGATATGAATAACAATGTCGGGGTATATGGTTGTTTCAGTAACTGACTGTTTCTTTTCAAGAGGCACATTAACCATAGTATTATTACTGGAAAAATCTAATTAGGCCAACAGTTAGATTACCAAAAATTATTGGACACGTACGTATTTTTGCTTTTGTCAAAAACGAAAAATGAGGATGATACAGTGCGTTGAAATTTCGCGTAACGTCACACCTGCGTAAAAAATATACCTACCACTTTTTTATTTATAACCGATTTCAAAAAAGGAGGTTCTGTATTCGACGCGCATGTATGTAACCTATGTATGTATGTTTGTATTTTTGGCCGCGATTTTATCGAAAACTACTGATCCGATCTGGATGCGGTTTTCGTTATTCAAATGCCTATTTTTCAAAGGTTTTAGTATAATACATTAGGATCTGGTGAAGATCTTCGGAGATAGACAATTTCAATAATTAACAGCAAATGACTCGCGATTACTGCGATCGTTTGTCTATGTATTGTTAACTCAATTTAATAGGGAACCACAACTAAAAAGACGTGATGAAATAGAAAAAAAAACAAAAAAGTTCAAAATAACTTTAATTTCGAATTTCGGTGTCAAAAAACGAAGGAACTATTGTTCCTTCGTTTTTTTTTTTTTTGTAAGTCATTTATATTTTTTGTAAGAATATTTTTTACCTACAAGTGACGTAACAACGCACCCTCTCTGTAACTTTGATGCGTTTTGTCTTTGCCAGTTTTTATTGATTTGGTAAAGCAAAAAATAAGAGTCCAATATTTTTTGAAGTGAAAACTTCATTAGGTGCGTTGGGCATTTTTGAGATGGGAAAAAACTATTGAATTCGCTACCGACACCGACACCGACACCACGGGGTCTCATCTCGAACAAAGAAAATTTAGTTCAAACAAACAATAGATGGCGTAACATGCATCGATTTCGTGTTGAAGTTTAGGTAACATTAATATTTTGAAATAAAATATAGTTATAACTATTTTCTTATTTAATATACTACCCTAAGCATAAAATTGTTGAATAATTGGCTAATAATTAAACTTTAGATGTTTATTGGAACGATTCGTTAGGCATTTATATTTCTTATACCAATAGATGGCGCTGTTTGAAGTTTTAGAGTTTATCCATTCGCCTATTTAAAATTTGTAAAGTGAAACATTTTGAAACAGTAAAACTGTTATGAAGTGCCAAAAATACTAAATAGTAATTCCTCAATGTGTGAGAAAATATTGACAAGACTTTATGTCAATTTATTCAACTTGCAAGCCGTCGCTGTTAACACCATCTAGCGAGGTGTAGAGGACGGGCCGAACGAAGAACAAAAGTTGCCATAGCAAGTCGTAAGCCCGTAGTTACGGCGGTACCGTTTCTTTGTATGGGATGAGGCATCTGTACGCTAGTATTATATTATCTGTGCCGACACCAACCCCGACACCGACGCCAACGCCAATACCGACACCGACGCACGCCGATACCGACACCGCTGTCACGCGTAGCATCGTAGCACTCGTAGCGGATCGCGTTAGCGGATTGAAATGAAAACTTTTTAGGCGCGTTGGGCATTTTTAACCCACGAAAAAAAAGGAGGAATTTCTCAATTCGACCGCAAATATATTTTTTGTTCAAGTTTTCACATCTGTCGGCACTTCCGGAGTGCCACTCTTTTTTTTATATACTAACTAGGTATTATAACGGACTAAATAGAATTACTTATTATTTTTGTAACCAGGTACTATCATCCCTATATATCCCAAACATAGATAATAAAGAAATCGAAGCATTTCGGAATATTATTATAATAAAATATAAAGAATTGTGGGACCAGGGAATTAAAGCTTTTAGGTTAGGGTGTTTGTTTGAAGCCTCGTTTAATATTTCATTTATTTTAAATAGATGATAAAACAAGCGATAAATGATTATTATTTATTTATTGTTAGTTAAAACCTAAGCGCCTAAAGAAGTACAAATTCAAAAAAAATCAGATACCTACATAAATTATAATGATAGTGATATGATTTTTTCAGACATAATAGATAAATGCGATGAGATTTTTATTCCTACCGCAAAATAGTAATGTATTTTCTTTTTTCTTATAACTTGACATAATTAATTTATAATGTCGAATTTTCATTTAACATGATTTAATTAATGGATTTTTTAGCCCAATTTTTAACTATTCTGTTTTTTGAAGTGATATCGACAACTCATTGATAGAGTCTATATCCACTTGGTATCAACCCTTTCAATGAGTTGTCGATATCACTTCAATTACCATTGTAATTCCGATTCGCCATTCAATTATTATTGATATTCCCACTGTTTATGAAATGTTTAACTGTTTCATTAATAAATCCATCAAAATAATTATCAGAACATTCAGAACTACTTACTCATGCGATACGATATCTACACTGACAATTTATTGGACAGCTTCCAATTCAAAACCTACTCTGTAATATTATGAAGACATATATTTCCTATTCACACAATCTTTGACAAGAAACAACCAATAATTCCTTAGGGTACCTACTACTACTAGGCAATAAGTATTTGACGGATGGCAACAAGATATCTCAAGCTACTGAAGTGACTATAAATAATTGGTTCTGATGAAAATGATAGATATATGATATGATGAAAATGGTAGCACCGGAACTCCTTAATAAAATAATAGAAATCCTAGCCGTGTTTGGACTTATTGGATTATCATGAGATGCACTATTGTGCGGTGACACACTACAAGTTGAAAAAAAAACAAACTAAATAAAAACACGAAATTATTTAAAATAACTCGGTGTTATAAAACGTAGAAAAAAAGACTTCCGAAATCTATATATACAGGGTGTTTTTTTTAGAGGTATAGAACTTAAAATTGAAATAAAACACAGGAAAATGTTTTTAATATCAATTAAATTGACTTTATTTGAGAGACAGTTTTATGGCATTTGCGTTTAAATAAGATGTCGGATAAATGGCCAGCGTGACTAGCGGATACAAGGCATAATCTGGAGGTCCAATTTTCACACACTCTTCGCAGTGAATCAGGCTAAATTTCGGCAGTAACTCATCAAATGTTAGCGTCCAAGTGCTCAATGGTTTCTGGTTTATTGTCGTAGACTTGCAACTTTACATATCCCCAAAGAAGATAATCTAATGGCGTCAAATCGCACGAACGAGGAGGCCGAAAAATGAAAAACACACGAAAAAGTTAGAACTCATGTCTCGGACATTCGCATTGATTTGCCGGATTATGCCATATACGCGCTAGTTGCGGTGGTCATTTGCCCGAAATCATATTTAAACATAAATGCCATGAACATATCCCTCAAATAAAACTGATTTCATTGATATTAAAAACATTTACCTGTAATTATGTGAATTTAAAGTTCTAAACCTCTAAAAAAAACACCCGATATATATAAATGAATGTCACCATCACGCGTGTACGGCGAGACCGATTTCGCTTCGATTTCCGATGTTGTGTTTGTTATTGTCAGGAGAAGGTTCTTAGGAAAGAAAAAAATAAGAAAGTTGCGCGGAAAATTAGAAAATTTCAGAAAACTAAACGACTATTTAAATTTCGTGCATTTGACAGTTCATAGCTAAGACAGGACAACGTCTGTCAGGTCAGATAATAACTTACTATATAACATTCTAGATTGCTTAATTTCTTCCAAGCCCTAAAAAGACATAGATCACTGAACCATAATAATATAAGCTACACATATAAACTGCTCTCAAGAACACGTGTGCCTTTATACTTCAATTTAATCATTCGTGCGAATGTGTGGCTCTGTCTGACCGGTCCTTGGGCATTCCCTGTCGTGGTGTGTGTTCAAACTTTTCTCAGATTATAAAATGGTAAGCTACTCGTATCGTCCGATAACGATGAAGACGGCGCTTGGGGAGATAGGTTTTCAGTTCCTTTGTTTTTTGCTTATAATATTTTATAGTAAGTCAGGCGGAATAGATTTTCTATCATGGCGATAACTCTCTCTAATATATGGGTTCGAGAAAAATACAACAGACATTTTTCTCTATATCTCTTTCCCTTTTACAGCTATCTTATCGTTGTTAAAATCAGCTGCGCTGTTTTTCCCAACGGCAAAAAGAATAAGTACGTTCATTTCATCAGAAGGTATATCTTTACGTAGCGTCAGAAGTATCGTGGGTTTCATCAGTTTTTATTTCATTCCATCTTTTATGCTCGTATCGTTTCCGTCGTCCAATGAAAGGCTGCCCTGCTGGGTCACTATCATTTGCACCCTCTTTCACGAGTGGATTCCGAGAAATTCCTTACTTAATGGGTGCTCACGGGCAAATGGGAACCGTGGGATGCCCGGCCGAAATCTTTAGATCTAAATACATGAGCTTTTACTATGCAGGGTCCCATATTGAAGACCTGGGAACAATTGCGTGAAACAACAGACATAATAGTTGGATTTAGTCAAAGGATTCCGCCACTTGCCAAATTGGAACCGATAAAAATGTAGATGAAATGAAATTGCTTGAAACATTGGTAGACAAACATTCCCAAATACTTAAAGAAGATTTTTTTGCGCAAAAAACTTCAATGTTTTCTGGCTATCGGCCCGGTAAATCCGATTCAAGTTAATACAATTATTAGCATTAGGTAAAATTGCTTGTTCAGTAAGGTTCCTTTTAATTTCCATAATGGAAGCAACCAAGAAATTACAAAGAACATGCTTGTCATGGCTCTTGGAACAAAATTAGATTCAAGTGAAGGTTTGCATAAAACTTTTATGAGTTTTTCTGTATAATCTTGTTAAGGTAAAGAAGGGTATTGTTTTAAAAGCGCCTCTATTTCAATAGAAGCAAAGGCCAGTTTAATGTAAACAGACGACGTTAATGTATCAAAACGCACCTGTGTACATGTAAAAAAGCCCCTCTAAGCGAAAGTGTGGGGTGGAGAGAGTAATTTAGGGTGATACATGGCATTGACGCAACCCTCGGCTCTCACCCGTAATTACTAGGGGCCCCGTTTCAATGAACCTAAGCTAGGAACTTTCTAAGGTAGGAGTAGTTATGCAGATGTTGCCGAGGTATTCATTCCTTGGATTTTATGGACGCCTGGTAGTTATTGAGGGGATTTCGCGTTATTGCTTGCGTGGCGTGCGGTGCATTTCTTATAGTTTGTTTTCTTGATACATTTATGATGACTTTAAGGGTAGATGTGGTTTTTGAACTTCGAATATTAGTCTTCTGCTGTAAGTTAGTACTGCGGCGTTGATGAAGCTGTGGACCCGACTCTACTGGACAGCTACATAGTTATTCAAGCGTAGAATAAGATTCGAATAGGAAGTAGGATGTTTTGTTTTGAGAGTGATTCCGGAAGGCATAGAGTCGGTCGTTTGTGTTAGCTCAATATACAGAGTGTAACGGAAAGGGGTGGTCATATTTTAAGAACTGTATCTGCCCATCAATATGAACAACTTACTTCAAAAAAACCTAAGGAAATTCTCAACTTTTTTTACCTCCCGTACAAATATTGATCAGCTGATGATAACTTTGTATGGAAAGTCCAATTTTTTTTTTGGGAATTTTCTATTATTTTCTTAAAGTAAATTGTTCATTTCCATGAGCAGAACCGGCTCTTAAAATATGACCACACCTTTCTGTTACATCCTGTATAATCAGTAAGGCCTGAAGGCCCACTTTAACTTTTTTTTGAAGGGGCACTTAGACTATGAAAGGTTATAGACGGAGTGTCAAAATCCAGCAATCTGAAGTACCAGAATGAGAAGCCGGCTTGTATCTGTACACGCGAAATAAGCTCACAAAGGCAAAATGAGTAGCCGATACGTCATCGTTACGTTCGTCAAGGTCACTCACACATTTTAACGATCCTGCTTCATTTAATTTCCAATGACGTTCCGTCTATAACCTTTCATAGTCTAAGGCTTCACAGTACTTTACTGTCGTGGTGATACTCGTAATTATCTTTAGCTAGAGATAAAATATTGGACCACCGTTTATGGTATGTAGTTAATCGTAAAATAATATATTTCATGAACTCATCCAAGTGCCTACCTACCTATAGGTATCCTTTCATTGGATTTTTAACTATAATATTTCGCATTCCAATCAGTCCTCAGTTTTCCGCCACCAAGGATATCATGACAGACCCAATCCATTACTGGTGACCTCGATCGTCCCTCCCCGATGATTGACGCTTAGCCTGGGACTGTCCAGCTGAATGCTGATGGCCCGTTTCTTCACTTCCAAATGAACGCGGAAGCTGTCAGAGATTAATGACTGGTTTTTACTTAGAATAGTTCGATATTGATTGCAGTAATCTACCAACTAATGGCTTGGAAAGGATTCTTAGCAGTGTCCGACCGACGGTTTGGTTTCGGTATCGGCCAGTTGCGGTCAAACAAACTGATTTCGGCTGGAGTTTCGGTCAAACAAACTGATTTCGGCTGGAGTTTCGGTCAAACAAACTGATTTCGGCTGGAGTTTCGGTCAAACAAACTGGTTTCGGCTGGAATTTCGGTCAAACAAACTGGTTTCTGCTGGAGTTTCGGTTTCGGCCAAAAAGTGGTAGAATATTCGGCTCGACCGAAGCAAGAGTCTTTTAGGTGAAGGTTGTATAAAGCCTTAAAACTGACTGTCCGTCTGGCACGGACACGAAATTTTGTCTACAGTTTTGTCTTTTTTGAGATTAATTTTTATTGAGATAGCCGGTAGAAAAGCTTGTTTAAGAAAATGATTTTTTTAACTATAAACTTATTCAATGGTCTGATAACTGGAAGATATTGCTGTCACTCACCTGTCTGTCTGTCTGTCCGTCGTCACACAAGTTTTACAGCTAAACGGTTGGAGCTACATTCTTCAAATTTTCACAGTATTAAGCATCTTGTTGACCCAAAGCCATAAACATAGTCAATAATACATTTGGTACGCAACCCTGAATGTGCGAAGTGCGACACGCACTTGGCATGTTTTTCATTTTCCTCGTGAGTTAAGGTTTCGGTCGAAACTGAAAGGAAAACCGAACCTTCGGATGTGATAAATGATAAATGATAAATGATGTTTATTCAGTAAATAGGTTACAAGGAACACTTTTACACGTCAATGTTTTTTTGTCAGTTTAAGCTAGATGAGGCCGGTGTTTCCTAGCTGACTACCCTGAGAAGAAACACCGAAACAAACTCAGAGGTCAAAGTCTCTTTTAGTGTTCAAATCCATACAATGTGGACTGGTTAGATCCTATGAGAACCATGTACGTTTATGTCTGGGATGAGCTTTATGAAGAAAGCAACACACGAATTCGAGTGGACCTGTCCAGACAGTGCAAGCATTTGTCAGTCATCGCGAAGCTCAACTCAGAACTCTGAGGTGCTCAACGAACCGACGAACAATACCAAAGTAAGGACATTTGAGTAGGCCGCAAAAAATACTCAAACTGCCAGACAATCATAAAATCTACATGAATATAACGACATACATAGTTCTCGCATTCACATTATTCTATATGTGGTTTTGATTTCGGATAAAAGTCCTCTTTCGGTCAGACACAAATTCTTGAATGTTTTTCTGAACTACGAGCTAACTCTCTACTCGTAACTAGAGCTAACACTAGGATTGTGGTCAAAAGAAATTTAATTTTGAAAACAAGTCGACATACGACGAATAAGAAGACCCATTGTATAATTAAAACTGTATCTGTGTTCAGACAGATATTACACAATAATGTATTCCAATATTGTTTCATACTTTATTACTGACTGTTCGCAGAATATACTTTATGTATACGACTATATAACTTGTTTGATATCGACTGGAACTAAGTCTATAAATGTTATAATAATCTGTAATAGCGATGCATGTCGCGTGCCGGTGGCAGCAAATTGTGAGTGTATGAAAATGGCCGACAAAGACCGGCTTGGTTTAATGCACTTGTTTGATTTTGTGATGTCCATTGTCATCAGTTACGTCCTGTTTATATAGTTGGAGATAGATATGTGTACATGGCAGTTGATGCATTGGATCCGATAACGGTAAGGATACGTGTATATGAAGGTTTAGAATTGGCACAGAATTGTAATGTGTGGTCAGTGAGAAAGTTCATGATGATGTCAGGATAAGTCACTGTCTCACGCTTAGATATTAATAGTACCTACCTGGCTATTGAACATGTAATATCTGAATTAATTTGATCTGTATGATTTCTCCTTGAGGCAGTCTCGTTCGGAAGCGAGTTATTTGGTGGAGTCTTCATCAAATGTAACTCCGAGTAGATTTTATGACTTTGTTTGGAGCCTTTACACCTAATGATAAAATAGAATATAATAAAAAAAATAGTTACACAAGTCCTAGACTCATATGATACTTTTATCATAAAAAAGGGCTATAAATAATATTGCTGGCTGGCTGGATTCTGTATACCTGACTAAGAAATTAAAAGAAACAAAACCATAAACAACATTGGCTTTGAAATTGCTAGAAGCAAAAAAAACCCTCATGTAAAACCCGCTGGCAACTCCACAAAGTATCAAAGGTTACATTTATAAAATAAATTTAAACAGAATTTAAAGGCAAATCTCCAAGTGTTTGCGAAGTTTTAACTCCAGCGTTTGATGTATACGCGGTTCAGCGTTTTGCCTTCTCATAATGATTTGTTTAATTTGCTTGAAAGCTTCCGATGTTTGTTTTGTTAGCTGTCGAAGATGAAAAGAGTTATTAGCGGTTGAGCATGAAGACGTCAATTGGTGAAGATGAACATTGTACTTATCGCACCCTGAAATGAAAGTGACCTTACTCAAAATTCCTGTAAACGCTCCTACAAGCCTACTTTGAAACCGTGGTAAAACAGAGCCCAAATTATGTGTAAGGAAGAGATACTTACCTACACTTAAATTTACTCATGTCAACACTGTACATTTTTAAGACTTCCTGGCTAATTTCCAAACCATCAAAATTACATTTTTTGAGTTGGCCACTTTCATTCTAAAGTTACGTTATATTTTTGTTAATAATATCAGCCGTTGAGGCGTTTGACTAGCAAACATCAAGGCTCACATTAATAATAATATTAGGAATTTTGGGATTTTTAGAAACCGCGAAATAGATACTGGTTTTCCGTTAGGTAGGTTTCATGTTCCATTACCTTAGATCGGTGATTTCTGGAAAAATGTGTATTGCACGCATGCATGAACAATATAGATGAAAGTCTGACCACAATGGCAATGGAATTACCTACCTATTGTGGTCTACGGTGAGAGATGATCAAGATCGGGTTCTGAACGTTTGTAGGTACACGCTAGATAACTGAGCCTAGCTTCTGCTAGCGGCTTCGTGCCTGCGTGCCATCAGTACTTCCTCCCTTATAAATTATAGCTTAGCTGATATTCCAGACTATAATCTAGCTCATCCATAGGGATGAGACAAATTACTTTACTGTTAGCGTTCACGCTAACGCCTAGTAAAAAATGTATGGCAACGACATTACCTGCCGAGAGAACTGTCACGTGACTCACGTCCAGTAATGGCATTGCCATACATTTTGTACTAAGCGTTAGCGTGAACGCTAACAGAAAAGTATATTGTCATAAGCCACAGATCCGCCGCCGTCGAGTGCGTGATTGAGTAAAAGCTGTAACACACGCTCAGCTGTGCAGCTCGGTCTGGCAGACCAAATCTGAGCGTGTGCAAACATCCATCCATCCAAACCCAGCATTTACTCGTATGTACCTAAAAGGTAGTTCCTATTAGTGTCTTTGTATTGGGACCCATCCAATCATCTATTTTGATGTTATTTATTACTTTTGTCATGTTGAAATGCGCTTTTTAACCGACTTCGAAAAAGGAGGAGGTTCTATGTTCGACTGTATGTATTTTTTTTTTTATGTATGTCCACCGATTTCTCTGTCATTTGTGAACCGATTTTCAAAATTCTTTTTTGATCCGAAAGCCAGCACTTGGTTTTCTTCAACTACGAGTTTTAGTACTGGGGTATAAACAACTAAAAAAAATATACATATACAGTCGAATTGAGAACCTCCTTCTTTTTTTTTCGTCGGTTAAAAAGTGAAAGTAAAAAACTTTTTATGGAAGTCGGTATCAAATAACGAAGAAATAAAATGCAAACACCGACTTCCGAAATTAAAGTTATTTTTAATTTTTTGTGTATTTTCTTTTTTGGAAGTCGGTTGTTTTTTTTGTTTATGCATTTTGGTATTTTTCATACGACTTATTGTATTGTTTGTATTATTTTGTGTCGTACCATTAAATATTACTATCAGTCTATCACTTTGGCCGCGGCTTCGCTCCCGTGACCCGTGGGAACTGTTATTTTTCCCGGTATAAAAGTAGCCTATGTTACTCGCTGGTAATTTAGCTTTCTATTGGTGAAGAAATGGCTCATTACTTTCGGAGCTTATTCGGTACAAACAAACAAAAAATCTTTCCTCTGTACATATAATACTAGTCTAAAAATACATATATTTGTTATTATGTGTTTTATGTCTTTATTTGGATTTGGATATACCTACATCTGGCAAATAAACAATTTCATTTCATTTTCATTAATTCTTTTTTGTTGTTGTTAAGTAAATCAGATAAGAAAGAGGGAGCGTTTTCAGAAAGTTCCTGATTTCTGTGTTCATCATTCTAAGTCTGTTGAGGATCCATTTTTGAACGAATGAAGTCTTTATGCACTTTGGAGTGAGGCCAGACTGAGTATAGAGCCAAAACGACTCTTATCGTGACTTATGGACATTTGGAGCCAATATTATTTTGTAGAACAATAGTGATAAATTTGTTCCAGTGTATAAACCAAGAATAAAACTCTCGTTATTATTCTATGATATACTTACCTACATAACACAAAAGAAGAGGTACTTTTAGGTTTTGTGGAAAAAAACACGTCATAACCACTTGTATCTTTCTAATTTATTTAGTTTATAGATTATAATTATCCTTGCCTTGGTATCAACGTCGTGGAAGGGGACCGCGAACCACGGCTTGCCCGTCAGGCTCCTCCGGAACCCTGCCTCACGCTCCACCAGCCCCTCAGGAGTGCCAACATGAGCCCACAACACCACCTGCACCACCCTCAGACGGGGATGCACCCGTTTGTACACCTCCTCCAAACGGACACCGAAATCGTCACTCGTATCACTTATATTTGCGAAAGAAAAGTATATCCCACATACGGCTCCTTCACCCTCATCCACACAGTCAGACAAAGCCTCCAACGTTGACACATTCTCGAATTTCCCATTCTGAGTCCCCGATTCACACTTGACCAACACCTTCCCAAACAGTTTTTCGCGCCAATCCATTTTTACTTCTTTATTATAATTTAAAATTTCGGATACACAACCATATTTTTTGCACTAAAAAAGTTCGTTTTTTTTTTAAGTTCGGTTATCTAATATTTACTAAACACTGTGGAGCAGACTTGGTTGCATGGCACTATGAACTTTATAAAATAAAAATACTGAAATATTTAGCACACAAGACAGAAGTTTGCACGCCTGGATTGGAATGCGAATCAAAACTTTTTTGTTTGGCCGCCAACTTATATGACTTAAAACTGTGAGAGGAATAAGTTATTAGGGATAAGTTTTGAGTTATATTTGTTAGGGAACACAGGATGTGCAGCGGCGAATATAAGTTTTATTTTTAAATTAGTCACGCGTGCGCGGTTACTTGGCGGGAGGTGCAACGCCCGCTCGCCCCCGTAAACAAAGCCAGACTGGAGTGGACGCGGAGGAGGGAACGCGTAGCGAGGCCCTCAGTGCAGACATAGAGCAAACATTTTAGAACAAACAGACAGGAGAGATCAAAAAAAGCTTCGTTCATATTTGTTTTGTTTGAACGTAAATACCTAAGCGTTGTCGCCAGATTTGTTTGCTTCGAAAATGGCCTTGGCTGTAACCGTGCGGTCGTAATGTGGAATTGACTATTTGACTCTTGCCTCCTTGGTGACAGAACTTTTTTTGTTTGTTTCTCTGTGGGCCAGTCTGTCTGCATTTATGTTTTCTTTATTCTTTTCACGATTTCTAACCGCTGCGTGGTGTAGTAGGAACTTAAGCGAGCACTGACTTTTGCGGCATTGTTATTGTGCTGTTCAGTAATAAATGGACCATTGAGTTCCTTCATTGAATAATTTTCTAATTACTGTAATGAAAGGGGGAGTCATCCAGTGCACTGTTGCTTCATGCCCTTCAAGGAAAACAAGTGGTGCATTTTGTATACCTGGAGGGATTTTTTTTTCAGAGTTGACTTCTCCCACTCTGGGTGGAGGGTGTGTCAGACTCTTACTGACTAAAACCCGCCCGCGTGACTCATTCTAACACTCCCGCAACCCTGGTTACCTGGTTACCCGACCCTGAGTCCTGCGTGGTGTATTCGTTACCTCAGTTAACATCAATTGGATAGGCACTATGCAGTACATTGCTCGGTGGACATCGATTATAATAGGCACTACGGTTTTCCTATACGTCAAAGCAGCAATGTACGGCAAAATGCCTATCAAATTGATGTCAACTGAGTTAGCGAATACGCCTGCTAGACGACATAATGTTTTTTGTAAGAGAAAACTTGAAACATGTAAGTAAGTAACTAAACCCAATTAATATCTTATAAATTGGATGGTACCTAACAAAAATGGTTCCAGGACTCCTGTAACTATACTCAGGAACTTTAAAATGATCTAAGTATATACAGAATGTTACAGAAAGGTGTAGGTCATGGGAACAACTTTCTTCATGGAAGGGACCTATACTCAATTTCCAAAAACATTATTATAGTACCTCCCATTCTAATTCAGCTGGTGATAACTTTGAACGGAAAGTATTTTTTTGTTTGGAATTTACTAATGACTAATGTAATGAATTCCATAAATAAACTTGTTCACAGTATTTAAAATATGACCACACCTTTACGTTCCGTTACACCCTGTACGTATAAAATATAAACACAAGGTGGACCTTTGATGTAGGTTATCGGCAATCGGGAACGCACAGGATTCTCAGTGCAAGAATCTCAGGACACGTCATTTTGAACTTATTTAGGAGAGGATGTCATTTTCTCTCATCGTCTATCTTTCTTCAGAGCATGATGATAATACAAACATCAGAACAGACAGACCATATTTTTTTGAGGGTTGGAAATAATCAGACGATATCTACTAAACAAAAAAAAATTTGACGTGTAAAAGTGTTGTTAAAACTTATTTGCAAAAAATAAAATCATATTACATTTATCATCTATCCCGCTCTGGCTCTGGGGTGGGTCCATGGATGGGTGACCATCTTGACAAACCGAGACTCCTCCGTGCCTCGTAAAGCTCGTTAAGCCGTTGGTCCCGGCCGTCAATCGTGGATATTTGACAGTCGTTACGGGTCGTCAGAAATTCGGGCTTGCGGACGGCGAGTAATGGGTAGCTCGCCGTCCGATCAGCACCAGCCCCGAGAGTCGACGGTGTGTAGTGTTCCACGCGCGCCTCAAAGAGTTGTCAGCAACAAGGACGGGGCCCGTCATGGCCGATGCCTGCCCGGGGGTTGAGGATAAATTCGAAACAGAGTTACCTCGCCCCTGGGCACTAAGGGCAGGAAGGAACAGGGGTGGGTTTTAGTCAGTAAGAGTCTGACACGCCCTCTCGCTCCACCCAGAGCGGTAGAAGTCATTGGATGATTTCCCACACCACAAAAAAAAAAACGGGTCGTCAGAAGCCCGAAAGTCTAACAACCAGTACCAAGGGGTATCGTATTACCCAGTAACTGGGTTGTGGAGGTCAGATAAGCAGTCCCTCCAAAATACTGGTAATCAGCAGCATCAGGTTACTGGAAGCCGACTCCAAGATAGTTGGGAAAAGGCTAGGCAGATTGATTTGATATTCCAGGGCCGCGAACAATCCCTCAATCCTGACAGACCATCCATCAGTACAGGCAGGTTTACCTACGTTCCTATCCATGGGAACCTACTCAGAATAAAGTATAGCAAACTAAAATCCAACCTGCGATTCTCGTAGTTAAAAACAAATATTCAAACATACTGGCAAAGGTGCCCCTCGTTAAAAAAAAAAAACAATAAAATAAATGTCTAAATATCCAATGTACGTCTAATATTTTTTGCATTCTGGTGAGGTACCAACAAATCTGACAATTGAGAATTAATTCTGATTGATTATGTCATTGATGATGCAATGCTTCTATATTTGGTTCTTATGAAGTCTAAAAACCAACATACAAGATTCTCAATCCAAGCAATTTGCTTAAATATTGAATAACTACAATTAGTTTTCAGAATGTTCAACACGGACAGAGAAATATACACCAGGAATAGGCATAGGTTAAGGGCAGACCAAAGAAAGATGGATGGATTTATACAGTAAGATAGACTAGGAATGACTAGAATTCACATCTGTG
Source organism: Polia nebulosa (assembly GCA_951329385.1). Classification (NCBI taxonomy): domain Eukaryota; kingdom Metazoa; phylum Arthropoda; class Insecta; order Lepidoptera; family Noctuidae; genus Polia; species Polia nebulosa. The sequence continues at coordinate 2,424,474 of OX589606.1, read as the reverse complement.
ATTACTGACATAACGGCAAATTAGTTATAGGTGTGATCCACGGGAGAAGATATGAAGACAAATCAAGTTTGATAATGCCTAAAGGCAGTGCCGGATTAAGAAGCATGGGAATAGCAAATTCTATCAAGGTCAATCTTTGTAAAACTTCCTTGACTTATTTTTCTCATAGGCCACGGGGCCTTTAGGTAGGCAGCGATGGGCCCATAGGCCCATTATCTTTATAGATAATCCAAAATTGGTTAGATTTGATATGCTATAGATATTTCGACCTGTTTTTGTACGTCCAAGCGGTGCCCCCCTGATGCGCGGGGCCTGAGCACTTGCTACTATTACTAAGTGGCTAATCCGGCACTGCTAAAGGCAGAAGAAGGTCACCATGATAATTAATTATTTAGCAATAAATCGTCATCTGATAGCATTTCATTCTTTCCCGAAATTACGATCAACTGTTCGTTGTTTGCTACACCTATTGTAAATAATTACTCCATTAGCGCTACGCTACACTCGCTCCGACGCTACTAATTTAATGAGTTCCTGAATTATTTATTTGACAATTGACAGTGAACGTTTTCAACCCTATCAGGAATTTAGCCAGGACTACACTAAACGCGTCCTGAATGCTGCCTGTTTCTGGTACATAATTATGAACTCATGCATTGGTAGTTTGGTACCTACTTTGTAGATCTTGGATTAATAATTCGAGATAATTTCAATCCATGCCACCGACTAAAGTATCGACTCTATGTTTTTGAATTTGTTGATTAGTCTTATAAAAAGGACCATAAAGTAACTATATTGGTTGCAATAGAATTTGAACTTAGTGTTGTATGGTAAATAATACCTACATAGTTGGTTGTATCATTTGAACTTAGTGTTGTATGGCAGATACCTACATAGTTGGTTGTATCAAAATTTGAACTTTGTGTTGTATGGCAGATACCTACATAGTTGGTTATATCAACATTTGAACTTAGTGTTATATGGCAGATATCTACATAGTTGGTTTATCAAAATTTGAACTTAGTGTTGTATGGCAGATACCTACATAGTTAGTTGTATCAAAATTTGAACTTATTGTTGTATGGCAGATACCTACATAGTTGGTTGTTTCAACATTTGAACTTAGTGTTGTATGACAGATACCTACATAGTTGGTTGTATCAACATTTGAACTTAGTGTTGTATGGCAGATACCTACATAGTTGGTTGTATCAACATTTGAACTTAGTGTTGTATGGCAGATACCTACATAGTTGGTTGTATCAACATTTGAACTTAGTGTTGTATGGCAGATACCTACATAGTTGGTTGTATCAACATTTGAACTTAGTGTTGTATGGCAGATACCTACATAGTTGGTTGTATCATTTGAACTTAGTGTTGTATGGCAGAGACCTACATAGTTGGTTGTATCAACATTTGAACTTAGTGTTGTATGACAGATACCTACATAGTTGGTTGTATCAACATTTGAACTTAGTGTTGTATGGCAAATACCTACATAGTTGGTTGTATCATTTGAACTTAGTGTTGTATGACAGATACCTACATAGTTGGTTACCTATATCAACATTTGAACTTAGTGTTGTATGGCGTGTGTTCTGGCGCGGAACTAGAGAGTATGCTCTCCCAGTAGTTTTGTGTAGACTAAAAATAAAAAGGAATCTTGATAGATTGTGTTTCTCGACAAGTGTTCTAATGTTTAAAAGAATGTCCTCAGAGTTTCTTTTCTGTCAGTTCTTCTCTGAGAGAACAATGCCTTGGAACTGGCAGGCCACATATTATGTGGTTTTAGTTTGTTAGCTTCAGATGACTGATCAACTCTTTTGCAATTCCACAAGTGTCTGTACATGGTTTAAATGAAATAAAACCCATGAGTTTCAGTCAAGTGTTGTGTTTAATTGAAGTTGAACCATCATTCATATCAACAATGAGAAATTGTACCGGAAGCACCTTAGTACGAGTGATCTGAGTAGTGATGCTTTGTGAATAATGCACTGAGGGTACTGTTGGGGCTGCCGTGGCGTTGCAGTGCATCAGGGATGTTTGCGGACACAAACATTGATGGTTTCGCCGCCATTATTAGGAAAAGATGTGCCTCTCTGATGACGCGTGTTCGCGGCAGTACCAACACTATTGTCAGTGTGTTCGCAGATCGGTGGGATTCTCCGTTGATGCAGAGGTGGATGCAGCTCCACGCTGATGTGTAGCTGTATGTTTTAGCTATAATATGTCTGTACCTACTAACACTAGTTTTTTAAGCAATTTGTTACTAACCCTATGGACTTAGTCTGAAATTAAAATTTTTATTATTTTATTATTATAGTTGGTTGTATCATTTGAACTTAGTGTTGTATGGCAGATACCTACATAGTTGGTTGTACCAAATTTTAATTTAGTGTTGTACGGCAGATACCTACATAGTTGGTTTATCAAAATTTGAACTTAGTGTTGTATGGCAGATACCTGATGTATCAAAATTTTAACTTAGTGTTGTATGACAGATACCTGCATCACAGTATAAATATCTCGGGCTAACAGCCCGCGCCTTACAAGTTGTAGGTCGTGAGTTTAAACCCAGGCAGGCGCTTTACTTTGTGTAAATTATTTCATCACCACTTTTTTTTTTGCTTTCAAAACGGTGAAGGAAATCATCGTGAGGAAACCAGCATGTCCTGTAACCAAAAATTCGGAGACATGTGACATCCACCAACCCGTACTGGGCCGGCAAGTTGGATTACGTCCCATACCCTCGCACAGAGAAGAAGCCTGTGCCCCAGACGTGGGGACATGATGATGATATAAAATAGCTGTGGTTTTATAAATGATTGATGTTTAGAGCTTCCGTTAGGACAGAATTTTGTGTCCAGAATTTAAATTGAAATGAAATGACTAGCATACCAAATGTTGAATCTGGATTCCAATTCCGAATAATTATTGATGGATAGGAGAACCACCAAAACCTGGGTACGATGGTATTTCTATCTAGATCTACCTGCACATTTCTGCATAAATCGTTGGTAAGAAAGTACCTACGCTATAAACTATATAAGTTTTTAACCGACTTTCGAAAAAGGAGGCGGTTCTATGTTCGACTGTATGTATGCTTTTTTTTATTATTTATGTCCGCCGATTTCTCCTTTAGTTGTGGACCGATTTTCAAAATTCTTATTTTATCCGAAACAATATACTCCCGAGGTGGTCCCATATAAATTTTATCGAAATTGCTTCAGCGCTTTTTGAGAAACTGAAAAAAAAGGAAAAATACGTATACCTTGATGACGTTTTGGTGTTCTCCAAATATTTAAATTCCACGTTCCATGTTATTGCGGTTTTTAATGCTGGGGTATAACAACTAAAAAGTGAAAAATAAAAAACTTTTTTACAAAAAAACAAACGACTTCCAAAAAAAAATTCACTAAAAATTTAAAAATAACTTTAATTTCGGAAGTCGGTGTCAAATAACGATTAAGTATGTAAAATACAAACACCGACTTCCGAAATTAAAGTTATTTTTTAATTTTTAGTGTATTTTTTTTTTGAAGTCGGCTGTTTTTTGCTCCATTTATTTTCATTTAAATTTTCAATGCACTCATAGTTGTTCGGAATTGAGTAGGTAGGTACCTATTATCAGTAAAGAACGAGTCATATAGAACCTTCTTTATGGTTAGGGGGCTAGTAGAGTTAGGGGTCTATTAGGGTTAGGGGCCAAAGTTAAAAAAGGAAATAGAAATGTAGAGCTTTCATTACATAATACTTAATTTAAGTTCAAAATTAAATTTTTAATTCAGAAATTGGGGAATCTCTTTCATAATGATACCCCACATGCCCTAGTAGCCCCACTGCTTATTTTTAAGATCCCCTTTTAGTCCCTGTTGCAAAGAAAAGTATGTATATTTTTATTTCTTACTAATTTGCAAAATAGTTGGGTCGTCATCTAAAACTATCTCCCAAATTCAAATTGATAGCATTAGGAGTTCTTGAGATATACAGCTGTGACAGACGGACAGATAGACTGAGTCGCACCTCTTTTTACCTTTTTGGTACGGAACCCTAAAAGGAAAGAGAAATGTACAGCTTTCATGACATATTACTTAATTGAAATTCTTAATTCAGAAATAAAAAGCAACTCCAATCGAATAGTATCCATACCTAAAAATATAACATTATATATAATTAGGTACCTATAATACACATAAAAGTAACTCTGTGTGTCTGTTACTTCTCGGATTTGGATACATTTTGACATTCACGCAGGCGAAACCGCTGGCAGAAGTTGACAATATTCAAATGAAAAGCTTTTTTTTTTTTTTTTTTTTTTTTTTTTTGTGTGACGTCTTGCAGGTCAGCCTAGGAGGCTGTCGTCTGCTTAACCGAGCTTGCCTGTGAAGGCTCTAAATTATTAAAGCCTCCAGCCAGGACAAATGAAAAGCGAAGCGAAGGAAGGAGAAGGACATTTTACAAATCTTTATTGAAGTCGAAATCAACAAAAATAATAAAAGCGAGTCCTAATCTCCGTAAGTGTTTTGTTTCTATTAGAAGGAAAGAGGAGAGAAGAACACTGATTGTTATGGCCGAAGTTTCGTCTGTCTGGACTGTTTTCATCGTTGTTTTTCTTACGGCTGAACACAAGACCCAGTGTTGGCGCTCAGTCGGCATTGTATTGGTTAATTGCTACTCATTTTGTAGTAATTTTACGTAAACTAATCTTACGAAGTGGCAAAATTGATTGTTTTTATCCGACGGCCGACTGCCACAGAAGGAGTATGTATGCTTATTGTTTTGGCACTTCCTATAGCCTGAATGGTTGGATTTGGATAGATTAAATTAAATGAATTATCATTAGATAATCGTCTTGAGCGCCGAAGTGACTTAAGCTATATAAATTTTGAAAAAGGAACAAGATGGCGGCCGCTGCTAGGTAGGTAAGTGACATCGTATTTTTTTAAACAGTCATGTTTAAAAGGCACTGGAACGCAAAGGACAAGTGAAGGAGCATGGATGGATTTTAGTCAGTAAGAGACATCCCTCCCGCTCCACCCAGAGCGGTAAGTTATTTGATGATTTCTCACCCAAAAAAAAAATGCGTAGGTATAATAGACTACTTTTTATTAATAATAATGCCCTTTTATTCTGAATTATTTTTGGTTTTTACAGTTTGTTATTTAAAGTAAGTCTCTCAATTCAGCATGCCTCTTGACAAAGGCCTCCTCTAGCAATTTCCATTGCGATCTATCACGAGCCACTCTCCTCCAGTTAGGACCCGCTGTAAGCTTCAGCTCGTCCTCCCATCTCCTTTTCTGTTTTCCTCTGCTCCGTTCCTTACTTTTTACTACTTTTTATTACACAAACATAAACCTACACGGTTTCTGTGTGGTGTGCCAGGGTACGTTAGTACTATTATTTATTCTGTGGCCAGGGGAACAAAGTCGCGGGAAAAAGCGAATCTAAGTATTGTTAATCAGCCTTTTAATGTCACCACTACCGGGGCACAGGCCACCTCCCTGTGAGAGGGTATGAGCCGTAATCCATCACGCGGGTCCAATACGGGTTGGTGGATGTAACATGTCTTCAAATTATTGGTTCTAGGACATGCCGTTTCCTCACGATGTTTTCCTTCACCGTTTTGAGAGCAGTGGTGATGAAATAATTTACACAAAGTAAAGCGCCTGCCTGAGTTTGAACTCCGGGTCCTGGGCCCTGGCACAGCACCACTGGCACCCACCCGTGTTCCTTCAGTTGAAGGAGTGTTCCTTCGGGTGGTTTTTAATCAGTAAGAGTCTGACACAACATCCCGCTTCACCTGGAGCCGGAGAAGTTATTTGATGATTACAATTAGCCACTAGGAGTGGGATGACTACCAAAATGACGTCATTATTCGTGTCTTCGTCGCCGCTCGGCAGATGTTTCTGTTCCAGCCATAATTTTAATTTAACTGTCTCCATCACCAAGAACATTATTAAAATTGACAAAAAAAAAGAACAAAATATGAACAGGATACAATTCCATCGCAGCTTTTCTGCACATGGCGACGCTTAATATTGTATTACATTTCTTTACTTTAATTAAGAGTTCTCTTACACGGCGACCAATGGAATAAATAAATAAAGAAACGATAAGCTCGGTAACTTGCACGCTTGTGCAACTTGTTTTGTCTCTTTATCGCTCAGCGCTGCAGCGAAATACCTAATAATGCTGAGATGAAAACTACTTACTAGATATCTAAGAATTTTCTGAAGGTGGAGTGGTGGAGTGGTGGATCTTGGCATAGAAGGATCAATAACACTACGAGTACATAATATTATAAAACACACTATACATAATATAAAGCAAAGTCTGTCTATTGGTCTGTTCGCGATAAACTCAAAAAATACTGAACGGATTTTCATGCGGTTTTGACCACTAGACAAAACGATTCATGAGGCAGGTTTAGGTGTATAATTTGTACGAATGCAAAGCTGGGGCGAGTTGCTAGTATAACTTTAGATGTGTCACGATAAGGAGGGACGGAGTGGAGTTTTTTTTTTTGTGGGTTGGGAAATCATCCAATGACTTTTCCCGCTCTGGATGGAGCGGGAGGGCGCGTCAGACTCTTACTGACTAAAACCCACCCTGTTCCTTCCCTGCCTGAGTGCCCAGGGGTGCGGTAACTCATTTTCAGAATTTATCCGCTACCCCTAGGCATGCAGGCACTGGCCACGATGGGCCCCGTCAGTGGTGGCTGACACTCATCTCTTTGAGGCGCGCGTAGAACACTACGCGCCGTCGACTCACGGGACTGGACTAAGGGCTCTCACACAAACACGATACGACGTCGCGTCGTACAACGATGCGGCGTCAGGACTCAAAATGTTTCGTATCTAAAGTAGTAAGCAAAAGTGTCATAAACGGCCGTTTTTGTTACTTTTGCTTACTACTTTAGAAACGAAACATTTTGAGTCCTGTGTGACTAAAAGGAGGTTCTGATTTCGTCTCTATATTTTTTTTCAAACGACGAAACGACGTCGTATCGTGTTTATGTGTGGGAGCCCTAAGACACACAGAAAACACACGACGAATAATGAAACGTATATTTTTCAATATTTACCGAAGGCTATATTATATGAAGCACTCATTAAACGTAAGCACGTACACCATACACTGTGACTAGGTACCTACATAGATCGTTAATTCTGTTATTTTATATTATTATCAGGACACATGCCTGAATCTGCCTGCTTATAAAACTACACAACTGGTAACTGTAATTTGCTGAAGAGTCGGAAAATGATAAGGAGGAGCTTATTCTAGCTCGGCAGCTGAATATGAACTGATTCCTGTGAAGCCCTGCGACTCACTGGTGAGTCGGACAAAAAAAAAAAATATTATAGAGAAGAAAAAAAAAAATAATCGGCTGTCAACCCGGGTTGTCGTCGGGGTTCAATTTGACAACCCGGATTTGGCCGCGGGGGTTGAAGGGAATGAAAAAATAAGAGTCTTACACAGAGAAGGCAAGTTATATTTGAATTTGAATTTAAAAACTAGATACAAAATAACTTGATTAGGAATAGAGGTCAGAACCAACATGATGAGAGACTAAAAACAGACAAAAACGTGTGCAGGCAACCGCCGTCAGTAACGAAGTTCCTCACCTATATGCCTGCTCGTGCTCATAGAAAGATTGCCTATGCACTGAGAGAAAGAGATGAGACGTATGGAGACGGCCGTATAACGCAAACACCTTACGTGACGTTATATGTCCCCCGAATTAGACCTACCGCAGAACTTCGTTCCAAAAACATAACATTCATTGCCAACTGTATCGAACTCATCCCGCATTCTGAAACATGATATTGGTTACGATACAATTCATAATAATCAGAATCATGAAAGCGAGCGCTAATTAATAGAGCAGACAATACAATTCCCAGTAATAATTAATTAAAGAAATACTACATACCGAGCTATAAATACGGCTCATCATCACTAGCGTCTAGCGGAACACAGCGCTTCAACATGATTTATGTGACTGTTTTATGGAAAATCAATAGCTGTACGGCTGTCTGACTCTTGCCGAGCTGTGAAATCTGCGATTTTCTACATACCGAGCTATAAATACGGCTCATCATCACTAGCGTCTAGTGGAACACAGCGCTTCAACATGATTTATATGACTGTTTTATGAAAAATCAATAGCTGTACAGCGGCTGTCTGACTCTAGTCGAGCTGTGAAATCTGTCATTTTTTATCTGTGTATTTTGTTTCCCGCGTTTTTCTTTTTATAGCCTCTTTGTAAAAGCTTAGGAAATGCACAAATGGGCAGTTTATTGTTGTCATGGGTGATGTTTATTTTATGGGTTACCTATTAGGTCGGTCGTTTAGGGTTCGATGCCGCGCAGATACCTTATCTCTGCCTGGGTCGCCGTGGAGTGTTCGAAAGAGTTACCATGGCCCTGAATAACAAACGGCAACTGAAGGAACACGAGTGGGTTTTAGCCAGTAAGAGTCTAACATGGCCTCCCGTTTCACCCAGGAGCGGGAGAAGTCATTGGATGATTTCCCACTCTCAAGAAAAAATAAAGGATAAGTACAATATCTAACTACCTAGCTAATGAAATAACGCTTAATACAATACAATTCGTCTGGCTAGGTTCCCTAAAATCCTGAAAAAGGTAAGGTCGTGTACGAATGTGAAAGCTGGAGACAGATGAGCTTGTTGTGGTCACGCTCCGAGTTCGTCGAAAGTTAAAAAAATAAATTATTATTTTCAGGTACACACCACATACAAGATGCTGTTGCTACTGGAATTGCAAAGCTGCTACTACGGAGAAAACTGAGCAGAGATTCTTGTGTCCAGCTGTCAGGGATAGCATAAAATGCACTTTGTTTGTTTGTGATCAGGTTTGACAGCTGTTTTATGACAACTAAAGTTAGCATTTTGTTAAACTCATTAGTCTTAGGCATAAATAATATCAATTTAAAAAAAACGGTTACACATAAGTTAGAGCAATTCTATAGCAGTATAAAAAAAATAATGAACGAATGATCAAACGTCACTGTGGATTTTGGCGGGATTTTCTCGAGTGTAGTTCAGTGACTGTTTTAATTATTCGTTTATTGATTCCTAGTGGATATTGTGGTGTAAAATTGATGTAGTTTTGTGTCTCAAGTGTCTACGCAAATGAACAATATGTGGAATCATTGAAACAGGCGCGACCTCGGTAAAATGGAGCTGAGAATTTTATTGTAGCATTGACTACCTCAACGAAGTTTACCGAGAAGGCTGACTCGACACATTTGTTACCAAATACTGCAAAACATTAGAATGTGTTACATCTGCATGAAAAAAAAAATAGAAATACACTACGTAAGACTAGGCAATATGGTCAAAAGACTTTAGCCTTTCCTTCGGAGTAAATGTAGAAAAGATTTTTTTTTATTGGAACGAAGTTCCTTATCGCGCGTTGTGAAAGGGGGCTAGACGGAAAAAAATTCTTACGAAAAGTTGTCACGACACTTTTTGATAAAGTAAAAAAAATAAAATTTTATTACAATTACTTTTGTTATATTTGTTGTTATTGCTAAAGAGTTGAGTTGAGTTGAGCTGAGCTGAGTTGAGCTGAGCTGAGCTTATCTGATGTGAGCTGAGCTGCGATGAGATGAGATGAGATGATGAAGTATAACTTCTTACGTGCGTGCGTGTGTGCGTAGTTAATAATAAAAAAAATATTATAAATTAAAAAAAATAAAATTATATTACAATTCCTTCACTAATTAATCGAAAGGAACTTCGTTCCATCCGGGTGTCCCTTGACACCTCTCAAGTTTTTTTTATTATCCCTGAAGGGAAGGCGAAAGTCTTTTGACCATATTGCCTAGGCTTACGTAGTGTATTTATACTTTTTTTCCACTAGAATGCAGATGTAACACATTCTAATTGCGGGATTTTGTCGAGTGAAGTTCAGTGGCTGTTTTAATTATTCGTTTATTGATTCCTAGTGGATATTGTGATGTATAATTGGTGTAGTTTTGTGTCTCAAGTGTCAACGCAAATGGACAATAAGTGGAATCCTTGAAATAGGCGCGATCTCGGAAAAATGGAGCTGAGAATTTTATTGTAGTATTGACTACCTCAGCGAAGTTTGCCGAGAAGGCTGACTCGACACATTTGTTGCCAAATACTGCAAAAAACATTAGAATGCGTTTCATCTGCATTCTAATAGAAAAAAAAGTATAATTATACTACGTAAGACTAGGCAATAAGATCAAAAGACTTTCGCCTTCCCTTCGGGGATAATAAAATAAAATTTTAAAAAAATGTGTCAAGTTGACGTGTGACGTGTGACAGCCGGTAAAATCAAAACAAAAACGCCGGAGAAGAATCAGAATTTGAAATTATACACACACTTGCTTATCCAATTTACTTTCGACATTGGCAGAATAGTCGACATCGGCTCTACTTGCCATCAACAAAAAATAGAATAGAATAGAAAACATGAAAACCTGTAATGAAAACAATTCAAACAAATAACAATGCATTTGCATTACCTACATTTCAACAGTTGTTATAAATGTTTACGCAAAATGTAAAGGTAGTGGGTATTTTTATGATATATCTGGAAACATAGACGATTCTCGAGACTCAAGGAAAAGAACGCCTAGTTACTAACGGTTTGTAGTTTGTACTTCATTCTTATCGTTAGTTGATTACCAGCTTGGTGCCAGCAGTTTGGTGGCATGCAGGGTTATCAACTACACTACACTACCTACTCATGTAGGTATAGGTATGACGAGATCACGTGTCGGTCAAAGAATTTGGTTCTAGAGTTTGGTTTTAGCTTAGATAGAAAGAATATTCTTTATTATTGTTATGTCGTGGGATTTGATGGGCAGGCCTCTTCAATGATGATTGACGACATTTATTTATGTTTTACATGAATATCGAATTTAAAAGATAATCTTAAGGATGATACTGACTACCATCTTTTCCTATCGACGACCGAAGGCGAACAGATTAATGGAACTGCTCTGTCAGTTTCCATTTGGTGGTGACCAGTCAGCGCTGCACTCGCTCTCATCTATTGTTGAGCCTTCGTGTACTCAATGCTATGAGGTGCAGTATCATGCACTGCTGCCTCTGCGCTAATAGATGGCTTTAACGATATTGTTCACTGAAATTGTAACACTACTCTGTCAGTATTCTTAATTGCATAGGTACAATGGGGATTCGGATTAGACGAATCTCTTAACTTGTTATTTCCAATATACAAACAAATGGCATTAAGAGGAGCTTGTGGCTAAAGTAATTACAGCCGCACGGATCGATCCATCAGGTTAAGCTACGCTTGCCGGGGTTGGTCCATGGATGGGTGACCATATTTACATACCGAGACTCCTCCGTGCCTCGGAAAGCATGTTAAGCCATTGGTCCCGGCTGTCAATCTTGGATCTTTGACAGTCGCTACGGGTCGTCAGAAGCCCGAAAGTCTGACAACCAGTCTTACTAAGGGGTATCGTATTACCCAGTTACTGGGTTGTGGAGGTCAGATAGGCAGTCGCTCCATGTAAAATATTGGTATTCAGCTGCATCCGGTTAGACTGGAAGCCAACCCCAAGATAGTTGGGAAAAGGCTAGGCAGAATACACAAATGGCGTTAAGAAATCCTGATCAAAGTTTTGTTTCTATTCACCGATGCGTTCCTATTCATCCCGTTTGATGGTTGTTAGTTGGTAAGTAGCACTAATATGTTTTAGCACAGGTCCAGATCCACAATTTTTCTGAAGACTACATAACTGTTCAAGGTTTTATAGCATATTAGCTTCTGCCAGCTGTTTTTCCCGCCTGAAAAGTACTTCCCCCACTATAAATGGTAGCCTATGTGCTATTCCAAACTATAATCTGTCTCTGTGCCAAATTTCATCATTTTTTTTTTATTGTTTATAGGCACGCGTTTGATCACTATCTCACCTGAGCCTTTAGACAAAATTCTTTTCTGTTAACGCTAACGCTTCGTGCAAAATGTATGGCAAAGACATTACTGGGCATGAGTCACGTGACAGTTCTCTGTCTAACGCTTCGTGCAAAACGTCATTGCCATATATTTTGCACAAAGCGTTAGCGTTAACAGTGAACATCCATCCATCCCCCACCCCACCCACCTCATTTTAGTCTTACAAGTGCTAATGGTTTATGAACTCTCAGCTGCAAAATGGAGTCAAATTCTGACAGTGATGTTAGCATTCCCAATGTGCTTGAGAACAATGATGAAAATAACTTCAGTACATCAGAAAGCCTAGAATCAGTACAGCTGGATGAGGGTAAGTATTTTGTTTGTTTGGGGCAAAATCTACACCATATTAGAATTAAAATCCAATCTAAGTTTTATACTACTAAATATAAAATTATTTAGTTTTTTTTATATATTTTTTCCGTCTATAAAATTAAACATAGATTCCCTCATTTCGATATGTGCTTGTGCACATTATAAAGACTGACTGTATAAAACATAAAGTGACTAAGAAAATATGTTTTGTTCGGTCCACCTGTAGTGGTGGATCTAGCTAGCAGTGACGGCAGCAGCAGTCCAGACATTGAGATGGTATCCGTAGTTAATAGAGTGAAGCACAAGACCGCAGGTGGGTTTAGCTTATTCTTCTGAAATCTATTTGATGGTGTAGTATCCATATCTATGTAATAACTTCAAAACCATAATTTTACAGGAGGCCAAACAAACAATTCATTTCTATAGTTTTTAACATTTGAATCAAAAAGTTACATTTTAAAATAGCCGGAACTTGCTCAAATAAAACGTATTTTTCGCCCTGCAAAATCATGGTTTTGTAGTTATTAGATATTGATACTTACTACACCATCAATATAAATTATAATAACGGGTCAAGATCGAGTCGGACTCACACACGAAGGGTTTCATACCATAAGCTGAAAAAATCACGTTTCTTGTATGTATATTATTTTTATTATTTGTTGGTATGGTGGCAACAGAAATACACATTCTGTGAAAATTTCAACTGTCTTCCTATTAGGGATCATACGACATAGTACAGCCCGCTTACAGACAGACGGATGGACAGGTGAGGCTTAGTAATAGGGTCCCGTTGGTTACCCTTCGGGTACGGAACCCTAAATAATGAATGGTTTAATGTGTTGCTAAGCGCAAAACTTAAGAAGGACTGCACCTATTTGGCTAATTATTTTTTTGTTGTGTTTGTAATTGTCAGGGCAAGGTTTGTATGAACGAAAATTTTGGAAATTCGAAAAATAATATTACACCCGTGCGTCTGGGGCACCCTCGCTAGTAATTTACATTGTGCAATGCTAAAAAAGCCTCAAGAATTATATAGGTACTTTTGTAGGTACAGTCAGCAAATTCAAATTCAAATTCAAATTCATTTATTTACCAGAATGTAGGTTTACAAAGTATGATCTTAAATCTATGATGGCCCCTTTACATTCTACCATTAAATATGGTGTGTAAATATTTTAATTTAAGAAAAAAGACAGTAACAACATAAAAGACCTCATGCATTAGGATGTTTAAGGAACAAATCAATTAATTGATGTCAGAGTTATACTATATACATATGTCAGTTCAAGAGATAAAATTTTAATGTACAGTCAATTAAAAAATATTATTATAAATTATTGTAAATTGTAATATTGATAATGTCATAAATATTATAAAATCTGTGTTGATTCAGTACATTTTGAACATTAATTAATTATTAAGGTATATAACAATATTTTAATTCTAACAATATTCTAAGTATATTTCAGTTTCTTTCTCCGCGATCTGACATGTATTCGTTGAGATCGTAAAAGCATTTTTCTTTTAACCATTGTGTTAACTTTTTTTTAAACATGGTCAAAGTTAGATCTTTAAAGGCGTCCGGTAATTTGTTATATACCTTTACAGCATTTATGTACGAGTTCCTTTTATACAATTCGAGCCTGCCTTGCGGTACACAGAGCTCATGATTAAATTTATTTTTATTTCTAGGAGCTACATTGCGCTTGGTTACATCTTTGTGTTTTATAAAATATTTCGGATGTTGTTGTACAAATAGGCATAATTCTCTAATGTACACATACATGGCAATGGTAGAACATTGTACTTTTTAAACAAGGGCTTACAGCTATCCGTATACCTGGCCCCACATATTGCACGCACACATTTTTTTTGTACTCTGAACACTTTAATAATATCTACCGAATTACCCCACAACAAGAGACCATAAGCGAGTACGGACGAAACGTAACCGTGATATGCACAAAGAGCTGCTTCCGTTGATACCGTAAGTCTTAATCTTTTTATTGCGTAGGCAAATCTGTCGAGTTTATCGCAAACGTATTCGACGTGTGCTTTCCAATCACAATTTTGATCCAAATTTATACCCAGAAATTTGGTTCTTGCAACCTGTTCGATGATAGTATCATTATATTTAACATTTAACGTCAATGGCTTTCTTCTATGCGTTTGAAATTGGGTTCTTGCAACCTGTTCGATGATAGTATCATTATATTTAACATTTAACGTCAATGGCTTTCTTCTATGCGTTTGAAATTTGGTTCTTGCAACCTGTTCGATGATAGTATCATTATATTTAACATTTAACGTCAATGGCTTTCTTCTATGCGTTTGAAATTTGGTTCTTGCAACCTGTTCGATGATAGTATCATTATATTTAACATTTAACGTCAATGGCTTTCTTCTATGCGTTTGAAATTTGGTTCTTGCAACCTGTTCGATGATAGTATCATTATATTTAACATTTAACGTCAATGGCTTTCTTCTATGCGTTTGAAATTTGGTTCTTGCAACCTGTTCGATGATAGTATCATTATATTTAACATTTAACGTCAATGGCTTTCTTCTCTGCGTTTGAAATTGAATCATTTTAGTTTTCTCCATATTAATTTTTAAGTTGTTAGAATGTAACCAGTGTATTATGTTGTTTATTGCGTTGTTTATTTCTAGTTCATATACATCTAGGTTTTCACCTTTCACAATGAGGGTCGTGTCATCAGCAAACAAGATTGTGTTATGGCAAGTGATATTTGGGAGATCATTAATATATATTAGGAACAAGAAAGCTGCCAATACAGTGCCTTGTGGCACTCCAAAATTATTTTGTTGATAATTACTTCTGTATAACATCTTTTTTTTGCTACTATTGATTTTAGCGATTTCCACACATTGTTTTCTGCGACTTAGGTAGTTTCTCAGCCAGTCATTCGCTTTGCCTCTTATTCCATATTTTTCTAACTTGAATAAGAGCAACTTGTGGTCCACAAAATCGAACGCCTTACTCATGTCTAGGAAAATCGCAGCAATTGGTAATCCCTCATTTATAGCCTGGGTGACAATTTTGATCAAATTAAAACATGCTAAAGAAGTAGTACTATTCCGTCTAAACCCATATTGCTCATCTTTTAGAAGACGATGACTTGTTGTAAAATCTTGAAGCCTTCTCAACATGATTTTTTCGAAGATTTTAGACATAACTGGTATCAGTGTCACTGGTCTATAATTATTCATGTCGGATTTTTCTCCTTTTTTCAGAAGTGGCTTAACTATTGATTTTTTCAATATATGTGGAAAGGTCCCTTCCTCAAACGATAAGTTTATTAAATAACACAGCGGTTGACATATGTATGGTGCGCATAATTTAATTACATTGGTTGTTATGTCATCTGCTCCTGCTGCATTTGTGTTGTTAAGATTATTAATTACTCGAAATACTTCCATCGCATCAGTAGGTTTAAGAAATATTGTATGCTCGTTATTAGTATCGATAGTTTTGTTTATCTCGTCTTTATTATATTTAAAATTGTTGCTATTTGTCAATTGTATATAAAATTCATTAAATTTGTCACTTATATCTTTAGGGTCTTCATATGTCCGATTATTGTAGATTATTTTGTCAATTTTTGTTATCGTACTAATGTCCCCGATATTTTCATTAATGACTTTCCATGTGGCTCTACATTTATTTTTATTGGTGTCAATATATTTCTTACTTTGCAGTTGTTTAGATTTATATATGCACTTTTTGAGTATGTAGCTGTATGATTTATATTGTTTATTTGACTTTTTCCTGTTTATTTTATTGTGTTGTTGGTTAAGATAGAGATACCGTTTTCTTATACATGATCTTTTTATTCCCTTCGTTAGCCATCTATGGTTCCCTTTTTTAGTTGACCTCTTTATTGCATTTATTGGGAAGCACAGATTGAAAAATAATTTAAATAGACCATGAAATTCGTTGAAAGCTTCTTGCAAGTTATTTTTTTCGTATACATCTGAAAAGGTAAGAGATGACATACAACTGTAGAACTTGTCCATGTTTTCTCCACTAAAATCTCTGACATTTTCATACCAGCTGTATATTTCGAACGATTTAGTGGTTTTTAACGATAGTGTTTGTCCCGTTTCATGGTCAGACAAGGCGAGGTGATGTACCTCCGCTTTAACTTGCTTGATGTTGCTTGCCAACTGATCAAGACATGACAATTTCCGCGTTGGTGTTTTGATATGCCATTCCATATTAAAATTCTTTAAAATACACTTCAATTTTTCGCTAGTCTTGTTTTTCTTTAAGAAGTCCAAGTTCCAGTCACCACAAATAATAATTTTTCTATGTGTCCTAGTAAGTCTTAGTAATAACTGTTCTAGTCTATCAAGAAATATTTGTGGGTTGCTATCAGGAATTCTATATAAACAAATAATCATAATCTTATTAATTTCTACTCCACAATATTCAAAATTAAATTTACATGTTAAATCATTAATATTAGTCAAAGTTTTAAATTTTATATTATTATTTATCAGTATGCATACTCCTCCTCGTTTTTTGTCACGTGAATATGATGCAACTAATTTGTAACCTGAAATTTTCAAAAGCATTTCTGTACCTTTTTTCATGAAAGTTTCTGTCAAACACACCACATCTATTCTTGTACCATTTTGCGAAAGCTCGTGGATCGCAAATGTTAATTTCTCAGTTTTGCTTATTGCACCGGCAATGTTCTGGTGAAATATTCTAAAATTGAAGTCCGGATTAGGGGCGAAAACACTTGCCCGCTTGTGAAGGCAACAGTGTATCCGATTTTTTAATTAAGTTACATGTTGTAGATTTTTTAAAATAATAAGGTATGGTTCCCTTCCTGTGCGCATCAATGGCTATCACCTGCAGTTTGCTCAGAGTCATAGATGCAGAACAATCATTATTATTAACCCATGAATGTATATTTTTAGATGGAAAGTAAAATGGAATTGTGCCCTTCTTAGGAGTAAATGTGTTGTCTAATCTAGTCTTGTTCTTTAATAACCTAATATTTTTAAAACACAAAAATGTTTTGTCATACCAATTTGAGCAAAACGAACATGTATTCAGCAACCTGCATAGACTGAATTTACTCGGTTTTTTTTTTTTTTGTAAATGTTCTGTGCTGTTATTCCTGTGTCTGAGAATATGTAAAAAAAATACCCAGAAAAGAAAGTTCATCTGTAATGAGATAATTCATGTTAGTGGGCTGTATCTCATGAGATACAGCCCACTAACATGAAATGTAAGCTGACAGACAGACGGACGGATGGACAGACGGACAGCAGAGGCTTAGTAATAGGGTCCCGTTGGTTACCCTCCGGGCACGGAACCCTAAAATGACAAAGATAAAACGCATCAAAGTTCAGGAGTGTGGGCTTGTTACGTCACTTCGTGGTAAAAGTTACCACGGCGTGATGTCAGGCAAAATTTTAGTCATTTGTTTTTTCGACGTGACAAAAGAAGAAATACGTGTCCTTTATTTTTTAACCGACTTCAAAAAGGAGGAGGCTATCAATTCGGATGTTGTTATATTTGAATGTTTATATATTTTTTTGTTTTTTTTTTTCGGTAATGTTACTGATGGACCAATTAGTTTTTATTAGGAAACTACCCTTTTCTTTTTCCTATTATTGACATACTTAAATATAATATAGTTTATTTTACAATTATATAAAACAAAGTGACTAAGAAAATATGTTTTGTTCGGTCCACCTGTAGTGGTGGATCTAGCTAGCAGTGACGGCAGCAGCAGTCCAGACATTGAGATGGTATCCGTAGTTAATAGAGTGAAGCACAAGACCGCAGGTGGGTTTAGCTTATTCTTCTGAAATCTATTTGATGGTGTAGTATCCATAACTATGTAATAACATCAAAACTATAATTTTACAGGAGGCCAAACAAACGATTCGTTTCTATAGTTTTTAACATTTGAATCAAAAAGTTACATTTTAAAATAGCCGGAACTTGCTCAAATAAAACGTATTTTTCGCCCTGCAAAATCAGGGTTTTGTAGTTATTAGATATTGATAGTTACTACACCATCAATATAAATTATAATAACGGGTCAAGAGCGAGTCGGACTCACACACGAAGGGTTTCGTACCATAAGCTGAAAAAATCACGTTTCTTGTATGTATATTATTTTTATTATTTGTTGGTCCTATAGTGGCAACAGAAATACACATTCTGTGAAAATTTCAACTGTCTTCCTATTAGGGATCATACGACATAGTACAGCCCGCTTACAGACAGACGGATGGACAGCTGAGGCTTAGTAATAGGGTCCCGTTGGTTACCCTTCGGGCACGGAACCCTAAATAATGAATGGTTAAATGTGTTGCTAAGCGCAAAACTCAAGAAGGACTGCACCTATTTGGCTAATTATTTTTTTGTTGTGTTTGTGAATTGTCAGGGCAAGGTTTGTATGAACGAAAATTTTGGAAATTCGAAAAATAATATTACACCCGTGCGTCTGGGGCACCCTCGCTAGTAATTTACATTGTGCAATGCTAAAAAAGCCTCAAGAATTATATAGGTACTTTTGTAGGTACAGTCAGCAAAACGAACATGTATTCAGCAACCTGCATAGACTGAATTTACTCGGTTTTTTTTTTTTGTAAATGTTCTGTGCTGTTATTCCTGTGTGTCTGAGAATATGTGAAAAAAATACCCAGAAAAGAAAGTTCATCTGTAATGAGAATTTTCATGATCAGGCACTTTATCATCATCTGCCTAGGCTTGTTTTGAACTGTATCATACATAACATTTTAGGTAGCCTAAAAGGCAAAGGTAAGGAGACGTCAAATGCAGCATTAGAGAGAGAAACTAAGAAGCAGAAGTTGGCAGAAGAGAAGTTGGCTAAGAAGGCAGCAGCCGAAAAGAACAAGATTTATAAATCTGGAGAGTGTATGAAGGTAATAAGTAGCCAGCTGTTGCCTAGTCCATGATTTTATTGGCTGTTTTTTTTTCACTATTTGCAATCGGTCTTCAGACCATAAGCGAATTCGTTCTGATGTTTAACTTTACATTTTAGTCCCAGTTAATCCTTTCTACGGATATTTCTGAGTGGTCCTAAATTCGATTAAGCAAAGTAATATTTGTCCATGTCTAAATAAATTAACCATTGGTGCCGATTCTGTTATGCACAAACTAAACTTAATTTAGGCTATTACTATCTTTTTCTCTCTAATAAAACAAGAAAGAGACGGACGTAAATTAGAGCTGTCAAATTTAGTTGAACCAATATTACCATACAAATTTAGGGTACAGGTAAAGACATGTCGACTGTCGACAGGTAAAACACGGTAGAGCGCAAGGCGTAAACTAGTTTGACATCTTAGTTCATAGCTATAGCCGTCCTTGTCTCACACTGCCTTTTAGTAAAAGATAGCGATTCTCTAATTTTAGTTTAGATATTTAACAAGAGAATCGGCACCAATGCCAATCTAATTTAAACCTTGCTAAACAAACTCTCTTATTCCTGCCAACTCTCTGAACTTAAACCAAGAACTGACACAACACTGGCCAAAGGGTCTATATTTTTTATTAATACTTTTTTATTAGCTTCACCTGTATATAAATAACTATGTAAACAAATCTTAGAAGTTAAATTGGACCCACTGCCCGGTTTCCGATTGAGCTGAAGTTTTGCCTATTATGTTTAGTTTAGACGACAATGCATGATAAATGATAAATTATAAATGACGTTTATTAAGTAAATTGGTTACAAAGAACACTTTTACACGTCAATGTTTTGTGTCAGTTTAAGCTCGATGAGCCTGGTATTTCCTAGCTGACTACCCTGAGAAGAAACACCGAAACAAACTCAGAGGTCAAAGTCTCTTTTAAAGTGTTCTAATCCATACAATATGTACTGGTCAAATCATATGAGAACCATGAACGTTATGTCTGAGATGAGCTTTTGAGGAAAGCACCACGCAGGTTTGAGTGGACCTGTCCATGGTTATCTAATTGACGTTTATTTAAATTAAATATGGCGGACTCCCAAAGATGGCGCACTAGTTATTTTTTGAAGTTATACTTTTGGCGCGTTAGGGAAAAATGATGAGAGTAAATTTTTACGATGCGCGCGCACACCGTCACAAAAAGAACCGACATCCTGAAGTTAGCTATGGTCTGTGGTTCATGAAGAATGATTGTTTTCCTTTTGTAAACTTTGTGACAGTTTGGTTTTTTTATCTTGTTACGCCAAAGAAGTATAACTTCTTACGTGCGTACATAAGTACACACACACTTTTTTTATGCATTCCCATGACCTGGATATCATATGAAAGGGTTTGGTGAGAAGAATACGATAAATGACGTCACGCTAAGCGTGTTTTTCGTTTTTCAAACCTATAATATTATTTTAATTTAAATTGCAACGTTTGTCCGGGTCAAATCTTGCAAGCTGAGTGGTTCTACCACTTCTTATCCTACAGAGTTGATTTTTTACAACTTGATTCAGTTCTGATGACTATGCATTTTAATGGTAAGCATGACCTGAGTCGACATTCAGAATTAGCTTCAGATAGAGGTATAAATATAAAACTTGTTTTAAAAATGAGTTAACTATTAACTTTTTTTTTCACAGTACATGAACATAGAGGGTCACCCCAGCTTGTGGGCGCGCTGGTACATGTCGGACGTGCCGCGCGAGGCAGCCCTGCATGGCGCGCATTTCATTCAGGCACACACATTATTTAATCCCGCGCTCATCTTGTGGACTAGGAATATACCCAGGACGCTGGATAACGAGGGCGGGCAGGTTAGTAGTACATAACACAGAGGATCTTTGATGTCGGAGACGTTGTTAGACATCGTAGTCAATAGTATCACTTAAGCAAGCATAGGCAAGCATATTATAAGCTGGGGGATTGAAGATAAAAATGCTTAGCAAAATGCTGGTCCTGCTTCACATCCACTAGGGCTTACAAACTAATTGGTTAGCATTTGGAAACATTATTGGACCCGATGGAGATGGCCAGACAATAATTATGTATTTGCATTGTATAAACTCAATTTCTGTAGCATTTCACTAACTTTCTGTAGTGTTTACAGGCATTATTTTTTAGGTATCTGTCCGGTTTGATCTGTTTTATGTCAATTCAATAACTGTAACTGTTTTTACCAGGTAAAGCTAAGTCCACTAAAAGAACCGTGCGACCGCGCACTCTACATAGCAGACGCTGAAGAGCTGTGCGAGATGGTGAAAGCACACACGCTCTCCCCACATCTGTCGGAGATACAACAGCTGTGCGACTGTAAGCTGACGCTGGTAGTGTTCGGGGTGGACGACTACTTCAAGTGAGTGGATTGATAAACCTTTGGAGGAGTTAAGTCCCGCAAACCTCCGTCGAAACGGGATGATCCTCCAACCAGACGGGTGTTGTGTCTGGTCCGGACAACCGCCCGATGGTTGATTTCGGACTGTTGTATATGTTCGAATCGCGCTAACAACTCTGCTTGGGCGATGCAGGATTTGTGAGTTCGTATGTTGCGACATAGATGTCGCTACAGACCATACAGATTGGGACGGGGTAGAGCAAGTACCTTAACCGTTGTAGCTACAGTAAAACGTTTTGAGGAGACTGTCCCTAACGTAAAGAAGTTGCGTGATCGCCAAATGCATTCATGGATTTCTGAAAACAACATCAAAAGTAGTTCCTTATAAAATAAATCAAATATCATTTTTGTTTTGGGTGGAAAATCATCCAATGACTTGTCCCACTCTTCGTGTCAGACTTTTACTGACTAAAACCCGCCCCTGTTTCTTCATCTGCTTGTGCCAGGGCTGCGGTAAGTCTCTTTCGAATTTATCTGCGACCCCAAAAAATATCAGTTAAGGCGCTATTAACTCCTAATGAAGCTTTGAGTGGTTAGCTTGCGTATTCTGTGCTGAGCTCACGTAACGCGTCGCACATCCACCCAGTAATAGGACTCGCCCATCAAGGAGCGCGGTCTGAAATTAGACACATTATTAATTTATAACACATAAAACAACAAATATTAAACTAAAACACTGAGACTAAATTATAAATAATTAAATGATCTTTAAAATGGTGAAGGTTTCATAAAAAAACGCTTTATACTTTTGCGTGATTCTCAGATCAAATTACGACGGAAATTGTCTAGAGTAACATATATTTTTTTGAAAGAAATAAGAGTAGTCGTTTAGACGTGATATTCAATTAAAAACCATTAATATATAATATAATTATTTGATTTAAGGCGCAATTATACGACTACGTATAATTGCGCCTTAAATCAAATAAGTCTTTCGGACCGCATAAAATTTCAACTCAAATTATATTTGCCAATTGATAGCAACTACAGAATGTAATAAGTAATAATTTCTTCTTGATATTTTTCTTTTTACTTTGGATTGTACGAGTAGTTTAGCGTGCGCTAATACTCGCGCGGCTTGCACGCTCACGGGTCTGTATAGAAAAGTAGTGTTACGTCGACCGTATTACGAGAATGTGGTCGAAGTTTCCAGACGATTCCACTACGTTCGAGAACATTCCATTATGGTACTGCGTTGAAGTTCAAAGATGTTTCTAGAACATTTTACTATGGGCTAGTTCGACACTGTTCTGGAAACTTCTATGACTATAAATAGGCCGGCCGGCCGGCGAGCGAGTGAGGGCAATCGCTGCAAACCCCGCAGGGGGCGCGGCGGACGACTAGGCATGGCCTTTTTCGTGGTTGCTGGCTTGGTTTGCAGCAATTGCCCGAAGAGTGAGTTAGTCGGTTTTCGACTACGAATGCGAACGGAAGAATTAGGAAGAAAATTGTGATCAGAGAATTAGTGTTTGTGTAAATAAATTGTTTAAGTTAATAAAGGATATTTGGTTAATTAATCGATGTAAAATAATTTATCTCATACCCAGCTCGTAACAGTAGTGTATAAGAAGCGCTAACGGGCGCAGGCGCGATCAAGGGGTTCAATTCCTGGCGAGGAAAATTTATTTTTCAAAAATTCAATGATACAGATTTAGTTTTCATCAAAATCGGTCCCGAGATTTCTTTAAGTAATTTTCGCTATCCCTCAACCCACGCCCAATTAAAAAATTCACGCTGTATACCCGCGCGAATTCTAGCGTACGCCAGTTCAGTTTAATAGGTATCTTTTTTTTTTGTTAACTTTTTTTTTGTTTTCTTTTTATTTTGTTTTTAGGTTTGATTATTATTTTGTTCCAGAAAGAAAGGCCGCAAGACATCTAACAGAAATCGAACTCCGATGACAGAAATCGACTTCGAATTAGCTAAAACAGGTATATATTGACGATTACTTTTGGATGCAATGATGCTGCATGGTTTGTGCCACAATAGATTTGACTGTCCTGAAATTACAAATAGGGTATGTTACATGGTACCCAGAAATGCAATCAGACGTGGGACTCGCTTGCCTCGCCTGTTCCTCGTGAACTCATGAAAGACCAATGCCCCGGCACGAGTACCGCTTGGATGCCTTTGGAAACTTTTAACAGTTATACCGACCACTTCATGGACATAGACATTTTCTTTCTTTCTAATAAAAAATTAAAACTCTCGCTATAGGTTCAAAATTTTAGATACTTACTTAATTCAAATAACTTAAAACAATCATTCTTAAAATCCGCTTCCGTTTTTAACTTACGAGTTTGATCTCTGAAGATCTTATTAATTCGTTGGGCAATATATTATGGTTTATATGTTTAATATTTAATCTTATGACGCTCTATATATAAAATAAAATATTGACATGATTGTATTTGCACTTTTTCTCCATGTGAGAAGATTACCTTTTGCAAGGGGCACTTAAGGCTACTACACACAGTGCTCCGGCTTTTTCCGCGCGACACGCGGCGGCTCCCGGACGGCCATGCCGGCGGCTCTTTTGTGTGGCAAAGCGGGTTTATAAGCCGCTGGATGCACCGCGGCATGCCCAGCGGCAAGGCAGGCGGCAGTGCTGGCGGCACTGTGTGTAGGAACCTTTAGAAATCTCGCTGGATCTAAGCCCAGCATCAGCCGATGTGGCGACGCTTGGGGAAGGTCTATGTCCAGGAGTGGCCGTCTTTCAACTGAAAAAATGAGTTTATCATATTCATAATAATAATGTATTTTATTTATTGTTTCACAAAATAGGTATGTGATATACATGCTTAGTGCTAGAATGGACAGATGATGTACTGCTGGTACTTAAAAAAGGAAACCCTGAGTTATAAGTACCAGCTGCCCTGAAGTGACACAGTGAGAGGAGTTCATGATATTACATGCAGACATGTTAGATGAAGTTGCCGTATATATATTATATCTAGCACGTACTGTCTCACTGCTAAGTAAAGGCCTCCCTCCATTCCTTCCACTGTTCTCGGTTCTGTGTCACCTCTTTCCAATTCTCAAGGAAGACATCTAAGTCAACCCGCCATCTCTTTCGTGGTTTGCTGCGGCCTCGTCTCGCGGTTTCAGGACACCAATCTTGCGTTGATGAGTTTATCACTTTTAAATCTAGTTTTGTACTTAAAAGAATAATGAACCTTTGAATGTTCCTACTACTTGGACATTGGCTTCTTCTGTAATCCACCACACAGACACAGTGAGGATTGGTAGATGTCACATGTCTTTGAATTTTTGGTTTTAGGACATGCCGGTTTCCTCAGGATGTTTTCCTTCACCGTTTTGAGAGCAGTGATGATGAATTAAATTATTTCAGGCGCTTTACTTTGTTTTGTGTAATTTATTGCCTGGCTGGGTTCGACCACTGGGCTACCACTGCTCTCGTGCTTTGGACAATGTTTCTTGTAATTTATACAAAAGTCCATTTTGATAAAGTGAATTTCATCAAATTATTTAGTTAAATATGAAATAAGCTTTTTCTACGTGGCTGTCGTGGATATTGGCGTGATGATGTCATAATTAAGTCTATTAAAAATATTTTAGAAATTTTATATTTATTTTAATTTGATTTTATTAGCTTCACCTGCAACATAATTATATTTATTGTCCTAAGTATTTAGTAACTGTGTAAAAAATCTTCGAAGTTAAATTTAAAGTTGCCAATTGAGCTGAAATTTTGCATACATTGGATGACAGTACATGGCAGTCATGCTAAGTGACGTCATTCTAAATCCAATATGGCGGAATCCCAAAGAAAGTGGACTAGTTATCTTTTATCCATTCCCATGATATGGGTACTATCAAATGAAAGGGTTTGCTGAGAAGCATACTCGTACGATAAATAAAATGACGTCACTTTTATTTTAATATGGCGGACACCCTGAGAAAGCGTGTTTTTTAAAAGCTATTTTATTTTCAGATCTGTTGGTAACTGCTGACTGCGACATGGTGATCGCGAACACTGCCAGTGAACTGACTTCGACCATCATGCAGTTCACTAAAGCGATCGCCGAGGCTCCAGCTAAGTTAGTAGAAATCTTTATAATATTGAATAATATTATAGTCTTCATATTCTGCTTAACCTAAAGAAATATAAATATATATACTCATTCACAACGTTCGAATAAAAAAGGTTTGGATTTGTATGCCATTGATATTTTATACAGGTGTTACGGAAATGTGTGGTCATATTTTAGATACCGCTTGTGTCCTTGGAAATGAACAACTTTCTTCAAGCAAGCACAAAAAAATCCCAAAAAAAAAATTGTACTTATCATACAAAATTATCATCAGCTGATCAAAATTAGTATGGCAGGTCCAAAATTTGTTTTCTGTATTGGCTATTACTTACTTGAAGAAGTTGTTCATTTCTATGGACAGAAGCAATATTTATGATATGTATGACGATGCATTTCCTTTACACCCTGTGAATTGCGTTATTATTTGGAATAATCCTTCTTCGTCTCGGGCACGGTAATCATAATTTTTTATTGTAACTCTTATTTCAAATTAAGGTTGTGAAAGTTTATATCAAGTTGGCACAGAGGTCGCTAGTTGGCTGCATACTTATTCATTTCACTGTGAGTACTTGATGCAATACACATTAACGTATTCCATATTCCTAATTTTCCTGAAACAGTCTTTTTGTACACATCTTTTAATAACAATAATTATAATTTTTATGTAAGTTCAGAAAATAAATAAACGGAAAAGTAATAATAATAAATATCTTTATTTTCAGGCTACTTTGGCCCATACATTTATACCGTACCTTACAAAATAACAAACATATCCTATATAAAAAACTTTTAACAAAAAAAAATACAACCGACTTCCATAAATAATACAAAAAAATGCAAAATAACTTTAATTTCGGAAGTCGGTGTTTCTAGTTTGGTTTCTTCGTTATTTGACACCGACTTCCGAAATTAAAGTTATTTTGCATTTTTTTGTATTATTTATGGAAGTCGGTTGTATTTTTTTTGTAAAAAGTTTTTTATTTTTTACTTTCTAGTTGTTTTACCCCATTCTAAAACTAAATTAATACCTAAAGTTATGCCCGAATTGATAGCCCCAAAAATAGGGAATTTGAAAGTAGTTGATGAAATTAGGGTGTATCAGGGTGACTGTACAAATCTGTATACCACTTCAGAGCGCATCAGCGTGATGTAATGTTGTGAAGTGGTGAAAACAATATACAGACATGCGATTGCAGCAATTCTGGAAGGCTTGCTATCATTTATTGAAGAGTTCCATTGTGTATCTCCGAAGTTCTTCATCAGATCTTCACCAAATTAAAATGGGACCAAATGTGAAGCAACAGCTTTCAAATAAAAAAAAAAATCTTTAAAATCGGTTCACGTAGTAAGAAGTTATGAGGTAACCGAATTGAGAACCTCCTCCTTTTTTTGAAGTCGGTTAAAAACAGTTTGTGTTAAAATATATAGAAACTTAAGCCTATGTTGGCCTGGCGTTGCCATATGGCCACGCTCCAAAACGGAAAATGGGGAAATAAAACACTTTTCACACAAATTTTTTAACCGTTACCGTTATTTACCCAAGATAATCTTGACGATATTCAATTCGAATGGATTAAGAAAAAAAAAACTTATAGAATTTGTTTTATTTTTTAGAAAAGCTAAACGTGCTTGTGACGACAAAGCTGCGTTCTATATGCGAGGCGACAACAAAAATTGTATTGCTGTCGATAAAGATGGTAAGTTACATTTTATTACCGCGTTTTAATAATGCTGCAGGATTGGAGCGACCTACAGAGGAAGCAGCGGCCGCTACCAGATGTAGTATGGACCTTGTAAAGACAGTTTTAAAGTGTTAAATAAATATTGCTGCAACGGTGGCCCAGTGGTAGCGGCCGCGATTTACAAGTTGTAGGTCGTGAGTTCAAACCCAGGCAGGCGCTTTACTTTGTGTAAATTCATCACCACTGCTCTCAAAACGGTGAAGGAAAACATCGTGAGGAAACCGGCATGTCCTAGAACCAAAAATTTGAAGACATGTGACAGACCGACCAGACCGTGGAGGATTACGGCCCACACCCTCTCACAGAGAGGAGGCCTGTGCCCCAGCAGTGGGGACATTAAAAGGCTAGTGATGATGATGATGAAATAAATATATGTACAACACTTTGATACACACCAAGAAAGTAAGTGGCCCTCACGGTTTACTCATAGAAACGCACTGATACTGTTTTCTGTGTGGAGGTAATAAAAAAGTTACTAGTAAAAAAAAAATATAGGATGACTGGTAATTAGTGACCGATACTTAAACACGTGATTGTATTCATGATAACAAACAATTTTTACTATGGGGCCAAACCTGAAATCGCGAAAAAAACCTGCTGTTCAGTACATTTATGTTCACCTACTGACTGGTCAAAATGTACTGTACTGCCTATTTTTTTTCGCGATTTCAGGTGTGGTCCCATAGTAAAAGTTGTTTGTTATCATGATTACAATCACGTGTTAAAGTATCGGTCACTAATTACCAGTCACCCTATATATTTTAAAATGTAATATTTTGTAGTTGTCCTGTTGACCGTTAAAGAGTGGCTCTATCTGGAGCTAATCCTGGATGTCGATTTAACTAAGGAACCCTCCTGGCGTCGTGTTCCTCATTACTGAGGGTCGTTTCCCCCGACGTGACGTCATTCTCTTTATCTCTATTCTTCGTCATTTGTGCTTTAGCGTTGTGAAGCGCTTCGTGGAATTTTTTGTCCAGAAATGAGTGAATTTGGTCCGACCATCTAAGTTGACTGTAACCCCTCGGACGCTTTCCATCAACCTTGCCAGTAACCATTAGATGTTCTAGGTTATGTCTATCTTTCCTCGTATTGTCACCGAAAAACTCCAGGATTCTTTTTACACAGGTAGTAAAAAGTCTGGTTGTCGCAGATAATAGACTCATTGGTGCGGAATGCAGTCCAGGGAATCTGCAAAATTTTTCTCCAGCACGACATCTCAAAAGCATCGATACGATCACGATCAGCTATCTTGAGAGTCCACGTCTCCGAAGCGTTACTGAATATGGAAAACACCAAGGCCTTGACCAGTTTAACTTTAGTTTCGCGAAATGTTACTTTCCTTCCATCTCAACTAAGGAATAGAAAAAGAAAATTCAAGTACTTTGTGTACACAAAATCTCTGCTCTGCATGCATCTCGCTTTTAGTGTGTCATACGCCTAGTTAAAAGTCCTCCGAGATACATCTTTACCATGCTTTCTAACATTTGTTAAGAAAGGCATCACACCTGCCTAGGTGTGATGATACATTTTTTGTTTTGCTAGTCTACATAGTGGCCCACTGCTGGGCAAAGACCTCCCTTTTCTCCCGTCAAACCTCTTTGTCTTGGGCGATTTCTAGCCAAGTTTGCCCCTCAAACTTGATCAGATCGTCACACTATCTTCGCAGTCGACCTCGATGGCGACGTCCTCAGGCATCCAATGAGTGACGATCCCTGCCCACCTGTCCGGGTGCATTCTTGCAACGTGGCCAGCCCACTCCACTTCAGCCTAGTTGTTTTTTCCCCAATTTGTCAACGGGCAATGGAGCGCAGCATAATAGGTGTTAAGCAATCAGATCGCGTTAGAAACACGGTGGTGTTTCTGCGCTCCATAACTCAAGTAGCAGATGATACATTATGTCGCAATATTCCAGGCGTGGGTGTGGGCAGGCTGTGGCAGCAGATGCTGGCCATCCTGCCGCAGTCCAGTCTGGAGACGTCGAGAGCGATCTGCGCGCAGTATAAGTCGCCACTAGCTTTATATGAGGTAAGAGCTGACGTTATTAACTTATTTATATTCCTATTAAATATAAATTATGCCCTTTCAACCTTGTGAATAGGATCTGACTCGAGGTGAGGCGACCAGCAGCCCTACCATGACGTCTTAAAACCATCATCTTTTCGGTGAGAGAAAGTGATAGTGCTATTCGTCCTGTATAACGATGTCTCTCTCTCTCGAGTATATAAGAGCAAGTCTGAAAGTGGCACCGCTGACTGAAAAGTTGTGTGGAAATCGGTTGTCGTGGTATGGGCATGTGATGCGGCGGAATGAAGAAAATGTCGTGAGGAAAGTCTTGTCTATAGATGTGGATGGCTATAAGAGTAGGGGAAGGCCAAAGAAACGATGGTTGGACTGTGTGAAAGAGGATATGGGTAAAAAGGGGGTGACTACAGAGATGACGACTAATAGAGGAGTATGGAAGAAAAAGACATGTTGCGCCGACCCCAATTAAATTGGGATAAGGGCAGGAGAATGAATGAACGTTGTTTTTTTTGAATTGCACGTATGAGGAGACTGAGAATTTACTTAAGGTTCTGTCGTAGTCCCAATTCTTCCAAAGAAAGAACTGACAAAAGTAATACTCGTCTCTCTCACGCACACTCACTGACACACACTCACCTACATACATAAAATTCACTCTAAACCATCCCCACGCATTTCGCACCTACTCATTTTATTGACGCTTCGTGCTTCTATTCTATTCATTCTAATGTTATTATATTTTCGATTTCAGTTTGATTAAATTAAATTAAATTCCGATTATTTTATTTTGCTTTGTTATGATTTTACTATTTTTATTATTTTTTTTTTACTTATTTTTGATTATTTTTGATATATAATTCTATTTTTTTGATTATTTCTGACTTTATTTTGAATTACTTCTGATTATTTTTGACTAATTTTTGGTTTATAATATTATGATTATTATTTATTGATTTGATTTTATTTTGTTTTTAATTTTTTTTTTATTATGTATTGGATAATTTTTTATTTTGTTCTTGTTTTGGATTTGACATTGGTTTGATTTTCGATGTATATAATTTCATTTTTAATCTGTCAAATTTTCGAACCTTTTATCATGTTAACTACGGTTGCGGGCGTTAATGACTGCGACACAGTCTTGCACTTCTGCAGTTGTTAACGTTACAATTGTTTTGTATACAAATGTGGTTTTAATTAAATAAATAAATAAATAAAATAAATAACGACGTCTCTCTCTCTCACCGAAAAGATGATGGTTTTAAGACGTCATGGTAGGGCAGCAGTCCTTGGACTATTATAATAACGAAGTAGGCGTTAAAATATTATTTAATAATAATAGAACAGTATTACAAATATTTTTACATTGGCCCCAAACTAGGAAAGCCTGTATCTTGGGTTCCAATATTTTGGGTTTACCATTTAACTTGATCAATGGGTTCCAATATTGAGGGTTTACCGTTTAAAAGATTTTTGATATATGTTCGGTTACAAAGAAAGGTAAATTAATTGCAAACAAAATTAAGTTTCAGGAAATAAAAGTAGAAAACAATCATGAAGTTCCCTGACAGAATAACATTTTCATATTTCAACGCTAGGTAATTTGTTACTATGAGTGATGTAAATGTGAGTGTGAATGTGAATATGAATGTGGGTGTGAATGTGCGTATGAATTTGAGTGTAAATGTGTGTGTGAGTGTAAGCGTGAAGATGTTATAGTGAGAGTGCAAGATAAAACATGTGAGTGGCAGATTTGTTCTAGCTTTATTTTGCCACGGTAATAAATTTTTCAGCTTCGTGATATGATAGGCTCAGCAGCCAGGAAGTAAGTTTATTTTTTAACTGTTTCAGAGTTACTTTTTTATTTTGCACTTGTTAATAACTAATAATAATTCAATTATTGTAAGTAGGTTTCTTCCCAGGGGTATGATGATTAGGCTTTTTTTAAGTTTTTGGAGGCATGCAACAGGGTATAAAGTCCCACAAACCTCCATTGAAAAGGGAGGATCCTCCTCGCAGACGGGTGTTGTGTCTGGTCCGGGCAACGACCCAATGGTTGATTTCGGACTGTTGTATATGTTCAAATCGCGCGGAGAACTCTGCTTGCGCGATGTAGGATTTGTTGGTTTTTAGTTCGTTTGTGGCGTCATAGATGTCGCTACAATTTCGACACGTTACAGGTGTATACAATGTAAAATAAAACAGTTTACGGGATAAACAAGTATGAATGGTATAACGATGGCATTTATAGCTAGCGTATCGTGATCGTGGCTTGCGGATTCGCGGTCTTTCGTCCACTGTCGATTCGCGGGATTATGGGGGGTGTCTAGGAGTCGTAGGCAGGGGTGGATATTCCCGTCCGTGTTTAAGAGCTTGTACCCAGATATACTTTATAAGGCCATGCATGTTACATTATGAATTATTTATTATATTCTGCAAATAAGACATGAAAATCAGTACTCATACTTTAGGATAAGTAATTATACATATTACGTAACTTTAGTGACTGTAACCGGTAAATTGACCGTCGGCCCAAACTAGTAGGTATGTGTGCGTTCAAAGTACATACTAACACCACTAGGGTTGCCACCCGTACTTTATTATAAAGTATTGTACTCTATTTTGGCACCCTGGTGCATGCTGTTTGCCGACGACATTGTTCTGGTCGCTGAAGATAGACCTGAGATCCAGAGCAGATTGGAGAAATGGCAACAGAAGCTGGAGAAAGTTGGCTTGAAAATCAGCAGAATCAAAACTGAATACATGTTCTGCGATTTCGGCGATCTCTCCAGTTCTGAAGCTATAGTGCTAGATGGCGCGCTTCTCCCAATTTGCTCCGATTTTCGGTATCTCGGTTCACTCGTGCAAAGCGATGGTG
The DNA here is from genome assembly GCA_951329385.1 of Polia nebulosa. Lineage (NCBI taxonomy): Eukaryota > Metazoa > Arthropoda > Insecta > Lepidoptera > Noctuidae > Polia > Polia nebulosa. The sequence continues at coordinate 2,392,108 of OX589606.1, read as the reverse complement.
AAATAGATCGGGACTGTTAAGCACATAATTAACACTGGATGGATGAAATGGCGGCAGGTCACCGGGACTACCTGCGACTCCCACATTCCCCTTAAACTTAAGGCCCTTCTCGCGGTCCAGTGGCGCCCTCATTGAATAAAAAATCGTAGCTTAACACAGAAAATAAATATTAAAAAATCCAACTTGACGTTTGTTACAAAGAGGATAAAGAATTTTTATGTTGTTAAAACAGGTCTCAAAATGTTTCGTATCCAAAGTAGTAGGCAAAAGTGTCAGAAACGGCCGTTTTTGGCACTTTTGCCAAAGAGGCTAGATGGTGTTAGCAGCGACGGCTTACAAACTGAATGAATTTACTTAGTCTTACTCCTCACACATTGAGGAATTATATTAAAATAATTTTTGGCACTACATAGCAGTTTTACTGTACCAAAATGTGTCACTATTCAAATTTTAAAGAGGCGAAAGGATAAACTTCAAACAGCGCCATCTATTGGTACAAGAAATATAGATGTCTAAGCATTCGTTCCAACAATCGCCTTAATTTGAATTACAAGTGAATTATTCCACAATTTTATTCTTAGGGCAGTTTATTAAATTAGAAAATACAGTTTTTACCATATTTATTTAAAAAAATATTAATATTACTTAAACTTCAATAAGAAATCAATGCATATTACGCCATCTATTGAGATTTATTTGAACTAAATTTTCTTTGTTTGAGTTGAGACCCCGTGCTTCTAGGCAGGCGTGCCCCATCTTCGACCACATCATGCGATGATGTGAGATAGTGGTCAAACGCGTGCCTATAAACTGTAAAAGATAAAATCTATGATAATTCATTAACAGTGTTGTTGCTTTGCTTCCAGTCTCTCCAAGCTTCAGACAGTGTCGCCAACTTAGCAGACGTAGGTGTGTCGCGAGCGGCGGTGGAGGGCTCTCGCGCGCGTCGCGTTGGGCCCGAGTTCGCGCGCAAGCTCCACACCTTGTTCACGGCGACGGATGGAGACCAACTCATAGAATAAGTCATAGAATAAATCATAGAATAAGTCATAGAAATACAAATAATTTATTTTCTTTTATAAGTTTGTACTAGTATCTAGTTTTGTTTATGTGCTATTTTCGTTTCAATTTTGTCTTCGCACGGTTTGTGGGTGAATCTCCAGGTGTTTTGCAGAAAATAATGACGCAGTGTTACCGACAATGACGAATCGTGGGCAATTCAACTTTAATAGGTACACTAGTAGGTATTTAAAGTCCACTAATAGTATTCATTGCCTAGTAGTGCTACACTCCGTCATTATTATCTGCAAAACACCTGGAGATTCACCCTTGTGCATTTAGCCAGTGTCAAGTTAAGAAAATATTTAGTTTTACATACAGAATACTGTCACTTTTTTCCCATTAGAATGCAGATGTAACACATTCTAATGTTTTGGCAGTATTTGGCAGCAAATGAGTCGAGGCAGCCTTCTCGGCAAGCTTCGCTGAGGTAGTCAATACTACGGCAAAATTCTCAGCTTTATTTTACCGAAATCGCACCTGTTTCAATGATTTCACATATTGTCCAGTTGCGTAGACACTTGAGACACAAAACTACGCCAATTTTACATCACAATATTCACTAGGAATCAATTATAATTATAACAGCCACTGAACTTCACTCAAAAAAAGCCCGCCAAAAACCTTCATGTAAGCACGGGCAGGCCTCCGTCACTCCATGTACTTGCGCGCTATAAGTGCCTACCGCCCAGCCGAGCGGTCTCGGTCCGCCGGCGAATCAAATTCAGTGCGGTTTTCGCAAGCGAAGCGCGCGCACGCCGTTCAATTTTAATAGTGCTGTTCGTTCGTACGCGTATTACGATGCCGTCTGGTGCCCTATGTGCTGTAGATGGGTGTAAATCAAGCAAAAGAAGGGATAAACACCTAACATTTTTCCATTTAGGCTTTTTCGATTCGTAATTACCAGCTGTTAGCACTAACATAAAAAAAAACTAATCATTTCTTACGGCTTAGTGCTTTATTTGAAGTCGGTTCTCTTTTTTTAAGGCTTTTTTTTTCATTTCTAGTAAACATCTCCGAAGATCATCATCAAACTAAGAAGTATTATACTTATTTCAAAACGTTCTCCTAAATGTAACAAATCCTTTTCTGAAAACCGCATCGATATCGGTTTAGCCAAACGCGAGATTATCGCGCACAAACATACATACCTACAAACCATACAAGTCAAACATCTCAGTTTGGCCTGTATGTCTGATCACCTCCTTTTTTTTAAGTTGGTTAAATATTTTATAAATGATAAAAATTTTAACTGCCACATAAAAGTCAGAACATATTCACAGTTCTCAAAAACATAGATAAAAAGTTATGTTAATTTAATTTTATCGAAGAGGCAGCCCTGCGATTACTGTGGAATCGCGCGGTGCGAAGCAATCACTGCTGTACGCTTGAGCATTTAGGCGCATTTTAGCATACAGTGGTTGTTGACGCGAGGGAGTAGGCAATTATCGTAATAGGTATTGGAAATTTTCTACTGAGTGAAGTATCTGGCCTAATCTGTGGCACGGGGTCTCACTTATGTCATTAATTCAAATTTTAAGTTTTAACTCGTTTATTTATTTTCTATACCACATAAATTATAATTTTAAATATTTCTTACAAAAGATACAAAAAAGAAAAAAAACTATTAATATTATAAAAATAGTAGTCCGCCGGTGTAGGGAGCAGGGTCCAAGCTACCGGTGGTTAGGGCTCCAGAGACAGGAACATCCTCACAATGCGAGCCGTATAGGTACTGCATTCTGTATCAGGCCCTTGATGCATCCGCGTAACGACGCCTTCGTCAGGTGGTCGTCGAGGCTCTTGGCCATCAGGCCGTTGGCGGTAACGACTATCGGCACAATGACAGCCGAGTCCACATTCCACATATCGACAACCTCGTGTGCTAAGTCAAGACACGGGGTCTCATCTCGAACAAAGAAAATTTAGTTCAAAGAAATTTCATTAGATGGCGTAATATGCATCGATTTCTTAGTAACATTAACACTGAAAAAAAATATGGTAAAAACTGTATTTTCTTATTTAATAAACTACCATAAGCATAAAATTGTGGATTAATTGGCTCCTAATTCAAATTTAGGTGTTTATTGGGACGAAGCCTTAGACATTTATGTTTCTTGTACCAATAGATGGCGCTGTTTGAAGTTTTAGAGTTTATCCATTCGCCTCTTTAGAATTTGTAGTGACCCATTTTGAAACAGTAAAACTGTTATGAAATGCCAAAAATACTATAAAGTAATTCCTCAATGTGTGAGAAAATATTGGTAAGACTTTATGTAAATTCATTCAACTTGCAAGACGTCGCTGCTGACACCATCTAGCGAGGTGTAAGTGTTAAAGACGCAGTGATTATTAAAAGATATGATGGTGTTCGATTTTAGAATTACACACACATGTCAATAAAAACGTAACTTTAGGTACCTGTAGGTGTATCAAATAAAATTAATTATAAACCAAACATATTCCTTGTCATTAAAATTCACTAGCGAAAATAACTCGTTCTTATTTTTATTGTCATGTCCTGGAATAGGAAAAGTTGGGGATCCTCGCAAAGGTGAGACGGTACTTCACGCCGGAACAGCTGCTCAAACTTTATCAAGCGCAAGTTCGATCGTGTATGGAGTACTGCTCGCATCTTTGGGACGGATCTGCCAGATACCAGCTTAATGCCCTTGAGACCATTGAGAAACGGGCCAAGAGGATCATCGGCAATGATAGGCTCGTTGAGTCGAAGCTCCAAAGTCTTGAGCATAGACGCCGAGTTGCTAGCCTGTCGGTTTTCTATCGGTTACATTTTCGGGAGTGTGCGATGGAATTGCTTATTTTGATTCCGCCAAGCCCATTCCATCAACGGACCACAAGACGTACGGTGATGTGCCACCGGTACATGGTGAACATCCCATCCACACGCACAAAACGCTTTAGGAACACAATCATTGTGCGTAAGATAGGGAGTGGAATTCCCTGCCTGAGTCTGTGTTTCCTGATAGCTACAACCTGGGAGTCTTTACGTCAAGAGTGAATAGGTTACTTCTAGGCAAGCGTGCTCCATCTTCGACCACATCATCGCTTACCATCAGGTGAGATGTTGGTCAAACGCGTGCCTATCAACAATAATAAAAATAGGACAAAATGATATCTTTTTATCCCGGGAGGCCCGGGAGTATGGCCCCTTGCGATACTTTTTGACTTTCACGCAGGCGAAGCGCTGGCAGAAGTTGACAATATTCAAATGAAGAACAAGCGAAGGAAGGGTATTTACCACAGAACAGAAAAAGCAGTAGAAATCACATAGCGCTTCATTAGTATCGGAACCAGCGTACTCAAACTCACACATATACAGGTTAATTGTATTTCGTAACACTAAGAAATTCTTGGTGTGATTGGTAATTTATTATTGAACGAAAGTAGGAAATATGTCAGTCGCTTATTTAAAAATAAACCACAGTTATATGAGCATAGAGTCGTTTATTGTCTACTCTTTTTAAGTATTTATTACCTTTTCCGTTTAATGAGCACACGAAATAGTTTAATGAGCAAGTTACGCTACCCGCCGCTAGATGTCACTATACATATTGAATACATTCAAATAAAAGCTGTATTGTGATAATGATAAGATTGGTATTTCCGTAACGAGGTCATTAGTACTGTAGTAGAGTATTTTGGGGGGGGGGGGGGGGGGGGTGGGAAATCATCCAATGACTTCTCCCGCTCTGGGTGGAGCGGGAGGGCGTATCAGACTCTTACTGACTAAAACCCACCCCTGTTCCTTCCCTGCCTGAGTGCCCAGGGGTGCGGTAACTCATTTTCATAATTTATCCGCTACCCCTAGGCATGCAGGCACCGGCCACGATGGGCCCCGTCAGTGGTGGCTGACACTAATCTCTTTGAGGCGCGCGTGGAACACTACGCGCCGTCGACTCACGGGCCTGGTGCTGATCGGACGGCGAGTAGTAGAGTAGCTGACTTTGACATGTGCATAGTAGGAATCTTCGCGAATAATATGTTTGAGTTTAAAAGAAAGTAGACCTTAAAATGTAATACATAAAGTCAACTTTTCTTGTTTAATAAAATATTGTTTTTAAAATTTTAATCAAAATAAATTAGGACTAATCGACGGGATGATATTCCACCATTTGATAAATTTTTCGTTCTGCTGTACGTGTTTACATTCTATAACAGCACAATAGGGCATTTTTTGTATTTTTTTTTTTTCAAGTTTTCGTCACCGTGACGGTTGTAACAAGACTGATGCGCGTGGTGTGCGCGCGGACCCAGACATACAACTCCGCAAAACTCGGGGTAAACTGAAAATAATCTGAAATCAACAAAAATAATAATAAAAGCGAGTCCTAATCTCGCTAAGTGTTTTGTTTCTATTAGGAGGACAGAGGAAAGAGAAACACAGATTGTTATGTCCGAAGTTTCGTCTGTCTGGACTGTTTTCGTCGTTGTTTTTGTTACGGTTATAAATAAATAAATAAACACAATACCCATAGTATTGGCACTCAGTCGATCTAATTTAGTAGTAATCTTGTCTAATGTAAGGGTGATGGGTACATGTTTGTTACTCAATCAAGCAGGACTGAGGCAATTTGCCACAGAGATAGATCTTCTTTCGAATCGATTTGAGCCCAGAAGCTGGTCACATTAATTGCAGTGACAGCAGTGTTCATCAGGTCCTCCTTAGTGCAGGTATATTGGCACTTGGTGCATTCCAGTATGTGAGTCATGTTCTGGACAGGGGCACTGCACTCTCACTGAGTATCAGACGAGTCTATAAAACCCCACTTGGCCAAAGTAAAAGTAAGTAAGTAACAAAGAGATTTATAGTCTGGAATAGCACATAGGCTAAATGGGTGAAGTACTAATTCCGCGCGGGCGAAGCAGTCCCTGCCCGGGTTGCTCGCAGAACAAACGGTCGCTGGGGCCGAAAGTTTTGGAGTGGCGACCGCGTACCGGAAGTCGCAGCGTTGGAAGGCCTTCCACAAGGTGGACCGATGACCCGGTGAGGGTCGCGGGTAGCCGATGGATGCGTCGGTGCTCCACAGACTAAAAAAATTAAGACTGTAGCTCCAACCGTTTGGCTGTAAAACCTGTGTGACTGACGACGGACAGACGAAGACAAAGTTATGGTGATAGACCGTGCTCAACTTCTCCCGAGCTCAAATCTGCTTGACGGGTATGAAAAATTTGAAGAGTTCGTGTTCGTGTACCTTGGGTCTTTGATCACGAGTGAGGGCAGCTGCCTTGAAGAAAGCCGCCGTCGTACTGGTGTGGCCAAAAGTGCAATGACCAATCTGGGGAAAACTTGGAAAACCGTGGCATCCGAAGAAGTAATAAAATACGATTGATCCGTGCATTGGTGTTTTTGATCTTTTTATATGGCGCAGAAACGTAGTGCATTAAAAGTCGCGAAAGTAGGAAGATCGATGCTTTCGAGATGTGGTGTTGGCGGAGACTCCTGGAATACCATGGACCGCCATGAGAACGAACGAGTCCATACTAAAGGAACTCAAGATCACCAAGCGGCTGTCAACAATATGCCAAGAGCGTGCCCTCAGCTTTTTCGGACATATTGTGCGCTCACGTAAGCATATTCTGGAAAGGCTCATAATACTGGAAAGGTGGAAGGAAAACGCGCTTAAGGCCGAGCACCGGAAAGATACCCCAATATATGAGACTAAATAAAACTGTAACAAATATTAATCTACCGGCCATTATAAAAAGTGAATCCCTGACCTACACCAATGTTGTTATCGACGCAGCGACGAAGGCGAAATTAGTTTGGATTCTCGCAGTTCTTGCAAAAGAAAAAAAAAATACACTACACTAGTTTCTACTCAGTGGGCGGTCTTAGTTTGGAGTCACGGTTAACTTATCAGCGTTTTGTTTGCCATATCAAGTGTGAGTTACCTTAGCGGATTTATCGTATTACTCGCACTGACTTGGAAAACGAATACGCAATCAATTAATTCATAAAATGAGTTTATTGAGATCTCCTACTAATGGTGCTAGCAGAAATGAAGCTAAGGGAGGTTCCCAAACGGACCTGTCAAAGCTGAATTATGTTGAGCTACTAAACATTACTAGCCGTAGCTACAAACGGAAACAACCGCACGACGACTTATCAGGACTATTCCAAAAGTTCCAAGACCATATCTCAACATTGCTGACCAATTTTACCACTGAACAAAAGGAAATTAACGTAAAAATAAGAGATGATGTTGGTTCCATAAATGAACAGTTAAAAGACATTAAGTCGACTACTAATAAATTAGTCCCGGAGCAAGAAATCTTAAAAACAGAAATAAAAAACCTTAAAATTTCCAACTGTACTACCGCTCAGAAGATAAATACACTTCAGACTGACGTTGATCAGCTGAAAATTACCTCGAAGACTGCGATTGCTAACATTACTCCAAATCTGACTTATTGCGAGGACGTATTGTCGGAAATACAAGAACGCTGTCAAAGAAACAAAAACTTGGTTATTGTTGGCTTATCTGAACTTCATTCTGTCAACGCGGCCTCAAGACATAACCATGACAAGGAACAAGTTATTAAAAAAATAAGCAATATCATCTTAGATTGTCCTCAACCAGTTAAACTTCATCGCCTGGGTAAATATAATATTAAAAAAAGTCGTCCTATTAGAAAGAAAGAAAGAAAGAAAGAAAGAGACGCATCGGAAGACGTACCCACTTCTATATTGCGCAATAAATCAAAAATGAATGACAAATCTATCAAAATATTTCCCGACCAAACACCTCAACAGCAAAGCTACTTAGAAAACCTTCGGAAAGAAGTCCAGCAACGCACAGGAAATGGCGAGACAAACTTAAGTATTAAATACCTGAAAGGCGTTCCAAAAATTACCCAGGCTGAATCAAAAAACTGATAGTGATAACATCACAAAAAAGCCCACAAGATGAAACGCAAAATACCATTACTTACCAGATAACAGACATCTATACAGATATTATCACTACTACCAAATCTCTGAAATTCCTATACACGAATGCTCGAAGCATTGTCAAGCCCGGAAAACAAGATGAACTTAAATGTGTTGTAGAATCCTTTCACGATGCTATACATGTCATAGTCCTAACCGAAACGTGGATCAAATCAGATGAAGAGGCTCAAAGACTGCAAATACCAACCTATACCCATTATTACAACTTCCGAACAAATACCAGAGGAGGAGGAGTTTCCCTTTACGTACACAATTCCTTGAAGCAAACCTTCATCGAAGAAAAAACTGAAGATGATAACCATTACCTTTGGGTCCACCTGGAAAAATTTTCTCTTGATATTGGAGTTGTTTACAAACCGGAACGGACGAATGTGACAAGTTTCCTAGACACCTATTCATGCTACCTACAAAAGATGAAACGAGCTATTATATTTGGGGATTTTAACCTCAATCTTCCCCCTGAACGTCCAGCGGCATACCAGTATGCCGATCCAGATTACGCGGCTTAAACCTCTATTATTAAATAACTAAAGATCTTATATCCTGTGGCATGGTGCACATGCATTCTTAGATAGTTATTACATAGTGTTAGAAAAAAAACGCAACAGAAAACGCAACGCAAACGCAGAAACGCAATTTTAAAAAGCCGTTATGTTGTTTTGATTTCGTAATTTGAAGTTTTGAGTGTGAATAATAGGAAAATATGATATCGGACTCTACAACTCCAACACAACAACTCTATTACTTGTCTATTCATAGTGCAACATGCAAAATTTCATGTAAATTGATACAGTGGTTTTAACAACTACCCACACACACACACACACACACACACACACTATTCCCGACAAATCGTTGATAACAGAATTTGAATAAAATTCAACTCTTGAATTACAAGTATTGTTTACATGTTATTCTAAAGTCTGTTTATTCAACAACCCAAAAAAGTTTACTTTAAGTGCCTCGCTCCAATAGAAACCTCAGCAAGTTGTTTTTTATGAGCCCGGTCGTAAATATGTCAAACTGCGATAAGAGGCGCGGCCGTTGAGGAGTTAAGCCTGACAGAAACGCTAAAGATTATAAATACTTATTAAAGGAAGATGGCTACACAATATTAAATAAGGTTGCTAAAAAACATTGCACACGAGAAACTTCAACTACCAATACTATCTTAGATCATGTTAGCACTAATCTGCAAATCACTGACTACAAATTTAATTTGGCAGTTATTGAGTCATCGTTTTCAAACCACAAACAAATATACCTACTTTGAAATTAAAAGATTATATCCAGAACTACTGCAGAAAATGAAATACAAAAAAACTGATTATGTAAATCTATACAAAACTATAAATGAAAACAAGTTTGAAAATGAAAATGATGACTATTTGGCACTTGAAGAGTACTTAAAATCTGTGATCAACAAAAATAAAACTGAAAAGACTAAGATTCTTAACCCACCTAAAACAGATTGGATAAACAAAAATATAATTAAAAATATCATTAGTAGAAACGAATTGGGTAAGAAATTGAAAGAGAATCCTGAAGACGCAGTAATAAAAAGAAATTTTATAGCTGAACGAAATAATGTGACAGCTGTTATTCGGAAGGCAAAGAGTTCTTATTATATAAAATCTTTAAAAAGTTGTATTGGAAAGCCTTTTAAGATGTGGAAGTTGATTAATAGTATAACTTGCAATAAAATAAAAAATAACTCAGCCCCTACAAAACTCGAAGGCCCGATTACCAATACAAAACTTATATGTGAGAGTTTCAATTATTACTTTTCAACAATCGGTACAGTGCTAGCAAGTGAAATCCCAAAATGTAATGAAAATAATGCAACTTATACGCTTTCGAGATTGAGTACAAGCACGCCTGCTGGTATAGAACTTTCAGAATTGTCACCAACCACTACAAAAGAGGTTTCAAAAATTATTGACGGATTGAAAACTAACACGAGCACGGGCATCGACGGCATCTGTACTAAAATAATTAAATGTATTAAAGATTTACTTTTGGAAGACTTAACAAATTGCATTAACCAAAGTCTTCAGTAAGAAATATTTCCTGATACATTAAAAATCGCCAAAGTCACACCTATACATAAAACCGGAAACAATGCAGATGTGAGTAATTATCGTCCAATATCGGTCTTACCGATCGTTTCTAAAATATACGAAAAAATCATTTATTATAGGTTCTAAATTCTATAAATTTTATTTCCAAAAACCAATATGGCTTCCGACAGAAATCAAACACCTTATCCGCGACTATTGACCTTATTACTAACTTAAAAACTAACATTGACAAAAAACAAATAGCTCTTGGAATCTTCATTGACTTAAAAAAAGCATTTGACACTGTAAGTCACAAACTTCTTCTAAAAAAACTGGAAAGTATCGGTATTACTGGCTTTGCATTAAAAATATTAAATTCTTATCTTACTAATAGGTACCAAGTAGTCGGTATTGATGAACATCGAAGTGAACCCAGAACGAAGGAGTACCACAAGGTTCTATACTATGGCCTCTATTATTTCTTATCTACATCAACAATATTAATGAAATTGGACTAAAGGGAGTTATTTCACTGTATGCCGACGATACTAGTCTTTTTTACTTTGGCAGTAATGTAGAAGGAATCGTTAATGAAGCGCAGAGTGATCTTAATAGACTAGCCATCTGGTTCCAATGCAATCTGCTTACTATAAATGCTAGTAAAACCAAATACATGATATTTTGTACTAAAAATAAAAAACTTCATACACATGTTGAATTAAATATAAATGGTCAACCCTTATTAAAAACAAATACCGAAAAATATTTGGGTCTTACTCTTGATGATAAACTGACAATGAAACCTCACATTGAGAAAGTAAGAAAAAAGATATCATCATTGACTGGTGCACTTAGAGGAATTGTCCGATGTCTCCCACTACGGGTCAGATACATTATTTATAACTCGATGGTTAAACCACATCTCGATTATTTAATTGAAATATGGGGATGTGCTGCCAAAACTCACCTTAAAAAACTACAAACATCTCAAAATAAAGTCATTAAAGTTTTATTTAATTATGATTATTTAACATCTACCCAAAAAGTTTTAAAAGAAACAAAATTAATGAATATTGACCAAATTTATAAATATAACACCTGCATACATAGACGCAAAATAATTAATAGAGATATACATACACTAATAACATTTACAAAAAGAATGCAAATTAAAAAACGCATGACGAGGCAGGCTAACCATATAATTCTAAGAGCACCGAGGACAAATTACGATAGAAAGACTGTCGTATATGAAGGGCCTCTATAACTCTTTACCTAAAGTAATAAAGGAATCGAAATCACTTCCAACTTTTAAAAGGCTATTAAAGCACCACATGATTAATTAATGTATGAAATGTAAGTTTTTACCATTTTTTAATATTTAAAAATAATTTTAGTTTTAAGTACTAAGCGAAAACGTCGCTTAACTTAATAATTGTCTTTTTCCTCATGGGAGTGAATAATTGTATTCTTTTTGAGCGAAATATTTTTTTTTAAACTGTAAACCGTAATATTGGACCCTTTTTGCTTGGACGCCCACATTTTATAACATTGTTAGCAATAAGACTCGTATCCAAAGCATTGACATATAAATTATATGGACTAGGCATACCTACAAGAAAAACGTGCCATACCTACACTTCACTGAGAGGATAAAATGGCGGATAATAGGGTAGCCCATATCGATATCTCTTTATTATAAACATCGATAAAAGATTGTGAGAATGTTTTCATATTGTTACGGTACAATATGAACGGGTATTTTTACCAGTGGCATTGAGGTAATATGTTACTACGTAATAGAGAGGCTATCATAAAAGCAAAGGAAATGCTACATTTTGACTAGAGTAACTAATGTTCGCGCTGAAACAATAATTAGTCTTCTAAACAAAACAGTATAGACAGGCAGCGCTAGAATGCTACTAAGGTTTAGTTTTCTTGCGACCAGAAGGTCAGAAGCGCCATGATTTTCCAGAACCCCGCAATTCGTAGTTTACTTTTTACCCGACAAGGGAGGGTAATGTGTTTATCAGCCTATGTATGTATTTATGATTAAATGTATGTATATTTGTTCCTTTGAGGTGTTTTAGAGACCGAAAGCGTGGGCCAATTTTAATAATTCTTACGTCAATTGATTTATTCTTGTGAGTGCTACTAATGACATGACAGTAATCAAAATAAAATATGGCGACCACCAGACGCCATAAAATGTAAAAAAGAAAAAAATGAAAGTCGACTAACTATATTAGGTGGGATATCAAAATAAAGGGTTCGAGGAGGCTATTCCAAAAATTTATCTTACTGAAGTGTATAAAATAAAAGTAAAAAACATTTTCAAAAACCCGACTAAAATGAAATGAAAAGTTCCAAACAAGTCACTTTTGAAGCAGTCTGATGTAGTTGGTTGCATGAAATCAATAATTGAAATAAAATAACTCCCACCAACTTGTTTTTCAGCCAGGTTTTTTAAAATAATATTTTTTTTTTATTTAAAGTCAGTTTTTTTTAGTGTCTTGGAATTTATGCTTTTAGCTATTACAAGAAACGAAATGCAGTAAGTAGGTACATCGGATATTTTGTGTCAATTAAAATGAAATGTAAAAGTAACAGTATTAGTGTTATTCTAGAACCTTGCGTTAAGTAGACCTTCGAGACGGAGGCAACAAGTTCAAAGAAAACAAATGACGCTGAATCCGCAGTGGGCTCCTGGCACGGATATCTCCAATACATATGTTATCTAACATGTAGATGATTTTTGGGTTTTAATTAAAAGTCAACAATAATTATAATAAAGTCTTTATATGAAACAAATCAATCTCATTCATTTCTGAACAATACAATTTTGTTCAGGTAATTTCTGTGTGATATTCTTTCAGTAGAGTAGTAGTAGTTCTTCCCACAATATTTGTATCTCAAATTCATGTATACCTCTTTTACACTTTTAATTAATAAACAAAGCTTGGGGTTTTGAATTTAATAAGTTTCTTTTCCTTTTAAATCTTTGATAGATTGGATTTTTTTGAGGGAAAGAAATTATTACTGAAGAGATTTTTTTTTCGTTTGTTTTCTAACTTTCTCATTAAGTCTCTTTTTGGACTTTTCTTCTTGGACTGTTTTTGACATTTGTCCTTTAATTTCTTAATAATTTTAAATGTGTACCTGAAATCAAATAAAATAAAAATAAGCTTTAATAGATATTGAAGTCAAGCGAGAGATATCTCCCACATAGTCTTAATTCAGTCGATGACATATTATCATTGAGATCAAATTCGCAAATAATGATGACAAGAGAAACTGAAGCTAGTCATACCGATAAATCTGGCGCAGCAGAGGTGCTAGCGGTTAAATCTGGTGCAGCGGAGACGTTAGCGGCTAAACCTGCCGCAGCGGACGTGCAGGTGACTAAATACCATATTCAGAGCACCATATCCAGATGTTGAGAGTTCATCTTGATTTTGATCATTTTCAATTAAAATGCCAGATATATTTGATGGAATTGCAGGCTGTAAACAAGCAATAAAATTATTAATATGTTTGATGTTTCTCAATTTTATTATTAGGATTGTTACTTATTATTTTTAATGGCCTCATTTAATTTGCAATTTGTAGGTTCAAAAGAGTTCTCGTTCGGTCGTTGAGTGCACTTCTCACTCACTCGCTCAATAGCTCACTAGTTCAGTAGCACTCGAGTGGATAATGAGCTAAATAATCGTACATAAGCTCACTTAATGTTCACCTCACCCAAGTTTTCACAGGGAATTTTTTACAGAATGACACTGCTAATATACTTAAAAGTCCATTCTAATATAATTTAAAAGTCCATTGACACAAAAAGCAGACTACATGTAACATTAAAAAAACTCCTTTAAAAGGAGTATGTAAGTATGTACTCAGTGCAACTAAATAAACAAGTTTGTCTAATTTTGGCATTTAATCTTAGGACTACACTCAAACACACTCTTTGTGCCCGTTAGGCAAGTGTTGCACTTGAAGTCATCACCATCATTTATCACCCACTACGCAATAATTTTATAAAAACAATGTTACTTACCATTATGGTTCGTGAACGTAAAGCATCGTCACGCAGTGTCACTTTATTCAGTGTCCGGTTGAAACATGATTCTCTTCAAAGTGAAGGGAACAGGTTATGAATTGTTTTTGTTGACATCTTAGTTACAACACTGATTGTTTCCAGCAAAGTTTTCTTTTTTCGTTTATTAGCAGGCAGCCTTAAAAGTAAAACGTAAAACCAATAAAGAACCATAATAATATAGCATTATCAATAAACAAAAATGTCATGCATGCACTACTCTATCCCTACAAAAACAAGAAAATGATTTCACGAAATACAACTGTTAAAAAGAAAGGCAAACGGGAAATTATGAATGCTTTTTACATACACTCTTCAAGGAATACAGAATCTTTTGTTTAATAACTAAATCTAAAGATATTTCACCTAAAATTAAGTATACGTACTGGTGCAAAGTTATCTTCGGGTGATTTCCGCTTCTTTTGATGCCAAATCCGATTATATTGCAATTGGGCATCTTGCTATTGACGACTTCCACTAAACAACCGAGTTCAAACGCAATAACACAGCAAAATTACTCCAAAATTCACAAAATATATCCATTGTTTACGACCATTTGACAGTTCACGTACCCAACTTTGGTACCAAACACCGAGAGAACAAAATGGCGAACTGGCCGCAAACAGGTATTTCAATGACGATAGGAATGAAGGGTTGACATTATAGTAACTGTCAAAAATACTACTAGCCTTTTTCACTTATGCAAAATTAAGAAAGTTAAAAAGAGATAGCAGTATTTTTATGATTTTGGCGTCGATATGCCACATATTTGTATAACTGTTTTTTCTATAGTCAAACATGTCCAGTCCATATACCTAATTTATATGTCAATGATCCAAAGTCACTCAACGTAATTTTTTTTGTATTTTTTCCTTCTTTTTTTTTAGCATCCCCGAAGGGAAAGCGAAAGTCTTTTGACCATATTGCCTAGTCTTACGTAGTGTATTTATACTTTTTTTCCATTAGAATGCAGATGTAACACATTCTAATGTTTTTTGCAGTATTTCGCAACAAATGTCGAGTCAGCCTTCTCGGCAAACTTCGCTGAGGTAGTCAATACTACAATAAAATTCTCAGCTCCATTCTACCTAGGTCGCGCCTGTTTCAATGATTCCACATATTGTCCATTTGCGACACAAAACTACACCAATTTTACATCACAATATCCACTAGGAATCAATAAACGAATAATTAAAACAGCCACTGAACTTCACTCAACAAAATCCCGCCAAAAACCTCTCATTCAACGTAATACTAGTCAGATAAAAACTTAATGTCGAAACAGTAAATCTAAGCGGTAAATCTAAAAGTCTTTGGCGGGATTTTCTCGAGTGCAGTTCAGTGGCTGTTTTAATTATTCGTTTATTGATTCCTAGTGGATATTGTGATTTAAAATTGGTGTAGTTTTGTGTCTCAAGTGTCAACGCAAATGGACAATATGTGGAATCATTGAAACAGGCGCAATCTCGGGAAAATGGAGCTGAGAATTTTATTGTAGTATTGACGACCTCAGCGAAGTTTGTCGAGAAGGCTGACTCGACACATTTGTGGCGAAATACTGCAAAAAACATTAGATTGTTTTACATCTGCATTCTAATGGAAAAACGTATAAATACATTACGTAAGACTAGGCAATATGGTCAAAAGACTTTCGCCTTCCCCTCGGGGATAATAAAATAATAATAAAAAAAATAAAAAAAGTAAATCTAAGCATAACCTCAAACTTTATGTAATAATTTACTGAAACGCTTAAAACTGCATTGTAACACGTCTTTATTAATTTTATATTCACAAAAATTTAAATATGACTGTATATTTATCAAGAATTGCATTTAACACGATTTGGTGTGCAACACCGAAATGTTTTTCCGCGAAATCTTTGGTCGGTTTTATAGCGCCAAAAACTCGATTGTTGCTGCCGAAAAACGATGTGTTTAGTATCGCAGGAATAGCTGTTGTTAGGAACTATGCTAATGATGTGATACATCCGACTATACCGATAGAAAATGGCACAATACCATTGAAAAAGAAGACTGTTCACAAGAAGGCCAGTCCGGCAGATTTGGTGCAAAAAGAGGGCCACTACCTCACTATGGCTTATGCTACAGCGAAATTCTATGACCTTAAGAGCCTGAAAGAAGCCCTGGTTCAACAGAAACTGTATGAACCCGGAACGTAAGTCGTTTTACTCACAATTTGCTCTTAATTTGAATGATGTAATAATTGATAACAAACTACTAAGATTGTTGATAAGTAAGAGGGAAAACAGTGATGACCTTAGGTACAAAAAGTAACAAAACATACAAATTTTTATATTCAGCTACTAGACTGGAAAATTACAGATATGTTATAGGGGAAAAAACTATTGCATTGCGGATAATCTGTACTTAAAACACCAATATTGCAGTTTGAGCTAAACTTAAATAAATTCAACTTAAATTATCAGTCACAAACTCAATAAAAGCTTGCATGTTGATAAAAACTATTAAAAAAAAATTTTCATGTTCCACCTGGAATGTCTTAAAACTTCACTTAATAAATTTTCAGGTTAAAAGCAAATGAAATAGGAGATGTAGTTGTGGCCAATGCAGTGTACAGCGTCGGTTCTGAACCCAGACAGATTATATTCTTCAGAGAAGGTGGCATCGTATTCTGGAACTGTACCGAAATGGAAGCTAGCAACGTGCTGGATTTTGTGAGGCCGTATGTAAACTAATTTCTTATCCAGACTATTCCAGTTTCATCTAAGAAATTAGTTAATTTATTTATTAAAACTTTATGCACAAGTGAAAATATTGCACAAAAGCAGACTTAATGCCTTAGGCATTTTCTACCACTCAACCTTAGGGTTTTGCAGTCATCATCATCATCCTAATTTATTTAGGGGCAGTGCCACATGGCTTCTTTTGTACTTCTCAATTTATTGTCATCTTACTATTACTCTAGTACAGACTGTTGTCAACATTATCCGACCCACCCTAAAATCAAACGACTTTGGACTCTCTGCCTGTAAAATTAAGGTTTATTTAATTTATATGAGCTTATCAGACAAGTGCACGAGGACTCAATGAACAAAAATACAATAATAACACAGACACGCAAATTTGATCTTTAACACGTAACGTTAAGGGAAACCCACCCAACATAGTCGGAGCCACCGGCATTTTATATGTTTTTGTTAAGCAATTTTAATCATTATCTCGTTAACATTAAAGTTGAAAAGCTTTTAAGTCACACTACATAATTACAACCCAATCTTTAATTTCGCGTATTCCCAACAAGTTCTTGTGGCTTAGCGGTTTGATTCTAGATTGACGAAAACACAGTCCACCTATATATCAGTTTCTTTTTTAATTTGTTTTCATTTCTACAATATTGCTTGCAATATTAAAGAACGATCAATATGATTTTCACCTAATAATTTATCTTGTAAACGGGTGGGTAATTTAAAAAACTTTAAGTTCACAGTTCTTTATAATGAATACGAATATTTATTTTTCAATTACCCACTTATTACAAGTTATGTGAAAATATTACCATTTTAAAAAGTTTATGTATAGTCTGTAGTTCTTTACAATAATACAAGAAATAGTTTTGGAATATAAATTCTATATTGAAAGCAAAACAATATCTTTGTCGCAGGATTTGATTTTGAACCTTGTTTTTCTCAGTCTTATACACAGACCACGAGACCAGAATTACTTGAACTCAATCATTAAAATAAGCTATTACACTTATCATATTATAACAAATAGTTATAAAATATAACCTAATGCTAACGTTTTAAAGATCAAATTTGCGTGTCTGTATTATTATTGTATTTGTTCATCAAATCCTCGAGCACTTGTCTGATAAGCTCATATAACTTGAATAAACCTTAATGTTACATGCAGAGGGTCCAAATTCGTTTGTTTTTAGGGTGGGTTAGATAATGCTGACAACAGACTGTACTAACTCTTTCTTCAGATTTACCTGTCACACAGTCCATCCATCATTTCTTTGGTCTTCTCCAATTCTGATAGCCATCACAATATTTTCATTTAAGAAATTTATATACACCTACCTACATAATTTATTATACTGAAAAATAAATAATTTCTGACTGGCCTGTTGGTCTAGTGGTTAGTCACCCTGACTGCTATGCCGGAGGTCGTGGGTTCGATGCCCACCCAGGACAAATGTTTGTGTAATGAGCATGATCATTTGTTCTGTGTCTGGGTGTAATTTATCTATAATATGTATGTATTTAGAAATATATAAGTATGTCTATCAGTTGTCTAGTACCCATAACACAAGCTCTGCTTAGCTTGGGACTAGATGGCGTTGTGTGATAGTTGTGGAATATATATATATACAACAATAAAATGAGATCCTGAAATCACAGCAACAGATAGCTGATTATTTTAGGGTTTCATACCCAAAGGGTTCAAACGGAGCCTTTGTGTCACTGTCTGTCCGTCGTCTGTCACAAAATTTTGTCACCAAGAATTTTCTACCTATGAACTTGCGAAGCCACGGGCAAAGTGCTAGTGTTTGCATAACTTAACAAAATGTACTGAACTACTGTCATTGTAAAAGTTATTCGTAATAATGAGTATTATCATTTATTGTTGTATCCTCCACCTAGTATAAGAACTGACTTTACACCTGTGAAAAACAATAAAAGACTTGAATTATTTCAGTTATGAGATAGAGAGCTACCCTAAAGAAGTGGTGGAGAAAGAAAGAGAAGTCATGACTTATGTTTATCACCCCAATGCGTAAGTAGTTCTTTGGATGTATTGTTTGTGTGTGCAATAGTATAAGTATCTAGTAACAGATGATGTTGAAAACCTGAAAATACTTTACAATGTAGTTCTGGTGGCTTGCCACGGGCCAATGCTGGCTAGGGCCGGCCGACCTTGATCAGGGTAGAGCGAGATGGCGCCCTTTGGTCGACGCTTTCACTTCACGTAAATTCTACTTCTGTATGTCTACGAATTTATCTAGATGTAATCGTGGTGATGGTGGCTCGTGGAATAGGGTGTTTGGATGTTGACAGTGGTTATGGTGTTTCTTTCTATGGATATGGTTCTTTTCTTAAACATATATTTTATGTGCATGTACTTACCCAAATGCTTTGCTTTTGTTTATAGACAGTACCTAATTGGGTTCATACAAAATCTCAATTATCGCCTGGGCTAGAAAAACAATTCTTTTAAAATTAGCTTTAAATTAATAACTAATTTAAGTAATAAGGATTGAGACCGTTAGTAGTCACATAGTTTATTTTAATAAGACCATTAAAAAGAACTTTTTAATGTCAGAATTTACGTGTATGCTCTGTGAAATTTATTTTATAAATGTCGCAGCATATGCTGAGATAGGTGCTTTTTTGGCCTCGTACAGGTCTTACCTATGTTTTTTTTATATTTTTTGATTATGTGGTTTTCTTATGTATTATTATTGTTTTGATGGTATAAATAATTGTGTTGTTCTGTGCGAGGCACAAAATAAACTTTTTCTTTCTTTCTTTGTATAAATAATCGAATCTAGTTACCCATTCCAGAAGTTAGTTTCGTTTGGAGAAGAATGAGCTAGAAATTCCATTAAAATAGGGATTCCGAGGTAAAAAATAATTATTCTATTTATTATATTATTATTTTGTTTATTCATTTGTTTCATATTACATTATATTTTTAAATATTTCAATTCAAAAAAAAAAAAGAAAAAAAAAAAATAATTAAAAATGTAAAAAATAGTATCCCACCGGTATCGGGAACAGGGTCCAAGCTACCGGTGGTCAGGGCTCCAGAGAGAGAAATCGCCTGACAATGCGAGCCGTGTCCAGAAGTACTGCTTTCTGAATCAAGCCCTTGATCCAACCGCCTAACGAGAGCCTCCTGAGATGTTGGTCGAGGCTCGTGGCTATTAAGCCATTGGCTGACACGACTATCGGTACAATGGTCGCTGAGTCCACAATAATATTATTATTATTATTTTTTGCCTTTTTTTACTTTATCTTTACTTTATCAACAAAAAAAATTACAAATATAAAACGCATCATAGTTGTAGGTAAACGTAGGAGTGAGGTCACGCGAAGTTACAACACGCTGTTACGTCCTCATTTTTTGTTTACGTGACAAATGAAAAAAATACGTGTCCAATAAATGATAAATGATTTTATTTTTGCAAATATGTTATTAGCAACGCTTTTAAACGTCTACATTTATTTTTGTCAGTTTATGCTAGATGTTTAGAATAGTTTTTGGTAATTGGACGATCATTTTTTTTGGTTTTCTGGTATTCTATTGGACCTAACAATTTCAATCCTTCAATTTTGATACAATTTTAAACTGACTGGCTTTATGTGAGAGTTTATAATTGTTTCTTACGCAAGCCCAGCCAAGAAGTGTGGAGTCCAATCCGGTTTTATTATTTTTTTTTTTTTTTTGAGTCCAATCCGGTGAATTTACTATATTCTATTAGACCTAACAATTTCAATCCTTAAATTTTGATAAAATTTTCAACGGACTTTAAGTGAGAGTTTATAATTTTTTGTTATGCAAGCCCGGCCAAGAAGTCTGGAGTCCAATCCAGTGCTGTCACTAACTCAACTAAAGGGCGCAGGTGTGTTTCTAAATTTAAAGGAACTGTGCACATTTAGAGGATGGTTAAATTTGTAAGAGAGGATTTGAACTTACAGCTTCATGATTTATTAGGGGGCGTCCATTAATTGCGTGAGGCGTTTAGGCGGAGAAGTTCGACTCTCGCCCAATCTCATGTGTGGTCTGGGGAAGTATCACGTAATTATTTTTTCCACAAGTAACAGTGTAAATCCGGGAAAACTAGCTTAAATTGACTAAAACTTAACTAGTCCTAAATAAAAATAAGTAAGGCAATTATAAATTACTTTACCCGTCAGGCTCCGGAATAGCAGACAATTAAAAATCTATGGTCGCGTCTCCGATTGGAGACGCGCGGGGCCTGAAGGTTTAATTAAGTTTCCTTTTTTAAATAATCCAACTCGATCAAGCATAAATTAATGAATGGACCCAAAAATATGCATTTTTAACAATCTCACGTGAGATTAGGGGGTGTCGAGCCAAATCTCGCTACACCTTTTTTTTTTGTGCATTGGTAAATCATCCAATGACATCTCCCGGTCTAGGCTGGAGCGGAAGGGCGTGTCAGACTCTTACTGATTAAAACCCACCCCTGTTCCTTCCCTGCCCTTTCATCTCGCGACACCTCACGTAATTAATGGACGCCCCCTTAGCTAGCATATATGATAAAATTAAAGAATATCACACAATTGGTGGAGGGACCATTGCTTGACGCTGATCCATCGCGGATCGTCCGCTTAGTGTGCACAGCACTAAAATCATTAGCCTTTTAAGATAATAATATTTTATTTGTTTATGTGCTTTATAAAGCATGTAGCAAAAACCCTGTTCGATCCAATAAAGGCGTATTTCTGGTTTAACATACGTACTAGACAAATAGTAGAAAAGGTGCAACTTTAAAACCAAAAGTTATAGATTTTTATTTTTTTTAAATATGCGAAATTTAACACTAAATATGGCTAATTTTCATAAGTTGACAACACTCCACCGGCCGGCGAAATCTTTTAATTTTTACCTATTTTTATTTCAAACGAAATGGCCTACACTAGCCGCGCTGTAGGCACTCTTTAACAAAGGATCAAAAAGACCGTCTCGCTCAGGCGGCTTCTTTGACACAAAACTGTAGGTGAACTTTGTCGAGCGCTCAGTGTTGCCTTTGATAAGTTTTTTTTTTAAATTAATTACTTTCAGTGGTGAAAAATAATAAACTCGTATCCATTAAATGATTACGTATATGTGTACGCAGTACGATACCAAATAACACCCTTCAGGATCAGACAGGGTTTTTTTTACATGCTGTATGATTAGAAATTGGGAATCTTTTATTTTAATTTAAATAACATAATTCACTTTTCCTTTGTAGAAAAAAGTGTCATCTACAAGAGTCTTCGTTCGTGCTGATGCCCAAGAGAGATAACTCATTGGAGAAGTATACCTTCAGGTGAGTAAAATTCCTCTGAACTCGTCCGAGTTCAGTAGCATTTTGGGAATCTTCCCATGATTCTATTTTGCCTTTTTTTTTATTTATAGCTCAACAAGGTAGAGACGACAATACGAATTATCGAAAGCATTGGCAATACTCATTTTAAAATACTTTAACTATGGGACCAACTTACTACTAAATACATTTTCGTTTCGCGATTTCAGGTTTGGTCCCATAGTACAAGTTGTTCATAATGATAAGTATTGTGAGTGTTTAATTTATTGTCGTATAGCCGTGTTCGCCTTGTATAAATGATTGGATTTCAATATTGAGGGAGGTCTGTTCTCAGCGGACATAATATATAATAAACTGAAAACAAAACTGAGGTTTGTACAAGGTGGCGCAAAATTAATTACCCTTTCGGAAGATGTTGTAATTTTTGCAAATGGCGTCGTATTTAAATCATATTTGACATTTGTGAACTAGACAGCTGCGGTATACAAACAGACAAGCAATGGAGCGTAAAAGCGTAATTGTGTCGATTTTTTCGACCAATAATCCGTCGGTGGTGTTGGCGCAGCGTGAATTTTTTTTTTCTTTCTTTGGGGCTACTTGAAGTCGCGAGTTTATGCAAGCAGGCCTTAGACAGGAGAATATTCGACAGGAATGCGAACAGTTATCACTGGAAATCTTGCGGAAAGTCATGGAAAATGCGATAAAACGGGCACAAATGTGTATTAACACTGGCGGCAGCCACTTGACGGATATTATATTTTCCACATAACAGAAAAAAATCTAAAGATCCAAAAAAAGATTTCCATCACTCAATTTAATTTCTTTTTTAATTAGTTAAAAAGTTATTTAAAAAACAAAATTGGATGATTAATTTTGCGCCACCTTGTAGTTGGTTACATACCTACATGTTTTCACATTACTTGATGGTGTCTTGAGACGAATCTAATATACTCACACCTTAGCTAGTTCACACTAGTTCGGCCCTGTCCTCACAAATGTTTATTTTTCAGGATTTTTATTTTAGCGCAATTTTTTTTTGTTTATCTGCTATTCCATCTTAAGCCTAAGGTAAACAAATGATCTTGTGTAATTTATTGTAGCCACGCCATGGTGCAGTCAGCCCGCCTCGGTGCGTGGGAGTCGAGACTAGAGGCGCTGGCAGCCTCAGTCAGCTCACACACGTCCTCTATGCAGCAGGACGGCGCGGCTCATGTAGATAAGAAAGAGGTAATAATATACTTAACTTAGCCTTTACTTAACTAACATAACACTTATAATTTATCATATATTATATATATTTAGTTATTAAGGATAGCAACCCCTTCTCGGGTATAAGCCTCCTCCAGCTTACTCTAGTTTTCTCTGTCGGCGGCTTCCTCCATCCATTGTTGTCATATCATCTGTCCATCGTTTCTTGGGCCTCCCTTGTTGTCTTTTGCCGCTGGGTTCTGTGCACCGGGTCGCCTCTAAAGTCCATCTGTTGTCGGTATATATAATATACACAGGCACTTAACGTTGTGGGAACACATTCATTGTGCATACAGCTAAGGAGTGGAATTCCCTGCCTGAGTCTGTGTTTCCTGATAGCTACAACCTGGGGGTTTTTAAGTCAAGAGTTACCTAGTCAAGGTTACTTCTAGGCAAGCATGTTCCATCGTCGACAGGTACAGGTATAGTGGTCAAGGGCGAGCAAAAAAAAATTTGCCGAGTCTGCCCCACTTCTGGGGAAGTTCTCCCCGAAGCCCTTTCACTCTTCTCCCGTCCTCGAAGCACGCTACGCGTGCAGGTCGTGTGGCCACCTCTCTCCGGGCCGGCCTCGGCGGTGTCGTCCATTTTAGGCAGCCATTGTGTGGAGACTATTCCAGCGGCCATTGTGCATGCGGGTTAACGTGACCTGCCCAGTCTCATTTTAATACAACTTGGCAAAATGGGCTTTTATACTCTTCTGACACCCAAAAGTGCGGTGCCCCCGTCCAGAATATGACTCACATACAGAAATGCCCCAGGTACCCATACACCTTCTCTGTGGAGGACCTGGTTACCTGGACCTGGAACGCTACTGACGCTGCAATTAATGTGTCCAGCTTTATTTTTGGGGCAAGCCCGCCACACTATTCCCAAACCACTGTAACTTCTGTTAGCTAGAATCAACAATGGCGACCACCAGAAAAAACGCCGAGGCAATGAGACTCGACGAGTCCCAGAGAAACGATTAAACTGCCTTGCGTCCCGCAACGAAATTAATCAGAAAAGACAGCGAAGGAGTAAGAAAAACATAATTTCTATTTCCCTCCTAATCAAGCAGGGGACAGAACAAAGCTAGGCCATAAGGCACAAATGGGCTTACAAAAAAAAAAAAAAAAAAAAAAAAAAAAAAAAAAAAAAAAAAAAAAAAAAAAAAAAAAAAAAAAAAATCCCAGTTGTAAATACCCCCTTACAACTGGGGTAGGCCCAGTTGCCAAGCACCACTGGTAAGAAACACAAATATTAATGGGTCCTAAAATTGTGTACATTTGATTCCAATAATAGGTGTGGCAAAAACGTTTGAACGCATTGAAATACGTTCTAGTTTCCACAAACCAGCTTCTGGGCCCAAAGTATTTGAAAAGTTAGGAAACCATCGGCTCAAAAGAAGAAGAAGTGCTAAATATTATTAAACGGTTTCCGTAGTCCCGTTTTTGTATTAAAGAGTTCATTTTCGGAGAGAAGGTATTTTATAATTTTGCTTTCGGCTAAAATTCAGCCGGTCTTATTCTTCTTCAGAAGATTTGCACCTCATTCGGTATTCTCGTTTTCAGGTAGTTCGCAAACTAGGCGAGCTGTTCTCCCTGCGTCACATGCTGAACGTGGAGTCGGACCTGCTGGACACTCCCGACTTCTATTGGGAAGAGGAGCAGCTGGAGCGACTGTACTCCTCCACCGTGGCCTACTTCACCATCTCCAGGCGGACCAGGGTCAGTAGTTCATCATAGTGGGTTATTATTTATTGTACACAAAATTAGTTCAAATACAACTTTAGGACAGCTCATATACACAGCCGGGTTCAACCCAGGTTGATATTTATCGGAGAAGGCTCTTGCATCCTACTGCCGGCCTCCAAAAGAGGCGGTCTGGCCGGTGCTTGGACGCTGGCTCGGGAGGAAGTACAGCTCCCTAACGTTTCGGGCTACGCAGGTGCTCTCGAGGCATGGCTGCTTCGGGAAGTATCTGTGTCGCATAAACAGGGAACCTGATGCTCGGTGCTATCACTGCCTCCACTGCCGAGTGTGTCGCATGGGAGGAGCCGCGTCGTGCCCTCGTTTCAGAAGTCGGAGGCGACCTGTCGCTGCCGGCCGTGGTTCGTTCCATTGTCGGCAGTGCAGAGTTCTGGGTCGGGGACTTCCGTGAGTCCATCAATCAGGACCCGAGATGGCGGCGCGTAGTGTTTCACGCGCGCGTCTCTTAAGCCTTTTTTTTTTGCCCTACACTACTCGCGAAGTTACATCACGAACTCTTCGAAGTTGACCGAAGTATGTAAGTATGCGAGCCGAGGTGGCACGATAGCGAACCGAAGTGCACTTCTACACTATCGTGTTCGCTAAACTTCTATCAACTTCGCGAGTATTGTAGTGCAGGTTTTAGACGTGAAGGGGAGTTAACACCTCACTCCCCACCACAGGACGAGGCCGGTAGTAACCAGCCCGCCGTCTGCGGGAAGTCTCATTCGCACCCGCAGCCTACTCTAGTATATGAGGGAACAGCGGGGTGGTTTTTAGTCAGTAAGAGTCACACAGACACCTTCGCCCGCCCCAGGCGAAGGACATCCATGAGGATTTTTCACCCCGGCAAAAAAAAAAACCTGGCACTCCGGGAGTACCGTCAGAAGTCAAAACACAAAACTTGAACAAAAATGCCCAACGCGCCTCGTAGCGGTGTCGGTGGCGCGTGAGTTCAATTGTTTTTTCCCATCTCAAAACTGCCCAACGAGCCTAAAGATTTTACTTTAAAAAAAGGTTATGGTAAATGCGGCCAATACTTGGCCGGGGGAGGATGACGACATGCGTGCGCACTTCCGCGCCCCGGACAAAGGTAGCAGCAGAATACCGGGTGGTTTTAGTCAGTAAAAGTCCCTTGCGCCCACCCCAGGGCGGATTACGGGTCGTGGGGCTTTCCATGAGGATTTTTACACAATAATGGTTTACAAAGATTCTAGCAAGTACCAGGTTTGACCCTGAGAAAAATAAATTTTGAAAACGTAATAATAACCTATCTTTTGGCTTTATTAGCTAGCTTGACTGGAGATTCGCAAGAGCAATCGTGTTCGGGAGAAGGATGTATAATCCAAGATGCTGGTAAAGATCTTGACTGTACTTCCGGAATTGTACTGATAACCGTGGTATACTCCACTCCTTTTGCACCACAGAATATGTTGCCTCCTTGTTGCTACGAGTACATCACACTTCGTGCTAGCGACCGTTTTTGGGGGCCCATTTATTGAGTGTGCAAGCCAAGTGCTGTATATGTATGTATGTATATATGTATGTATCTTGTCTGTCCGCGATTTTCTCAAAAACTGCTGATCCGGTTTGGTTGTGGTTTGCGTTATTCAAATTCATATTTTTCAAGGAAGGTTTTAATAGACAGCATGTAACAAAAACCCTGTCCGATACAATAAAGGCGTATTCTTGGTTTAACATACGCACTAGAAAAAACAGTAAAAAAAATTAACTCATAAAAACGAAAAGTTATTGATTTTTTATTTTTTATAAAAATGCGAAATTTAACACTAAGTATGGCAAATTTTCGTAAGTGTAAGCGTACACTCCACCGGCCGGCGAAATTTTTTTTTTTCACCTATTTTTATTTCAAAGCGTACCGCCCTGTACTAGCCGGGCTGTAGCCACAACTTTTTAGTATGGCAGCACGTCTCAAAGGGCGCATAAATACCGTCTCGCTCATGCGGCTTTTTCACACTAAACTGTAGGTGAACTTTGTCTAGCGATAGTGTTGCCTTTGATAAGTTTTTTTTTTAAATTAAATATTTTCATTGCGGAAAAATCATAACCTCAGATTATAGCACGACCCCTATTAGTATCTGCCCGCACCTCTAGGACGCGTCGTTTACCGGCTTGGTTACGTGACTAGTTACAGTACAGCACAGCACTAGCCGAGTAGTGCGTATCCGAGTTACGGTAGCGATTTGAATATAGTTTGTTACCGCCACTCGTAAGGAGTGCCCGCGCGATATTCGGCCAATTCGGCGCACACGCGATTTGGCATTTTGTAACTGCTCTCAACTAAAAATCTAGTAAATGTTATCCGTACTGCATTTTTTTGTAGAAACACAATAAACACAGTTTACACGTAATTTAGTTGGAGTTTTCTTTGTAAAAGTACCCCGACTAAAAGATCCATGAAATGGTTACGTAACTATAATAATAACCTTCAGAATCGGACAGGGTTTTTGTTACATGCTGTATAATACATTAGAATCTGATGAAGATCTTCGGAGATAGACAGTGGAAGTCTTCAATAACTAACAGCAAATGACACGCAATTGCTGCGATCGTATGTATATGTATTGTTAACACAATTTAATGGGGAACCAGTCGGTGTTTGTTTTTTACTTCTTCGTTATTTGACACCGACTTCCGAAATTAAAGTTATTTTTTAATTTTTAGTTTTTTATTTTGGAATTCGGTTGTTTTTTTTTTGTAAAAAAGTTTTTTATTTCTCACTTTTTAGTTGTTATACCCCAGAACTAAAAACCCCAATAACATGGAACGTGGAATTTAAACATTTGGAGAACACCAAAATGTTATCGAGGTATACGTATTTTTCGATTTTGTTCAGTTTCTCCAAAAGCGCTGAAGCAATTTCGATAAAATTAATATGGGTAAAAGGTACCACCTCGGGAGTATATTTTTTCGGATAAATAAAGAATTTTGAAAATCGTTCCACAACTGATGGAGAAATCGGCGGACAGACATAAAAAAAAAACCATACATACAGTCGAACATAGAACCTCCTCCTTTTTCGAATGTCGGTTAATAAAATAAAGCTCAGCATGATAAGTCGATTAAGATTTGTTTTTTTTACTAGACTTCCTAGTTTACTAGCAATTTTCCAACAAACAGAAAGTATGTAGTTCATCGTCATATTATGTTAAGTCAGTTGTACCACTATCAGTACATATAATAAAATAAAGTCTGTCTGTCTGTTCGCAGTAAACTCAAAAACTGCTGAAAGTCTTTAATGCGGTTTTCACTAATGGACAGATTCATGGGGAAGGTTTAGGTTTATAATTTGTACCCGTGCGAAGCTGGGGCAGGTCGCTGTGTTTACTAAAACTCCCTTTTTCTCCAGGTCCTAAACGAGCGTCTAGCCCACTGCGTGGAACTCCTAGAACTGCTCTCAACCTGGGCAGCAGACAGGCACCACGTCCGTCTCGAGTGGATGGTTATAGCGCTCATCCTGGCCGAGGTCTGCTTCGAGATGCTGCACCTCTTCGAAAGGTGGGTCGCGAGGAACGATGTTGTTGACAGCTAGGGTTGGGACATTCCAGAGCCACTTGAATTGGGTGAAGTGGCGTCTGGAATTTCTGGTGAAGTGAGTCTGGATTCTGGGCAAGTGGGGTTGGATTCTGAAGTTTCTGGAAAAGGGAGTGTTGAGTCTGGAATTTCTCTGGAATCCGAATTTTCCGGGAAAGTGGATTCGGAGTCTGGGATTTATGAAAAAGCGGGGTTGGAGTCTGGATTTTCTGGGAAAGTTGGTCTGGAATCTGGAATTTCGGAGGATAAGGGATGGAATGTAGTGATGAATGTTTATTATGGTAATTATATTGATAACTTATGGTAAGGTGGATACATAGTTTAAGAAAAATATTACAAAGGAGATACTACAAATTATAAAACAAAAAAATGGTACAAATTTGTGGATTTCCTTTTGCTTGTAATGTGTAGAAATTATTGAGTGTTTTGAATGGTAAGACTCAAACAAAAGTATATTAATAATTATATTTATTTATTACAGAAAATAAATATAAAAATATTGGCATTTAAGCTAGGCTAGTCTACATTATTTTGACAAATTGTTTAAATTCTATGAGTAGTAGATAGAGTAATTGTTAATTTTAAATAGTCTACTGCTAGTTAGCTAAACTTTTGTAAAATTATGACTCCAACATTTTAGAAGTATATCTACGAAGTATTTTACTTCGATTTCGAAATCGCAGTTATGTATTTGATGTTTAATTAACTTATATAGGGTGACTGGTAATTAGTGACCGATACTAAAACACGTGGTTGTACTTATGATTATAAACAACTTCCCCAAAGAGACTTTTTTTTGTATACGTATTTACTTTTTTCACAATAACAACGCGCGCGTGTGAGGGCAGTGACCGCCGCGATCAGCTGTTAGCACTGAGGCAAAGCAGGTGAGGCAAGGCAGAGCGTGAGACGCTATTACTAGTGCATTTGCCCTTTCCCGAGGTCAGACTATCAGCTGATAGATCGTGCCTACTTTTAATGTTACGGCGCGCGCGTTCTTAGATATTTTGTAGTTATGTGGACATACGTTGCATCTTAAAAGTATTAGTCAAACACGCTGTCTTTAAATTTTTTTTTTTAATTTATCAACAACCGAAACATGTAGGTACCTACACTGCTTAAGTACAACGAAAACGGCACGTGGTGCCCGTCCAAGCGGGCTTGCGAGCCGTGCTCTGTACGATACGAAACCGCGTCTAACAGCTGATTGCAGCGGTCACTGCCCTCGCGCGCGCTTATTTCAAACTGTTGTTATTGTGATAAAAGTGAATAAGTATAAAAAAAAGTTTCTTTGGGAAAGTTGTTTGTTATCATGAGTAAAATCACGTGTTTAAGTATCGGTCACTAATTACCAGTCACCCTATTATTGTAAAGTAAAACATTTAAACTATTGAGTATTTTATCTTTAATACATACTATTTTTTTAAATTAATCAACATGACAGTACTAAGTATGTTAATTTGTAAGTTAATTGTTATGAAGAGTATGTATTTACCAGAGAATTCATGTATAAAGTACTTGTATGTTGCCAAAATTTGAAGAGTTTATTGTTGAATAATTTAGATAACTTTGTCGACACATATTTTGTACTTTACCTATATGCTTATTTGGAAATGAAAAAAGAAATCTTATTGCACGATATTTTTATATGGTTTGAACAGATGGCCGTTGAATTATTACGTAAGCATCAAATGGGGGGTGAGCAGTCTGTGCTTTGCTTATATTTAATGACCTGGAGGACGGGGCGTCTGCATGGCGATTACGTCAGCAATTATTTACTTCTGTGAGAACTCAAACTCAAAGCATTTATTTCAATTAAGCCATTTACAGTCACTTTTGAAATGTCAAAGCCGGTCGTCAAAAAAAGTTGACACTATTTGTATGTTTTAAAGCGTAGATATCTATGGAAGAGAACGTACAAGAAACTTCACGGACAGTTTTTTAACCGACTTTCGGAAAAAGGAGGAGTTTCTATGTTTGACTTTTCTTTCTCCGTCAGTTGTGGAGATGGACCGATTTTCAAAATTCTTTTTTTATCCGAAAGAATATACTCCCGAGGTGGTCCCATATAAATTTTATAGAAATTTCTTCAGCGCTTTTTGAGAAACTGAACAAAAACGAAAAATACGTATACCTCGATGACGTTTTTGTTTTCTCTAATTACGACTATGTTTAAATTCCACGTTCCATGTTACTGGGGTTTTTAGTTCTGGGGTTTAACAACTAAAAAGTGAAAAATAAATAACTTTTTACAAAAACAAACAACCGACTTCCAAAAAACGTACTTTTATGACACTAAAAATTAAAAAATAACTTTAATTTCGGAAGTCGGTGTCAAATAACGAAGAAATAAAATACTAACACCGACTTCCCAAATTAAAGTTATTTTTTAATTTTTAGTTAAATAAAAGTACGTTTTTTGGAAGTCGGTTGTTTTTTTGTAAATAGATTTCTTAAATTAATAAATAGTTTAAAAATTATGGTTGTATAAATAAACATATTATTATTATGTGAGAACGACGTAGAAGGACGTACACGTTAAAAGCGAGTCGCTGACAAGCGGGAGGGGGTTACAATTACTAAAATGCTTATATAATACTAGCGACCCGCCCCAGCTTCGCTCGGGTACAAATTATACATATAAACCTTCCTCTTCAATCACTCTATCTATTAAAAAAAACCGCATCAAAATCCGTTGCGTAGTTTTAAAGATTTAAGCATACATAGGGATATAGGGACAGAGAAAGCGACTTTGTTTTATACTATGTAGTGATTTGAATGTTCATAAGAACATTCAAATATTATTCACAGGCAAGTTCGGTTAAGCAGTCGACAACCAATAGGGTTGAACTGCGAGTAGTCACTCACAAAAAAAAAAAAAAATCGCTGACAAGCGCGAGGGGGTTACAATTACTAAAATGCTTATATAATATTTGAATGTTCATTATATCACCATCCAAAAATTTTTCAGACATCAATCAGTTCTTAAAAGTGAAAAATATCTATTGTTTTTATCACTTTTTCGAGCTATGCAAACAAAAATGTACTGAAAAGATAATTTTTAATTGATGCCTAAAAAAAAATGTAAGTAGGCGATATATAGCGATAAAAAACGGTTGTATTTAATATTTAAATTGATTTTGTTGGTGTTTATTGCTAAGTTAATTAGTTTTCTTATCGCATAGACTAGTTACAAACTATGTATGGAAACGTGTGGTCATATTTTAAATAAAAAAAATTAATGCTTCTGTCCATAGAAATGAATCACTTTTTACAGTACTTACAACTATTTTCTTAAGTCGTATATAGCCGCCAAGTGGCGCCCTCAAAAATCGTAGCAAAGCGTAGAAAACAAAGATTAAAAAATCCTATGTTGCGTTTGTTACAAAGAGCTTAAGGTATTTTTACGTTGTTAAAACAGGACTCGAAAGTGTTTCGTATCCAAAGTAGTAAGTAAAAGTGTCAAAAACGGCCGTTTTTGGTACTTTTTTTTTAACGTAAAAATACCTTATCCTATTTGTAACTAACGCAACATAGGCTATGCTTAGATACGAATTTTTATTCAATGAGGGCGCCATTTCGGGGAGGTATGCCCTTAATGTCCCTCGGCCATCATCGCATTTCCGAATACAAACGAATGCTAATTTTAATGTCGCATCAATTATTAGATTTATCGTGTACTTATAATTATTTGAATTCAGAACTAAGTACTTTATTGTTGATTTCTTTTAATTTTAGTGTGTACATAGAGCTAAAGTACTTAGTTCTGAATTCAAATGATTATACACGATAAATCTAATAATTGATGGACATGGAAATTAGCATTCGTTTGTAATTGGAAATGCGATGATTGTCGAGGGACATTAAGAAAATACTATAACAAAGACTACAACACACACACACACACACACACACACACACACACACACACACACACACACACACACACACACACACACACACACACACACACACACACACAACACACACACACGAACTGTAGAAGAGAGAGAGAGAGAGTGTGTGTGTGTAGTTGTAACTGTACAAGAAATTCTGTGTCTCTGTGACTTATTAAATTCTGAAAAAAAAAAAATCTTTGGGCCCATCATACTAATTTTGATCAGCTGATGATAACTTTGTAGGGAAAGTCCATTTTTAACCGAATTCAAAAAAAAGGAGGAGATTCTCAATTCGACTGTATTTATTTTTTTATGTGTGTTACCTCGAGAACTTTTTTCTAGGTGAACCGATTTTGATCTTTTTTTTTTTGTGAAAGCTGGTGCTTCTCATGTGGTCCCATTTAATTTGATCAAGATCAGACTAGTAGTTCTTGAGTTATCCTAAATAATGCTTATTGAATTGACTTCAACTACATTGATGATGTTCTCATTTTATTTATTGAGACTATCGATTCGGGCATAACTTTACTATTAAGTTTTAGTTAAGAGGTACAACAACTAAAAAGTGAATAAAAAACTTTTTTTTACCAAAAAAAACATGTGTTTGTATTTTATTTCTTCGTTATTTGACACCGACTTCCGAAATTAAAGTTATTTTTAAATTTTTAGTGTATTTTCTTTTTTGGAAGTCGGCTGTTTGTTTTTGTTTGATTTTTTATTTTTCACTTTTTAGTTTTTATACCCCAGAACTAAAAATCCCAATAACATGGAACGTGGAATTTAAACATACTCGTAATTGGAGAAAACCAAAACGTCATCTATGTGTACGTATTTTTCGGTTTTGTTCAGATTTTCATAAAGCGCTGAGGATAAAAAAGAATTTTGAAAATCGGTCCACAACTGACAGAGAAATCAGTGGACATACATAAAAAAACATACATACAGTCGAACATACAACCTCCTCCTTTTTCGAAGTCGGTTAAAAAACTCGAACGAAGTCGGTTGTATTTTTTTTTACTTTTTTTTTGAGACGGTCTTGTAGAAACTTGTTCATTTCCATGTGCAGACGCAGAATCTAAATATGATCATCACCTATTTCCGTTACACCCTGTATACATATTACTATGTAAATTAGGTAGCTAAGCTTCAACTTGTTATATATTATTATTTTAATAAATGCATTGTTGAATCTCCAAAGTTTCTTTTATCTCATACCTTACAGGGCGGGGATAATTCTAGTCATTAATTATATTCGTATTAATCAAAAGAGATGCTGCCACAGTTACGGCTGTCACGTTTTATAACAACATTCCATTCCTAAAATAGAATTATTTATGTGCTGTCAGTAGGTACTGTAGCATCTTATCCTAAGGGCTGAGTCACACCAGCAGCAGCGCGGCAGCGGCTGGCAACGGCCGCCTAGTCGCGTCGGCCGTCTCGCGTCTAGTCTCCTCTTGACTAGTTTAGTCGGGGGTGAGGAGCGCGCGGTCGCCCGCGGTGGCACGGGCGGCCGCGCGTCTCCGCTGGCAGCCGCGGGCAGAACCAGCGATAAGACACACCTGGAGCGAGGCCGCTCGCGTCACCGTGGGCGGCCTCGCGATCTTTTCAAGCGATACAGGGGGCTTAGACAAAGTAACAATTTAAAAACGATAACGAATTTAGAAAAGACTAATATGTATGAGATTGACATAAACCGCGCTAAGTCACGTGGTCAGTCGACTGTCGACATCGTTATCGCAAGTTGGTTAGACAATGTTATAATTCGTAACGAAACCATAAAGAAACGAATTTGCAATCGTGTTTATCCCATACAAATGCGTAGACAAGCAGCGCTTTCAGAGTTCGCCTTCGCCTCGATCGTGATCGCCAAAAAAGATAACGAAGGAACGCTAACGCTAGGAAATGTTTATCGATATCTCAGAGACGATGACGAATTTAGATAGCGTTTCGCTACGA
Organism: Polia nebulosa; assembly: GCA_951329385.1. Lineage (NCBI taxonomy): Eukaryota > Metazoa > Arthropoda > Insecta > Lepidoptera > Noctuidae > Polia > Polia nebulosa. The sequence goes on along the minus strand of OX589606.1, from coordinate 2,357,495 downwards.
AGCGATGTTACTTTGTCTACAGGGCCTGGTCTTTTAAGTATGTAGATAAAGTTATTTCACACTGAAAGTGCTCGCCGCGTCGCTACCGGCCGCTGCCATTCCGGTGTGACTTGGCCCTAATGGTATAGGATACGATGCTAAAACAGTAATTTCATTTAAGAATTGGAAATAAAGAGAATTTTAGTGGACACAGTAGTTCTTCATGATGATTTGAAAAAAAAACCTGGCACTCCGGTAGTACCGTCAGAAGTGAAAACGCATGTGACTCAGGCTGACTGGACAAATCTTCAAAATAGCTCACATTTAACTAGGTCAATAGGGCACTTTATGTGACGGCTAAACACCCTTATTTCAGAATTTGTGACCCTACAGAATCTTAGATAATCAATCGAAAACGTGTCCAGCCATCTTGAAAAACCACTTATCGCTGGTCTCTCAATCTCGGTAACGGAAGTGATTTTGACGACTTTTTGCATATCAACGGGCGTCACATAAATTTGTGACAGGCATCGAGCTAAAAGTTTTGTGATACGTACAGAGGTTTACTAGAAAAATGCAAAAATCTGTGTCCAGCCATCTTGAATTTACGTATAAAACTTCTGGCTGGCACTTCCAAATCTCAATAACGGGAGCGTTTTCGAATATACCTTTACTAACATTTAGTGACGCAATGTGTGACAGTAATAACGTTTGATTTATGACGTCACATGCAAGAAATCAATAAAAATTAATTTTCAGCGTTATGAAGTTCATTTCAAAAACATTAGTAAATAGGAACACATCCTATACAAGCGTAAATACACTATTATATAATATTCTATTTCACGAAGGCGGGTTTGCCTTTTTGTGTGGCAGATTCACGTGTACATTGTTTCTGTATTTCCTATGACACCGAGCGCTCCGAGCTTACACACAGAAATAAAGTGTATGTGAACCTAGACACACACGTCTTGGTGAGGTAAAACAACTATACCTACCTATGTATTTGAAGAGTTAGATTTTTTTTTTATTGTTGATAGGCACGCGTTTGACCACTATCTCACCTGATAGTAAGCGATGATGTGGTCGAAGATGGAGCACGCTTGCCTAGAAGTAACCTATTCACTCTTGACTTAAAGACTCCCAGGTTGTAGCTATCAGGAAACACAGACTCCGGTAGGGAATTCCACTCCCTAGCTATACGCACAATTAATGTTTTCTCAAAACGCTTTGTGCGTATGGATGGGATGTCCACCATGAACCGGTGGCACTTCGCCGTACGTCTAGTAGTCCGTTGATGAAACAGGCTTGGCGGAATCAAATTATGCAATTCCGTCGCACACTCCCCAAAATGTAATCGATAGAAGACCGACAGGCTATAGCAACTCGGCGTCTATGTTCAAGACTTAGGAGTTTCGACTCAACGAGCCTATCATTGCCGATGATCCTCTTGGCTCGTTTCTCAATAGATCCCGGTGGAGCATAGCTACTTCACAGCACCTACCCATTTTTCTTGCCTATGTCCTGTCTTAATGTTCCAACTCCTTCCTATCTAACATTTTCCAAAATCACAGGGTGGGCAGTTCGGCGGAGGTGGAGCGTCGGACGCGACGATACTACTCACCGGAGGGTGAAGACACCGTGGTGGCGGCACTAGTCTAGGCGTCACTTGAAGACATACTAATCAAGTCAAACCCTTAACTGTAAGCCAACAGGCCAGCGTCAGCTCAATTCTTAGGTGTTGACTGGCGAGTCTCGAGACGAGGGGGTATTATTGCCGAACGGAATTAAAGTTTATAAAACCTGTTTAGATCTAAAGGTTTTTTCAATAGGGCCAGAGCCATGGCATCTTTGACAGCCGATGGCGGCCATGTTAGATTGTATATTGGCGCGATTTTTTGACAGATGAGTTATTAAAATGTTCGGCATCTATCAAGATTAGGAGGGGGACACAAGGGTTCCTTTTAAGGATCCGAAAGTTCGAATGAAAAACGGAACCCTTACGAGTTCGTTCATTCGGACTTTCGGAAAAAATAAGAATAAAGATAGAAAATGTAGTTGGTTTAAAAAATAAGGAAAAAATTCAGCTTTATTTGTGATCAAACATCTATGTTGGAATCTGTCTCTGAAATTGGTGCTAAAAAAAAAGTAGTGGGTCATCTGCTGGACAGCAGGTAATAATAGAACTTTTCCGTCGAATCTCCTTAAAGTTGAACAGTGCGTTGAAATTATTAAAGTTCAATATCAAAACAGCCGGTCAATTCGTCAAACGTTTTGTGCGTTATGAGATACTTATGGTCAACATAATCGTCCTAAGGAGGACACTATACACGGGCCTGTGGACGGCGAGTACTGGGTAGCTCGCCGTCCGATCAGCACCAGGCCCGAGAGTCGACGGCGCGTAGTGTTCCACGCGCGACGAACAAGAATTGTCAGCAGTCATGACGGGGCCCGTCATGGTCCATGCTTGCGCAGGGGTTGTGGATAAATTCGAAACAGTTACCGCGCCCCTGGGCACTCAGGGCAGGGAAGGAACAGGGGTGGGTTTTAGTCAGTAAGAGTCTGACACGCCCTCCCGCTCCGCCCAGAGCGGGAGATGTCATTGGATGATTGCCCACCCACAAAAAAGAAAAAAAAGGAGGACACTATCCGTCATGCAGTGAAAAAATTTGAAACCAATGGCTCCGTGATAGATCATCCCCTATCTACCCGATGGTGTATGCGTACAAGCCGAGAAGTGTCGAAGACCTGAAGAGTAACATCACACGCGTCATCAATGAGATAAAGTACCTAGCCATATAAGTCAAAAAGCGATGGAAAATTAGACCTCTCATGTTCATGTTGACATACGAAGCCTACTTGGTCTTATGTAATACCAAAGATATCTTTTTTTGAAAGCATAGGTACTTACAAGTGTTATAGCACGACCCCTGTTAGAATCTTCCCGCATCTCTAGGACGCGTCGTTTACCGGCTTGGTTACGTGGCTAGTTACGGTACAACACATCACTAGCCGAGTAGAGAGTATCCGAGATCCGGTAGCGATTTGAATATAGTTTGCATTGTTACCGCCACTCGTAAGGAGTGCGCCCGCGCGATCACCGGCGCACACGCGACTTGGCATTTTGTAACTGCTCATAACTAAAAGTCTAAGTAAATGTAATTCGCACTGCATTTTTTGTACAAACACACAATAAACACAGTTTACACGTAATTTAGTTGGGGTTTTCTTTGTGTGCAAAGTACGCCGACTAAAGTGTAAACAATCATTGTGTTTTTATTTCAATTAAATATTAACCGGTCCCTATTGTTACTAAGTATTTCCCATTTTTTCGAACTTACTTCTGAGTTATCGTGGCTATTCATAATTTGTCGCTCAGCAGTTTAGTTATAAGTAAGCCTTTTGGGATTACTCTGTGGCTCTACGTTCGTGCTAATTAGGAAACACTAAGATTACCGAAGCTCATACCTTTTCTGGGTTACCTGTGGTTGATTGTGAATTGATAATGTTAAGTTATTAACTAAAAATCACTGAAAACTGCTTTTTGTTTTATTTTTAGATTTTAGCTACGTAACTACTTCGGTGCCTTCCAGATATAGCAACCTCAGCGCTGCGCTTTATAATAGTGTATAGTTGAGAGCAGTGGTGGGTCACTGGTAACAGCTCAGACTTACTTGTCGTAGGTTTGAACCCAGACAGGGACTTAACTTTGTGTGGGTAAATTATTTCGTCATCCCTTTTGTTTTATTTTTAGCCACGTAACTACTTCGGTGCCTTCTAGATATCTAATAGCAACCTATTTCAGCTCTGCGCTTTAGTGTATAGTTGAGAGCAGTGGCAGCTCACTGGTACCAGCTCCGACTTAGGTACGTGTCGTAGGTTCGAACCCAGGCAGGCACTTAACTTTGTGTAGGTAAATTATTTCATCATCACTGCTCTCAAACGGCAAAGGAAAACATCGTGAGGAAACCGGAATGTCCTAGGACCAAAAAAGCGCAGACATGTGACATCCACCAACCCGCACTGTGCCCGCCCGGTGGATTACGGCCCATTCCCGCTCAGTTCTCACAGAAAGGAGACCTGTGAGCAGTGGGAACGTTAAAAGGTTGATTATGCTATTATAATTAAGTATGTTTGAGTGTAAATTCTTATTTGTGGGGAAGTAGCCCTAAATTTGGGTTAGAGAATTCACATAGAGCAAAACCCCAGGGGTGGCATAACTTAGCTCGCCGTCCGATCAGCACCAGACCCGAGAGTCGACGGCGCGTTGTGTTGCACGCGCGCCTCAAAGAGATGTCAGCCACCACTGACGGGGCCCTTCATGGCCGATGCACGCATGCCAAGGGGTCGCGGATAAATTCGTAACAGAGTTGCCGCGCCCCTGGGTACTCGCCGAGTAGCCTCCCTTGCCCGAGTACTACTCGGGCAATGAAGGGACAGGAGTGGGTTTTCGTCAGTAAAAGTCTGACATGCCCTCCCGCTCCACCCAGAGCGGGAGAAGTCATTGGATGAATTCCCACCTCACAAAAAATAGGCTTGGCATACCTAACTTATTTTCTGATTAATATTTGTGTTGAGTAGTGTTACTCTACTATACTGCTACTATATACCTGCTAGCTTGGACCGATGGCCATAAGGCCATACCTACATTGGGGTCACACAACATAAAGACAGAAAAAAATAAATAAAAAAACATTGTAATTACTCACCAGTGACACCGTATATTTGTGTAACCCAAAGAGTATAATAATAATACGGGACGTGTAACCCATAGTTGTCTCAAATATGTCCAATACCTTACCTCCATTTGAATTTAGAATTCGTGCTATTTGAATTTATAAAATTTTGGATCAACGACAAACACTATGGTATTGAGGACAAAGTTCAAATTCCATGCAACCTATACTTTTTTTAGGGCTATTTTATTATAAATGGACACTTCAAAATAAACTTGTAATAAACAACTCTAAAGTCGATATTATGTACATACTTCAGTTGGTGGCGATGGAATCAAATTGTAGTAGGTAATCCTCCCAACGAATTTCGATCATGGCGCCAACCTTAACGGAGATTAGCCAAGTACGCAGGAGATTTTATAGTGCACAATCGTGTGCGTAAATACCGGTGCACTCTCTGTTCCTTCATTCTCGATCTCTAGTCCGATGGGACGGCAATCTGACACAAACGAGGAGAGATCAGGCGCAGGACATAAAGGCCCACACAGCCGCCAAGCGGCGCCCTCATTGAATATAAAATCGTATGTGGGATTATATAATGGGGATTTATTGGGATTCTTTAATCTTTATTTTCTATGATAAGATACGATTTTTTACTCAATGAGGGCGCCACTAAAGCGGAGGTAGGCCCTTAAGCTGCGCGCAGCGAAACCAAACACTCCGGTGTACATCTCGCGCCTCCACTACACCACTGAGGCATAGGACATCGTGGAGTACGTCCGCCGAAAGCTGAACTACACGGCGAGAGTGCAGCTGTTGGAGTCGCGCCGCAGTGTCAAATTCAAGGCGTTCGTAGTGCCCATTCCGACGTGCTTCCTCAGCCAGGTGTTGGAAGAAAGCTTTTAACCGCACAACGTGGTGTTCCGTCGCTTCGGCGGACCTATTCCACACGAGGGCACAAAGTCTCAGTGCAGTGCTAGTGATAATAATAATAATAATAATCTGTGGCTCGACTGTCAATCGAACTGACAGAAAAATCTCTGCATATTTTATATCAATTTTATCAACAAACTATTTTATTTTAAACATTCAAAAATGCATGCAAGACCAAACAAAACCTACAATAATACCTACAATATGTAAATAATAAAAAACAATAGTCAAAATGATAAGACAAAGTTAATAATGTCGATGAATGAAATAGTGAGAAAAGAAAAATGTTGACGAGAGCCGCAGCCCGCAAAGCACGCCCACCACCTCCGGCCTCGTCGCTCAGCTCCGCCTCGCCGCCGCCGGAACCCAGCCCCACCGTGAGTGCTGTGACACCGGCCGCGGCAGTTGCGTCGAGCTCCAGCGACGAGTTCTTCTCGCCGCCGACGACACCACCACCAGCGCGTCGACGGGGAGGATGCCGGCCGCCGAGCAGCTTAGGACTTCGAGGCCCACCGGCCTCTGATATGGTCCCAGCTCCCGGTGGAAGTGTGAAGCGCATGCGATGGACACAACCCATCAACGAAAATGTCATGCGCTCATACTATGGGGCTACAGAGGGAGGTAACAACCTGACCGCGTACCGTGTTCGGATGCTCTCTTTGTTTCAGGTGCTTGAACCAGCCGTCAACGTTTCGGCCCAACGACTGTCGGATCAGGTGCGGGTCATCCAGCGTAATCATATGCTGGATGATACTGTACTTGATCGCCTCCGAACTGAAATGGGTAGCCATGTCATTGTCCCTCCGACGCAGACTGTGGTACCAGTGGTGGTACCACCGTCTAACCATGCTCCCAGCCACGCTGACGAGGAGTGTTATGACATGGTTACAAACGTAAGTACCCAGTGCAATGACGAATTGAGGAGTGCTTTGGAGTGTGCTATTCGGGAATATCGCAACATGCCACCCGAACTTAGGCCACGCTTGCCTCGTTTGCCCATGCATAATAGGAATAAGGCGCTGGTGGCTGCTCTGGATTCGCAGTTGTCAAATTATTTTGATAACTGCGAAGACCTCACTGACACACACTCGATAATGTACTGCGCGGCTGTAGCGGCATGTCGTGTAGCTCACGTCAAATTCTCTAATGACAGAGCTACACGACCGAAACCAGCCGTGCCGGCTTGGCAGCGCAGGATCGAGTGTCGTATTGGTGGGGCCAGAGCACTCATCGGCAAACTAATCTGCTTCAGGGAGGGCAACACTCGCCCAAGAGTGATGCGCTTTGTGAGACGGGCGTTTTCGGGAACTGATATCAGCTCCCGAGACTATATGTCCCGTGTCACAGAGCGCATCGACTTCCTGAAGCAGAAGGTAGTAGGAAGCATGGGCAAACCGCATCCGTAGGTATAAGCGGCGGGTGGAGCGATACACCCAGAATCGCACATTCCGGAGTAATGAAAGGTGGGTGTATAGGGATTGGGAGCGACCGGAACATGGTGTGACTGACACGCGTCTGCCGGATGATGACGCCATGAGTTCATTCTGGCGCAACATCTGGTCGGTGCCTGTCAGTCACACCGAAGGTGTCTGGACTCGGGAGATCGAGCGAGCATGCGATCCAATAACAGAAATGGGGGCAATCACTATCAGCCCCCAAGATGTAGCCCGTGCAGTCCGTCCGTTGCCTAATTGGAAATCTCCAGGGCCGGACGGGCTGCACAATTTTTGGATAAAGTGGCTACAAAGGTCGCACGCTCGCTTGGCATCTCAATACCAGGCAGCCTTGGAGTCTGGTTTGCTACCCGAGTTCCTTACAACAGGAATAACCCACCTGCTCCACAAAACAGGTAGTACCGCGGAACCTAAAAATTATAGACCGATCACGTGCTTACCGACGGTCTATAAGGTTCTTACATCCATTTTGAGAGCTAAGATTAACACACATATAGATAGTAATTGTATCATGTCTGCCTCTCAAAATGGATGTAGGAATGGGTCCCGTGGTACTAAGGAGCTGCTCCTCATTGATATGACCATTAGCCAGCAGGTTCGGCGTTCCCGAAAGGATCTGTCGACATGTTGGATAGACTATAAGAAGGCCTATGACTCAGTTCCTCATACATGGCTCATGAGGGTGCTAGAATTGTATAAAGTTGATGCAACGCTACGCACCTTCTTGATGTCGTGTATGGGGCAATGGAGGACGGTCCTTCGCTATCCAGGATGTCGAAATATCCAGAGGAATAGCGAACCGGTAAGGATCGAGCGGGGTATATTCCAGGGTGACAGTTTGAGTCCACTTTGGTTTTGCCTAGCCTTGAATCCTCTAAGCACACTGCTGGAGAATTCAGGGCTAGGCTATCGGTTGAAGAGAGGTGGTCAGGTTATATCTCACCTCCTTTACATGGATGACTTGAAACTTTTTGCCCCCAGCAATCTGCAACTGATGGAGCTACTGAAGGTAACTCAAACCTTCAGTAGTGCCATCAGGATGGAGTTTGGTGTGGACAAATGTGCGGTCATGCATGTAAAGCGAGGGGAGATTGTGGAATCCGTGGGAACTCAACTCTCGGATACCATAAACTGAGATCCCTCTCTCCAACCGAAACCTATAAGTATTTGGGTATGTCGGAAGCGTTAGGTATCAATATTGCTGACATGAAGCAATCGTTGAAGGAGCGCTTCTTTGGCCGCCTGAAGAAAGTATTTAATAGCCTTCTATCAGGTGGAAACAAGGTGCGCGCCTTCAACGGTTGGGTCATGCCGGTATTGATGTACTCTTTCGGTGTACTCAAATGGACTCAAACAGAACTTGACGCCCTGGATAGGCGTGTCCGTACACTGCTGACTGCATTTCGAATGCATCACCCACGTTCGTCGGTGATGAGACTGTATATCCCGCGGAAGTGTGGAGGCCGAGGCTTTTTAAATGCTAAGACCCTCCACAACCGCGAGGTATGCAGTCTAAGGGAATATTTCCTAGCTGCTGACGTGGGTATGCATCGAGATGTAGTGGCGGTGGACAAGGGCCTTACTCCACTCTCTTTGGCTAACGAGAACTGGCGCAAACCTCTAGTGCTTGACACTAACGATCGCAGAGAAGTATGGCAGAGTAAGGAACTTCACGGACGCTTTTTCCGGGCCCTACATGGGCCCGATGTAGACCAACTAGCGTCCGTAGCCTGGCTGCGTGTCGGTGACCTCTTTGGGGAAACCGAAGGTTTTATCTGTGCAATTATGGACGAAGTTATCATGACGAAAAATTACCGGAGATTTATTGTGAAGGACGGCACGGTTGACATATGTCGGGCATGTCATCGTCCGGGAGAATCAATCCGCCACATAATCTCTGGTTGTTCTCGTCTGGCTAACGGTGAGTACTTGCATAGGCACAACCTTGTAGCCAGGATTATCCATCAGCAACTTGCTCTGAAATACTCTCTTGTGGAATCGGAAGTGCCGTACTACAGATATGCGCCCGACCCAGTTCTCGATAATGGTCATATCTCATTGTACTGGGATCGGTCCATCATCACTGACAGGACTATTGTAGCCAATAAGCCTGATATAGTGGTGGTGGACCGAATCGAGAGGCGTGCAATGATTGTTGACATTACCGTCCCACATGACGAGAACCGAAGAAAGATAAACTAATCAAGTATATTGACTTGGCTCGCGAGGTTGTCGACATGTGGGATGTGGACTCAGCGATCATTGTACCGATAGTCGTGTCAGCCAATGGCTTAATAGCCACGAGCCTCGACCAACACCTCAGGAGGCTCTCGTTAGGCGGCTGGATCAAGGGCTTGATTCAGAAAGCAGTACTTCTGGACACGGCTCGCATTGTCAGGCGGTTCCTCTCTCTGGAGCCCTGACCGCCGGTAGCTTGGACCCTATTCCCGATACCGGTGGGATACTATTTTTTATATTTTTAAATGTTTTATTTTATCCTTTATATTTAAATATTTAAAAATGTAATTAATATGTCCATAAAAATGAATAAACGGAATAATAATAATAATATTCCACAACTATCACACAACGCCATCTAGTCCCAAGCTAAGCAGAGCTTGTGTTATGGGTACTAGACAACTGATAAACATACTTATATATTTCTAAATACATACATATTATAGATAAATTACACCCAGATACAGAACAAATGATCGTGCTCATTACACAAACATTTGTCCTGGGTGGGAATCGAACCCACGACCTCCGGCATAGCAGTCAGGGTAACACTTTCTGTCAATAATATGAATACTTAGGTTAAGGTTAATATATGGGTCTGTGCAACCCGAAATAAATGAGTTATTATTATTTACGTACTTTCCGAGGCACGGGGGTGTCACACCACCAACTTCCAAACTGGGCTGGTATAGACTAATTCCTAAAGGAAAAACCCAAAAGCACTTTTTGCCCGACCTGGGCGTCGAACTCAAACCTCACGGTCTTGACACCGACTACCGAGACTCGAAGCTCGAATTATTAATACAAGTCTAAGTTATATAATCATCTAGAAGTAGGTACTGTGACGATTGTAGTCACAGCCTAATATTAGCGGGTCTGTACCGGCCTTCAACTGGCAAGTAAGAGTATTGTAGAGTCGTTTGAATTTAGAAGGTGTAGGCATGACATTTGTTTGAGAGATGGAAGGTTAGTCCCACTATTATAGTCATCTGTGGTTAGCCCTTGCAAGTGGGCACCGATGTAATTCTGATGCCTAATTAATATATAATTTAAATCGCCCTCGGCTCTTTCCCTTATTCGCCCGTAGCGAGTATCTTTTCGTACAGTCCTCCCGCAGTCGCCAAGCTACGTGACGTCCCCCGGAGCTTCGATGAACGTCTCAGGACCCCTGCAGGCCGTACTGGTGCCTTGGGGTCCTACAGTACCTACTACTTTGCCATTATATTGTCCACACATAATCAATCGACACGATTCAATAGAAACATGTTCTGTACAACAAAAGCGAGCTGGTCGCGTGTCGTATCGTGCCGTGTCGTGACGGAGACGCGTGCCGGAAACGTCCCGGACGGCGCCGGTCCGTGGCAGCTGGTTACAGCTGCCGCTAGGTGGCACTGAGAGCGATGCGGATTTTACAGATCATTGAATAGCTAGGGAGTTTAGTAACAAAATCTTGTTTAAAGTTTAGTTTGATACTCGTTCTACCTTAAAAGGTGAATTTCTGTTCCATCAGCATCCATCGGCTACCCGTGACTCTCACCATGTCATCTGCCCACCGGGAGGCCTTCCAACGCTGCATCTTCCAGTAGGTACCTATGCGGTCGCCACTCTAGAATTTTTCGGTCCGACCATCTGTTCTGAATACCTGTTCAAATAAACATTTTTTTCTTTCTTTCTTTAATCAATCAACTCAGCCTATCGCAGTCCACTGCTGGAGATAGGCCTCTCCCAGGCTGCGGCACAACACCCTGTCCTCCGCCTTCCGCATCCAGTCTATCCCTTTCTTTCTTATTGCCCCCAAATTAAATTAGCTTCAGCCAGCTTTTCTTCATCTTCTGCCACCCTGCGGGACGCTCATGATAGCCGCTCATTCTGCGTCATTCCTCTTAAGAGGAACTGTGGCCGTATACTGCCGCAGACCGTGACCGGGGTCCGCATGAATTCATGCGGGCCATTATCTGCCTGAGCGAGTGTGATGAACTGCGTAAGTAATCCAGTACCCTGTAAATGTAGCTGCAGAAGACCGTTTGGTTGTAGTCAGCAAGAGTCTGATAGAAACCTCTACTCTTCCGACTGGAGGACATCTCGAGGGTTTCCAAAAAATGAGTCGGACATCCCTAGTGCTATGTGATACTGCCTGGACCGTCGTTATTTAAAGCCCTTTACCGCCGATTTATCGTAGACGGCATGATTTCGAAAATGCGTTCGATTTATCGTAGGCACCATAACTTCGACAATCTGTTTTTTAAATATTATAGTTAAAAAAAAAACACGCTTTTGTGTCACGTCATTTTATTTTTCGTATTATATTCTTCTTAGCAAGGCCTTTAATTTGTAACCTAAATCATGAGAATGGATAAAAAAATAACTAGTCCGCCATCTTTGGAGAACGCCATATTGAATTTGGAATGACGTCACTAAGCTAATTATGCATTGTCATCCAAAAGAAACATGTAAGTATGCAAAACTTCAGCTCAATCTGAAACCGTAAAGTGGGTCACGTGTTAAAAACACCTTTTTGAAAAATAAATCGCTTACGTGATAACTTGGCGATTTAAAGGGCTCGATTTTCACAAATGTTCGCTAGCAGTAGCACCGGTCCCTAGCCACGTTTGTCGGTCCATCGTGGTTATTGTTCCCTGTCACGCCGCACGCGTCAGCGGGGTAGGTAGCAATGTAACGTGACCTTATTTTATGTAACACGCTAATAGGCTACAGTCTCTGACTGTTAATAAGTTTGTGTTAGTTTTACTTAGTTGGTTATTAACCTTGTTAGTATAAAATACCTACACGCAAAATATTTAAGTTGGGTGACTCATGCTATGAAAACCTTTAAAAGTTTGCTATCAGAAAAAAAACAGTCTCTCTCTGTCTATCTCTTTATCTAGCAGCTATGCAAACATATAGACTTTGACCTCTGAGTTTGTTTCGGTGTTTCTTCTCAGGGTAGTCAGCTAGGAAACACCGGCCTCATCTAGCTTAAACTGACAAAAAAACATTGACGTGTAAAAGTGTTCCTTGTAACCTATTTACTGAATAAACATCATTTATCATTTATCATTTATAGAGAGAAAGAGATACTGTTTCTGGCTGAACCTTATTCCATTATTTGGGGTCGGCTTTCCTCGTCATTCTTCGCCAGACGTGTCTGTGCTGGGTCGTCGGAACATCCAAATTGCCTGCCTTCAGGTCGTTATTTGCAGTGCAGTGGTGGTCCAGTGGTAATAACCGCGACTTACAAGTTGTAGGTCGTGAGTTCAAACCCAGGCTGGCACTTTACTTTTTGTAAGTTATTTCATCACCACTGCTCTCGAAACGGTGAAGGAAAACATCGTGAGGAAACCGGTATGTCCAAGAACCTAAACTTCGAAGACATGTGACATTCACCAACCAGCATTGGGCCCGCGTGGTGGAATACGGCCCACACACAGAGAGGAGGCCTGTGTCCCAGCAGTGGGAAAATTATAGGCTGATTATCTTATAATTGTATTATTTATGTTATTCAGCTGAATGCAGTTAGTTTAGAAGACCCCAAACTTAGTAGGGACAAGGACAGGCTAGGCCTGTACAATATTTCAGCAAAGCACCGTCCATTTTATGAATAAAATCTGTTTTTTTTCCACCACAAAGCCTTAACCAGGTACACGGTAAGTAATGAAAACCAACAGCTCTTAATTAAGCCGGTAACAGACTTCCCTCGAACATTCGCTAACAAGGCAGTCGGAGGCCGCACGTAATCTGTCAAGCTTCATTATTTTTTCACGAGTCTCCTACCATTTTCATTTTTCATGTTGGCTGAATATAAAAGTCTGGTTAGTTTATGGAAGCAAATTAATACAGATTTTGTTTAGGTTTAAATTATGTTAGAGGTTTATTTAACATGGTCCTGTAATTTGAAGATCTTTGATAGTCGTTAAGGGTGGTCTGAAGCTCAGGAATCTGACACCAGTTATGCCAAGACATGATGGCCATCATGTCGTGTTATTTTTATAATGTGCCATCACTTCTTAAGGCCCAGACATCACCTAAAACGATGTCACTCTCGGACTGCATAGAAGAGAAAGAGATGCGCGACGACAAATGCTCGCAATTTATTGCAAAATATGAAGTATTTTATCGATTTACTTAGGATTTACTAATAAATTTAAATAAAAATCCATCACTGGATGCAGTTTAGCATTTGGAATTTTATGGTATATTTTTTATTATGATTATAATTGATAATGAAGGGATAACTGCTTTTAAAGATAATTAAGAGGTATGTTTGAAGATTTTTTTGATGCATTAAAGTATTAAATTATGTTTTGAGTTCCATCACTGTATGCAAATAGGACTTGAAAATATCATATTTTTTTTATTTGTCAAAATTATTTACGATTTAAGAGATAAATAAAAAAAATAAAAAATAAAAAAGCCTTTTAATTTTTTATAAAAATCTTATAAAATATTTACAAAAAAAGTGTTCTTAATCTAATGTTAGTAAATGACTGTCTAGTGTTAGTTATAATTTATGCATCTTTATAATAATAAATATTTTTACAGAAATCCCTTGATAGGGTATAGGCCTCCTCCAATTTCTTCCATTTTTCCCTGTCCTGTGCTGCTCCGATCCAGTTTTTGCCCGCCACCGATACTATATCGTCCACCCATCGTTTTTGTGGTCTTCCCACGTTTCTCTTTCCTTGTGGGCCGGTCCATTTAGTAATCTTAAGAGTCCAACGCTGGTCGGTGTATCTCGCTACATGGCCGGCCCAGTGCCATTTTAGTTTTAATGCTCGATGTAGGGCATCCGTAAGTTTGGTCTTTTTTCTTATATCGTAACTTTTTACTTTGTGAATTTTCCTTAGGTTTAACATGCTTCTTTCCATTGCCCGCTGACAAGTTGTTATTTTGTTTTTTATTTTGTTTGTAAATGTCCAAGTCTGGGAGCCATATGTCAAACAAGGCAGAATGCAAGTGTCCATGATCGTCTTTTTCATATCCAGGTCGTAGTTACCCTTCAGTATTTCCCTAAGTGCCCAGTATTTGTTCCAGCTGGATGTGATTCTTCTGTTGACTTCATCTTCACTATTTGTTTTACAAAAGGATACCTGCTTTCCTAAGTATATGATACTGGTTCACATAATCCAGAACAACACCGTCTAACATGATTTTTCCTCTTTTGCTGTTTGTCATTATTTTTGTTTTATTTAGATTCATAAGTAAGCCTACGTGTTTGCTTTCTGTGTTCAGTTGGGATATCATTGTTTCTAGCTTCTTATGGGTTTCGGCGAAGACTACGATATCGTCAGCAAATCTAAGATGTGTGAGACGTGTGTTGTTGATTGGTATGCCTTCAGAGACCCAATTCAGTTTAATGAATACACTCTGCAGGACCGCTATGAAGAGTTTCGGAGATATAGGGTCTCCCGGCCTGACACCTCGACCTATTCTGATCTCATCACCTCTAGTTTCTAGTTTAACTCTGCTCACACTGTTCTCAATATGTGTTTTAGGGTTCTCGTTATTATCGGATCTATGTTGCAGTCATTCAAAGTTTGCCAGATAGAGTTATGATAGAGACTATCAAATGCTTTTGTATAGTCAATGAAACCTATGGAGAGGTCTTTCTTGAACTCCATATATTTTTCTATGACTTGTTCTAGTGTATGGATGTGGTCCATAGTCGAAAAACCGGAACGAAAGCCCGCTTGCTCTACTGGCTGCATACTGTCTATTTGGGGACTAATTTTGTCATTTAAGATAGAGGTAAATAGTTTGTACACACTTGAGAGCAGGCTTATTGGGCGGTAGTTACCTATGTCGAGTGGATCTCCTTTTTTGTACAGCAGTGTTATGTCTGATTTTTGCCATTGTTCCGGTATTTTTCCTGTGATTAGAACCATATTAAATAAGCGTGTCAGTGGTACGGTGAGTAGTTTTGCTCCTGCTATCAACGCTTCGTTCTTTAAACCATCAGGCCCAGGGCTCTTCTCTCGCTTCAGTTTTTTAATATTTTTGAGAACTTTTATAATAGTCGTTTCGCTCGTGCTTGTTTCTAGTCTATTTGTTTCTATAGCTGATTTTGCGACCTGCAGGTTAGTAGCATATAGATTTTTGTAGAAGATTGTAGCGCAGGATATAATGTCTTTTCTAGATTTTGTTTCATTATGTCCATCTTTTAAGCTCTTGATCCAGTCAGTATGAGTGATAAGTTCTTTGTAAGCTCGTTTGGCGCTTCTATAATGTGTTATGTTAGTTTCTATAATTTTTCTCTTATGCTGCTTATAATTATCTCTTATTGATTTGTTAGTTTGTTTGAATAGACTTGATAGCTCTTTTTTCATTTCTTGTGATTTGTCCTTGGTTTTTATAAGCTCGGTGCGTCTTTGAATTAAAAGTCTAGTAGTTTCATTGAAGAAATAGTAACTTTTTTCTTTTCTTTTGTTTGCGGTTTCTAGTTTTAAGCTGTTTTTTATGTAGAGTTCAAATTTATCGTAGGTCTCTTGTATGTTCTCTTTGTTGATGTTTGTTAGGTCTATTATGTTATTTTTTAGGTTTGAAATATATGTTTCTATTTCTACGTCTGTTTTCAGTGATGCTATCGAGTTTTGGAAGTGCTTCCTAGATTTTTTAGGGTTTTTTAGGATGAATGTTGCTCTTACTATTCGGTGGTCTGACGGGAACTCTACGTTGTTTAGAACCTCTACGTTTGTGATATTTTTAGGAAAATTAGACATAATAAAGTCAATTTCATTTTTATTTTTTCTGTCTGGGGATATCCATGTCCACCTTTGATTGTTTTTCTTTATAAAGTGCGTATTCATGACGGATAGTTTAAATTCAAGGGCATTGTACTAACCTTTCACCTCTTTCATTCCTTTTCCCGTATCCGTATTTTCCCATGATTAGGTTTTCGTTGGTTTTTGGTTGTCCTATCTTGGCATTAAAGTCTCCTAATACCATGACATTTTTGCAGTTTTCCGATAGATTGTGAGCTTTTTGTAGCGTTTGATAGAATTTTTCTATATTCTCTTCATCTGAGTCCTTCGTAGGTGCATATACTTGAATAATTGATAGGTCTGTATCGTCGAATTTCATCTGAAGAATTGCAACTCTTTCCGATAGTCCGCAGAAATTTATAATATTCTTCTTATATTCTTTCTTAATGAGAAGACCCACACCATACATACCAAGTGTTTCTCCTACGTAGCAGAGTATATGGTCGCTATATTCTTCTATTTTACATCCCATTCTTCATTAGAAAACCTACCGCCCTAGCGGAAATTATTCCGCTAGGCCAAGTATGTCTATGTTGATATTTCGAATAGCGTACATTAATTTTTTAAGAGATACACTGCTTTAAAAAATAACCTTTTTGACCGGTTTTGGGAAACTCCGCCTTAAACCTTTACAGAGGTCCTGACCTGATGAGAGTCTCTACTGTGCCGTGTGGTGTTCATAACCGACCAACCTATCGACCAGGCGTAATCTTCACTACATAGTATAAAACAAAGTCGCTTTCTCTGTCCCTATATCCCTATGTATGCTTAAATCTTTAAAACTACGCAACGGATTTTGATGCGGTTTTTTTTAATAGATAGAGTGATTGAAGAGGAAGGTTTATATGTATAATTTGTACCCGAGCGAAGCTGGGGCGGGTCGCTAGTATGTTATAAAAGGTATGAAAGTTTTGTCTGAACCCCAAATAAATTAAGATTAGGGCAAGAGGATGATGATTTTAGACATTATGGAAACTGCTGACTCGCCATTGCTACCCATTTTGTAAGAACTATCCTGTCAAAAACTTTTTCCTCTTATATTTTGCGCGGTAAGCACGTATTGCTCATTGAAAGTCAAGCATCCTTGTCATAACAATATATTATATTACGATATTTACGGTGCCCCTCCCTCGTTATGGCATTTTTACGGGTTTCGGTAGATTTATTACATAGGTTGGCGATTTTTTTTAACGTTACCAAATTTTTTTGTTTACTTTAGCCTGAAAAGTTGTAGCACATAACGCTAATACCTGAAAGGATTTACATTCATGTGTTATATTTATTTAACAGGTTAAGAAAAAAGTTGCCGTTTTATGATTCAGATTTCTTGTTTATTAATATGGCGATTACAGAAAAACAAAACCGTGTTTTTCTTATCAAATAAATAACAAATTTTAAGAAAATACTTAGCATGTTGAACTTAGAATTAGCATGCCTTAATTATAAGTTTATTTGAACTTAGAATTCTCAAACCAACTTCGGTTTGACTTCATGCATAGCAATCATTCAAATTTTTCAATTAAAAAAAAAAAGAGGCATACGAACCTCCGCTGGTTTGGTACGACCCCCAATTGGGAGGAGGGTTACATGAAACTACCTCATAAATCTTATGAGTGGGCGCTATTTCAAATTCAAACTTACAGCATTTATTTTAAATAAACCATTTACAGGCACTTTTGAATTATCAAGAAGTCGGTCAGACAGAAAGATGAAGCTAATTGCACATTTTAAAGCATAGATCTCTATGGAGAAAAACGTGCAAGAAACTACAAGGATTAAGGTGCAGTCTTCATCTCTTCATAAATAAACACTTTAAAACATAATCTTTCATCATCTTTTCATAGCGATTTAACGTCCAAAACTTGTGCAAGGGCTGATTGAGCCATAATTTACAAATTTCGCACTCGGCGGCGCGGAAGAGATTAGACATTAAACTAACAGGGTCGGACGTCCTGTCCTAAGGGGGATAATTAAATTCGATGGCCTTGAGTTTAGGTATAGAGCTGTTCCTAATGAGATTATGTCGCTTCCGGCCAGTTACTTTAGGATTAACGTGAATCGGGCCTTCTTTGAGACCAGCTTCGCTATCTCTGACGTTTTTTACTTATGTGCCCTAAGTTAATCCTATATGCGAATCACCCAGAGGACACGGTGGAGCATACGGTGGAGATCTGCCCCGCTTGGGCGGAGCATCACCGTGTCCTCGTCGAGACGATCAGTGGCAGCGACCTCTCGCGCTCGGCCCTGGTCCAGGTTATGGTGCGGAGCGAGAGGTAATGGGAAGCAGTCTCCTCCTTCTGCGAAGCAGTAATGCTCCGAAGAGGAGGCGGAACAGGTGAGGGAGACTCAACGCAGTGGACCTCACGCCCCCTGTCTCAGCCACCGCAGGAGATGCCCTGGGTGTCGGGGGTCGCAGGACGATCTCCGGCTACCGTAGACGCGGGCCTGCAGACAACAAGTAATGGGTAGCTCACCGTCCGATCAGCACCAGGCCGGAGAGTCGACAGGGCGTTGTGTTCCACGCGGGCCGAACAAGAGATGTCAGCCACTACTGACGGGGCCCATCATTGCCGATGCCTGCATGCCAAGGGGTTGCGGATAAATTCGTAACAGAGTTACCGCGCCTCTGGGCACTCAGGTAAGGAAGGAACAGGGGTGGGTTTTAGTCAGTAAAAGTCTGACACGCCCTCTTGCTCCACTCAGAGCGGGAGAAGTCATAGGATGATATCCCACAACCAAAAAAAAAGGTTATTCCTACAGTAATATTATAAATGCGAAAGTTTGGATGTATGGATGTTGTTATTCAATCACACCAGAACGGCATAACTGACTTGGATTAAATGTGGCCCTGAGATAGGTAGATTATGGTCTGGAATAGCTTACAGGCTACAGTTTATAATGGGGGAAGTACCGATCCCATGCGGCCGAATTAAGCATCTGGTAGAAGCTAGTGTGGAATAAAATATGAATATGATTCACTACATTAACACAATCGATGGTAGTGAATCCCATAGGTTTTATCAGAATTGAGTTAGTTTGATTTGAGCTGTTCAAATAAGTTTCAGGATTTTCAAAGTTACATGGTAGTTTTGAAACTTGGTATTGGCTACACATAGACCAAAATGTGTTGGAAACTATTAAAAGTTCCCTTTTTCCAGATGCCAGTAATTCTAGCTGTTTTTAACATCAGTGTACTAGAGGAAGTTTCATTCAAGAGGACTTAAATTGATTATGGGAGCAAGATATTCGCGGTGTCTCACACCTCTGCTCACCCAACATCGTGAAGGTCTCCCTATCAGCTGATAGCGTGTCCGCGAAATATTCCCCTCATGTCCCCTTGTTTCGCTGCACGCATGCGCGACGCTCCGCCCGGATCCGCGATCCGCCAGTCAGCTGGCACACGCCGGGGTGGTCCAAACGCGACATTACCACTAAATAAATCGACATTTATAACATACAAAGAGGTTATAATCCAGAAAAGATACAATTTATGTTAAATTTATTATCTGTGGACGTAACTTTGGCGCTCAAACGCGGTTTTCTGTTGTGATATTATTGATTACAGGTTTGTTAATCAGTGTTTGCGATTCAGTGGAGTGCTAGACAAAAAAAATCTAGGTTTTGTGCTGTGATTTAGAGGTTTTCTCTTTTTTGATGGTAAGTTTTTCATGTTTAATTTTCAGCTTGGTTGTATGAAATGTTACCCGTGTCTACAATTTGGATTCTGGATGAATTAAAAACAAAACACTGTTGTTTTTGAGCAGAGGTCTTGTTTTGTTGATTGTTTTTCTTTTGTTTGTGAATTCGGTGTTATGTTAAGATAGTAAAATTCGGTTTTTGTTGGACTTTAGCGAGTGAAGTTCAGTGACTGTTTTAATTATTCGCAAATTGATTCATATTGGATATTGTGATGTAAATTGGTGTAGTTTTGTATCTCGAGTGTCTACGCAACTGGACAATTGTGGAATCATTGAAACAGGCGCGAACTTGGTAAAATAAAGCTGAGAATATCAATGTAGTTTCGACTATATACCTACCTCAGCAGAGCTTGCGGAGAAGGCTGACTTGACACGTCATTTGCTACCAAATACTGCAAAAACGAAGAATGTGTTACATAGTGCATTCTAATGGGAAAAAGTGACTATTCTGTATCTAAAAACTAAGTACTATACTTTCTTAACATGATACTGGCTAAATGCACAAACCGTGCAAAGCAAAAATTAAAAAAAAAAGATAATAAAAGGATAATAATGATCGATTATGGTGCCTAAATTAATATCGTAAACACTAGGATGTAGGTAGTGCATTCCACACTGTAGGTACTCGTATATCGAAAGCCGCATGCATGCCTGCAATGCACGTGTCCTATCGAGGAATTCGGCACCTACATACCTATAGTGGACTAGAATACCTAACTAGCTGATATTTATTAGGTATTCGGTTTTCAGCTTAGTTGACGCATCCAACAGAAAATTTGTTTTTTCTTTCTTTTTTTTTCTATCTTTCTTGTCTTTTTCTTTCTTTCTTTCTTTTTTGTCTTCTCTTTTTTTTTCGCTTCACGAAATTATTTAGTTCAAATCTTACAGAGATTTGTACACCTTGTGAATGTTAGGTATGGCCAAACTCAACGTAATTGTTAAAAGAAAAGGAAGGAAGAACAAATATTTATTTGCAGACAGTCCATCAGGTACAGACAGAAAGACAAATAAAGTCTATCTGCTAATAACCAGAAAACTTGTCAAACTTTGACATAATAAGTAGGGTTTGACATGCAGTTAGAAACTTAAGAATTAAGTAACTTTTTTTGAATATAAACCGGCTCTGCCATATTTTTTTTTTTAAATTTTTTCTTTAGATTTTATCACTCAGTATTCATACGAGGATCAATCAAATCAACCAACAATAGGCCACAACTTGACAAAATTCTCAAAATCATTAGAATTCGCAAAACTTCGCACCTCGTCTAACAAAAATAAAAAAAAAACCGTAGCAGATCCGAAGAGAAACAGTTGATTTATTCTCTGGACGGTCCCAGAGGCCATTATTTACATTTTTTGTTAAACTTTAAGACGATCTGCGCCCGAGATGGCACGTTCCTGTCTGGGATGGGGTTTTTGGGGTTCTTTCTTATAATTGGTCATTCATATGAAAGTTTAAAGGGAATCGTTTGTTTTGGTATAGACCTAAGAAGAGGAAGGATGTAACGAATGCGATAAAAAGAGTTAGCAATATACATAAATACTTATTGATACTATGGCTACTACTACGGCGGTCTCTCCAGTCCTATGCCTGTAGCTCTCAACGGAACGCCTATACCGATCTGCTCCGACTTTCGGTACCTCGGGTCGCTTATTCAGGGGGATGCCGATATAGACCGAGACGTAACGCACATGATCAACTCAGGGTGGATGAAATGGTGCCAGGTCACTGGAACAACTTGCGAGCGACGGATGCCCCTTAACTGCCCTTAAGTTAAAAGGGAAAATCTATAAGTCCGTGATTAGAACTGTCGTACTGTATGGATCAGAATGTTGGGCTGTGAAAAGACGGATTGCATGTGGCGGAGATGAGAATGTTGAGATGGATGTGTGGAGTAACGAGAATGGATAAAGTGAGAAATGAGTACATTAGAGGTAGTTAAAAGTGGCGCTAGTCACAGAAAAGTTGAAAGGGAGCCGCTTATCTTGGTATGGTCACGTGAAGAGGAGGGATGAAACACATGTAACTAAAAGAGTTATGAATATAAATGTGGATGAATGTAGAGGGAGAGGGAGGCCAAAGAAAAGATGAATGGGTTGTGTGAGGAGTGATCTGAAGAAGTTAGTGATAGCGTGACGGCTGACAGGACAGAATGGAAGAAAAAAACGTGTTGCGCCGACCCCAAGTAACATGGGATAAGGGCAGGAAGACGATGATGACCTATTGGTACTATGATATTGATACCTACATTCTGGGGGTGAACAGGAGTGATAGCGTGATGGTTGACAGGACGAAATGGAAGAAGAAAACGTGTTGCGCCGACCGCGAGTAACATGGGACAGGGATAGGGAGATGATGATGGGTCATATGGTCTACCAAAGCCAAATTCTCGTTGAAGGCTTGCGCTTGACCACTATCTCACCTGATGGTAAGCGATGATGTGGTTCACGATGGAGCACGCTTGCCTAGAAGTAACCTATTCACTCTTGACTTAAATACCCCAGGTTGTAGCTATCAGGAAACACAGACTCCGGCAGGGAATTCCACTCCTTAGCTGTACGCACAATGAATGTGGTTACCGAGACGTTTCGGTCTACCGAAACAAATTCCATTTTCATTAGTTTTCCGATCAATATCCTTACTTAAACAAAACCCCCACATGGATTTTGCTTTATGCTAAGCTTTAAAACTAGTCTTCTATATTGTCGATGGTCGATGATATCTATGGACAAGAGTGGTAGTTACAAATTACTCATCGTTACTTTCTAGATTCAATCTTCAATCTTTTTGACGTTTGGATTGGGCTGACTCCTTAACCGGTAACCAGTCGCAAGCAGTACTGATGAGTTTGAAGTCCTGAGTTCGACCGGGTCAGGCAGTGCCATTGGGTTTTTCCATTTGGTATTCTTTAGTAAACAGGATTTGTTTTCTATAACATAGGACTTACCTACACATCAACAGGGGAAATGCTACTTATACAGGTCCTTTTTTTTCTATGGGAATCCTCAAAAGGCGGCTAGACTTTTGGAAAAAAGACTAGGGAATGTGGGATTATTGCCTTACTAAAATCCGCCCCAGTGATCACCATCAGCACATGGAGGGGGCCCCGTTACCTTTTTAAATACCACTCCGGAACTCCCTCTGTGCAACGCCTGTAAGGGTATATCCCTATGGAGAGTGGTAAGAGGTGGACACCTCTTAACCACCCCTGAGCCTCATTGTACACGGCAGCACGTGTTCACAGTGCCACCATATTCCCTGAAATAACTTGGTGGGCAATCATAGTCCAAACTCTGAGCGCCCGAGATTCCAAAGTCCATGCAGCGGGCGTAGCATGACTAATTCTATCTCTATTCTACCAAGAATAGACAAAGTTCTTTTTATCTAATTTGACTTTTTGTCTGCCCGAGCATCATGTTTTACATTGTAGATTTTTGTCGACTGAAGAATAGAAACATTTCTTCTCTTCAGTTTTAACATCGCTGCTTGGAACGGTAGAAATCTCTCTACAATCTGTCATTTTGTCTATTCTTCGCTCGACAAAACCCGTTTCTATGGCGGTCATGCTACGCGTGCAGGTACCTACACCTTTGCCTAACCCTTAGGAAATACAGTCATAAATGTACTTTTGTATATTAAATTGGGCATTTATAAATAAGGTCAGAAGATAATCTAACAACTAGCGTGTTTTCATTTCCATGGCACTAAGTCCTTGAAAGCATGTGATGACGTGAGGCGGTCGCGTGTGGAGCTAAGCGATTACTATTACTTATTCACGTGCTCTGATTCCACGAATATCTACTATCGATTGTGTCGGTGTTTTGTTGGTTTTACTTTCAGTATTATTACCTTTTTTAGAATTGCTCGCGTCTGACCACTAACTCACCTGATGGTAAGCGATGATGTTATGGTCGACGATGGAGCACGCTTGCCTAGAAGTAACCTATTCACTCTTGACTTAAAGACTCCTAGGTTTTAGCTATCAGGAAACAGACTGGCAGGGAGTTTCACCTTCGGTTGAATAACTTTATCTAGCTTAAATAATGGAGTACCTATTTTAGATTAACTCATAAAAATTAGTTTAGGATTATCTAACTGCGGTCTTCTAACTACATTAATAGGTATTGTGTAGGAATGTGGGCTTTTATTTGTCTAGTGCCTCCACCAAATGTTCAATCAATCTGCCTAGCCTTCTTCCAACTATCTTGCATGCAGCTGAATACCAGTATTTTACGTGGAGCGAGTGCCTATCTGACCTCCACAACCCAATTACTGGATAATACGATACCCCTTCGTAAGAATGGATGTCAGACTTTCGGACTTCTGACGACCCGTAACGACAGTCAAAGATCCACAATTGACAGCCGGGACCAACGTGCTTTCCGAGGCACGGAGGAGTCTAGGAATGTGAAGATGATGTCACCCATCCATGGACCGACCCCGGCAAGCGTAACCTGATGGATCGATCTGTGCGGCTGTTATTACTTTAGCCACGGGCGCCTCCACCAAATGTTGCGAGACCGAAAAGCTTATTCGTCCTTCTAAGAATTTATTTCAGTAAAATTACTTTTTACATTATAATAAAACGAGCCTATTCGCTGTGTGATATTTTATTTTTTGTAAGTATACGATTATTTTTAAATTCGAATGAGTGGTTTTTGTCTTTCTATTGTGCCATTAAGTATCATAAGTAACTTCTAAAGAGGTTCTAATGCTCAACAGCAGATAAGTAAATCTTTATGGAAGATTTTTTTCACCGACTAAGCTTGGACAGTAAGATAGTGCCATGGGCTAGCAAGCTAGACACTGGCCAGTGTGTACAGATCTATCTTCATTTTTCTATGTGCCAAGCCAGTATAATATAACGGGGCCCACCAGGGCTGATGGCTACCAGGGGCGAGGGAGTGTTCAAAAGAGTCACCGCAGCTTCGGAACGCAAAAGGGCAACTGAAGGAACATGGGTGTGGGTTTTAGTCAGTAAGAGTCTAACACGCTTTTCAGCTCCACCCAGAGCGGGAGAAGTCATCTGATTGATGATTTTCCACACAAAAAATATAGTGTTATAATACTGTTTTTTTTGCGTTGGTGGCTAGAAGATAAGGTTACCTACTTACTAGCTTCAAAAACTAGCCACTTGTAACCCGGGCATTAAGAGTTGAAAAACCAGTTAAGTGCACACACGAAGGGCTCCGAACGCATTTTATTATTTGTTGTTATACAGCAGCAACAGAAATACATATTCTGTGAAAATTTGAACTGTCTACATAATACGGATCAGGAGATACAGCCCGCTGACAGACAGACGGACAGCGGAGTCTAAGTAATAGGGTCCCGTTGGTTACCCTTTGGATACGGAACCCTAAAAATGATGAGGATGAAATGAAGAAGTTAAAATTACTGCACAAGATAACTTATAAGTTTTACAAACTAATTTTAGTATGATTTGTCAAGAAAAAAGTTACAGCCATTCGATTTCAATACTTTGTTTTTAAAGTTACGTTTGTAATACGTGCTTTGTTTATACAAGCTTGTTGATATTACGTCATTTGTTATTACGTCTTGATTGTCTGACAGTAAGTAATTTTATTTTGTATTTTTTTTTTGGTAAATCTACGAGTATCATCCGACTTCGAATAGAATCGATTTGAAAATGGATGTTTTACGGAAAGAATTGCCATTCCTATTAATAAACTTTTTTACACGGAACCACTGACCATCTCCGCTCCTCGCACCCGACACTAACGCAGGTAGTTCCAGACCCCTCCATCTTTGACCTTAGCCGTCATTGTTCGACGCCATGGCGGTACGGAGCCCATTATAACACCATACACTACGCCATGTAGGTAGCTATTCATGGCATATTCATGTCTTTTTAATGGCAGCCTCTTCGTGGAAGGTTTTAGGTTTACAATTGATTAAATGGTCGTTAAAATTCAATATGGAGGATGAAAGATCGATTTTGATTTGGTTTTGTGAAGTGTTGTCGTGATTTCTGGGGTTGAATTTGTGATAATTTTAATGTTTTTTTTTTTACTTTGGTTGGCTCGTGTTTAACCACTATCTCACCTGATGGTAAGCGATGATGTCGTTGAAGATGGAGCACGCTTGCTTAGAAGTAACTCATTCACTCTTGACTTAAATACTCCCAAGTTCTAGCTATCAGGAAATACAGACTCTGGCAGGGAATTCCAATCCTTAGCTGTACGCACAATTAATGTGTTCCCAAAACCTTCAATAACTCCAATGTTAGCACTATTTTGTCTAAAAAGGAACCCCCTCCTACAAACTCAACACAATCAAATTACCCCACAGTAAAATCCCAGCTTTAATTCAGCCATCACAATTCACTGTTTAAGCCTTCTTAATCCCATAAAAGCCATAATTCAACTTTATGTGTACTCGTACGTAATTATATTAGAGATGGGTCGACTTGCCGAGTAGAATAATAGTCGGCGAACAAATAGCCGACTATAGCTGAATAGAGAAATAGTCGACAAATAAATAGCCGACTAGCTACCGACTATACTTTAATGTGGCTAAATAGTCGGTTTTCTCGACTCGTCGGCGACTAGTTGTGCCATTTCTATTCAAGTTTCATTGATTTCTAGTGTTCTGGGCACTTTTCCCAATGACAGCGATGTGGACAAATTTTTCGATGCCCAATTAGTTTTGCGTCTCTTTTTTATGCCGCTATTGTGCATATTTTATTTACTTTCTTCTAACTTGTTGGTATATATTCCAAAGAATATAAACAATAACAATAAAAAGCTGATCACTTATAAAGTTAAAAAGAAAATAAAAAATATAAGTTTCGTTGAATAGTTTATTAGTGCCACTCTGTTAGAATTTAATTAGTCTTACGAGAGTGAGGACTGGTCTCTGAATTGAGTATTGGATTTAAGAACGTATCAAATCCCTATTTTACTGTGAGAGTTTGATAGGTTTTCAGTCTAAAGTAGACTTTGACAAATAAATATTTAGCATCAAATTCTTATTGCCGAAATCCGCGGTAAAACTGATTAAATCCTTAAAAATATAAACGTATCTACAGTAAACACAGACGATTATTTGTTTTATTTCCAGTCTGATCTGATTTCTTTCAGATCTGTAGACATTAAGTGCCGATTAGTGCCGACTATGAGTGTGGCCAAATAGTCGGCTCTTCCGACTAGTTATCCCATCACTAGTAATTTGGGGGCCAACGCCATAATTTGGGGTGACTATCGATTTTCATTATAATAGGGTCGATTTATTTGAAAGGCGACCTTTAGCTATTTTATTGGTGAAATACTAGGTCACATTAAGGCCTTTGGATGAATTCAGGTCAGGTCTGGGGTATAAACTTTTTTTTTTTTGGGGGGTGGGAAATCATCCAATGACTTCTTCCGCTCTAGGGTGGAGCGGAAGGGTGTGTCAGACTCTTACTGACTAAAACCCACCCCTGTTCCTCCCTGCCTCGAGTGCCCGGGGGCGAGGTAACTCTTTCGAATTTATCCTCCACCCAGTAACTTATTTTTATGTGGTAGGTAGGCAAAAAGGATGAACTGTGAAAGTTGTTCCCTAAACTAGCCTAAAAGTAAAGGGGTTAGCTAAAGTGTGTGATCAAGTTGAAATAGTTTAAGATTACTAACACGACTCATTTCTACAAATGTTAGTAAGAAGATAAGTAATGTCTGGTGGGATCTCACTCAAAAATGTCTTAATGCCAAAATTCATAGCAGTTAAGGTTCGTCTCAGAATAAAGGTCAATATTGTTTGTCTTGCATAATATAATCAATATTTACCACGTTCTCATTATGTCAAATTGCTAAAGAATTTTTTCTTAAGTTAAAAATAAGATTTCACAAAAAGAGTTTTCGCGACCCTGCCAGGATTCGAACCTGGAATCTTCTGATCCGTAGTCAGACGCGTTATCCGTTGCGCCACAGGGCCAGATATAAATGCGGTCGAAATTATCGGTTGTGTCCTTGAGACAACTTGACCGCATTTTTTATGTTGTTCTTGTTTACCGAATGACGCGACGACGTCACCCGGTTATCTGTGCCACATAAAATTTGAATTCATAATCTAATCAAGGTTAATTTATTATCTGTTTTGTTGTGATAATATTCTACGATCTAACTTATGTGCATCTGTAGGTTATACTATTCATTTATTCATCATCCTTAAAACTATATTATACTTATTTGTGTCAGATATTCAGGTAGTATAACCGTAATATAACAGGTATAATAACCGTAGAGCAGTGGTGGCCCAGTGGTATTGGTCGCGACTTACAAGGCCAGGTCGTGAGTTCAAACCCCGGCAGGCGCTTTACTTTGTGTAAATTATTTCATCACCACTGCTCTCAAAACGGTGAAGGAAAACATTGTGAGGAAACCGACATGTCCTAGAACCAAAAATTCGAAGACATTTGTGACATCCACCAACCCGCATTAGGCCCGCGTGGTAGATTACGGCCCACATCCTCTCACAGAGACCTGTGCCCCAGCAGTGGGGACATTAAAAGGCTGATGATGATGATGATGATGAATAACCGTATATCGACTGTGATTTTGGCTGAAGCTGGTTTGTGATATTTGGGTCTAGATCCAAACGGAGCCCTATTGCTGTCATTCACGTGTCCGTCTGTCCGTCTGTCTGTCTGTCCGTCGTCTGTCACAAAAATTTGTTCCGAAGAATTTTTAAAATTCCTATTGACCTATGAACTTGTTGGTGATAATATTTATTATTACTTACGTGTATTTTACTAGCAAATACCAATACATATATTGATAAATCAGATTTTTTCATTGATAATTCCCTCATTTGTTACGGAACCCTAAATGTGCGAAGTCTGACCCACACTTGGCTGGTTTTCTTTTTCATAATTTTTAAATAAAAAGTTTTAACGTAATTTAAGAAAATAGATAGGTACCGTACTTATTATAGTTTTTTTACATATATCATGTAAACCTATAATGTTAAAAAAAATGATTTGTTCGGAACTAGTGCGCGAGTCAACTGGCACTTGGCCAGTTTTTTTTTTTAATTTTTTTTAGCGAATATTTTTCGGGCCTGTCTTTCGTAGAATGTTCAAAAAGTGCTGTTTCTCATTCTCGTTTGAATAAACGGCTATTGCTTTTAATTTATTTTTTAGATAATTCAGTAATTAAGCTAATTTCAATAGTGGCACTACAGTCATTGACTATATTAGTAGACAGTTAAGTAGACCACATTCCTAAAGGCCACACTAGCTTAAAAAAAAAGCAACAAAAAAATCTCCGTGTCACGCGTGTAGCTGTCAAAAAAACAAAATTAAATAAACACCTGCCGTCAAAAATGATGAGGGTAGGTAATTATACCGTCGCGACGCTCGTGACATCGATCGCTGAGCGGCGGCGGTTCTGTAGGGCGGGCGGCACACGCAACCGTCTGTCTACGGCAGACATACCTACGCATAGTTCCAATTTACATTAATTAAAAAAAACTGTAGCGTGTTGTACACCCAGTTGAAACGAAGTTCCTAGCCTTTAAATAAACGTGAAAAAAAACAAAGTCAACCATTGCTTTGCTTGCTTTACATATAATAATAATAATAATATTATGGCAATATCACGTTATATTGGGATCGATCTAACATCACTGACAGGACTATTGTTGCCAATAAGCCTGACATAGTGGTGATAGACCGACAAGAGCGTCGCACAATGATTGTTGATATAGCTGTCCCTCATGACGAGAACCTCGTGAAGGCTGAGAGAGATAAAAAAACAAAGTATCTTGATCTGGCTCGCGAGGTTGTCGACATGTGGGAGGTGGATACAGCAGTCATTGTGCCGATAGTCGTGACGGCCAATGGCTTAATTGCCAAGAGCCTCGACCAACATCTCAGGAGGCTCTCGTTAGGCAGTTGGATCAAGGGCTTGATCCAGAAAGCAGTACTCCTGGACACGGCTCGTATTGTTAGGAGATTCCTTTCTCAGGAGCCCTGACCACCGGTAGCTTGGACCCTATTCCCGATACCGGTGGGCTACTACTTTTTATATTTTTAAATGTTTTTGTATTTATTTATGTTTTTATATGTAAGTACCTAAATATTTGAAAATGTAAAGTGTATGTATATAAGATGAAATAAATGGAATAATAATAATAATATGCCACAACTATCACACAACGCCATCTAGTCCCAAGTTAAGCAGAGCTTGTGTTATGGGTACTAGACAACTGATAAACATACTTATATATTTCTAAATACATACATATTATAGATAAATTACACCTTACATATGGTACCTTCACGTCGTCTGTTGTCTGACAGTTTGAGTACTTTTGCGGTCTACCCAAATGTCTTTTCTTTGGTATTGTTCGTCAAGTCGTTGAGCTCCTTAGTGGTTTTTAAGTTGAGCTATTCGACTATTGACAAATGCTTGCACTGACTAGACAGGTCCACTCAAATATGTTTGGTTCTTTCTTCAAAAGACCACTACAGACACTAAGCTGCATGGTCCTCATATAGAATAATGTGAATGCGAGAACTATGTATGTCGTTATATTCATGTAGATTTTATGATTGTCTGGCAGTTTGAGTATTTTTTGCGGCCTACTCAAATGTCCTTACTTTGGTATTGTTCGTCGGTTCGTTGAGCACCTCAGAGTTCTGAGTTGAGCTTCGCGATGACTGACAAATGCTTGCACTGTCTGGACAGGTCCACTCGAATTCGTGTGTTGCTTTCTTCATAAAGCTCATCCCAGACATAAACGTACATGGTTCTCATAGGATCTAACCAGTCCACATTGTATGGATTTGAACACTAAAAGAGACTTTGACCTCTGAGTTTGTTTCGGTGTTTCTTCTCAGGGTAGTCAGCTAGGAAACACCGGCCTCATCTAGCTTAAACTGACAAAAGATATTGACGTGTAAAAGTGTTCCTTATAACCTATTTACTGAATAAACATCATTTATCACGATTACCACACGTTCTCATTATTGCGGAGTAGATTTAAAAAAATGTATAAATAATGTTATCAAAATTTTATTAGGTATTCTGAAGTTAATATAAAAAAAGATTCTAATTCATTTTGGTCATTTGTCAAATCAAAAAATGCATCTAATACCATCCCAGAAAAGATGATGTACAAAGGTGAAATACTCTCTACTGGTGAGGAAATTTGTGATTCCTTTAATCACTATTTCAACTCAGTTTTTGTTTCAGCCACATCTGAAAACATCCCTTACAGCCACAATTCATCTTCAACTGTAGATATAGGCACAATCAACCTTAATTTTGAAGAAGTATTAAATGAATTAAAAAAGGTTAATATTAAAAAAGGTGCTGGTTCCGATAACCTTCATCCAATTCTCCTATCCAGATGCGCTGAGGTTCTTGCAAAACCAATAACCTTAATATTTCGCATGTCTATTGAAACTGGAGTGTTTCCTAGTAAATGGAAAAAATCAATAATAACCCCTATACCCAAAAACAATAAAAAAGATATAGTAAGCGAATACAGACCAATCTCTCATTTATGTGTTCTGGGAAAAATATTAGAAAAAATAGTAACATCTCAAATCTCATTCGCTTTTCGTAATCACATTTCTCAGCACTAGCACGGTTTCTTTAAACATCGCAGCGTAGATAGTAACATGTTAATTTTTTCGGATTTTTTAGTGCACGCCATGAACAAGAATTTGCAGGTAGATGTCGTGTACACCGACTTTTCGAAGGCGTTCGACAAAATTAACCATGATATGCTTATTGAAAAACTAGCGAGGGCCGGTGTGCACGGCAACCTACTACGATGGATCCAATCTTATATAAAAAACCGAAGTCAGGCGGTCTGTGTCAAAGGTTACTCATCTCAATGCCTCCCTCTTCCCTCCGGAGTTCCCCAAGGTTCCCATATGGGACCTTTGCTCTTCATCCTTTACATTAATGACATAGGATCTATATTTGACCACAGTAATCACTTACTTTACGCTGATGATACGAAAATATTCAGAGTGGTTAAATTTGTTGGAGATTGCTCTAAATTACAAAGTTATTTATTAAATTTACATAATTACTGTACAAAAATTCAACTCTATCTCGACATAGATAAATGTTTTATAATGTCATATATACGGAAAACTCACCCACTCAATTTCGACTACACCATAAATGGCTTAATTCTAAAAAGAGTTTCCACCATTAGAGACCTTGGTGTCGTTATGGACTCCCAATTAACATTTACCCATCACATAGACCGCATAGTCAGCTCCGCATTTCGCAGCCTAGGATTTATTTTGCGAATCAGTAAACCTTTTAAAAATGTTACGATTCTTAAAACTCTTTATTTTTCATTTGTCCGTTCTATTCTAGACTTTTGTAGCACTGTATGGAGCCCATGTTTTAACATATATATAAATAGAATAGAAAGGATAAAAAAAAGTTTTTAAAAACACTTAATTATCGCAATATTATTTACGACGTTGCATACGAAGATGCTTTGAGTAGACATAAACTGGTAAGTCTTCGTAACAGACGTAATATGTTCGACATTATTCAATTGTTCAAAATTTTAAACTCGTTGACCGATTCACCATCATTACTTGGTAAAATATCACTAAAAGCACGCGCTAGCTTACCCGTACGCCCCTCACGTACAAAACCACTTTTTGTTCCTCCTCGACTAAATACAATATACACTCGTAACTCATTTGTACAATATCGTTCCACTAACAACTATAATAGAGAATTTACAGACATAGATCTTTTTAACATGAAACTAAAGCTAAAAAGTAGATACATGACTTAATACTTTTTTATCACTTTACTTACTTTTACAAACAGCTAATGACAATATGTTTCAATAATTTCATGTACTGATAAAAAGTTAATATGTACTTCTAACGTCTTTCCTTATTATGAGCTTATTGTACTTATTTTTACCATTATACCACATTGTCGGCACTATAGGTCTATTGTAAGGAAACAATTGTCTTAAGAATTATAATGTTTGTATATGACTGTTTGATGCCAAAAAAAAAAATGCTGAACGAACGAGAATATCATCCATCAGTCATAAACTAAACTCATAACATAACACACTGGCCACCTATGAAACCCGGCGGCAACCAATATTTTAAAAAGCGAACAAACACGAAAAAAAATCTGACGGTCGAGGTCTTATACTTTTTTCGCCCTGTTTCTCAATTGCCAAGTGTCTGTGTAATTTAGTGGTATTAGGAACTTCATTCCAAAAAATCTTTTCGATACCTCAAATTGGCCTTCAAGAAAAGTAACAAATACTACTACCAATATGTTTCGGATATAACAACATTGGCCCTGTAAAAAGAAAAATGGGTAGCTCTATAAGTTAATAACGGTGTCAGCATGAAAGGGTCTAATAGGTTTGTGTCAAAACTTTGATATTACGGAAATGAAGGTCTACATAAGTTTTTTGTTATTTCACCGGATAAAGTTATAAAATACTTTTATATTCGTAAATGCAGTCGATAGTACTGCCTTGATATTATTGCGGCGTGCGACTAGGGCGTGCGGCACAGGGCGGGAGGCGCACTCATGCAGGGCGAGAGGCAGACACGTGCCGTCTGCGGTTGAGAGAAACACTTCAACTAAGTGTTTGTCGGTCTGCGTGTGTGTTTGTTCAATACTTTCTCATATACAGTAGGATAAGATTTAGCCATTTATGCGATTTGATTTTGAAAGGAAACTTATTGAAGCTTCAAAAGAGCCTTCAGGATTAACGATCTTACTTGAATATATGATATATCGGTGTAGTCTTGACAACAAAAAAAAAAAAAACTTTTTCTACACAAACTTTTAACTCTTCACCCGTCGATTGCACACCAGGTGTGCAAATAACAATTATTATCTGTTCGCCGTCGAAGAGTTCCTCTGTCTGGAGCTAATCCATAATGTTGATTCAGGTTATTCTTACCAAAAAATGCATTGTAATCGGTACTGAACCAACATGTAAAAGTTCAACTCCGTAGGAAAAGAGGCAGTGTAAGAGTTTTTTCCGAGTTTCAACTTCAAATGGCTGATAAAAAAATGTCTGCCGGTTTTTGAATATTATTTTTTTAATCCTTATTATCGATTGACTTCTAAATACCGAATCAAGTCAAAACTCACTTACTTCGTTAGTACATATTGGAACGATACAGAGGCGATTAGTGATGGCCCCTGCGCAAGGATGACATCAGTATGGCCTCTGCGCAAGGATGACACGCTGAATCGTGTACCGTTCAATTTTTTTTTTTCTGCCCGGGGCAGGAGGGTAAATTCGAAAGAGTTACCTCGCCCCTGGGCACTCGAGGCAGGGGGTGGGTTTTAGTCAGTAAGAGTCTGACACGCCCTTCCGCTCCACCCTAGAGCGGAAGAAGTCATAGGATGATTTCCCACTCCACAAAAAAAAAAAAAAATACCCCACTATTGGACCCCACCAATAGATGATGTAAAATGTCACCCAGTTACTGAGTTGTGGAGATCAGATAGGTAGTCCCTTCATGTGAAATACTGGTATTCAGTTGCATTTGGCTAGACTGGAAGCCGACCCCAAGATAGCTAGGGAAAGGCTAAGGCCGAGTGGGTGGATGACTAAAAGAATCTATTTAATTCGTCAGTTGATTACCAAAAAAATATTAGACACGTAAGTATTTCTTCTTTTTTCACGTAAACAAAAAAAACCGGCCAAGTGCGAGTCGGACTCGCGCACGAAGGGTTCCGTACCAATATCTATAAAAACAGCAAAAAAATCAGGTTAGTTGTATGCGAGCTCCCTTAAATTTTAATTTTATTCTGTTTTCTAATATTTATTGTTATAGCGGCAACAGAAATACATCATCTGTGAAAATTTCAACTGTCTAACTATTACGGCTCATGAGATAGGTACAGCCTGGTGACAGACAGAGAGATGGATGGACAGCGGAGTTTTAGTAATAGGGTCCCGTTTTACCCTTTGGGTACGGAACCCTAAAAATGAAGAAGGAACTGGGGGCTTAGACAAAGTAACAATTTAAAAACGATAACGAAGTTAGAAAAGACTAAAATGTATGAGATTGACATAAACCGCGCTAAGTCACGTGGTCAGTCGACTGTCGACATCGTTATCGCAAGTTGGTAGACAATATTATAATTCGTAACGAAACCATAAAGAAACGAATTGCTATCGTGTTTATCCCATACAAATGCGTAGACAAGCAGCGCTTTCAGAGTTCGCCTTCGCCTCGATCGTGATCGCCAAAAAAGATAACGAAGGAACGCTAACGCTA
The DNA here is from genome assembly GCA_951329385.1 of Polia nebulosa. NCBI lineage: Eukaryota > Metazoa > Arthropoda > Insecta > Lepidoptera > Noctuidae > Polia > Polia nebulosa. Next base: position 2,322,502 of record OX589606.1, on the reverse strand, counting down.
GGAAATGTTTATCGATATCTCAGAGACGATGACGAATTTAGATATCGTTTCGCTACGAAGCGATGTTACGAGTACTTTGTCTACAGGGCCAGGGCATTGAAATGTCGCGTGACCTCACACCTACGTAAAAAATGTACTAGGTACTTTTTACCAAGCAGGATCGTAACAAATCCCCAATCCTGAACTTTAATACGTTTTAACTTTGTAATTTTTAACCGACTTTCGAAAAAGGAGGAGGTGCTATGTTCGGCTGTATGAATGTTTTTTTTTTTTTTTTTTTTTTTAATGTATGTCCGCCGATTTCTCAGTCAGGTGTGGACCGATTTTCAAAACTCTTTTTTTATCCGAAAGAATATACTCCCGAAGTGGTCCCATATAAATTTTATAGAGCAAAAACGAAAAATACGTATACCTCGATGACGTTTTGGTGTTCTCCAAATATTTAAATTCCACGTTCCATGTTATTGGGGTTTTTAGTTCTGGGGTATACCAACTAAAAAGAGAAAAATAAAAAACTTTTTTTACAAAAAAACAACCGACTTCAAAAAAAAAAATAGGTACACTAAAAATTAAAAAATTACTTTAATTTCGGAAGTCGGTGTCAAATAACGAAGAAGTAAAATACAAACACCGACTTCCGAAATTAAAGTAATTTTTTAATTTTAAGTGTATTTTTTTTTGGAAGTCGGTTTTTTTTTTTGTAATTATTTTTTTTTAAACTATTGATTTGTTAAAGCAAATAAGGTGTACAATATTATTTGGTATTCTAACTGACGGACTTAATAAAGTCCGTCAGTTGGAAAAAAAAAATAGTAATAAAATAAAAAAAATAATAAAAGTAAAAAAATATAATAATTCTATTATATTTCTTATTATTATTATTTTATTTTTTTATTTTCTATTGAATTATTATATTTTTACCAGGAATCATCCCTATTCTATGGTTTAAAGGAAAAGATAATAATAGGTTCAGTATACACAAGTTACATGTGTAAATTCATCAGGCATAACTTAAAGAACTCTTCCCTCGGGATAAAAACGGGGTGGAATACAAATAACATTTACAGAATCGATAGCACACATATTGTGTCTGGCGCTAGTCCCGTCTGGCTGCGGTTGTGAAGAGACACTCACTCAACCCACGCCGAGAGCTTATAGCGGTCTGTGCTTGTAATTTATTTTTCTAGACTTTTCAGACTGGTTTCACTGTTCAGTTATGTTTGATGTAGATAACAAAAAGTTTAGGTACAGCTCTACCTTTTTCTTTTGTGGTTTGGGTTACCATCCTATGACTTCTCCCGCTCTGGGTAGAGTGGGAGGGCGTGTCAGACTTTTACTGACTAAAACCTACCCCTGTTCCTTCCTTGCCTGAGTGCCCAAGGGCGCGGTAACTCTGTTTCTAATTTATCCGCTACCCTTTGGCATGCATGAATCGGCCATGACGGGCCCCGTCAAATGTTGCTGACATCTCTTTGAGGTGCGCGTGGAAAACTACGCTCCGTCGACTCTCACACTCGGCCTAGTGCTGATCGGACGGCGAGCTACCCATTACTGGCCGTCCGCAGGCCCGCGCCTATGGTGGCCGGAGATCGTCTCGCGACCCCCGACAGGTACAGCTCTACCAAGCCTCTGTCTCTTTTTTTAAGGTTCCGTGCCCGAAAGGTTACCAACTGGACCCTATTACTAAGCCTCCACTGTCCGTCTGTCTTCTGTCAGCAGGCTGTATCTCATGATGCGTAATAGGTAGACAGTTGAAATTTTCTTAGAACGTGTATTGCCGCGTCTATTGCCGCCATAAAATAAAAGGTTTTTCGGCTTTTTGTGCTCGATTTTAATGGCAACAAGTAGACGCGTATAATCTTGTACGATGGTACGGAACCCGTCACGCGCGAATCCGAATCGCACTTGGCCGGGTTTTTTTTTCTTAAATTTTGCTGTTTTTCTGGTTTTGACTGTTTGACGTGTTTGGAAACTAAAATTTCATGCAAAATTTGGAATAAATTAATTTTATCAAGTTACTAGTCATCTTCTTCTTTTCGTTTCAACGGTAAATTATATTAATTATACTGTTTGGGCCCAGTAGGCACATTAGTACATTTATTGCTTCGTCAGAGGCGCTTCTCAAGCCCTCTAGGGTGCAGGCACACGTTCACCTGGGGAAACGTGCTAGCAAATGTGTTATAATTATATTCTGAACAAGAGCACCGCATTTGCACTCTATGTTTGAGAGATCAATTATCCCCTATTGCGCCAAATTATATTTGCAACGGCCTATTTGGGTAAGGAATCAAAACTTGAATTTCGCGTTATCCTCACACAAAAGCAGTATTTTTCCATGAGTCAACTGGCGTAGCATGGATATGGCTGTTAACACGCAACACTGACTCACTGAAAACGTCTGAGTGTTGTATGCTTACGGCTGGAGCTTAGTGCCGGGAATACATGTGCTTGTAGCTTGCAAAATATAACCTGAGGGTCTCTAAGACAAGAAAGAAAAAAAGAAAGAAAATACGTTTATTTGCGGTAAAAAATGACGCAAGGAAGCAAGTATTTCCTCCACAAGCTGATGTGGCATGTTGTAAACCAATTTTTTATACGATTTTAGTATATGTTTGACATATATAACTAAAATTCCACTAACGTTACCATCCAGTATACATAGTAGTCTTTGGTTACGATCGTACCGAGCCTTTCTTCTGTCGTCAACCAAAAATAGAAGCAAACAACAAAAAAAAAGGAAAACATGCGTCACATCCACGCAAAACAGCCATCGCTCAGCTTAATGCTGCGACAGCTGGCGCTGACGTGATGACGTTGACCGGTGCAGCAAACAATGAGTAAAATAAATACAAATAATGATCAATTCTAAATGTAATAAATATAATATTTAAAGTGGCAATATTCTGTTCAAGAATGAATAGGTTACTTCTACGCAAGCATACTCCACCGTGTCAACCATATTTACGCTTACCATATTTTCGTTTACAATTCGGGAAGTGTGTGTAGGAATTGCATAGTTTAATTCCACCAAGTCAGTTCCATGATCAGACCACTAGACATACGGCGATGCGCGACCAGTACATGGTTAACATCCCACTCACACGCACTAAGAAGTGGAATTCCCTATCGGAGTCTGTTTTTCCTGTTATGCTCTTTAACCTGGAGGTCTTAGTCAATAGTCTTGTCGATCACGTCTTCGGTTAGTAACAGGTGAGATAGCGGTTAGAGGCGAGCCAATTGGGTGTCTTGTGTATGTATACATGCTTGTGAACGCACCCACGATACAGGAGTAATTCCTAGTTTGGGGCAACGTTTTTTAAAAAAAAAGAATTTCCAGCTGGCACTAAACTTCATCTTCCATGAAACCAACTGGACATTTCATCTCACGTATCCGTCAGAGATGGCCGTAGCAAAACTATTACTTATGGCCTTGATACAGTAGAAAATCGTAGTGAGTTTTAAGTTAGAATATCAACGAAACGTTATGCTCTTGGAAAGTACTGAGATTTAACCAAAAATATAATATGAAAATACATTCACAGCCAAAGAATTTGTTCATTGTAAATTTTTCACATACCTACACATAATAATATAAAACCATACACATAAATAATATAAAACAATACTTTTCTACAAGTTTTTTTTAAAATACTGAACGGAATTTTTTCACCGACTGGTTGTCACTTTGCGTGACCCGAGGGCTGGCTCGTTCTTCGCCCAAAGAATTAGCATTGCCATTCAACGTGTCAATGCTGCCAGTCTTCTGGGCACGTTTCCTTCTTGCCCATTTGGGCAACACTGTCATCTGACAGTGATGTGGAGGAATACCTCGACGCCTAAGAATATTCTGTTTTTGTACATATGTATGTACAGTCACGAGCAAAAATATATACACAAACAAACTTAACATGTAAGCTCGAGTATCTTAAAACCGTCCATTTAAGGTACTCGATTTTTGCTTGTGACTGTACCTACTTAGTTAGGTTATAAATTGTTAGTAATTAGATAATAAAATATAAACATAGTTATAATTAAATTAGATATTGGTGTTGATTCTGTTATGCACAAACTAAACTTAATTTAGGCTATTGCTATCTTTTTCTCTCTAATAAAACAAGAAAGAGACGGACGTAAATTATTATTAATTATTATTATTATTTTCTCGCACTGCCTTTTAGTAAAAGATAGCAATTCTCTAATTTTAGTTTAGATATTGAACAAGAGAATCCGTGCCAAAAAGGCAGTGCGAGAAAAGGACGGCTATAGCTATGCACTAAGTTAGAGATGTCAAACTAGTTAACGCCTTGCGCTTCGCCGTGTTTTTAGACGATATGTTTTTACGTGTACCCTTAATTTGTATGGAAATATTAGTTCAAACTAAATTTGACAGCTCTAATTTACGTCCGTCTCTTTCTTGTTTTATTAGAGAGAAAAAAATAGCAATAGCCTAAATTAAGTTTAGTTTGTGCATAACAGAATCAACACCATTGTAACATTTAAAATACTTACTTTTCAATTTATTTCTTCACATTAAGTAAATTGCACTACGTTCATTCGCTCAAATGTATTGACGCATACTAGCGATAACTAGCGCCATTTATGAGTCTACCCCGGAATTATTTCGACTGCTCATCTTATACGACTGGCCATATCACCCCGAACTACCCTACTCTGTGTTATCTGTGCCCAATACCCGACATAGCAAGATGATTGACGGTAGAAGAAAGGCTCGGTACTGTGGGAACCAAAGACTACTATAGTATACTAGATGGTAACGCTAGTAAACTAAGAATATAGCTCAAACATAGACTAAAATCGAATAAAAAATCTGTTTACAACATGACACATCGGCTTGTGGAGGAAATACAAAGTATTAAGACGATAAAAAAGTTTTGTTTTTTAAAATAAAGAGCTCGTGGCTAAAGTAATAACAGCCGCACGGGTCGATCCATCAGGTTAAGCTACGCTTGCCGGGGTTGGTCCATGGATGGGTGACCGTCTTTATATACTGAGACTCCTCCGTGCCTCGGAAAGCACGTTAAGCCGTTGGTCCCGGCTGTCAATCGTGGATCTTTCACAGTCGTTACAGGTCGTCAGCAGTCCGAAAGTCTGACATCCAGTCTTACCAAGGGGTAGCGTATTACCCAGTAATTGGGTTGTGGAGGGCAGATAGGCAGTCGCTTCATTTAAAATACTGGTATTCAGCTGCATCCGGTTAGACTGGAAGCCGACCCCAAGCTAGTTGGGAAAAGGCTAGGCAGAGGTCTACCTTGGCTGTCCTATGTTAGAACTGTTTTTTAGTAATTAATTAAAATTAAATACTCGTATTATACAAAACGTGTTATTTTCTAATACCTATGTATTAATCAGGTGTCTACAACATACTACAATTTCACGAATTTATCTTATGTATCGAAGCTATCACAATTTTTATTAGCGACCCGGAATTTTTGCGGCCCAGTGTACTATCCCGAACTTGCATGCTAAATGCAGTGTATTCCCGTCTTCTGAGAGGGGGACATTATTATGACTGTTTATGCTCACTCCCCCTTGAGGAAAATATCGTAAAGTAGTGTTATGGGATGTTTGGCAAACGTATGGAGTTAATTTAGTAAATTGTATGAAAGCATTTGTATCCTAATATTATAAATGTGAAAAAGATACATAAACGCGGGTGAAACCGCGGGCTCAGCGCCGCTAGCACCTATATAAAATTCAAAGTTCTGACTGATACATCAACGCACAGCCTAAACCGCTGGTCCTAGAGACATGAAATTTGGAGGGTGTGTTCTTTGTGAAGAGTATGTATCCACTATGAGAGGATTTTTCGAAATTCAACCCTAAAGGGGGTGAAAAAAAGGGTGAAAGTTTATAACGGACTAATTCAACGCGCTGGCCGAAGCCTGCCGCCGCCGAAGCTAGTTTGATTGAATATATTTTGTTAGTAGTCTACGAGATATTTCGGATTGAAGATACTTTGTAAACCCATAAAAGGTCTTCAGTGTAGTCAGTTGAGTTTAATGTAATAAGAAGAGCACTCTGACTAAAATTAAACAGATTTTAACATGGCCTTTTGAAGCGCGTCTTTATAATGTTTCCAGTGTAACGTTATTATTATTATCATGGAAAACTGTTATCGTTCACTCGTACATGCTTGTAGGTATATAATTTATTTCATGAATTTATTATGTACTGTTATAGAAAAAAATTAGCGCAGATCCTGGTTTATAGCAATTTCCTAGCTTAACAGTCAAGAGGCTAGCCATCCCTTGAGAATGTTATGATTTGACAAAATATAACTTAATAATATCCTAGTGCAGAGGTGGCTTAGTGGTAATGGCTGCTACTTACAAAAATTTGAAAGTAAGTTATCGCGGCCCTTGGCACAGGCGACTGAAGGAACAGGGGTGGGTTTTAGTCAGTAAAAGTCTGACAAGCCCTCTCGCTCCACCCAGAGCGGTAGAAGTCGTTGTATGATTTCCCACACCCCAAAAAAACCCAAACTGGGTTCAAACCCAGGCAGGCGCTTTACTTTGTGTAAATTATTTCATCGCCACTGCTCTCAAAACGGTGAAGGAAAACATCGTGAGGAAACCGGCATGTCCAGAACCAAAAACTTCGAAGATATGTGACATCCACCAACACGCATTGCGCCCGCGTGGTGGTTTGCGGCCCACCCCTCTCGCAGAGAGGAGGCCTGTGTCCCAGCAGTGGGAATATTAAAATGATTATGCTACGCTACATACCTATATTAAATCATAAAAGTTGCTAAACATATGAAACAGTCGATAGATCTTTGGAAAAATTATGTATTGAGTCTCTGTTGTCATCTCACCATCTACTAGTCTTCCTCCAATCCTACTATTTTGGGTTCAGCTTCAAGTCTCATCAGATGCAGTATTTTACAGGGAGTGACTCCATGAAGGTGGGAGAACTCCACAACCTAGCTACTGGGTAATACTTACAATATCCCTCGGCAGGATTGGTTGCCAAATTTTCGGTCGTCTAGGGCTGTAGCGACATCGATCCCGCCACATACGAACTAGACACACATATCTTGCATCGCGCAATTAAAGTTCTAAGAGCGATTTGAACATATACAATAGTTCGAAATCAACCATCAGGTAGTTGCCCGGACCAGACACAACACCCGTCTGATCGGACGGTCATCCCTTTTCAATGGAGGTTTGCGGGACTTTACATCCTGTTCCGCATGCCTTCACAGGGCCATACTTGTAAGTGTCAATACCATCATGAATCCGATGTGAGAAAGAGATAGTGCTATTTGTTATTTAGAGCTCCGTCTCACTCTCAAGCCAGAATCATGATGGTTTTAAGACGTCATAGTAGCCTCTGAACGCTGAAACCCCGCTAGCACTAGTCAAGGCAGACGAGACTCCGGGGTCGCGGGTGCTCAGGGTGGGGAGTCTGTTCGCCCACCGAGTGACCTCAGGAAAGACGGTGGCACAGTGAACACGTGCTACCGAGCACAGCGAGGCTCAGGGGAGAATCCTTTACAGTCTCTCCAGGCATGTGCCCTTACAGGCGTTGAACAGAGGACGTTCTGGGGTAATCCATGTGCTTTTAGTGAGTTAAAAAATGAAAGAAAGAAAGAAAGAAAGAAAAAGAGAGAGAGAAAGAGAGAAAGAAAGAAAGAAAGAAAGAAAGAAAAAAAGGGGTCGGCGCAACACGTTTTTTTCTTCCATTCTGTCCTGTCAGCCGTCACGCTATCACTAACTCCCTTTTCTTGCATATCACTCTTCACACAATCCATCCATCCTTTCTTTGGCCTCCCTTTCCCTCTTTATTCATTCACATTTATAATCATAACTCTTTTAGTTACATGTGTTTCATCCCTCCTCTTTACATGACCATACCAAGATAAGCGGTTCCTTTTCAACTTTTCTGACTTGATGACTTGACTGGCGCCACTATAATGAAACTGAATTACAACTAGAATATTCCGGATCTCTTTAGCTTTCCAAATGTGCTCGATAGAATATTGATTAGACTCTGATATTTATGAGTCCAAGGTCGTTCGGTTGGAAAAACTCTCATAGTTTCAGCTTTCAGATTAAATATGCAAATGGTGTTTAGATTTTCAGGAGCTTACACATGTTACTTTCTGAACAACAGAATTTACTGATAACGTCTAAATTGGAATGTTTCCAATGTATAAAAATCTTAATTATATTTAATCCGTAGGTTACATTATCAAAAAAGATTTGACATGTATTTTTTAATAATCCAATAAAATAATACAAAGATAAAACGCACCAAAGTTCAGGAGTGGTGGCTCGTTACATCACTTCGTGATAAAAAGAGCAGCACGGCGTGACGTCCCGCATTTCAACGCACTGTATCGTCTTCATTTTTAGGGTTCCGTACCCAAAGGGTAAAACGGGACCCTATTACTAAGACTTCGCGGACCGTCCGTCTGTCACCACTTCACCAGGCTGTATCTCATGAACCGTGATAGTTAGACAGTTGAAATTTTCACAGATGATGTATTTCTGTTGCCGCTATAACTACAAATACAAAAAAAAAACAGAATAAAATAAATATTTAAGGAGGCTCCCATACAAAAAACGTGATTTCTTTTTTCGTTTTTATAGATAATGGTACGGAACCCTTCGTGTGCGAGTCCGATTCGCACTTGACCGGTTTTTTTTCGTTTACGTGACATAAGAAAAAGTACGTGTCCAATATTTTTGGTAATCTAACTGACTAACATTTAGATTTTTTTTTAGGAAAGTGCCCTATTATAGCTTTTTGACTTTTATATTTAGCGTTATTATATCACCGTAAAATAACGCTAAACATAAAAATCAAGAAGCTGTAGCCTATAGCTATAGGAGGGAAGGAATAATCTTCATTGAGTGGTTTACTACGGAATGGAAATTGTAGATGAGTACCAAATATAATTTTTTCTTTATTTTAAAATAAATGTTTTTATGTAATTAAGAAAATAGATGAAAAATTACCATTCCCCCCCCCTAATCTCCGAAACCACCGGGCCTAAAATATTGAAAAAAATACCGGAGGTAGTTCTTTACTTAAAGATTACAGGAAAACCTATAAAAGTATACAGTTAAAAAAATATGATTTGTTCGGAACCCTACGCGTGCGAGGCCGACTGGCTCTTGGCTCGTTTTTTTTTAAATAAGACCCCATATGTTGATACCTAAATCTTTTTATACTTTACAAACGAGATCTTCCCAATCTACTCGTAACTAATCTCGTAGGTACATTCGTTAGGATCCCTACGTCCTAACGAATGCAAACTCATTTAGAATCGTGCCCATTGAATTTAGAACAAAAAGAATCTTTAGACAGTTCGGCGAAGCTTGCAACCGTTCTGCGAATCGAATTAGCTCTTTTTATTCCACTTTTGTGTTACAGAGTAACTTGGGTTTAGTTGGAAATTGAATGTTACTGTTTGTAACTTCAAATGAGTGGTTTTAGGAATGTTTATGCTTTTAAATGTGTTATTCTTGGTATAAGTGGTTCTGCAAGAGAGAAGGTACTTCATACCCTTGTATTTGCCGAAGTATTGTCAGGGATTTATTGTTCCAGTGGCACCACCCAGAGGTCGAGAGGTCATTTGATGATTACCACCCCCACGAAAAAACAAAAAAAGGACCCCCCCGTTCGGCAGTCGCGATTGCGACAAGGAGACCAACGGCAGTAGTTGTCACTATCACAGCAACATTCTGCCACAGTTGCGTAGGTACGTCGAAGTTCCAACATTTTTGGAACGAAGTTCCTTATCGCGCGTTGTGAAAGGGGGCTAGACGGAAAAAATTCTTACGAAAAGTTGTCACGACACTAATGAGGCTGTCCATCCAAAAAGATTGTGTTGGAAAAACAATCTAATCAAAACTTCTTGTATTTAAATTCTTACGAAAAAAGTTGTCACGACACTTTTTGCTATAGTAAGCTATTGTAAGCTGTGCGGCGTCGCATGTTTCTCTGTCTGTCTCTCTCTCTCTTATAGAAAGCAAGCCAGATATTTCCATTTCTATTTCGCATTTGATCTGAGCTGAGCTGAGCTGAGCTGAGCTGAGCTGAGCTGAGCTGCGATGAGATGAGATGAGATGAGATGAGATGATGAAGTATAACTTCTTACGTGCGTGCGTGTGTGCGTAGTTAATAATAAAAAAAAAATATTATAAATTAAAAAAAATAAAATTAAGTATATTACAATTCCTTCACTAATTAATCGAAAGGAACTTCGTTCCATCCGGGTGTCCCTTGACACCTCTCAAGTTTTTTTTCTTTACGTGCCCACCCGTGTTCCTTCGGTTGCCTGTGCAAGGTGACATTTTCGATCGCTCCCGCGACCCTGGCAGACGTTATACCAACTTTTTTTTTTTTTTTTTTTGGGGCTGCCAAATCATCCCATGACGTCTCTCGCTCTGGGTGGAGCGGGAAGGCGTGTCAGACTTTTACTGACTAAAACCCACCCTGAGTACCCAGGGGCGCGGTAACTCTGTTACGAATTTATCCGCGACCCCTTGGCATGCAGGCATCAGCCATGATGGGCTCCGTCAGTGGTGGCTGACATCGCTTTGAGGCGCGCGTGGAACACTACGCGCCGTCGACTTTCGGGCCTGGTGCTGATCGGACGGCGAGCTTCCTATTACTCGCCATACGCAGGCCCTTGTATACGGTGATCGGAGATCGTCCTGCGACCCCTGACGCCCAGGGCGCCTCCTGCGGTGGTTGCGGCTGGAGGCGTGAAGGCCACTCCGTTGAGCCTCCCTCACCCATTCCGCCTCCTCCTTCTCGAGCATTACTGCTTCTCAGAAGGAGGAGACTGCTTCCCATTCCCTCTCGCTCCGTACCATGGCCTGGTCTAGGGCTGGGCGCGAGAGGTCGCTGCCAACGTAAATCGATATTTTGAATGTCGAAATTCTGTAACACAGTCGAACGCAGCGTCAAAAGATCAAAGTGCGATAAATTGTAAGCATAGCAAAGAATTTCCTGAATTTCATCACTTTGAACTTTGTAACTTAATTTTCATGATAACTTTTATGACTTTCCTGATAACTTTATATCAAAAAGACTGTCCGCCCTTCTCTTATCGATAAAATATTTAAATGAGCCCGATTTATATGTACAGAATTCAATTTTATCAGAAAATCCATTTAAAATGGAGTTTCGGTGGTGCAAATGTTCATTTAAGTTTGGGAATTCAATTTCTGATTCGGTCTTGCTAAAGTCCGTGCTCGGAAAGGCCAGACGTTCCAATATTAAGGCGGCGATTTCCAAAAACGGTCAAAAAGGTGGTTTTTTAAATTAGTGTATCTCTAAAACCGTAAAAAAATTTGACAAATAAAAAAAAAAGATATTTTCAAGTCCTATTTGAAACATATTAAAATGCACCAAAAACAATCTTCTAACATTTTTTTTTTCATATTTTCTTTCTTCATTAACAATTACAATCACAATAAAAATATACCACACAATTTCAAATGCTAAACTGCATCCAGTGATATATTATTTTTTGTAAATATACTAGTAAATCCTAAGTAAATCGATAAAACACTTCTACTCGTATTTTGAAATAAATTGCGAGCATTTGTCGTAGCGCATCTCTGTCTTTTTTATGCAGTCTGAGAGTGACCGCGCTTTAGGTCATGTCTTGGCTTTAAGTTATGTATGAAGTATTAACTTCATACATAACTTGGGTGTTGAATCGAATAGTTGAGCTCTAGATTTGACGACGATTAAGGGGAATATGAAATGGATCACTAGCGGCGCTGCAAATCTTTCTGAAAATAAAGTTCTTGTATTCCAAATATGTATTGATTTCAGAGGTCTATCGTCGTATCTATGTTCTATCTACCTATATAAATAAAAATGAATGGTTAAATGTGTTGCTACATGATGGGCATCCCACCCACACGCACAAAACGTTTCGGGAACACATTCATTGTGCGTACAGCTAAGGAGTTGAATTCCCTGCCTGAGTCTGTGTTATCTGATAGCTACAACCTGGGAGTCTTTAAGTCAAGAGTGAACAGGTTACTTCTAGGCAAGCGTGCTCCATCTTCAACCACATCATCGCTTACAATCAGGGGTGACAGTGGTCAAACGCGAGCCTACCAAGTAAAAAAAGACCGTCCCATTCGATTTCTGTAACTATCTAGTATAGAAATAGTGTTTCACCCGTCCACGATACTAAGTACAAAGTTACAAACACTACATAAACACAACGGTTGCAGTATAACAGTGTGTAAGTACGTTAATGCATTCATACGCGCATTTCCGCTGCACCCAGCATGCTTGATTGAATAGTGCTGTGATTTGTCGCGTCGATAGTTTTATCGATATCGATTTTAGATAGCGACAGCTCGCAGCTAAGTCAATGGAAGATGAGAAGTTTGTTGAAGTGAAGGATCTTTTTATGGTTTTGTTTTTGTTTAGTTGTCTTCTGTATGGTCATTGTTCTACATATTTGTGTGCTGGTTATTACTTACCTATGGTTGCCAGTATTTGAAGGTAGGCACTTAATTATTTATTTGTGTAGGTATTTTATCTGTGTGACTTGCAAAAAAGCTTATCTTAGAATCAATAGGTAGGATACTAAATACGTTGCAATTATTTTATTGATTAATAAGGATCGTCAACACGAACTAATTTAGCTTTAGTCTTCCAGTGTTTGTACAACTGCTACAAACACTGGAAGACTAAAGGTAAATTATTTAAAAAATATTTTAATACTTCAACACTTATAGGTAACCTCAAAATTAAATATAAAACATTTGACATAAACATGAAATACATAAGTAAGTGCATAAACTAAGACCCAACTAAAAAAAATCGCGCTCTGAAAATACAAGAAAATATTCTTAGACATGGTGATGTTTAAAGGATAACCGTGGTCGTATGCCACAGAAAACTAGTTGAAGTCAGCTTTTCCTGCTCACAAAGAAGACATCGAAACAAACTCAGAAGTCACTGTCTCTTTTAAAGTCCAAAAGTTATCTTAATTACGCCATATTATGAGAATTATGCAGATTTGTGTACAAGATAGACTTTTGAGAAAATAACCTCTCAGATTTGAAATAAGACGAACTCAAACTCAAAGCATTTATTTCAAATGAATCTACAGGCACTTTGAATTGTCAAGAAGTCGGTCAGTCAGAGAGATAAAGCTAATTGCACATTCTAAAAAGCGTAGATCTCTATGGAGAAGAACTTGCAGGAAACTCTATGGACATTCTTTTAAACCATGTTTTGTATTACAAAAATATAGAACAGATAAGTTACATCGATAGGAAAACATCGACCGTATCCCAACTCAATCGGATACAGTGAATTCATCTCAATGGACGCGGGTCAACGGAGCTCAAGTGTACCAACACTGGCGGACTGTACGAGTGGTACGTCTGTGCCACTACAGATGAGGGATGCTGGCGATTTACTTATTAACTTGTGTTATTGTTGGGTCTGATTTGTTGAGTAAATAGGGGGAGAGTTGATTGATTTTTAAGTTGATATAAGGACTTCGTCAGACAGGATGAGTTGCTAGTAGGACTATAGAAAAGGAGATTCATCATTTCAATCGAAAGATGTCCACTGCTGATCATAGGCCTCCCCCGAGGGTCGTATCGACCGGTCCCGTGCTTCTCGTATTCAGCGGAGACCCGCAGCCTTCACCAGGTCATCTGTCTACCTTGTAGGAGGCTTTATCTTAAACCGGTAGATTACAAATTTAAAATGTCATCATCATCTTAGGCCTTACAGCGCCGGTGGAGCATACGGTGGAGGTCTACCTCGCTTGGGCGGAGTACCGCCGTGTCCTCGTGGAGGCGATCGGTGGCAGTGGCCTATCGCGCCCGGCCCTGGTCCAGGCCATGGTACGGGTCGTGAGGGAATGGGAAGCTGTGACCTCCTTATGCGAAACAGAAATGCTCGCGAAGGAGGAGGTGGGACGCGTGAGGGAGACTTAACGGAGACTCCCTCAAGCCCGTAGCAGCCGCCGCAGGAGACGCCCTTGGCGTCGGGAGACTCAAGGCGACTCCCAGCTACCGTAGGCGCGGGCTTGCAGACGGCGAGTAATGAGTAGCTCGCCGTCCGACAAGGACGCCTCAAAGAGACGCAGCAACTGACGGGGTCCGCTAGGGCCGATGTCTGCCTGGGGTCGCAGGTTTTGAAATAGAGTCACGGCCCTTGGCACAGGCAACTAATGGAACAAGGGTGGGTTTTAGTCAGTAAAAGTCTGACACGCCCTACCGCTCCACCCAGAGCGGGAGAAGTCATTGGATGATTTGTAATAAATTTTTGGGGGGTATAAAAATAAAAGGCCCTACAGCGCCTCGGTTGGGTTTGTCCAGTATATTATTTTGTCCAGTAGCTTCTGGTTTCGCCTGCGTGAAATAAGTACTTCTCTACTATAAATTACAGCCTATGCCAGACTATAATCTATCAGATTTTTTCAGTCATTCAGGCGTGATTGAGCAAATATCCATCAAAATTTTTCGCATTTATAACCTAACCTATGGATAGTGATAGTGATAGATAGTGATAGTGTGAGTGTGGTGCCCCTATCCAGAACATGACTCACATAGCACTTAAGCTGAGCGATGGCCGTTTTGCGTGGATGTGACGCATTTTTTCCCCCAGTTTTTCTTCTTTTTTTTTTGTGTTTCTCTGTTTTTTGCGTCATGTTTACCGTAAATAAACGTATTTTCTTTCTTTTCTTTTCTTTTTCATACTGGAATGCACCAAGTGTCCATACACCTGCACTATGGAGGGTCTGATGCAAGCTACTGAAGCTGCAATTAATCTGGTCAGCTTCAGGGCCCAACGTATTTATTAAGATCAAAGCCATCGATTTGAAAGAAGAAGATGTGAACCTATGGCTTTTTCTGTACAATTTCTTGCTCCAACAGATCTTAATTCTTGGTTTATTCAAAAATGTGCACTAGATGAATTCACAATGGGCCTAATCAGAACGCTTACAGACACCCAAAGGGCAATGGAAATTAAAAAATGGAAGTTTCCTTGCGTGATAGAATCAGAAAAGATGATATCCGCAAAAGAACTAAGGTTACTGACATAGCCCGAAGAATCGTCAAACTGAAGTGGCAGTGGGCAGGGCACATTGCTCGCAGAACAAATGGTCGATGGGGTCGAAAAGTTCTGGAATGGCGACCGCGTACTGGAAGACGCAGCGTTGGAAAGCCTCCCACAAGGTGGACTGATGACCTGGTGAGGGTCGCGGGTAGCCGACGGATGCGAGACGCACAGGACCGGTCATTGTGGCGACACTTGGGGGAGGCCTATGTCCTGCAGTGGACGTCTTTCGGCTGAAATGATGATGATGACATGAATTCAGTGCAATTCGTCTCGAATTTGCCTGAGGCAAGATCGCGCTGTTACAAATTCATTTTTTTTTTGCTTTCTGTTCTGTCGCAGAAAACTTTTGTTCTCGTTATTGTAAGTGAAGATATTGTCCCTAGTTTCCTGTTTTAAAAGACGCATTGTTAGACTTTAATGGTAGTATTACAAATGTACCTATTTGAATTGGACACAGTTAATTCATCCAAATTAATTAATTGGGAGCCAGACATGGGGGATGCGGGCATTCAATGGTGAAGCTCTTAGCTGAGCCAATAGGGGAGATTTATGGGGTAATGTTTAATTGTTTTTAAATTTCAAGTGTTTTTAATAGCTTTATATAGTGGGGTCATTGATGTGAAATGTTGCAGCTGCGCTTGCAGTTTAAACAAAGAAAGTCTGCAGTTGATTGCAGATAATTTGTTTAATCTCTTGTTTAGACCACGAGGTCAGCTGCAGTTTTTCTTAGGGTTCTGTGTCCGAAGGGTAACCAACCATCGTGAGGAAACCGGCATGTCCTAAAACCAAAAATTCGAAGACATGTGACATCCACCAATCCGCATTGGGCTCGCGGGTGAATTACCCACACCCTCTCACAGAAAGGAGGCCTGTGCCCCAGCAGTGGCGACATTAAAAGGCTGATGATGATGATAGTATTCGTCAAACTTAACGGCGTGTGCGAAGTTAGCTGCGAGTGCAACTGCGCGCAGGTACAGCCAAGTCGACACTGAGTGGAAGCTGTGTGAATATTTTTAAGGGTGTATGGTACCAACTTATTTGTCAGTTTGGAAGTAGCTGGTAAGCCATTAAGTTTGACAAATACTGTACTACGCAAAGCACAGGGATATCAGAATGTAGGATGGGAGAGAAAGTTGTGAGTCTGACAATCTTTACAGAAAGGTGTTCTGACATAGGTATCACGATTTCCTCTAAATTAGGCCAAATAGCTATCTCCTTCAAAGGGCCCCGAATTGAAAGGTTTGCTGCCACAATGCTTCGATTTGCACCGTTTTTCTAACTTTGGTAAGAAACACTGTTACACTGGGCAAAGGTTATCAAAGATTACACGATGTAACGTTTATGCCTTTTATATCAATGGAAATGATACACGTAATGATGGCCACGGACTCCACGGAGATATAAGGAAATGGAGTGCCAGCCAGCGCGGCACTGAATATCTTCGGAGTGCTACTGACCGAGCTAACGTGCCTTCTATTCGAAGTCCCTAGGACTCAGTTAAATTCATAACCAAGTCCCTCCGCCTCTGTACGCGGTAAAGTCAAAAAGTACTGTATCAGTGTGTAATCTCTAAATATTATAAGACAAAGCCCCCGCCCCGTCTGTCTGTATGTGTGTGTTTGCAAAAAACTAAAAAACTTCTGAACGGATTTTCATGTGGTTTTCACCAATAGACAGAGTGATTCATGAGGAAGGTTTTGATGTATAATGTGTACCCGTGTGAAGCTGGGGCGGGTCGCTAGTAAGTGAATAAAGTGTGAAGTTATGAGCAAATTTTTGCGCTTAAAGAAAGAGTAATCTTTGGATCTGTCAGCAATTTTCGGTGGAAAATGTTAGATGCTAAACCCGTTTTTTCAAGATATGTTTTAGATAAAATACGTTAAAATTCATTCTAACAATTTTAACATTTCTGAGTTTCTAAGATAATAATTTGAAAAAAATAGTAGAAATTTGCATAATAGGCATTTTACGACATCGGTCACCGTGTGCATCAGGAATTTTAGCCCAAAATCATGAGAACTCCATTTTCGCTATACTCATTGTGAATTACGGATTGCCATTGTTAGTGAGCACCAAAACAATCAATTCCTCTCAGGAAGAATCAGATTTACAGCTTACGGTACGATAACCAGCTGATTAGAACATTACTTCAACCGTGTTTGGATCACAGTTATTCATATGTGTACCAAATTTTAACTTAAGCAGTCCAGTAGCTTAAGAGCAAATTGACTGTGACAGACGGACAGACAGACACACGAGTGATCCTATAAGGGTTCCCTTTTACATTCTGACCTTCGGAACCCTAAAAATTGGACTTACCGTATAAAATTATCATCAACTGATCAAAATCAAATGATTAATATTAGTATTGAAGGTCCAATTCTTTTTTGGAATTGACTTTGACTTTCAGAATTGACTATGACTTTATGACAAATAAAGTTGTTCTTAAACCTTACTTTCAGAATCAACTATGACTTTCTTGAAGAAAGTTGTCTAAGAAGCATTATTTAACATATGACCACGCATTTTCATTACAGCCTGTATTTATTTATTTATTTAAGCCTATCATTTCCCAAAAAAATACATTACAATTTCATTACTCACACAAAATCATAAAATATTCAAATTCAAATTCAAAAATCATTTATTTCAATCCATTCCTTTAGATCATTAATTTGTTTCTATGATTTATAATAATAATTTAAACATGCATTAAAAATAATTAGACACTAAAATTGATTTTTAAAATAAATAAATTAGATTGAATAAAAAAAATCTAATTTGTTGTTTAATTAGTTAATTGATTGAGTGCCCATTTAAGGGCTAAAGGCCTCCTCCATCTTTCGCCATTCCCTTCTGTCTTGGGCTATTCTAGTCCAGGTGGGACCACTCACGGCCACAATATCATCGCACCACCGGCGCCTGGGTCTGCCTCGGGTGCGTGGTGCATCAAGAGGGTACCAATGGAGAACCCTCTCACTCCAGCGTCCATCTGTGACTCTGGCTACGTGGCCTGCCCATCGCCATTTCAACTTGCAAGCGAATTCCAAAGCATCTATTATTTTAGTGCTTGTCTTTGCTTCTTTTGCGGTCTCGGCATTTATTTCCCAACATACTTCTCTTCATTGCTCGTTGGAAGGCTTGGAGTTTATATTTAATTGCCTTTGTTAGTGTCCAACTGTGACAACCGTAGAGTAGAGTAGGTAATATAATCGTGTCCATAGCTTTCTTTTTCAAGCGAATTGGGATTCGTGATTTAAATACTTCCTTTAATGACCATTATTTTCTCCACGAACTTTTTATCCTGCGATCTACTTCATTTGCCGTTGGTTTGTTAAATGAAAAGCTTAGCCCAAGATAAACACAGTTATCCACGTACGCAGCCTGTATAGTGTTCAGTATTTCTTGGCACCAGACGCTGGTACGGACTTGAGTTTTCATTTTCATTTTCCTTTGTAAGCAGTACGCTATAAACTGCTGGAATTTACTGAGCTCGCTATAATGCAAGTACCTAATGCAAGTAGTATTTCAGTTGCATAAATTAGTAGACATTTTTCCGTCGAGAAATACTGTAGCGTTATTAAATTTTGACCTACATACTTAACGATGGATATAAAGTTGTTTTAAGAGTTAGCGGACATACATGCATCCATGAGTTTAATTTTAAGTTTTTTTTTATTGTTGATAGGCACGCGTTTGACCACTATCTCACCTGATGGTAAGCGATGATGTGGTCGAAGATGGAGCACGCTTGCTTAGAAGTAACCTATTCACTCTTGACTTAAGGCCCTTCTCGCGGTCCAGTGGCGCCCTCATTGAATAAAATATCGTAGCATAGCACAGAAAATAAATATTAAAAAATCCAACTTCACGTTTGTTACAAAGAGGATAAAGAATTTTTATGTTGTTAAAACAGGTCTCAAAATGTTTCGTATCCAAAGTAGTAGGCAAAAGTACCAAAAACGGCCGTTTCTGACACTTTTTCTGTGCTATGCTATGATTTTTTATTCAATGAGGGCGCCACTGGACCGCGAGAAGGGCCTTAAGAGGGAACAGGGGCTGCGATTCTCCATACAAATGTATTCCCCTGTTTTCTTCCTGAATAATGCCTCTAGAGCAATCATTTTATTTTTCATAAATTCAAGGTCTGTTGTTCTGTTGTTGACACGTCCCTGTCATTTCCTTTTTTTCAGCAACTAATAAGTAAAGAAAATATGACCCTCCAAAAATGACAAAAAATGGTCCTATTTTTACCGCCATTCTTAGAAGACTACCGTACAAATTAGAACAGTTTTAACATAAAAAATTTAATAGGGACCTAGACATACTCATTCTTAAAAACTTGGTGCCAAAAATAATTGAATCGGCTTAGTTTTCGAGGAGAGAAAAGGGGAATACTAAATGTCGATCTCGTCAAAAATTTTGTGATTGTTTGATTACAGCTCAGATTTAGATTTTATTTGGCACACGGTATCAAAATCTCCCATAATATATTTGGCTTTTTGTGTGAGTTCAAAAAGGGTTTCTTCTTCTTTGAGAAATACTTTACAGCCAGTATTATTTACCTAATAGTACGCTAGTATTATATTATCTGTGTTACTGGCGACCCGCCCTGTGTCGGCAAGGGTCCGTATGTCTCAAATTAAATACACAAACCTTTCTCGATTATTGCTCTTTATATTAGTGAAAACTGTACTAACATCATACTAATATTATAAAGGCGAAAGTTTGTGAGTCTGTATGTTTGTTACTTCTTTACGCTCAAATGGCTGGACTGATTTGGATGAATTTTGGTATGTAGATAGCTTATACCCTGGATTAACACATAGGCTACTTTTTATCCTGGTCTACGCGGGTGAAACCGCGGGGCGCAGCTAGTAAACTATATTTTAAAATAAACACAAAAACCTTTCTCGATTATTGCTCTGTATATTAGTGAAAACTGCATTAAAATCCATTGCGTGGTTTAGGAGTTAGCGGAGAAATAGACTGACACGGAAAGCGACTTTTATACTAGCTTCTGCCAGCGGTTTCATCCGCGTGGTATGACGTTTCATACGAACTAAATCCACCCTTTTCACCCCCTTAAAGGTCGAATTTCCAAAAACCCCGTCTTAGCTCCCCCTACATTATAAAAGGAAGCCGTGTGCCAAATTTCACGTTCCTAGTTCTAGTAGTTTCGGCTGTGCATTTATATGTCAGTTAGTTTGGGCAATCATATTTTTATTTAATACATATTTTATCTAATTTAGTTTTTTATTTTATACGTAATAATCGTTTCATAGATGAAGGTTCTATGTTCGACTGTATGTATGTTTTTTTTTATGTATGTCCACCGATTTCTCTGTCAGTTGTGGTCTTTTTTTCCCGAAAGAATATACTCCCGAGGTGGTCCCATATAAATTTAATCGAAATTGCTTCAGCGCTTTTTGAAAAACTGAACAAAAACGAAAAATATATAGATGGCGTTTTGGTATAGCATGTTTAAATTGCACGTTCCATGATAATGTGGTTTTTAGTTCTGGGGTTATAACTACAAAAAAGTGAAAAATAAAAAACTTTTTACAAAAAAAAAAAAACAATCGACTTCCAAAAAAGAAAATATTTACACTAAAAATTAAAAAATAACTTTAATTTCGGAAGTCGGTGTCAAATAACGAAGAAATAAAATACAAACACCGACTTCCGAAATTAAAATATTTTTTTAATTTTTAGTGTAAGTATTTTATTTTTTGGAAGTCGGTTGTTTTTTTTGTAAAAATGTTTTTATATGTTAAGATTATTTAGACAAGGGATTGGTTGGTCGTTTCAGAAATGGCCAGTCTGACTTCTAAGGACGAAACAGAGCAATAGAGTGCCTAAGAGCTACTCGCAACTACCGCACAGAAGTAAGCCAACGAATAATCACAAATTATCACAAATTATCAACGATTACATTCTTCTTTTGTTTGAGACCAGTAGATATCAAGGAGCTATCAAATAGATTTGTGTCATAAACCGTTCACACTGCACATGCCCGATAAACAAGTGACTTGGCAGTACATGAATGACTCTGATTAGATATCCATATCAGTGTTTACGTTATCAAACTGATAGGTGGCGCTGGGGTATAAAACTGACCGACTACTTACCCAGAGGCTAAAAGGTAAGAAGGTATTCTAAACTGAAGACTAATTAATTAGTCTTATTTAGTCTGAAGTAACGTAACACTATGCGAACGAAAGACTTATACAATCTGAATTCCTAAAAATTACTATCTTTTTTTGCTTACCGTACTAGCTTTTTTTTTTAAAACCTACCCCTGTTCCTTCCCTGCTTGAGTGCCCAGGGGTGCGGTAACTCTGTTAAGAATTTATCCGCTACCCCTAGGCATGCAGGCACCGGCCACGATGGGCTCCGTCAGTGGTGGCTGACAAACATCTCTTTGAGGCGCGCGTGGAACACTACGCTCCGTCGACTCACGGGCCTGGTGCTGATCGGACGGCGAGCTACCCACTGCTTGCCGTCCGCAGGCCTGGGTGTGGTTATAAAACTATGCCGGGAAAGTAGTCCTACTGCGTGCTAAGGCATCCATTGATTATCAAGCTTGGTCTTTGTTTTATGGCCATTTCAGACCACATATTCTAGTTTCCTCACGATTATTTCATCACCGTCAAGCCAGTTGTTTCTGTAATTTGAAGAACACCACACCACAACTAGCCAAAATTTAGACCCACAATCCTGGTAAATAAATCTTGTAGACTTTATAAATACTCTATCTAATAACTTCTCGAAAAGTGCAGTCTATAAGTCTGGTAAGCAAGAACTTAGCTCCGAATTACCAGTGTTCACTAAAACATATTAGTCAGCGCCACTATCGCTATCTCTCGATAAGTTTGCCGAAAATAAGTGGTGTATTATAAACCGGTGATAATGTAATTATCTGCCCAGTAATTGTGGGTCTACGTGCTGGGGAGCACATACGACATTTGACACGTGCGGAAGATATTTGGTGGGAAGTTTGAGGGGTTATTTTCCGGAAAAAAAAGATTATTCAGGAATTTAAAATTGGAATTTTAGGAGGATCTCCAAACCCACTGACACACTATCAAGTCGAGGCCTTTTAAAAAAAAAAATCATGTGATTAGTTTAAAAACGGATTAGCAGGTTCTTAATTCAAAAAATTCTAAAGAGAATTAAAATTTAGAATCCGTTATACAGCATATTTAAACTCCACACAAAAAGAAACGTGGGACGAGTTGCGGAATAAAAATATTATTTATTTTGATTTTCCGCAAGTCATCCTAAATGGGCCGTAGGCATATAGGACGAGTTGATGAATTACTCTAAACTAAGCATGTGGTTAGGGAGTTTTTTTAAAAACACGTGTCAGTCTTTATCCCACGGCTGGACGTAAACCATTACGAAGTTGTGCCAAAAGCCTCGGTTTTTCGCATCCAGCCTGTCAGTTATACCCGGGCCTGCGGACGGCGAGCAGTGGGTAGCTCGCCGTCCGATCAGCACCAGGCCCCTGAGTCGACGGCGCGTAGTGTTCCACGCGCGCCTCAAAGAGATGAGTGTCAGCCACCACTGACGGGGCCCATCATGGCCGGTGCCTGCATGCTAGGCATGTGTAACGGATAAATTCTGAAAATGAGTTACCGCACCCCTGGACACTCATGCAGGCAAGGAACAGGGGTGGGTTTTAGTCAGTAAGAGTCTGACACGCCCTCCCGCTCCACCCAGAGCGGGAGAAGTCATTGGATGATTACCCACCCCACCAAAAAAAAAAGAAAAAAAGCCTGTCAGTTATAAAATAGGGATAAATACTCAAAAGGTCTATTCGGAAAGTAACTTTTTTTACGTTTAAAAATCTTCATGGATGTCTTCCACCCTGGGGCGGATAGAGAGGTCTGTCAGACTCTAACTGACTGAAACTACACGGTTCTCTGCAGCTATTTTTAGTTGGGGGCTGGAGTGCTAGCGCATGTCTTCAATTTGCCCCGGCTAGGTACCTATTGGCCCGTCTACATTTCCCAAGCTATTTTTTTTGAATATTGTATTGGTCAGATTAAAAAAAAACTGGCCAAGCGCGTGTCGGACATCGCACATTTAGGGTTCCGTACCAAATGTTTTGACAATTTGTATGGCTTTGGGTCAACAAGATACTGTGAAAATTTGAAGATACAGTCTTCAACTACAACCATTTGGCTGTAAAACCTGTGTGATAAACGGATACGTGAGTGACAACAACATGGCCCCATTTGAACCCTTCGGGTACGGAACCCCTAAAAAAGATAGCAAGACTTGGGCTTTGCCAAGGATTGAAGTCCGTTAAGATAAAGAGTACACAGTCCAATCCTACTTAATATTATAAATACGAATTTTCAGATGTATGGGTGAATGTTTGTTACTATAACGGATTAGATTGATGGATGAAATTTGGATCAGAGATAGATTACTAATTCTTCTTCTTCTTAGCGTGTCGATGGCAAATTTAATATCCAGACATTATGTTTGGCCCAGTATTCAGCGACGGCAATTGCATTCGCTGACGCAGCCTTAAGGCCCTCACATGTACAGGTGACAGGGCATGCGGAGCAAGTTGAGAGGTGGGCCATGGTTCGCGGAGAAACGCCACATGAACACCGAAGATCCCGGCCAACCAGAGTCATCTGCCCGCGCCTTTTCCCAAGTATCTTGGGGTCAGCTTCCAGTCTAACCGGATGCAGCTGAATACCAGTATTTTACACGGAGCGACTGCCTTTCTGACCTCCACAACCCAGTTACTGGGTAATATGGTACCCCTTGGTAAGACTGGTTGTCAGACTTTCGGGCTTCTGGCGAGCGTAACGACTGTCAAAGATCCACGACTGACAGTCGGGACCAACGGCTTAACGTGCTTTCCGAGGCACGGAGGAGTCTCAGTATGTAAAGATGGTCACCCATCCATGGACCAACCCCGGCAAGCGTAGCTTAACCTGATGAATCGACTCGTGCGCCTGTTATTACTTTAGCCACGAGCTCCTCCCCGGCCAACCTGAGTACGGAGTCTATTTAAAGTTTACCAGGTTGGCCACGACCTCGCGTGCCCAGGCGGAAGCCTCTCCGATGGCTCGATGAAATAATCACGCGAAATAACTTAAACTAATTTATAATGAGGGAACTACTAATTCGACGCAAGAGAAGCCGCTGCCAGAAGCTAGTATTTCACTGTCCAAAGTTCGACAGACAAACAAACAAACACAAACAAACATATAACGCTTTCAGCTTCCTGAAACCGCATTCTAACATGCGTGTTGATCATAAAACGAATGTCTGTAAGGCAGTAAAGTTCTATTATGATGCGTGCATCGGAACGGCGCCCGCGTCGATCTATTTTCAAACAGACCAAGTTCATTAACGTCTGTTTTACTAGCTGTAGTGATGGGACACGCGACTTGTTTTATCGATAGAATTGAAACACGATAAACATATAACGTTATTTTATTCCCTTTTTTTCTAGTGGCAAAAGCAGTTGAGTTTATTGATAACGATTATAAAAATATTTTATCACACGCGAGTGATTCATGTGTCTTATAATATTGCAGTGTTTACATCAGAAAATGAAGGACGTTTTGAGTTTTTTTGTTTGTTTTTTTAATAAATCATGCTTACTGTTATTAAGTTACTGATTAGATTTTCTATACGTAGCATAAGGAAGGAATAGTCTATACTAAATTATTATAAAGAGGTAAAATTTGTTTGTAAGTTTATACGTAGGGGGTAATCTTCGAAAGTAATGATTCTATCCTAAAAAAAAATCACAGTTGGGAAACTACATTATTTGTGAGTGGTATAGGCTATAAATTATTTTTGTTAAGGGTTGTATTTTGTTACCGGCATGTCCTAGAACAAAAAATTCGAAGACATGTGACATCCACCAACCCGCATTGGGCCCGCGTGGTGGATTAGGGCAGACACCCTCTCACAGAGAGGAGGCCTGTGCCTCAGCAGTGGGGACATTAAAAGGCTGATGATGATGATGATGATGACGCAGACGAAGTCACGGGCGAAGTGCTAATTTGAAATAACAAGTGATGAGATTAATTTATGCTTTAAAAATTGTAAGTCTTGTTTGCATTATTACGAAAATACAGACAAAAATAAATAAAATATAAAGCAATGAACTTTCCTAGTACCGAAAAGGTTGTCCTTTATCATAATTATTATATTATATTAATACCGGATGCGGAAGGTAGCGGGCAGGAAGACAAGTTTATGTTAATCAATGATAATTACCTTCTGAGTGACAGGGGAGGCGGCGGGGCGAGCTTGTATGTCAAGTGACAGTTCTAAACAGATTTACATACTATTTGAATGGATTAGCTGGAAGTTTGGGGTTTAGTTCAATGACAAGATAAATGACGTAGAAATTGTCGTATTAACATATAGGTTTTGGGTTAATTTCGTCATCGTCATCATCTGCCTTTTAATTTGCCCACTGCTGGGGCACAGGCCTCCTCTCTGTGAGAGGGTGTGGGCCGCAATCCACCACGCGGGCCCAATGCGGGTTGGTGGATGTCACATGTCTTCGAATTTTTGGTTCTAGGACATGCCGGTTTCCTCACGATGTTTCCCTTCACCGTTTAGAGAGCAGTGGTGATGAAATAATTTACTTACACAAAGTAAAGCGCCTGGTTTTGAACTCACGACCTACAACTTGTAAGTCGCGGCCGTTACCGCTTGGCCACCACTGCTCTATAACTCTTAATTTGATCAGCTGTTGGTTATGTTGAGTTTTACCAAGAAATTTTGTAATAGATACTCTCAAGGGTAATGAAATCAAGTCGGTAAGAATGTCGCAATTCTGAAGATTCCCGAAGGATCCAAACGGAGCCCTATTGCTGTCACTCACGTGTCCGTCTATCCGTCTGTCCGTCGCCTGTCACAGAATATTGTTCCGATTTTTTTTAATATTTCCTATTGACCTATATGAACTTGAAATTCGGTGATAACGTTTATTATTACGTGTATTTTACTAACAAATACCAATATATTGATAAATCAGATATTTTCTCTGATAATCATTTGGTACAGAATCCTAAACGTGCAAAGTCACTTGCCCGGTATTATTATCATTGATAGCCACGCGTTTGACCACTATCTCACCTGATGGTAAGCGATGATGTGGTCGAAGATGGAACACGCTTGCCTAGAAGTAACCTATTCACTCTTCACTTAAAGACTCCCAGGTTGTAGCAAACAGGGAACACTGACAGCCTCAGTCATATTCAAAAATGGAATTTCACTTCCATTTTCGAATATGACTGAGGTATCTTGAAATTAATCGGACAATGCATGAGGGCATTCCTCTATGAGCAAAGATAAGGCAACTCATAAACTCACATAAAATGAGAACATGACTACTTGACTACCATTAATTAAACAAAAGCTTACAAATGCCTTGCTTCAACTCGACACACAACCACAACTGACAGTAACACGATTAAATATTCAATTACGACTCCATTTAATAATTAAAGTGTTTCAAACGGTTGCTTAGTAACTGTGCTGTGTTCGGCGCTGGCCGGTGTCTGTGCTGCCCACGCGAGGCATTTCATTGTCGTCTCATTAATGCTTCTAGAGCGGCCTACGATTGTGACAAGACAAGACTGGTTGAGGTGGTTCTACATTGTGCTTTGTTTTGTTGATAAATGTAGCAAACGCGAAGCATTTATTTCAAATAAACAATTAACAGGCACTTTTGAACTGTCAAGAAGTCGTTTAGTCAAAAAGATGAAGCTACTCGTAATTTCACAATCCAAAGCGTAGATCCCTTACAGAAGAACGCGTGCAAGAAGTTTCTTGCACGTGCTTCTAGCACGTGCAAGAAACTTCTTGCACGCGTTATAAAATAACCTAAAAATTGCTTTAATTTCTGAAGTCGGTGTTTAAATTTTAGTGTATTTTCATTTTTGGAAGTCGCTTGTTTTTTTTTGTAAAAAAGTTTTCTATTTTTCACTTTTTAGTTGTTATACCCCAGAAATAAAAACCCCAATAAAATGGAACGTGAAATTTAAACATACTCGTAATTGGAGAAAACCAAAACGTCATCTAGGTATACATATTTTTCGTTTTTGTTCAGTTTTTTCAAAATCACTAAAGCAATTTCGTTAAAATTTATATGGGACCACTTCGGGAGTATATTCTTTCGGATAAAAAAGAATTTTGAAAATCGGTCTACAACTGAAGGAGAAATCGGTGGACATACATAAAAAAAATGCATTCAGTCTCTTTTTTCGAAGTTGGTTAAAAAAAGAAAATAAGGAGTCCAAAGACACTATAAACCGTGTCATGTAGGTATTACAAAAATCCCAGTTACAATGATTTATAGCTTATTCTGTTTGGAGCTTTAATCGGAAGAGAAGTTTGGTATAGGTCGGAAACTTGATGAAACTTTTGTTCTTCTAAAGATAGTTATATGTTAATTGAAAAATTACCTCGTAATGAGAGTACGTCGAAGTATTGGATAGTAAGGAGGATTATTTTGAGGAAAGCCAACTAGGAAATAATGAAGTCGACGTTATTACAGGCAGTAAGAAAGTTAGGGGGAAAACTTGGTAAAAAGCATTAAAAAATAGTAAAACGCGAGAGAAGAACTTTTTCAAATCACCATTGTGTGGAAATACGAAATTCTTGGTTATAAAAACATTTTTCTGGAGCCAAAATGTTATATATATATTATATATCTGCC
The DNA here is from genome assembly GCA_951329385.1 of Polia nebulosa. NCBI lineage: Eukaryota > Metazoa > Arthropoda > Insecta > Lepidoptera > Noctuidae > Polia > Polia nebulosa. The sequence goes on along the minus strand of OX589606.1, from coordinate 2,294,697 downwards.
TAGCCTTTTCCCAACTATCTTGTGGTCGGCTTCCAATCTAACCAGATGCAGCTGAATACCAGTATTTTACATGGAGCGACTGCCTATTTGACCTCCACTACCCAGTGACCGGGTAATACGATACCCCTTGGTAAGACTCGATGTCAGACTTTCGGGCTTCTGACGACCCGTAAAGACTGTCAAAGATCCACGATTGACAGCCGGGACCAACGGCTTAACGTGCTTTCCGAGGCACGGAGGTGTCTCGGTATGTAAAGATGGTCACCCATCTATGGACAAACCCCGGCAAGCGTAGCTATGCAATAACGTGCTTATAATGTTTGGATAGGGTCATAAGATTAAGATAAACATTTGACACATTCCATACCCTGTTATCTAAAACAATCAATAATTTCATAACGCATAATGCATTCAGTAGCTCATAAACATGGACTCTCGTTTCTCAAACCTTTTAGTAAATTGATAGTACAATGGATATAAAAGGTATGAGTTATAAAAGACTGTCACACATTGACGTAACGTCGATAATAGTGACTGCTAGATAGGTCTATCGGGTTTTATAGAGGACAGTAGCTATTAGTGAAGATATTTTGACACTTCCATTTCTCATTGATGCATTGTTGTTCTTTTGACAGCTTTCCAATAGTAGTCTTATGTAACCTTCAGGAATGTGTTCCATTGGATACATTTCTAGTCTTATCTATTTCTCTTTTTTTAGGGTTCCGTACCCAAATTGTCCAAACGGTGCACTATTGTGGTCACTCACATGACCGTCTGTCTGTCGTCTGTCACAAAAATTTGTTCCGATGAAATTTTAGCTTCCCATTGACCAATGATCTTGAAATTTGGTGATAATGTTTATTATTACGTATATTTTACTAAAAATATCAATATATTGTTAAGTCAGACTTTTTCTTTGATAATTCCATCATCTAGTACGGAACCCTAAACGTGCGAAGTCCGATACGCACTTGACCTGTTTTTTTTTTATATTGCACGATGTCTAGAAAAGAGGTGGCTATTGAGTTGATAGCTAATAGTTATATGTAGTAGAAGAAGATATGCTGTGCCTTACTCGAATAAAAAAAACCTGGCACATCGGGAGTATCGACAGAAGTGGCAGACGGTGGCGCGCGAGTTCAATTGTTTTTTCCCATCTCAAAACTGCCCAACGCGCCTAAACAAGCTTTCACTTCAAAAAATGGGATACGTACTTGATCAGGACGACGTTTTAGAACATGTTTGTCATAGTATAGATTTTGATTTTTTCTACCTCTTTGGTCTTGGGTCCTGGGTTCCATTCCTGAGCCGGTTAAAATGTGCTATTGGGTTTTTCGATTAGAAATTACTCTGTAGCAACCCGGTGTTTGAAAATTGGTGGTGTGACGCCCTCGTGCCTCGGAAAGCATGTGAAGCCGTTGTTCCTGCGCCTGATCTCTCCCCGGTCGTGTCAGATTGCCGTCCCATCGGACTATGAGAATAAAGGAACCGAGATTATACCTGCACCTCACATATTGAAATATTTATAAGCCAGAAAAAAGCTCGACAAAAACGCAGTACTAGAAAAATCTCCAAGAGCATATTAAGGCGTATATAGCCGCCAAGTGGCGCCCTCATTGAATAAAATCGTAGCAAAGCATAGAACATACAGATTAATAAATCCTATGTTGCGTTTGTTACAAATACTGCGTTTTTACACTTCCTTTTTTCCATCAGACCAGCTAATCTCTCTATTTCATACTCTGTATTTTTCAGATCTTTTAATAGTTCTCTCATTGTTTTGTATATTATATTTAATTTCATTCTGTTAAGTAGAGTATTCCAATGGTTATTCCAGCTTTTAACTACATTTTGCGTGATGGGTATACCCCGCGACAAAGCAATCCCAAACAGACCATACACTAGGTGGTAATAGGGGTGGTTTCTTCTTTATAGTAAAATGTACTGATATGTTAAGCTTAACGAAAGAGGAGTAGGTATTTCGAAATCTAATAGTTTCTAAGTAATGATCTTTTGCAATAGATTATCGAAGTCAAGTAGCTCCGTAATCTATGAAGTTCTTCAAAATCACTTAAAAATATTTCTACGGCCCGTAGAAATGATTTTTCGCGGTAACGTGCATCGACATCAAGTAGTATCGTAGTGAAGATCTATCGCGGTAATGTGCATCGAAGTTTAGTGGCTTCGCAGAGACGGTCTTTCGCGGTAACGTGCGTCGACGTCAGTAGTATCGCAGTGAAGATCTATCGCGGTAACGTGCATCGAAGTTTAGTGGCTTCGCAGAGACGGTCTTTCGCGGTAACGTGCGTCGACGTCAAGCAGTATCGCAGTGAAGATCTATCGCGGGCACGTTACCGCGATAGATCTTCAGATCGAAGTGTAGTGATCGAAGTGTAGTGGCTTCGCCGGACGGTGTTTGCGGTAACGTGCATCGCAATTTCGTAGCATCGTATTAACATTTATCGATATTTTGTGCGTCGAGATTCCTTATTCTACTTATTCTATTCTATTCTTACAGAATAGACTAAGTAAAAGACTTAAACCCAGTGTAGCAACTGCCTAATAGTATCACCTTGCAAGGTGACAGAAATGCAAATCACTTGACTAAGAGTTTAACGATCGATTGTGAGTTTGTTCAAGCGCAATAAATGCTTAATTTCAGATTGGTCTCTTGATATATGATTTGTAGATTTTTTGGCATATATTAATCGACTTTTATCGGTATGTAGCACTTTTTATACACTTTACAGCATTAAACGAAACATGTAGTGCTTATAAGTTTGTTCTTCATCTGTTTCCAACATTTTACCTCTAATCTCAAGTTATTTTATTTTTATTACTGACAGGCTTGCGTTTGGCCACTATCTCACCTGATGGTAAGCGATGATGTTGTTATCTATGACGCCACAAATTAACTAAACAACAAATCCTGCATCGCGCAAGCAGAGTTCTCCGCGCGATTTGAATACAACAGTACCAAATCAACCATCGGGCTGTTGCCCGGACCAGACAAAACACCCCGGTCGGAGGATTCTCCTTTTTAATGGAGGTTTGCGGGACTTTACACCCTGTTCCACATGCCTCTAAAATGTGGTTGACGATGGGGCACGTTTGCCCCGAAGTAACCTATTCACTCTTGACTTAAAGGCCCCCAGGTTGTAGCTATCAGGAAAAACAGACTACCTAAATCGAGTAATATGTTAATAAGTTCTAGATCTGTATTCTGAAATGCCAGATTTCATAACTAATCTCAACTCAAATCTTGTTTTAAAACAGGATTCCTGTCTGAGCCAAACCAGCCTTAAATCCTATCTCTGTAATTGTCAATATTTCTATTAATGTCACACAATTCGAGAAATATTTTAGCTTACCACAATCATTACTTATTACTAGTGGTCACCCAGTGGTCGAAATTCGACCATAAGTATGTATATACATATATGTATGTGTGTGTGTGTCAAACGCATGTGTGCAATGTTTTTAACCGACTTCGAAAAACCAGGAGGTTTAATGTTCGACTGTATGTATGTATTTTTTTTTTTATGTATATCCACCGGTTTCTCTGTCAGTTGTGGACCGATTTTCAAGATTCTTTTTTTATCCGAAAGAATACTCCCGAGGTGGTCCTATACAGGGTGTAACGGAAAGGTGTGGTCATATTTTAGGAGGTGGTTCTGCCCATGGAAATGAACAACTTTCTCTAAGAAAAAAATAGAAAATTCCCAAAAAAAAATTGGACTTTCCATACAAAGTTATCATCAGCTGATCAATATTTGTATTGGGAGTAAAAAATTTTTTTTGGAATTTCCTCGAATTTTCTTGAAAAAAGTTGTTCATATCGATGGGCAGATGCAGTTCTTCAAATATGACCACACCTTTCCGTTACGACCTGTATAAATTTTATCGAAATTGCTTTAGGGCTTTTTGAAAAACTGAACAAAAACGAAAAATACGTATGTATGGATGACATTTTGGTTTTCTCTAATTACGAGTATGTTTAAATTCCACGTTCCATTTTATTGGGGTTTTTAGTTCTGGGGTATAACAACTAAAAAGTGAAAAATAAAAAACTTTTTTACAAAAAAAAAAACAAACAAATAAAAAAATAACTTTAATTTCGGAAGACGGTGTCAAAAAACGAAGAAATAAAATATAAACACCAATTTTTTAATTTTTTTAGTGTATTTTCTTTTTTGGAAGTCGATTGTTTTTTTTGTAAAAAAGTTTTTTTTTTATTAAGTTATTTTTTTTAATGCATATTATATAAAAATATATGCTTTCTGGACTCCTTCTCCATATAAACTTTAACTGTGCCTTTCATACTCCTCAGTCTGCATTATTTTTCGTAAAAATTGGTACAAAGATTTTGTTTCACATATTAGTAGTAGGTACAAATTATACACCTAAACCTTTCTCATTAATCACTCTATTGGTAAAAACCGCATGAAAACCCGTTCAGTAGTTTTTGAGTTTATCGCGAGCAGACAGACCGACAGATGCGGCGGCAGATTTTGTTTTATAATATGTAGTGAAGTGAGCAACCTTCAGTCAAGTGAGCACATACTTAACTACTTGACATTTCGTCACCTCTCGACGCAAGTGATATGCAAATCAATCATCAGAGCCTGTCAGCATTGATTCGATTGCATGACTCGATTGATTCGCAGATCACTGATAAAATCAATCAGTAATTTCAAAGTTTGGTAATAACTATTAGAGTAATGAGAGGTTGCGGTGTTTCGCCATATTTGTCTTGTTGAGCAGGTGTGGCTTTAACGATGTGTAGGTATTTTTTAATGGTGTAGATTCGACCTTAGAGGTGATATCTGTTTTTTATGGTATAGCTTCTATTGGCAATAGACGATCGAACTATGTGATCGAAGTGTGAATTTTAGAGATAGAGGTAAACAAACTTTTGAAGGACTAAACTACTACTTTGACCCGGAACTGGAAAATCGCAGCATACGAAGTGAGAGAGTTCGTTGACTTTTTACGGCCAAGTTTCTTCATAAGAAGCTCAGTACATATGAATAATGTAAAAACTTGGTAAAACGTTCACGACTTATAATTTTTCAGTTTTTCAGTTTTATTATTAAATTATTTAAATTTTCATATTTTTATTGAAATAAAATCCAAAAAGAATTGTTTTAAATATACAACGATATCTATCGACATATTTTATATGTGAGGTCCCATCCCTACCATGTTTACACGGGGGATGCGTCTCGTCGGGTGGCGTCGCTCGTCGCGTCTATCGCATCCCGCGATGAATCACATCGTGAGCTCTGATCTTTATTAGCTTACGTTGCAAAAACAGGGTAGATATTTGTTGTTAAATAGCGAGCGGTGGTAAATAGATTAAATAGAGTTTAATAGTTTTTATTGTTTCGTATCCGAAGGGTCCAAACGGAGCCTTATGGCTGTCACTCACGTGTCCGTCTGTCCGTCATCTGTCACACGGGTTTTACAGCCAAACGGTTGGAGCTACAGTCTTTAAATTTTCACAGTAAAAACATCTTGTTGACCCAAAGCCATACAAATAGTCAAAAATAGATTTGGACACACACTTAACCGGTTTTTTTAAGAGCAGTGGTGGCCCAGTATTAACGGGTCTGTCTTACGTGTCGGGTTCAAACCCAGGCAGGCACTTTTCTTTCGGTGAATTATTTTATCATCACTGCTCTCAAAACAGTGAAGGAAAACATCGTGGGGAAACCGATCCTAGAACAAAAAATCCACTAACCCACATTGAGCCCGCGTGGTGGAATAAGGCTCACACCCTCTCACAGGGAGAAGGGCGATGACCCAGAAGTGGTGCGTTAAAAGGCCGATTAGGGTTTTTTCTCTTATTTAATTTTTCATTTTTTGTCTTGATGATGTTAAATTCAACATCACAATCTTTAATTCTATTATAATCCTATCGACATTTTTTATCAAAGTTGTCCCATCATAAACCTACATATTTGAAAAATGAATTCTGATGGGACGAATCACGTCATGGGGTCCAAGTTTTAATAGCTTTCGTTGCAAATATAGGGTTAGTGCTTTAGTTGTTTAATAGCGAGCTATACAGGGTGTAACGGAAATGGGTGCGTTTGATCAGCACCAGGCCCGTGAGTCGACGGCGCGTAGTGTTCCACGCGCGTCTCAAAGAGATTAGTGTCAGCCACCACTGACGGCGCCCATCGTGGCCGGTGCCTGCATGCGGATAAATTCAGAAAATGAGTTACCGCACCCCTGGGAATTCAGGCAGGGAAGGAACAGGGGTGGGTTTTAGTCAGTAAGAGTCTGACATGCTCTCCCGCTCCACCCAGAGCGGGAGAAGTCATTGGATGATTTCCCAACCCCACAAAAAACAAAAAATGGGTGGTCCTTATTAAAATACTATTTCTGCTCATGGAAATCAACAACTTTTTTCAAGGAAGACTATCATCAGCTGATCAAAATTCGTATGGGAGATAATATTTGAAGTATGATGACTCACTAAAGAACTGACGCCCTGAAGTTAGCTAGAACCGACACCCTGAAGTTAGCTATGGTCTGTGGTTCATGAAGAATGATTGTTATCCTTTTGTAAACTCTGTGACAGTTTGGTTTTTTATCTTGTTACGCCAAAGAAGTATAACTTCTTACGTGCGTACATAAGTACACACACACTTTTTTTTCTTCTGAATTTTTTATGACTGTCTTGAAGAAAGTTGTTCATGTCTAAGGACATAATTAGTATTTGACATCAATCTGCCCGCGTTTTTTTTTTCCAACTATCTTGGGGTCGGCTTCCAGTCTAACCGGATGTAGCTGAATACCACTATTTTACATGGAGCGACTGCCGATCTGACCTCCACAACCCAATTACTGGGTAATACGATACCCCTTGGTAAGACTGGTTGTCAGACTTTCGGGCTTCTGACGACCCGTAACGACTGTCAGCAGTATTTGACATATGACCACGTATTTATGTAACACTCTGTAGTAAATAAATTTTAATGGTTTACTGTTGAACGTTTGGAGTGGTTTTGGTAATTTAATATGGTGTTATCTTGTTTCTGAAGGGATGAGATGGAATAACTATTTTTATCATTGTTTTACGAGTATTAGTCAAAACTGTATGTCGATAAGGTTGAAGATCCCCGTTTCTTTAGACATTTAACTTATAGGAATAGTTTGTTTTTAATGAAAACTTTATAAAGAAGTTATAAAAAAGAAAATCGCCAAAAAAAGATGGTTGGATTGTGTGAGGTGACATGAAAGAAAAGGGAGTTAGTGATAGCGTGACGGCTGACAGGACTGAATGGAAGAAAAAAACGTGTTGCGCCGACCCCTAGTGACATGGGATAAGGGCAGAAGGATGATGATAAAAACGTACTTTTTCAGTGACATTCAAGAGTATGTCTTCTTAGCAAAAACATCATTGTATCAATTTCTAGCATAACAAAGCATGAACAGTATTTTAATGTCCCCACTGCTGGGACACATGCCTCCTCTCTGTGAGAGGAAGTGGGCCGTAATGCACCACGCGGGCCCAATGTGGGTTGGTGGATGTTACATGTCTTCGAAGTTTTTGGTTCCAGGACATTCCAGATTCATCATAATGTTTTCAAACCCATCAAACCCAACCCCTAATCTCCTATTTCTCCCATTTGTCACACAAGAATGTAATCTTAGCTGGACCACCGTTACTTTAACGTTATTTATACCCCAATGTATCCTGTAACGAAGAAATACTATTCACACCAAATTGGGACCATTGAATATCCTCCATCCTTCACCAAAAGCCGTTAAACCATGATTTACAAACAATATTATTTACAACTGAAATCCAACCTTATTTAAAAAGAGCTAAGATTTTATTTTGAATGCCTTCGTACAGGCAATTTTCAGGATACCTCACAACGTAATTTTAACTTTACAGTTAAGCAGTTAAAGTATAATTTAGGTTGTAGATTTTTCTCTATTTTCAGACAGTGTAAATGTTTGATTTTGTAACAAAGCCACATTCCAGGCTTGTTTGTGTTTGTTGGCGTTTACGTCCTTTTGTTCCGTGTTATGAGGAAGTGTTGTTCATTGGCTGTTTATCTTGACAAATATCCCCTGGGTAAGTAGCGGCCTTTTTTGGTAACAAAATATTTGTATGAGGTGTTAATGTTTATTATAGAGTGATCCTGACCTTTTCTTAAAATAAGAGGGCACGCTAATAATAACCTCATAAAGGGATTACTAGTAACTGAAATTATCATATTGGTTTGTAAAATTAAAGATGTCTATTACTCCATATTTTAAAAAGAAAATATCGTAATGTCGGTGTTTCTGGTTTTGTGTCTTCGTTTTTTGACACCGACTGCCGAAATTACAGATATTTTGCACTCTTTTTAAAAGTCGGTTCTATTTTTTGTAAAAAAGTTTTATTTTTTACTTTTTAGTGGTGGTTCCCCATTAAATTGTGTTAACACATACGATCGCAGCAATCGCAGTTAATTTGCTGTTATTTTTTGAAGAGTTCCGTTGACTGTCTCTGAAATTCAACGTCAGATCTATATGAAATTTAAATGGAACCATTTCGGAATAAAGCCCTTTCTAACAAAAAAAGAATTTTGCAAATTCGTCTATATTATATGACGGAGTTATGCCCGAACATAAAAAAAATACAAACGTCCGAATTGATAACCTCCTTCTTTTTGAAGTCGGTTAAAAATAAAAAAAACAAAATACAAACACTGACTTCCAAAATTAAAGTTATTTTGCAATTTTTAGAAGTCGGTTGTATTTTTTGTAAAAAAGTTTTTATTTAGCTATGTACATTGTTCTTTAAAGAAAGTTGTGCATTTCTGTGGATAGAATCAGTATTTAAAATCAACCATTTCCGTTACATCAAAAACAAAAAATACCCCATTTGTCATGTTACCTAGTAACTGGGATGTGGCGGTCAGTCAGGCAGTAGCTCCATGTAAAATACTGGTACTCAGGTGCAGTTCAGTCAGTCTGTCAGCGGACTGTATCTCATGATCCATAATAGGTAGACAGTTGAAATTTTGACAGAAGCTGTATTTTTGTTGCCGCTATAACAACAAATAATATAAAAGTACGGAACCCTTCATGTGCTAGTCAAACTCGTACTTAACCGGTTTTTTTATCATTGCTAGACTCGCACTTGACCACTATCTCACCTGATGGTAAGCGATGATGTGGTCGAAGATGGAGCACGGTTGCCTAGAAGTAACCTATTCACTCTTGACTTAAATAAAGACTCTCAGGTTGTAGCTATCAGGAAACACAGACTCCGGCAGGGATTTCCACTCCTTAGCTATACGCACAATGAATGTGTTAGTAGTTGGAAAAAGAATAACAAAATTATGATAATAGTGTTAAATCAAGAATAGAGATGATTTATTCTGTAAGTTAGATTATCAAAAAATATTGGACAAGTATTTTTTGCTGTACTAAACCAATAAAAAAAATGACAAAAATAAAACGCATCAAAGTTCCGGAGAGAGGGCTTGTTACTAAACGGTACAAAATGTATCGAAGAGTGACGTCACGCGAAATTTCAACACACTGTATCTACTTCTCTATACTAGTCTACTACTATCACTGTACTAGTCTAACTGACGGACTAATTAGATTTTTTAGAAAACTAGCCTATTCTCACCAAGATTTCGACATGTACCAGCAGCATTTGGTTGGTTCTTTCCCAATATTTTATTGGGTCGGTACTCTCGGCAGCATGTCGCAACGGGCAGGATGCACTGCCACTAAAAGTACCACATAGCGTTATAAAGAATCACGCGCGCCTCATGTGATGTGATGTGCATTCGTTTTGGAACGCCTTAAAAGGCAGATGTCGATCGTAGGGCTGCTCGAGTTTTTAATCTTTTTTATAAAAATATTTCCTATTATTCCTCATAGAAATTTTAATACATAAAACCTATGATCCTCCTACTAATAAGGATGGATGGATGGATGTTTGTTACTCAATCACGCCAGAAGGGCTGAACGGATCTGGATGAAATTTAGCACAGATATAGATTATAATCTGGAATAACTCATAGGCTGTACCCCTTTTTTTTTCATCCTATGACTTTCTCGCCCTGGGTGGAGCGGGGGCATGTCAGACTCTTACTGATTAAACCCCACCCCTGTTCCTTCTCTGCCCTGAGTGCCCAGGGGCGCGTAACTCTGTTTCGATTTTTTATCCACGACCCCTGGGCAGACATCGGTCATGACGGGCCCCGTCACGTATTGCTGACAACTCTTTGAGGCGCGCGTGGAACACTACGCGCCGTCGACTCTCGGGCCTGATCCTGCCGGTCGATTCTGTTAACAGCTCACCATGAAAACTTAGGTGGAGTGAGCGTGAAGTGAACTGTCATTCCACCTTGATTGTATCGATTGACAGCCCATTTCACGTTCACTTCACCTAAGTTTTCACGGTGAAAGAAAACTTAGGTGAAGTGAATAGCACTACTGATCGGACGGCGAGCTACCCACTACTCGCCGTTCGCAGGCCCGCGTAAGTATGTTCCCTTGCGATCATTTTTAGGCTTCCGTATCCGAAGAGTAACCAACGGAACCCTATTACTAAGCGTCTTCATGATCCGTAATAGGTAGACAGTTGAAATTTACACAGAATGTGTATTTGTATTGCCGCTATAACAAATGCAACAAGGAAAAGTGAGCCATCTCGAAACGTAAAATTAACACTTAAGTGAACAAATCCGAGCATAAACATAACATTTCAGAATAACAATCAAAAGACAGCAGTCAGTCAAATAAATAATCCTTTTGCCCGCAAAATCTAAAAGAACCCTATTATGAACCACCTGAGAGAAACCACGACCCAGTGGAAAAAAACTATACTTACAAGAATCTCTACCCGACCTTCAGCATTTGCACCAGCTATCACTATAGCGATAATGGAAACAAAAGAAGTCGGTTAAAAATGGCTTGGCACAGCAGGAAAAAGAAGTGTTAGAAGGTAAAGAAAAAGATGGATCGATGACATTATAAAAACAGCAGGAAAAAACTGGATGAATATTTCTACAGATAAGGAAAAGTGAAAAAATATGGAGGAGGCTGTTACCCTTGAGGATCACTAATGTGGAAGAAAGCTATAATAATAATTAGGCATCTGCAAAAAGTTACATTATTTTTTCGATAACAGGAGTAATACCAGAACAACTTCACCAATCCCTTAATTCTCTTAGCTTACCCCAAAATACCTACCATCTACTGCAAAAGGCAGTGATCTTAAACACATGCAGACTCGTGAGATAGTTTCTGCCATGTGAATCAGAAAACCATCATTAAAACTCAAATAGTAGCGTATTTTCATCTTCCATATAATCTTCTGCGCGTGACCGCACTTCATCTATCCCAGATTCCAACTGATAATCACTTGGCTTAGGCCCGTATTATCGGCTCTTCCCGGCTAGCCGAGAACATTAAATATATGTCATAGTAATAATAATCACTATACCAAAGTCGTAATCAAAATCAGTTCTATCAAAACAAAAAACTAAAATAATAAATTTCTCCCTCATTTCATCACCACATCTAATGTCACATTTCAAAGAGCCAGCCCTGCTGCAGTATCGCGTTACGCAACGCGTTATGGCGTGCAGATGGCGATGTATTTCTGTACGCCGTTAGACACACGACCCCGTGGAGGGACGGTGGCATGAGCTTAGCACCCATGTTTGATGAAAGTAGTAATTATATATTTTTTTTTCATCATCATCACCTTAGTCGAAAGAAGTCCACTGCTGGACATAGGCCTCCCATATGTGTCACCATGACCGGTCCTGTGCGTTTCGCATCCATCGGCTACCCGCGACCCTCACCAGGTCATCGGCCCACCTTGTTGGAGGCCTTCTAAAGCTGTGTCTTACGATACGCGGTCACCACTCCAGAACTTATACTTTATTTTTAGGGTTCCGTACCTCAAAAGGAAAAAAGGAACCCTTGTAGGATCACTTTGTTGTCCGTCTGTCAAGACTTTTTTTCTCAGGAACGCGCGGAGATATCAAACAAAACTGCGGTAGAAAATCTGCAATAACAACAAATAAATCGTTGGCCGAATGGTTGAAGGCAGATTCATCCACTACTGAGCATAATCAAGGCTGGTACTGAGAAATTCCCGATGGGAAATCCAATATCATTGCCCCACTTAGGAATCGCACCTTACACTTAGTAGTCGCGCTTTTGATAACTAGAACAACCAGACAATTCATTTGAACAAGGTGCTCTCCCAAAATCTTTAATTTAATCAATAAAAACTTTTTACAAAACAATTGAACTGACTTCCAAAAGAAAACAAAGAAGTGCAAAATACCTAACTTTAATTTCGGCAGTCGGTGTTTCTGGTTTTGTTTCTTCGTTTTTTTTACACCAACTTCCGAAATTAAAGTTATTTTGCACTTTTTTTGTTTTCTTTTGGAAGTGCGTTCTATTTCTTTGTAAAAAGTTTTTATTTTTCACTTTTTAGTTGTGATTCTCCATTAATGTACAATGTACATTTATGCGATAGCAGCAATCGCAGCTGATTTGCTTTTATTTTTAAAAGAGTTCCGTTGTCTGTCTCCGAAACTCATCATCAGATCTCTAAGAAATTTAATTGGGACTATTTCGGTTCCCCTTTCGAACAAAAAAGAATTTTGCAAATCCGTCTATAATGACGAAGTAATGCTCGAACAAACACAATAAAAAGAATATAAATATCCGAATTGATAACCTCCTTCTTTTTGAAGTCGGTTAAAAATTATACCCATAAAAAAAAAAAATACAAAATTAACTTAAAATTATTATTTATTAAAATTAATTCATTTCGCCTGTCTGCGACAGCCTGTGAATTATTATTACCATGGCTAACTGAATTGACGGTGGGACGAGTGAACAGAGACAATGAAAAGGCGGCACTCCTGCCCACCCCATGTTTATCAATCATATCCCGAAGTCCAGAAGCGCCACTTCTTAAAACTATATTACTCGTTTACACTAACACTTGATGGATTGCGCTTTTATTTAGGGATTAATTTAGTGTTGAAAACAACCAGAGACATTTTAACAGAGACAACTTGAGATCAGCACGGTTAAGTTATTAGTACCTTTTTTAGGGTTCCGTACCCGAAGGGTCCAAACGGAGCCCTTTTGTTGTCACTCTCGTGTCCGTCTGTTCGTCCGTCGTCTGTCACAAAATTTTGTTACGAAGAATTTTTTAACTTCCCATTGACCTATGCACTTGAAATTTGGTGATAATATTTATTATTACGTATACTTGGTACGGAACCCTTAATTTGCGAAATCCGACACGCACTTGGCCAGTTTTTTTTCGAGGGGATACCTTCAGAAGGTACCTGGTTTCTTGGGGAACAAAATATATGGGATTCTTACCTCACTAATACCGCCTCAGTGATCTACATGTGCACATGGAAGAGGCTCCAGGATCTCTTTAAGACCACCTCGAAACCCCCATGTGCAACTTCTATTTGGGCACATCCCTAGGGACACTGTAAAATTAATCAGAAAATGATCTCTGTGCCACTGTCTTTCCTGGGACCCGAGTCCCCAGTCTGTGTGCCTGCGACCTCCGCGAGTTCCGCCTGGTGGCAACCTATGCAGTGGCTTTATCTACCTATGTCTCCTTTTTTTCATATCGATGTTACACATGACATTTCATTAACGTGATTTTACAGACGTGATTTTACAGTGATAACAATGTATTTCTAAAAGTTTTAATGCACAACATGAAAGATCATTTTAATTATGATGAGTATGAGGTAGTTTTTTTTTATTTTTATTATAATAACGATTAAATCGACTACAAACCGACGACGGTATTGTGAATTTTTCAGTAAGGGGTTTAGAATATCACATAATTACGAAACGTATTGACGTCTAAACAGTATGAAAAAATTTGAATGTATTGTTGCAAAAGTCGTCTATGTAATGTATGAATCACTTTATACCACTTTAAAAAAAAAAAATTGAGTAAAAAAATATTTAACTTAGTCAAAATTTAGAGAAAATGGGCAAAGAATTCCTTTTGATTTTGGCTCTATAGAACTCTCGTTTATAAAATTAAAACAGCAAACAATTTTGGAGGTATGCGGAACAGGGTGTAAAGTTCCACAACCTCCATTGAAAAGGGAGGATCCTCCGACCAGACGGGTGTTGTGTCTGGTCCGGGCAACTGCCCAATGGTTGATTTCGGGCTGTTGTATATGTTCAAATCGCGCGGAGAACTCTGCTTGCGCGATGTAGAATTCTTGCTATTTTTAGTTCGTGTGCGGCGTCATAGATGTCGCTACATCACTCCCCTCCGGAGATCGGAGATCGATGGTTCTTGATGAGTCGTCCATACATCTTGTGATGCTTGCCGGGCCAGTGGAAGGTTGGTTCCAGTGAGTCGGAACCGGAAGAGCCGCATAGTTCACGGTGAGTCGGAACTGTCTGCGGTGATGCCCCAGTGAGTCGGGGTGTTGCTATCCCAGTGAGTCGGGATGATGCCCCAGTGAGTCGGGGTGGTGATGTCCCAGTGAGTCGGGATGATGCTGCAGGCTCCAGTGGGTCGGAGCGGTGCTGTGCGACGTAGTGGCTTGACTGCTGGCGTCGACCAGGAGAGGTTCTTCGACCGGCCGAAGGTGCTTTTCGCTGCGCCAAGATCGCTGATGAGGTTGATGGTGATGAAAGAGGCTGAGGATGCTGACCAGGAATGCGCATCCGCTGCATGCTGGTAGTCAGGATACCCGTAGAAGCCGTTGGTACTGGCTGGCTGTATGACTCGTTGCTCAAGAGCTTGAAGGAAGCGATGATGATGACGTCACGCTGAAGTAGCTGCACGAAGGCTGCGCTGACGTTCATGGTCGAGGGTCACCAGTTTGGAGGTATGCGGAACAGGGTGTAAAGTTCCACAACCCCCATTGAAAAGGGAGGATCCTCCGACCAGACGGGTGTTGTGTCTGGTCCGGGCAACTGCCCAATGGTTGATTTCGGGCTGTTGTATATGTTCAAATCGCGCGGAGAACTCTGCTTGCGCGATGTAGAATTCTTGCTATTTTTAGTTCGTGTGCGGCGTCATAGATGTCGCTACACAATAAACTTCAGTTCACCATCAATCCATTTGTTGAGAAAAAAAAAAATACAAACTTTTGGCAATAAAAAATCTTTTAAAACAACCCAAATCTCGACTTATAATACGCAACGCAAGCTTTGAGTCTAGTTCATTCATTTCACAATTGAAATGATCTTGCATGTTGTGCATAAAAACATATAGAAATGCATTATTTTAACTGTAAAATCACAATAATATCACATCAGTGAAATCGGCCAAAATTTCGTGTACAGCCTCTTAAGACAACAAGAATTCCTAATTGTAATTACGTCTGCGAATCTGGAATTCTGGTCTGATTTAAAAAACCGAGCTAAGTGTGGAAATATTTATTGCATTAGGTATTTGCATAAAGTTGTTTGTGACACACAGATTGACGTACAGATAACGAATCGATTCCATTAGTGACCTGTTTTTCTGATTACTTGTGTACGCACGTTTGTATTCTAAACTACGATTTCAAAGTATCTAAATGTTCAAATGAATGGGGTATTTTACTAAAAAAAAACAATCAGTCAAAAAATATTGGACACGTCTCTTGTCTTTTGTCACGTAAACAAATAAACTTTTTAACAAAAAAAAAACAACCGACTTCCAAAAAAGAAAATACACATAAATTAAAAAAAAAAAAAAAATCGGCCAACGAATCAGCATTGCTATTCAACGTGGCAATGCTGCCAGCGTTCTGGGCACTTTTCCCATTGACAGCGATGTGGACGAATTTTTTGATGCCCAATGAGCTGTACTCCTACCGGATTTTTTAGGCCGCTTGTACATATTTTATTTATTAAGTTATTTATTAGTTTAGTATAATATGTATTGTAGTTATAGTCTGTTGAAAATAAATTCCTATTTGCGAAAAAAAATTACTTTAATTACGGAAGTCGGTGTCAAAAAACGAAGAAACAATACCAGAAACACCAAAAGTTATTATTTTTCACTTTTTAGTTCTGATTCCCCATTAAATTGTGTTAACAATGCATATTTATACGATAGCAGCAATCGCGGTTGATATGCTGTCATTTTTTTTCAAGAGTTCAACGGAACACACAACAGACAACGGAGACAGACAACGGTCTATATTATCATCCGATCTATATTAAATTTAAATGGGACCATTTCGAATAAAAAAAGAACTTTGCAAATCTGTTTATACAGCATGTAACAAAAACCCTGTCCAATCCTGAAGGGTATTTATTTATTACTTGGTGTCGTACTGCGTACACATATACGTGGATACGAAATTATTATTTTTCCCCTATGAAAATAATTCATTAAAAAAAAAGAAAAAACTTAACAAAGGCAACACTGAGCGCTCGACAAAGTTCACCTACAGTTTTATGTCTAAGTGCCAGTGCGGCTTGTGCAGGGCGGTATCGTTTGAAATAAAAATAGGTAAAAATGAAAAAATTTCGCCGGCCGGTGGAGTGTTGTCAACTTATGAAAATTTTCCATATTTAGTGTGAAATTTCGCATATTTTATAAAAATAAAAAAATATATACTTAACTTTTGGTTTTTATGAGTTATATTTTTTTTACTATTTCTTCTACTACGTATGCTAAACCAGGAATACGCCTTTATTGGATCGGACAGGGGTTTTGTTACATACTGTAAGTATATGACGTAGTTATGCCCGAACATACATAAAAAAAAACACATATAAACATCCGAATTTATAACCTCCTCCTCATTGAAGTCGGTTAAAAACAACTAAATATATCCAGTTTTAAAATAAATAAGATTGTCAGATAGATTAGGACGGCCTGTATGGTTCAGAATGTTGGGCCACAGAAGGGATAAATGAAAAGCAATTGCATGCAGCTGAGATGAAAATGCTAGGAGCGATGTGTGGTGTTACGGTTTACGTACGTCCTAGCACCTAAGTCCCCAGGTGGACAGACCTGGGGTTATGTTACCCTCCCAGCCTGGGTTCAGCTGGGAGGTGAGTGCCTACTGTGTAACCTAAGCTTGTTTTTGGCCGGTTGCCAGTCTTATTCAGAAAAAAGACGCAATAGAGGATGTCTTCAAGGTTCTGGACTGGAGAGGGCTAGGCATTAATTTCAATGGCGAGTACATCACTCATCTTCGATTTGTCGACGGCATAGTCATAATGGCTGAGACTATGGAGGACCTGAGTACAATGCTCGATGACCTCAGTAGAGCTTCCGGAAGAGTGGGTCTTAAAATGAACATGGACAAAATCAAGGTCATGGTAAATACCCATGTAGCACCCACTCCTATCAAGATCGGAGACTCTACACTCGAAGTTGTAGACGAGTACGTCTACCTGGGACAAACGGTCCAGTTAGGTACGGCTAACTTCGAGAAAGAGGTCAATCGTCGTATCCGACTCGGCTGGGCGGCGTTCGGGAAGTTGCGCGGTATCTTCTCGTCTCACTTACCACAGTGTCTCAAGACGAAAGTCTATGACGAGTGCGTATTGCCAGTGATGACCTATGGAACCGAAACGAGTCACCCAAAGGGCAATGGAGAGGGCAATGCTCGGAGTTTCCTTGCGTGATAGAATCAGAAATGATGATATCTGCAAGAGAACTAAGGTTACCGGCATAGCTCGAAGAATCGCCAAGCTGAAGTGGCAGTGGGTAGGGCACATTGCTCGCAGAACAGATGGTCGATGGGGCCAAAAAGTTCTGGAATGGCGACCGCGTACTGGAAGACGCAGCGCTGGAAGGCCTCCCAGAAGGTGGACCGATGACCTGGTGAGGGTCGCGGGTAGCCGATGGATGCGAGACGCACGGGACCGATCATTGTGGCGACACGCGCGGGGAGGCCTATGTCCAGCAGTGGACGTCTTTCGGCTGAAATGATGATGATGATACGTGTTTTAGTATAATACCTGTTTTTAATGTAAAATAAATTAATAATGCGTCTAATTTCGGACAGCGCTCCTTGATGGGCGAGTCCTATTACTGGGTGGACGTACGACGCGTTATGTGAGCTCAGCACAGTACACGCAAGCTAACCACTCAAGGTCGTTGGCAGTTAATGGCACCTTAAACTATAACTCCTTTAACTATGTTGATAAACACTCACAAGATTTGTTACTTGTTGTGTTCTACTGAAGACAGTGTTCTAACTGAATATTTCAATGAAGGGTGTAATATTTATTCTGTTATTATGCATTCAACATTTCCACAACTCCAAGCTACTTACTAAAAAAGTCAGTAGTCACACATCTAAATCTGCGAAAACCACCCTTACTGCTACGCAATAAAGGCGCTGTTAGTGTCAAATAGTTACCGTGAACGACGTGCCATTGAAAACCTAACCTAACCTAACCAAACCTGATAATAATATGACAAACAGGAAAGTCTGGAACAAAACTGATATTCCACCTACAGTGCAAGTGTTGTAATAATTTGATTTGCTCGAATATAAATAACTATTGCCCCATCGACAGTGTTTGAGGCAACACCTGTATTAAGGCAATGAAGTGCTTATTGTCAAACAGTTCAATAAATACTTCATCGTAAAATAAAAGTGATCAGGCGCAGAACCAACGACTTAACGAGCTTTCCAAGGCACGGAGGTGTCACAGCGCCACATCCAAAATCCGGGCTGCCACTGATAAATTGCTAACACTGGGAATCGATCCTGAAACCTCACGCTCAGCAGTCGCACTTACCACCGCGAGATCAACGAGCCACTTGCAAAGGTTTACAGTTTTGGGTTTTGCTCAGTGTCAAACAGTTCGAAAACACTTCGCCGTAAAATCAAAGAGCATCAATCTAAACTGTGTCATTGACATTCGCCATGGGAGAACACAAAACTCTGACATCAGCTATAACTGACATTACGCTGGCGGTGACAACAGCTGCGTTAATATACGGAGTGACGTCATGGTGCATTTTGAAGAAGTTTCGTAATTACAGGAACTACGTGTGCCTTAACTTAATTTTGATACACGTAACAAGCGTTTCAACTATTGTGATTGCTAGTTATGTTGACTTTAAATTTGATGATGATGGAAAACCTTTTATTACTTGGTATATTTTTATCTTTTTATCAAACTACTTATCAGCAGCGAGGAACTACTGGTTGGTAGTTATATGCCATATGCTTTACGTGGACATCGTTAAAGTTTTTAAAGGGCGCATCCAAAGGAGATATTTGAAAGGCAGCATCTTTGGATGGGGCGTACCGTTAGTAACAACCCTCATTGAGATTTTAGCAAGACGTCATAGACGTCGTTCTTTATTGCTTCTTTACCTTTGATATTAAACATTTATCTTTTCATTTTAACTGTATGCTCACTGTGTCGCAGTTCTAATGCGAGCACACCTACCACTACTAACAAATGTCGTCGCTTGTATATTGCCATTGTCATATTCATATTGGGCTACATCTCATTGTTGTGTGCTTATGTGGTACTGGTTCTGGAACTTAGAAATGAGGGTTTAATATTCGTATCCATTTATTACTTCCAACCAATACTATTGTCAGTTTTTTTGGTCGTAGTCAAAAGTAATCGAGAACTGTGGCATGGATTTTATGTAAATAAATTAAGGCCAAGGTTAAGAGCACATGTTGATCACGGTAGTGAGCCTGCTGATATGCGACCACAGGATCTCGATACACAGGTATAATTGAAAAACACTGATAATCCTTTATTTATCCTTCCGTACCCAAGGCACCCCTGGAGTATACCCCTGGGGGTGCCACGGGAACTGAGATCCGAACCCGTGGCACCCCCAGCTCAATTAGTGCAGTGCTTGGAACTTGTTACAAAACAAACACTAATAAGAAGTTGGTATTAAAACTATGTATACCTACCTACTAATAGGAAATAAGTAGTCCAATGTATGAAAATTTTATTTTCGTATCAAATATTGACTTTTAATACTGATTGCACATCAAATTAACGACATACGTTGTCCAAGAGCAAGCGAAGCGAGCTCGGGAACTTAGGGCACCCCGACATGGACAGGTAAGGTTCGAAAGGGATGACGGGGGCTATAGTGAGTGAGCAAAGAGAGTTAGGTTCCTTTAAACGTGCAGACAGAATTACTTACGTAACACGTAACATACTTTACTTACGACTGTCGTTACCACATTTCCGGCTGAAAAAATTAAATTGTTGGTGCCAGAAGTGGTTTTAACTAGTGATACAACACTATTACCTGGTGGTATCGTGTTCAATTTAAAATACCCACCGTACCACCAGAGGTACGGCCAGGGCGGTGGGGCTGCAGTGGTATGTCTGTTTCTCCGCTATCAATCCTAAAGCACGCACCGGATTTTAAAGCGGGTTTTACTTTAAAAAAAAGCGACCAACGAGAAAGATTTGTGTGTATGTGACTGTTGTCCATCTGTCGCATCACTATTCGATTGGTAGATCCATGGGAACTGGGAAATAGAACCCGTGATACCACTGATACACAGTTGTATGGTTTTGATTACCTGGGGGTGCCACAGGTCCGAATTCAAGTTCCCATTGCACCCCTAGGGGTGTCCTGCAGGGGTGCCTTGGGTCCGGAATGGTGTTTGTTTTAATAACAAGTACCAAACACTGCACTAATTGAGCTTGGGGTGCCACAGGTCCGAATCCAAGTTCCCGTGGCACCCCCAGGGGTATCCTGCAGGGGTGCCTTGGTTACGGAAGGGTTTTCTATACAGTTTTGGAGGTATGCGGAACAAGTTGTAAAGTCCCGCAAATCTGCGCGATGCAGGTTTTGTGTTTTTTACTTTGTATGTTGCGTCATTGATGTCGCTTCATAGTAGTCTCGTCAGAGCCGTAACTTCAAAAGGTATTATATGTCCAAGCCAAGTCAGGACATATACTACTATATGTGCTGACTTGGCCACGGAAACTATTTGATAACTGACGAAGATATTAACGACTTGACTGTACACTGTATTGTAATAATAACGTGATGAATTATAAATACACTTTAACAAAAAAATAAAACCGAGTTCCAAAAAAAAAAAAACAAAAATATGTAAAATAACTTTAATTAATTTAAATTGTATATTTTTTGTAAAAAAGTAATTTTTATTTTCAGCTTTTAGTTGTTTGCACTCCATAACTAAAACTAAATAGTAAAGTTACGCCTGAATTGATAGCCCAAAATTGTGGAATTTGAACATAATTGGTGAAGTTAGGGTGTATCAGGGTGAACTGTACAAATCTGTGTACCCCTTCAGAACGTATCAGCGTGATGTTATGTTATTAAGTGGCGTAAACAATAAACAGACATGCGATAGCAGCAATTCCAGAAGCATTATTATCATTTATTGAAGAGTTCCATTGTCTATCTCCGAAGTTCTTCATCAGATCTTCACTAAATTTAAACGGGACCACCTCAAAAGTATACACTTTAAAAACTTTTTTACAAAAAAATAGAACCGACTTCCAAAAAAGTGCAAAATAACTTTAATTTCGGAAGTCGGTGTTCCTGTTTTGTGTCTTCGTTTTTTGACACCGACTTCCGAAATTAAAGTTATTTTGTACTTATTTGGAAGTCGGTTCTATTTTTTTGTAAAAAAGTTTTTTATTTTTCACTTTTTAGTTGTGGTTCCCCATTAAACTGTGTTAACAATTCATAGACATACGATAGCAGCAATCGCGGTTGATTTGTCAATTTTTGAAGAGTTCCGTTGTCTGTCTCCGAAACCCATAATCAGAACGTTTTGAAATTTAAAAGGGACCATTTCGGAATAAACCCCTTTCGAACAAAAAAAGAATTTTGCAAATCCGTCAATATATGACGGAGTTATGCCCGAACATACATAAAAAAAAATACAAACATCCGAATTGATAACCTCCTCCTTTTTCGAAGTCGGTTAAAAAAACAATGAATTTTTAAAATCGGTTCACAATTGACGGAGAACATACATAAAAAATTACATACAGTCGAACAGTAGAACCTTTTCCTTTTTTGAAGTCGGTTAATAAAGCAATAAAATAGAAGTGCTACTAAACTTAAAATAACTATTTACAATAATTGGGAATTTAAATCAATAAAAAGAAAAAATACTATACTGCAAAAAATTAACCATAGACCAACGCCCTTTCCTCAAACCGATATCATGAATACAAATAAAACTTATTACATCAGTTGTTTGTCTTGCTATGTAAAACGAGGCGAAAACATTAGATCATATTGCGCAACGAATTTCCCTCACAAATGAGGAGCCACGTGTTTTTCCATCAGGGAGTAACATGGAAAGAGGAGTTTTCCTGGACATCTATTAGTATTCTCTTTGGGTAGGACTCTAGGAGGCATATCGTATTGTGATCTTTTTGAAAATCATGTTTCGAAGAACTGTTGTTAAGGTGTGGTATCTTTTCCTTAATGACGTAGCTAAGTGTTAAGTGGTAGTAGTCAGTTTTGTATTTATGACAAAAAAAAAATATTCATCTAAAATGGGTAATACAATTAATGTATATTAATAAAAAAAAAACACTGTAAATACAAAGATTGTTTTTTAAAGAATGTGCATATAAACGACGAGGTCTTTACTAGTATAAACTGTGTTACAGACACGTGCCTTACTCCTACAGCTACAAGTTACAAGTCAATCTGCACTTCAATTTAATGAATGCTAAAATTAAAATAATTTAAAATTAAAATAATTTAAAATAAAAATAATTTATAATTAAAATAGTTTAAAATTACAATTTTATTTAACTTGCATTTTGATTCCCAGAGCACTAAATGGAGGTACAGTAGAGTCTCCGGCCACTCCAGTACTGCGGCACATCCATTAGTCCGGCACTCTCTCCGGGCCTTGCCCACCGCTTCCTTCATGGTCCAGGACATATTAAATTGCTTTATTTTAATTATATTGATTAATTTTATACAATTCAGTAATCCGAACATTCCAATAACCGGCGCCCGGTATTAAGTGATTTCCAACAGCTTTGACTTTTGCTGATGACTTTAAACACGCATCTTTGTATTAGGTCAAAAACTAAAAACCGGCCAAGTACGTGTCGGATTTTGCACATTAAGGGTTCCGTACCAAATGAAAGAATTTCAAAGCAAACAAACAAAGAAAATATGTGATTTATCAATATATTGGCATTTGTTAGTAGATAAAATATACGTAATAATAAACATTATTACCAAATTTCAAGTTCTTATCACAATGGGAAGTTAAAAAAATCTTCGGAACAAAATTTTGTGACAGACGACGGACAGGCGGTCAAACGGACAGATGGACAGACGGAAAGACGGTCAGACAGACACGTGAGTGTACGTGAGGGTACGGAACCCTAAAAGAGAACTTAGAAAAGTTTAGATAAAAATCCCGTCTAGTTTCGTATAAGTACTGGTTAACCTATTGTTTTTTTTTTCGAATTTTTAATAGTCTGGTCCCCAGGGATGTGCCCTTGCTGGCGTTGTACAGAGTTGGTTCCAGGGTGGTCTATTACGAGGTTGTGGGACCCCTTCCATGTGCTGATGGTGATCACTTTTTTTTTGGGGTGGTTTCAGTGTAGTAAAAATCCCCTCCTCTCTGTCAGGCCTCTTTTGAAGGTTTACTGCTGTTACAACAGCTTTTTCTAATTGATTCATGATACCGCCTTTTTTCTTGGCGTGGAAAATCATCTTCTCCCGCTCTGGGTGGAGCGGCAGGGCGTGTCTGACTCTTACTGATTATAGCCCACCCGTGCTGCTTCAGTACCCTGTGCCAGGACAAGGTGACTTCCCAATACACCCACGACACTGGCAAATGGTTATGACTACGAGTAGGTATGTATGTATGTATGTATGTATGTATGTCGGGCTGGTTTCCGCAACTCCACGCCCAAGGCGCGTATTTTGCGTACAGGTGGGACTGCATTGTCATTCGATCCACCCCAGCTCCTCGAGGAAGGCCAGCAGCACCCTGGTGTTACTGACCATCTCGCTTAGGTTACCTGGATGTCCGAAGTGTTTTGCCCTGTATGCAGCGACTACTGGGCAGCTTAGCAGCAGATGAGCCGCTGTCTCGTCCTCCTCCATGCAGGCTCTGCAGAGTGGACTGTCTGTGACTCCTATGACAGAGAGATGCTTATTAAAAGGCCCATGGCCAGTTGTAACGGCCGTGACTTTCCGCAACTGAAGTTTGGTCAGTCGTAGGGCTTGCTTTGTGAAGCGGTCATTAATGGAGGGGAGCGCCTCCTTGGCCTGCCTACACTCCCTATGATCAGCCCATAGCTTGTTGTGTTGATCTCTGGTGCGTTTCCTTACCAGATTGCGTAAGAAACCAAAGGGGAGAGGCACAATGGGTTCAGGTCCTATCGCTGCCATGCTCGACCCCCTTCTGGCGAGTTCGTCCGCTGCATCGTTGCCACGGGAATCGCTGTGTCCTTTAATCCATTGAATGGTTACTTTGTTGTGTTTACCTACCTGATTTAGGCGTTGGTGACACTCGTATATCAGCCCAGAGTTAACTGTTTGGCTGTTTAGCGCTTGCAGGACTGCCATGCTGTCCGAAAGTATACGTACCGAGTGGTCCTTAACATCCCTAGCTAGGATGGCTGAGGCTGCCAGGGACATTCCCAAGCACTCTGCTTGGAAGACTGTATTATGGACTCCCAGTGGTGTGGCTATATGGATGTTGAGGTCCTCCGAGAAGATCCCCGCGAGTAGGTATTCCATCTGCGCTGGTATATTCTTAGTCATAATCATTGAATAACAAATCATCAGCGGCATCGCAAGTTCTAGAAACGAATGATTCTAAGTATTCTAAGTATGTATTTCTATTCGTTGTCCACAAAGTTACGAGGTAACAATAAATAAACATTGTTTGTCACACTGTTTGTCGAGTTCTCCGCATCACAAGATACTATCTAAACTGTAAAGGAATGTGAGGTATTGTTCAGTGATTCATGTTAAACGAAAACTTCTGTTAGGTCATCATTGTGGAAGTATTTCTTCTAGGAATGGAGGGTAAACAACTGTGTGAATTTCTTTATGGGAGACAAAGAGAGCTGGTAATTCTATGTGAAAACATCACACATTGGGAGAGGAGTGTTTCAAGGTGCATTTATTTTAGATGATGATATTAAAGTTTTCACCCACAAAATTTGGTCTCTAAGATCGCGGAGTCCGAGTACGTACTCACAAATTACCTGTACAAAGGTTTCTCTAAACGCCTTACTGATACTTCGCGAGACCCAAGGACTGGCTTTTACCTTGGACAAAGTCTTTTGGGCACATTACCTGTCGACAGCGATGCAGAGGAGTTTTGAGTTGGTTTTTAATTAGTTAAAGAGTTTTTTTTCAGTGTCCCCGTAGTGTATGCCTTTGTTATCTATTGAGGAAATGTAGACTAATAAGATTAGATTAGATACTGGTTGTATTTCTTTTTTTATTTGATGGGAAATCATCAAATAGCTTCTCTCGCTCTGGGTGGAGCGGGAGGGCGTGTCACACTCTTACTGACTCAAAACCACCCGTGTTCCTTCAGTTGGTTGTGCCAGGCTTACTGGACCCTGGCAGGCATCGGACCTAGAAGGCCCCGTCACTGCTTGCTGACATCTCTTAGAGACGCGCGTGGAACACAACGCGCCGTCGACTCGGGAGATACTGGCTGTTTGCTGTATAATTCTCCTATCCAGGATTTAGGCAGTTATATAATTTTGATATTTAAATTAATGTCAAAATTATCCCACCTTTTTTTTAGGGTTGGGAAATCATCCAATGACATCTTCCGCTCTGGGTGGAGCGGAAGGGCATGTCAGACTCTTACTGACTAAACCCCACCCCTGTTCCCTCCATGCTCTGAGTGCCCAGGGGCGCGGTAACTCTTTTTCGAATTTACAACCCCTGGGCAGGCATCGGCCATTACGGGCCCCGTCATGTTTTGCTGACAACTCTTGTTCGGCGCGCGTGGAACACTACGCGCCGTCGACTCTCGGGCCTGGTGCTGACCGGACGGCGAGCTACCCACTACTCGCCGTCCGCAGGCCAACATTATGATGAATAGGTACAGCGGTATAAATTTGTACAATTGTGTTCAGCTGACGGATCGATAGCTTATCAGCTGTAGTTAGTGCTTGTGTTTGTTAACTGTGTCGCATAGAGCCAGTACTGGTGGAGGCACAAGTGTATGGAGATTTTCAGGAATCAGCGCGTGTGGCTAAACTTTGAATCCCTTCTCTGACAAACTTGGAATGGCAAGAAAATAAAAAATTAGCATTTGTATGCAGTACTTTTGTTTAGTTCCCGGCTTCATCAGAAGGAGAGTCATGTTTTTCGAGAATATGTATGTGTATAGGTATATTTATTTGGCATATCCAATAGTAATAACCTAAACAGCCGGATGGATTTTGACAGATGAGGTATCAGTAGATCAGTCTTGATCCTCAAAGTGACAAGGGCCATGTGTACCACCGTAGTTTAGTCGTATTTTTTGTGAGATGGTCATGTGGTATCAAAATAACTCAACACAAAAATATCCTACTAATACTCGTATTAAAAATGTGAAAGTTTGTGAGGATGCATGTTTGTTACTCTTTCACGCAAAAAATACTGAGCGGATTTTGATGAAACTGTACAGTAATACAGCTTATACATCAGATTAACACATAGGCTGTAATTTATAATGGGAGGAAGTACTAATACCAGGCGGGCGAAGCCGCTCGCAGAAGCTAGTTACTCAATAATTAAGAAAATTCTATCATTATTGGCATGCGTCGATAGTTATTAGACAAACGATTCAATGAAGATTGGAGGATATGTAAAATTTATGAATCTTATGGCCAAATAAGTTACAATCTCATTCATAATGAAAGCTTTGACGAGGTCACATAATCCGAAAATGGTGCGAAAATTCTATTTCGGATGCTGCGACTTCCAAAATAGAAAAAAGAGAATAGAATAGAAAATATTGTACGCGTATGTTGTGTGTTGTTGCATGTGTTCTGTATTGTTGTGTTGTTGTATGTTAGTGTAGTTATGTATTGTGTGTGTTCTGTATGGTTGTGTTGTTCGTAGTGTTGTGTGTAGTGTTGTTGTATGTGTTCTTTATTGTTGTGTTGTGTGTAGTGTTGTTGTATGTTGTATTGTATTGTTTCATATTTTGTATTGTTATTTTAATGTTTCAGACCCACTATAGATCTGATTTTCCTATTGAAATTTAATCCCCCATCACCGGTAAAATTTCTGCAGCTACCAGTACATTCCAGTGCCAGTCATCAGGCTCCGATAAAGCCGTGACTTATGTAAATATAACTGAAATGCCATTCCATGTCCGTGGCAGGCGCGTGCCTCGTAACATAGCTGCAGGTTATCAATAGGTGTATACCGCGGCTTGATTCGTGAATCGTTCGCAGATAGCGGCGAAAATGAAGCAATTTCTCTCGTTGTGAATGTGTTCCTGGTTTGATTGAAAATTGCTTGCGTAATTTTCCTTGTGAGAGTTGCATGTGATGTGATATGCACTGATCTATTAGATATGATTGGGTTGATGACTAGAAAAATCTAATTTGTCGTCAGCTAAATTACCAAAATATTTTGGACAAGTATAAATGTTTTGTCACGTAAACAAAACACTGGCCAAGTGCGTATCGGCTTTCGTACATTAAGGGTTACGTACCAAATATTGGTATTTGTTAGTAAAATAAACGTTATAATAAACAATAGTGGCGATTCTGTTGTGCACCAACATTTTTCTCTCTAATAAAACAGGAAAGAGACAAAAAAAAAATTGGTGGTGAGGGGTGGTGTGGTGGTGTGTTGGTAAATTGTTAAAGAGACGGACATTAGAGCTGTCAAATTTAGTTAAACCAATATTCCATAAGGGTACACGTAAAAACCTGTGACTAATGATAAATGATAAATGATGTTTATTCAGTAAATAGGTTACAAGGAACACTTTTACACGTCAATGTTTTTTGTCAGTTTAAGCTTAGATGATGCCGGTGTTTCCTAGCTGACTACCCTGAGAAGAAACACCGAAACAAACTCAGAGGTCAAAGTCTCTTTGTCTCGTCACCACTTCCTAGTGTTTTAGCTGTGAAGAAGAAGTGGCCCACAAACTCCCCAGCTACACATCTGTCTGTTAAGTTTTAAGAACTTGAATCTATATAATTCTAAGCAACAATCTTAACATTATGTAAAACAGAAAAATAAAAGGCAAAGGCCTCCCTCCATTCCTTCCAACGGTCACGGTCTTTTGCTTCTTCTTTCTTCTCATAGGTCAATGGGAAGTTAAAAAAATCTTCGTAAAAAATTTGTGACAGTCGACGGACAGACAGACAGACAGACGGACACGTGGGTGACAACAATAGGGCTTCGTTTGGACCCTTCGGGTACGGAACCCTAAAAACTGGCCAAGTTCATGATTTCGCACATTAAGGGTTCAGTACCATATATTGGTATTTGTTAGTAAAATATACGTAATAATAAACATTAACACTAAATTTGAAGTTCATAGGTCAATGGGCTGCCCGGGGGTGGAGGCTGCCCGGGGGTGGAGGATAACTGCCCGGGGGTGGAGGATAAATTCGAAAGAGTTACCTCGCCCCTGGGCACTCAAGGCAGGGAGGAACAGGGGTGGGTTTTAGTCAGTAAGAGTCTGACACGCCCTTCCGCTCCACCCTAGGGCGGAAGAAGTCATAGGATGATTTCCCACCTCCCAAAAAAAAAAAAAAAGGTCAATGGGAAGTTAAAAAATTGTTCGTAACTAAATTTTAAGACAGACGACCGAAGGACAGACAGACAGACGGACACGTGAGTGACAACAATAGGCCTCCGTTCCGACCCTTCAGGTACGGAACTACGCCAACAATGACCCTGTTGTCCTCTTTGTGCTCGGTGCCCAATGACATTTTCTTTTTCCCTAAATATGAAGTTTATTTTTAATCTGGCGGCAAATAAACTACCGGGTAGTGTTTGCTGGTTGCAAGCCCGTTGCCGAGATAAAATTTTGCAATAAATTTTGCTAGTGGAAATCTTGCAAGCACTGCGCAGCAAAGATTTCATTGTACCTACTACAAAAGATTAAACACATTTTCATCAAAATAAATTAAAACTACTCGAGAGCAAACCTTTTAATTAATTAATTAACTGCTTGAGCGATAGATCACGTGCGCTTGCGCACGCGCAGCTCATACAAACGTTAATTACCAATCAACTGTAATTAACGGGCAGATTTATATGAATACATTCCGATTACAGTTTGTGATGCAGATGAACTTCATAATTGGATGTTTCTAGAAGTTCTACAGGAGCTTGGGTGTTGTGGCTTTTTCAATAATGGCGGCAGGTCACCGGGACTATCTGCGACTCACGCATTCCCCTTAAACTAAAGGGGAAGATTTATAAAGCAATGGTCAGACCTGCTGCGTTGTATGGTTCAGAATGTTGGGCCACAAAAGGGATGAATGAAAAGCAATTGCATGCGGCTGAGATGAGAATGCTAAGAGCGATGTGTGGTGTTACGCGCATGGATAGAATTAGGAATGAGTACCTGTTAGAGGAAGTCTGAAAGTGGCACCGCTGACTGAAAAGTTGTGTGGAAATCAGTTGTCATGGTATGGGCATGTGATGCGGAGGAATGAAGAAAATGTCGTGAGGAAAGTCTTGTGTAGTACCTAGTAGTAGTTTTGGGAAGACCAAATAAAAGATGCATCGACTCCTACAGAGATGACGGCTAATAGAGAAGTATGGAAGAAAAAGACATGTTGCGCAAATAAATCCCAAATAAATTGGGATAAGGGCAGGAGAATGATGATGGTTTTTTCAATAAGGTAACTAATGTGCTGTGGCGTATTTGCCTTTACGGCATTAACTAAGGCATGTTTATACACAAACCGTCCTTGTTAATCGCTCTTTCTATTAATGAAAACCGAAAAACGCCTCATCACTGTCGGCAGGTAATGTGCTGAAAAGACTGGGGGCATTGCCACGTTGTATGCCAAAGCCTATCCACTGACCAAGATAAAAGCCAGCACTTAAGTTGAAAAGGAAACTTAAGTTGGAAAGTTCTTTAAACACATAGTTAACATTTACATCAGGATGTTTATTCACGAAATAACTTAGATAACGAGGAAGACTCGAACCCGCGACATATTGTTTGCCAGTACACGCCAGTCAATAGTTATAATATCCAGAATTACTGGAACGCCCTAAGTGCCCATACCTGCACTATGGAGGACCTTTTTTTTTGGGGTGGGGAGGGTGGGATATCATCCTATGACTTCTCCCGCTCTAGGGTGGAGCGGAAGGGCGCGTCAGACTCTTACTGACTAAAACCCACCTCTATTCCTCCCTGCCCTGAATGCCCAGGGGCGAGATAACTCTTTCAAATTTATCCTCAACCCCTAGGCAGGCACCGGCCATGACGGGCCCCGTCATCTATGCTGACAACTCTTTAAGGCGCGCGTGGAACACTACGCGCCGTCGACTCTCGGGCCTGGTGCTGATCGGACGGTGAGCTACCCATTACTCGCCGGCCGCAGGCCTGGGGCACTATGGAGGACCTGATTAACGCTTCTGCCACTGCAATTAATGTGACCAACTTTTGGGCCCAAATTATTTAAACAGCTAGGAAGTTATCGATTCCCATCCACACGCACGAAACGTTTTGAGAACACATTCATTGTGCGTACAGCTAGGGAGTGGAATGCCCAGCCGGAGTCTGTGTTTTCTGATAGCTACAACCTGGAAGTCTTTAAGGCCGTACAACCGGCCAAGTGACGCCCTCATTGAATAAAAAATCGTAGCGTAGCATAGAAAATAAATATTAAAGAATCCAATGTCACGTTTGTTACAAAGAGGATAAAGTATTTTTACGTTGTTAAGTAGTAGGCAAAAGTAGCAAAAACGGCCGTTTATGACACTTTTGCCTACTACTTTGGATACGAAACATTCTGAGACCTGTTTTAACAACGTAAAAATACTCTGTCCTATTTGTAACAAACGTGACGTTGGATTCTTTAATATTTATTTTCTAGGCTATGCTACGATTTTTTATTCAGTGAGGGCGTCACTTGGCCATTAGCCCTTAAGTCAAGAGAGAATAGGTTAGGTACTTCTAGGCAAGCGTGCTCCATCGTCCACCACATCATCGCTTACCATCAGGGACCTGAGACAAAATACTTCTCGATAGATTATCTCGTCGTCTCGAGAAATCACGACAATACTGTTAGCGTTCACGCTAACGATTGGTAAAAAATGTATGGAAATGACATTACCTGCGGAGAGAATTATCATTTTGTACTAAGCGTTAGCGTGAATGCTAACTGAAAACTATTTTGACCCAGGCTGCAGGTGAGATAGTGGTCAAACGCGTGCCAATCAACAGTAAAATAAAATAAAATTAGCAAAAGTCGCAAATGTACAATTAGCTTATCAAATATCTCTGATTCATAAATAAAAAGCATCATAAACAACCATTAATATTATTTACTAACAAAGCAGATCTATTCGAAATCAATTAAAAACACTCAAGTTCAAAGCCAAGGCAAGGAGCACACGAGTCCTATCTGCACAGGGCGCCACGCATAGGGTTGCTAACTTGGTTAAAAAATAATGGAGAAGTTTTATTTCAGGGTGTAAATAAAGAGTACAGTTTCATAATTCATTGCGTGACGGACTTCGTCGACATTTAGGGTTCCGTACCAAATGTATTTTTGACTATTTGTATGGCTTTGGTCAACAAGATACTTAGCTTATACTGTGAAAATTTGAAGACTGTAGCTCCAACTGTTTGGCTGTAAAACCTGTGTGACAGATGACGGACAGACAGACAGATGGTCAGACGGACAGATCGACAGATGGACAGACGGACACGTAAGTGACAATAGGGTTCCGTTTGGTGCCTTTGGGTACGGAACCCTAAAAATAATCTAAACCCGACTTCCCTAGCAAGAGAGTAATATTTTTTGAGAGTATGTATGTATTTATGTATGTAGTTTTTTTTTTTATATTTGATAGGCTCGCGTTTGATAACTATCTCACCTGATGGAAAGTGATGATGTGATCGAAGATGGAGCACGCTTGCCTAGAAGTAACCTATTCACTCTTGACTTAAAGACTCCCAGGTTATAGCTATCAGGAAACACAGACTCCGGTAGGGAATTCCACTCCCTAGCTGTAGTTAAGTATATGTATGTCTGTAAGTGTGTATGTATGTCTATTTTCTTAGCAGAGTTCGTGCGCTTTTTGAAGTTTTTGAAATTATACTTCTTTTGGCGCGTTAGGGAAAAATGATGAGAGTAAATTTTTATGATGCGCGCGCACACCGTCACAAAAAAGCTACGGCCTGATGTTAGCTAGAACCGACACCCTGAAGTTTGCTGTGGTCTGTGGTTCATGAAGAAGTTTCCTTTTGTAAACTTTGTGATAGTATGGTTTTTTATCTTGTTACGCCAAAGAAGTATGACTTCTTACGTGCGTATATAAGTACACACACAGACTTTTTTTTTAAATTATTGAACGATAGTCTGTTTCTAAGCTTTTTTTTATTTTTCATAGGCACGCGTTTGACCACTATCTCACCTGATGTCAAGCGATTAAATTGAAAAGGAGCTCAGTTTTTATATCGATTCCAGCTAAGTTTGCTTTTATTTCCCAACACTTAGTACTTTAAATGACTTAGGACCGAAAAAACCTCTCTTTGTAAATGGTCAATAAAAATAGATTATTTTATCGTAGGGGTACTGCTAAAATACTGCTTATCGAAATAGGGTACAATACTCTTATATTAGAGTACGGTTGGCAACCCTAGCCACACATCTGTGATCTCATCTGTTTACTTAACATGTGTCAGATATCTCAATTACCCTTAATTGTATGCAGTTGCAACGAGGATGTATGAAGTTGTCGAGTTCTCATGCAAATATCTTCGGTAGACGTCATCGGGTGGGAACATAACGAATAGAATTGTGTCTTTTCTCAACATGGGCGTATTTTGTTAAGATCTGACATTGCATCTATGCTGCAGCCTCTATGCTGTAAGTATCACGGTGCTCGAGCCGGATCGTGAGATGGCCGATCCCGCTCGGAGAAGAAGATGCTGTGGAGGTAACCGCCTCGACGCACAACACGACTCTTTGCAGTCTCCATATGGATGTATCCTAACAGACGTTGCACAAAATGATAACAAAAAAGAAGGTACGAGTATCATTGTGCTGTGGTCATCAATATTTTTGCTAAACAGGATGCATTTCACAGTTTTCCAGTTAATTTATTTTTGCTGCCTTGTTGGTCTATTGATCGCAAGCGCTACTGATGAACATGAGGTCCTGGATTCTCGAGTTAGTGATATTGGGTTTTCAGGGATCCGTACCCGAAGGGTCCAAACAGAGCCCTATTACTGTCACTCACGTGTCCGTCTGTCCGTCGGTCCGTCTGTCCGTTTATCCGTCTGTCCATCTGTCCGTAAGTCCGTCTGTCCGTCTGTCCGTATGTCCGTCTATCCGTCTGTCCGTCTGTCCGTCTGTCTGTCGTCTGTCACACAGGTTTTACAGGCAAACGGTTGGAGCTACAGTCTTCCAATTTTTACAGTATTTAAGCATCTTTTTGACCCAAAGCCATACAA
This sequence comes from Polia nebulosa, assembly GCA_951329385.1. Taxonomy (NCBI): domain Eukaryota; kingdom Metazoa; phylum Arthropoda; class Insecta; order Lepidoptera; family Noctuidae; genus Polia; species Polia nebulosa. The sequence continues at coordinate 2,261,095 of OX589606.1, read as the reverse complement.
ATAGTTAAAAATACATTTGGTAAGGAACCCTTTTTTTGTGGGGTGGGAAATCATCCAATGACATCTCCCGCTCTAGGGTGGAGCGGGAGAGCGTGTCAGACTATTACTGACAAAAACCCTCCCCTATTCCTTCCCTGCCCTGAGTGCCCAGAGGCAAGGTAGCACTGTTTCGAATTTATCCTCAACCCCTGGGCAGGTATCGACCATGACGGGCCCCGTCGTTATTGCTGACAACTTTTTGAGGCGCGCGTGGAACACTACGCGCCGTCGACTCTCGGGCCTGGTGCTGATCGGACGGCGAGCTACCCATTACTCGCCACGCACGTGGCCGGTATTTCATTTACATAATAACAGCATTTTCCAGTAGCAGCTCGGAATCTGGATTTGTGCCCAGTCGATGGCAATAGACATAAGTGTACACAGGTAATCAAAAACTTATAACCAATGTAATGTAACTCTTTAGACTTTTTCTTGTGATACAGAATTACTCCTCGCGATATTACGTACAAACTGGCAAGTTCTTATTCTTGGAAATGGATAAACCGATTTTAATAAAACTTGGTACGTAGAAGCAAGGTACCTAGGTATAAAAATTTAGTTACGAACATTTTCGAATAAAAGTTTAGAGACGGTGACAGCCCCTTACGTATTTCTACCAAGTTTCATTAAAACCGCTTCATATATTTTTAAGACGCTTTTATTAGCTTGTTAAGTATCTATGTAACGATGAGGAGCTCGTAGCTAAAGTAATAACAGCCGCACGGGTCAATCCATCAGGTTAAGCTACGCTTGCCGGGGTTGGTCCATGGATGTGTGACAATCTTTACATACCGAGATTCCTCCGTGGACCTCGGAAAGCACGTTAAGCCGTTGGTCCCGCTTGTCAATCGTGGATGACAGCCGTTACGGATCGTCAGAAGCCCGATAGTCTGACAACCAGTATTACCAAGGGGTATCGTATTACCCAGTAACTGGGTTGTGGAGGTCAGATAGGCAGTCGCTCCATGTAAAATACTGGTATTCATCTGCATCCGGTTAGACTGGAAGCCGACCCCAAGATAGTTGGGCAAAGGCAGATTTTGTATGTATCTGTGTAACGACATTTTTGAACGTGATTTTCACCCACTTCAAAACGTCAGATTGAATTGAAACTTCGCACACTAATTATCAAGGAACGATGACAATGTATGGTTAGCTAAGTGACATCATTATTTTTTTTATTCGTTACTTTGCCCCACCCTAGGAATTATTTCGGTATCGTGGGTGCTCTCAATACGGCAGACTCCTAAAGATGGCGGACTAGTTATTTTTTTTAAATAATTTTCATGATAAGTGTATCAAATGAAAGGGATTGCTGAGAAGAATACGAAAAACTTTTTTTACAAAAAAAAAAAAACAACCGACTTCCAAAAAAAAAAAAATAAACTAAAAATTAAAAAATGACTTTAATTTCGGAAGTCGGTGTTTGTATTTTATTTCTTCGTTTATTGACACCGACTTCCGAAATTGTATTTTCTTTTTTGGAAGTCAGTTGTTTTTTTTGTTAAAAAGTATTTTATATTTTACTTTTTAGTTGTTATACGCCAGAACTAAAAACCGCACTGAAGCAATTTCGATAGAATTTATATGGGACCACGTCGGGAGTATATTCTTTCGGATACAAAAAGAATTTTGAAAATCGGTTCACAACTCGTGTTTTTAGTTGTTTTACTATATAAAATTATTACGAATAAGGACTTGCCTTTGTCTGAAATATCATATAGAGAAACCCCGTGAACCAGTCACCGTAAAACTCACAATGATAAGTCAATAGTCCAAAGGAATTACCGTATGTCATGGGGTTTAAAGATAACTGGAGAAATCTCCTTCGTGGCATATAGGCGTGGTGTAAGATCCAGTAAGGAAACTTCCAAGAATAAAGGAATATTTCCAACCCTATAAATTACATTTTGACAGCATCATCTCAGATTGACTACTTCTTAACTCATACAATTGTGCGACACACACCAGTCATAATGTATGCAGTTTGTACGAGGATGTATGGAGTTTGTATGAGGATGTATGATGGTCGCAGGCGCCGCGTCTGCGACGTATATTGTATAATGAATGGGTCCTGGCACTGTTCTGATGTGTTTTGTATTGTTTCAATTAAAATTTTATTTGTTTATTCAACAAGATTGTGTTAGTTTTATTATTGCGAATATATATGTACCTTGAACAAATAATGTTGTCTTGATTTGTTTATTGCGAATAAAGCTTGGTTAACGCAGCAGTGTATAGTCTGAGCGATTAGGATTACTTCTCGCTTGGAATAAATATGTTTGTCGGACGTGGATTTTTTCTATTGGTTATCTTACATTCAATTATCTAAATTATTTGTTTGCTTTTAATGAGTTCTACCATGAAATACAGGTTGTAAAAAGACACATCACATAGCCGTCAACTACGCATTAGTAGGAAGACGCAGCGTTGGAAGGCCCCCACAAGGTGGACCGATGACCTGCAGGCGTATTCGCTAACTCAGTTGAGATCAATTTGATAGGCACTTTGCCGTATAGGAAAACCGTAGTGCCTATTATAATCGATGTCCACCGAGTAATGTACTGCATAGTGCCTATCAAATTGATGTCAACTGGTTTAGCGAATACACCTGCAGGTGAGGGTCGCGGGTAGCCGATGGATGCGAGACGCTCAGGACTGGTCGTTGTGGCGATACTTGGGGGAGGCCTATGTCCAGCAGTGGACGTCTTTCGGCTAAAATGATGACGACGATATACTTTTATGAGTGTGTAGAGGAATTTTCCTGCAGTTGGAAAATCACAGGCTGCCATTACCGTTTTAGGTACCTACCTATGCGTTTTGAATATTATCATCTGCATACCTGTCCTTATAAGTCACTCCTAAATTCGGAACTGGCATTCAATTCTAATTAACGGATTTCAGATAGGTATTTGTACCTATTCCATTTTTCCTTATTTCGTCACAGGGCATGGTCATCAGGAATAACCAGGATGTATTTGGCGAACAATTAATTAATACAATAGTATACCTTTGTCTCAATTATGGCAGTTTCTATTTTTTGGAGACAGCTCAACTGACTCATGATGATGATGATGTGGTTGACTTAGGAGCTGGCTTGCCTAGAAGTAAACTATTCACTCTTGATTTAAAGACCGTCAGGTTGTAACTATTAGGAAATACAGACTCCGATTCATCAAAATATATTTGTTCATCGGAAGTCAGTCAATCAATCTGCCATGCTATGCCTCTAGTACGAGTATGTAGAGGTCTGCTTCCAGTCTATAAGGATGCAGCTATCTAACCTCTAAAACCTAGTGGATAACTGGGAAACACAGTACCTCTTGGCAAGACACTTACCGTAAACCTGGGGCTTCCTTGATATGTTTTTGGAGATTTTTCTAGATTACACAGAACACTATGATCGTAATTCAAGCTTTTCTATCTCAACAGAATAATTGAAGTCTTAGCTTTGCGGTGTGTGCCGACAACAGCAGAACACAGTGTAAAGCCCGCAAACCTCCGTTGAAAAGGGAGGATCCTCCGACAAGACCAGTGTTGTGTCTGGTCGGGGCAACTACCCGATGCCGATGGTTAATTTTGAAGTCTATGCTGGATTTGTCAGTTTAGTTTGTCATAATAATTGTAGCTGTAGCACAGTTTGACACCTTTAACACAGAAAATATAAAAGTAAATTTCGTGAAGTTTATCATGAATTATAGACAGTTTTGTCCTTCGTCAATTTTAATGCTATTATGGTTAAGTCGTCTTCGTCTGAAGAAAAGGCAAAATGTTTTGGTTTTCATATCACACTTTTACAACGTGGTTCTGGGATATTTGCCCATAACAGTAGGAAGAATTGTAGATTTAAAATCTACTTGTACTTAGATGGGAAAGGCGCCAACGGTCAAAATAGCTTCAAGTAAAGTAGCCCCAAAAACTATCAAAGTTATTTGCAAAGTCAAAGTAGGGTTTACGGTATGAAATATTCTAGCTTCCTTTTACAGCATCAAATATTCTAGCTTATTTATCTTCTGATATCACGTAACGACTGATAAAGATCTAAAAATGACAGCCGAGTCCATCAGCTGATGTCAGTGGCTTTCCAATTAACTTGGGATGTGCCCTAAAAGGCGTTGCACAGAAGAAATTCCGGAGTGGTCTTTTAAAAGGTAACGGGCCCCCTTCCATGTGCCTCGTGATCACCGCGTGGTTTTAGTGAGGTAAGAATCCTACACTGGTATTTTCCCCAAAAGTCTAGGCGCCTTTTGAAGGCTCCCCCTGAAAAAAAAAACCGGCCAAGAGCGAGTCGGACTTGCATGCATAGGGTTCCGAACAAATAATTTATTTTTTCAGGTGTTTGTTTAAACTATACACTTCTTATTGGTTTTCCCGGTGGTTTCGGAGATAAAAGAGAGGGGGGGGGGTATGGTAAGCTTTCATCTATTTTCTTAAATAACTTTAAACGTATATTTTTAATTATGAAACAAAATATTTGGGATCCTTATGATAAGCCTTTTCATCATTTGATATGTAACACGATACCTACAGTTTGGAAAAGTTTTTTGTTTTTATTTTCCGATTTTTACCCCAAAAGTGGTTCCCATATTTCAAATCTTATGAGAAACTATATATAATATTAAATTATATAATATTAAATCTATTTATTTTCTTAACATTTCCGTATTTGGGTCACAGATATTCAGTGCATTAAATTTCAACTAAATTGGTTGATTACATTCGGAGAAAATTGATAGACACACGAGTGATCCTATAAGGGTTTCGTTTTTCATTCAGGCTTTCGGAACCATAAAAAGGTAAATTTCTACTTATCTATCACCATTTTTAATCGACTTCTAAAAAGGAGGAGGTTCTGTGTTCGACTATACGTCCTGCTATCTGGAACTCCAAAAGTGACAAACACAGCAATCGCACGGAAACAAAAAATGCTTGGGAAAGGCATCTGTGAGAAATTTATTAATATTTCATTCCCATGGTATCAAATGAAAGTGTTTGCTGAGAGAAATAAAATAACATATGTATGTTTCTTTTTATGTTTTTCTACCGATTTCTCTGTCATAAGTGGACCGATTTTCAAAATTCTTTTTTATCCGAAAGAATATACTCCCGAGGTGGTCCTATATAAATGTTATCGAAATTGCTTCAGCGGTTTTTGAAAAACTGAACAAAAACGAAAAATACGTATACCTAGATGACGTTTTGGTATTCTCCAATTACGACTATGTTTAAATTCCACGTTCCATGTTATTGGGGTTTTTAGTACTGGGTGTAACAACTAAAAAGTGAAAAATAAAAACCTTTTTTACAAAAAAATACAACCACCTTCCAAAAACGAAAATACCTACACTAAAAATTTCTTTAATTTCGGAAGTCGGTGTCAAATAACGAAGAAGTAAAATACAAACACCGACTTCCGAAATTAAAGTTATTTTTAAATTTTTTGTGTATTTTTTTTTTTAAAGTCGGTTGTGTTTTTTTTTGTAAAAAAGTTTTCTTTTTTTTAATATCAAATAAAAAATTACATCAGAAGTGACCTGGTGTTGAACCCAAACAAATGTAGCACCAAAATTAACAAAAGCTTCGTAAAAACAGCCAAAAAAACGTGTTCAGCAAAAAAGGAACATGTCCAACCAAAGATGAACCGAACAGGCAGGTAGGTAATTACGAACAAGTCCATTAGTACACAAATGAGTAGGTACGAGTTAGACATGCGTGGGTGCTGGCGACGCGCAAAAACTTAAGAGTGGGAGACGGTCCCTTTGTGGAGAGAGGATGGTGGTATGTTAGATATCACCAATGTTTAGTGACATTTTATAAAATCACCAAACATTGGATTACATAGGATTACATTGAATTAAATTGGATTACATTAGATTACATTGGATAACATTGGAATACATTGGATTACATTGGATTATATTGAGAGTAGTGCAGTGATGGTCCAGTGGTATTGGCCGTGACTTACAAGATGTAGGTCGTGAGTTCAAACCCAGGCAGGCGCTTTACTTTGTGTAAATTATTTCATCACCACTGCTCTCAAAACGGTGAAGGAAAACATCGTGAGAAAACCGGCATGTCCTAGAACCAAAAATTCGAAGACATGTGACATCTACCAATCCGCATTGGGTCCGCGTGGTGGTCTATGGCCCACTCCCTCTCACAGAGAGGAGGGCTGTGCCTCAGCAGTGGGGACATTAAAAGGCTGATGATGACATTGGATTACATTGGATTATGTAGAACTACATTGGATTACATTAAAGTCTGACATGCAGTCTTACCAAGAAGTATCATATTACCCAGTTACTGGGTTGTGGAGGTCAGAGAGGCAGTCGCTCCATGTAAAATACTGGTATTCAGCTGCATCCAGTTTGATTGGAAGCCGATCCCAAGATAGTTGGGAAAAGGCAGAGAGACACATTGGATTACATTGGATTCCTTAAGGATCCGTACATATCATTTTCATTCAAAATAGCTACGAGTATTTGCGGATCGAAGTTGATAAATGCGATTCAGGCCAAACAGGTTGCTCGAGAGTTAATGAATAAATAAACATTTTAATATTATTAAGGTTTCCGAAGTAACTTGGCCATGTGGGTGAGAGTTACTATCGGGAAAAATGACGAACCCGCTTATATTTCATCCCCTATCCTTTCCTAGCTCACCTTCCTTAAAAATAAAATCTGTAGAAAACATGTTTATAGACCCAGTGGATTATACTGACGAGTGTTTGAAAGAGTCACTGTGGCCCCTAGCTAAGGTATCTGAAGGAACATGGGTGGGTTTTAGTCAGTAAGAGTCTGATGCACCCTCCCGCTCCACCCAGAGCGGGAGAAGTTATAGACTGTATTGTCTGTCAATAAATTTGTGAATTTAAGATGTTAAAGAAAGAAAGAAAAATATTTATTTGGCTACAGTAAGGTTCACACGTAATTCAATTTTTTTTTGCTATTTGTAGGTCAATATCAGGTTGTATGTTGGTCAAAATATGGTTCACGGCCGTAGAAAGTACGTATTTACAGAACTGAAATCATTAAAATCATCAATACAACTCTCTCAGTTAGAATTGATGCCAAATGTCATGATTTCATGAAATACTACCTACATTAGACATCAATTCTAACTGAAAGAGTATTGTATTGATGATTTTAATGATTATAATTCTATACATACATACTTTAACCAAGATACAACCTGACACAAACCCGCAAATTGCAAAAAAACCTAAGAAAATTTGAATTTCGCGGGATACCCTGGCGCTTCCACCTTAATTAAGTACGAATATGAACTACACTAGAATATGGGGGATGCTGCCCGTTCTCTTATTGTTCATGTACAAAAAAACTGTTTTACAAAAAAAAAAACAACCGAATTCCAAAAAAGAAAATACACTAAAAATTAAAAAATAACTTTAATTTCGGAAGTCGGTGTTTGTATTTTATTTCTTCGTTATTTGACACCGACTTCCGAAATTAAAGTTATTTTTTAATTTTTAGTGTATTTTCTTTTTTGGAAGTCGGTGGTTTTTGTGTAAAAAAGTTTTTTATTTTCTCTTTTTAGTTGTTATACCCCAGAGCTAAAAACCCCAAGAACATGGAACGGAGAAAAAAAAAACGTCATCTCATATAACGTCGTCATCATACGTACTTTTCGTTTTTGTTCAGTTTCTTAAAAAGCGCTGAAGCAATTTCGATAAAATTTATAAGGGACCATCTCGGGAGTATATTCTTTCGGATAAAAAAATAAATTTCAAAATCGGTCCACAACTGACGGAGAAATCGGCGGACATACATAGAAAAAAAAAAAAACATACATACAGTCGAACATAGAATCTCCTCCTTTTTTCGAAAGTCGGTTAAAAACAGATACATCTAGGTCGTACTATAGGTATTTATAAGGAAAAGTTGTCAACATTCTAGATGATTCTTTTTAACTTGTTTCTCTTACTTTCAGGTAAGCTTTTCCACGGCGAGCACCGTGCAGTTTATCAACCAGCATTGAAAAATTATTGCATCTGCGTGAGTAATTTTTATCAAAGATGATTGTAACTCGCCCAGTCGAAGCTCCAAAGTCTAGAACATCGACGCCGAGTTGCTAACCTGCTGGTTTACTATCAGTTCTGTTATTGGCATTTCGGGTAGCGTGCGTCGGAATTGCATAGTTTAATTCCGCCAAGCCCGTTCCATCATGGGACCAATAGACGTACGGCGATGCGCCACCGGTACATGGTGGACCTCCCACCCACGAGTACAAAACGTTTTGGGAACACAATCATTGTGCGTATAGCTGAGGAGTGGAATTCCTTGTCGGATTTTGTGATTTTTAACCGACTTCGAAAAAGGAAGAGGTTATCAATTCGGATGTTTGTTTTTTTTTTTTTTTTTATGTATGTTCGGGCATAACTCCGTCATATATTGACGGATTTGCAAAATTCTTTTTTTGTTCGAAAGGGGTTTATTCCGAAATGGTCCCATTTAAATTTAAAAAAGATCTGATGATGGGTTTCGGAGACAGACAACGGAACTCTTCAAAAATTGACAGCAAATCAACCGCGATTGCTGCTATCGTAAGTCTATGAATTGTTAAAACAGTTTAATGGGGAACCACAACTAAAAAGTGAAAAATAAAAAACTTTTTTACAAAAAAATAGAACCGACTTCCAAAAAAAAGTGCAAAATAACTTTAATTTCGGAAGTCGGTGTCAAAAAACGAAGACACAAAACAGGAACACCGACTTCCGAAATTAAAGTTATTTTGCACTTTTTTTGGAAGTCGGTTCTATTTTTTTGTAAAAAAGTTTTTGATAGTTACAACCGGTCTTTAAGTCAAGAATGAATAGGTTACTTCTAGGCAAGCGTGCTCAATCGTCATCCACATCATCGCTTACCATCAGGTGAGATAGTGGTCAACGAAGCCTATTTGATTTTGTTTCGGTGTTTCTTCTCAGGGTAGTCAGCTAGGAAACACCGGCCTAATCTAGCTTAAACTGACAAAAAACATTGACGTGTAAAAGTGTTCCTTGTAACCTATTTACTAAATAAACATCATTTATCAATAGTAAAAAAAAATCGACCGAAGAACCAATCGCACCGAGGGTTCCGTACTAACTTGTAGGTAAGTAAATAGTTCGTCCGTCAAGGACATCGAATCTCGAACAAACTTAACTTTGTTGTTGGAACCCATCCAAGGACCAACCTCGGCTGATGGATCAACCCGTTTTTTTTTTTTTTGGATAGGTTGCAAATCATCCAATGACTTCTCCCGCTCTGGGTGGAGCGGGAGGGCGTGTCAGACTCTTATTGACTAAAACCCACCCCTGTTCCTTCCCTGCCTGAGTGCTCAGGGGTGCGGTAACTCATTTTCAGAATTTATCGGCTACCCCTAGGCATATGGATCAACCAATGCGGCTATTATTACTTTAGCCACGAGCTCCTCACTCAGACCTGAGTATATAGTTTTAATTTCAATTCGATACCTCCACGCATTCCCCATTTAAAGGGTCATGACAGACCGACGGACAACATAGTGATCCTGTTTGGGTTCCGTTTTTTCCTTTTGAGGTACGAAACCCTAAAAAAACAGTACATAACCAGCAAGGCCATTTTACAGTACTAACTTAATCAATAAAGATTGAAGTCCGCAATTAATTGATGATTCTATTCTGCATAGCACTTATAAATAATATAATTAATAGCGTCTCCAGACGGTCCACGCCACGTCTAGTGTAAACACTTCCTTATGCGAAGTTAGCTAATTGTTTATAATGTTTTATTGCGCACGCGTTCGTAAAGAGGTTTAGTTTGATTATGTTTATGGGATTATAATGAATAATTAGTTCTGATTCAGTTTATTAACGAGCGTGGTCTGTTCTGTTGCTTGAGATAAATTACTTTTCTGTTAGCGTTCACGCTGACGCTTAAGGTGCTATTAGCTGCCAACGACCTTGAGTGATTAGCTTGCGTGTTCTGCGCTGAGCTCACGTAACGCGTCGTATGTCCACCCAGTAATAGGACTCGCCCATCAAGTAGCGCTATCCGAAATTAGACGCATTATTAATTTATTACACATAACACAACAAGTATTAAAATAAAACACTGAGACTAAATTATAAATAATTAAATGATCTTTAAAATGATGACGGTTTCATAAAAATACGCTTTATAGTTTCTGCGTGATTCTCAATTTTTTATCCGAGTTAGACATAACTTTACACATTAATTACACTATGTTATAAAAATATGATTTCAAATATTCTGAGATCAAATTACGACGGAAATAGTCTAGAGTAACATATATTTTTTTCAAAGAAATAAGACAAGTCATTTAGACGTGATGTTCAATTAAAAACCATTAAAAGTCATATAACTGCGCCTTAATACAAAATGTATGGCAATGACATTACTGGACGTGAGTCACGTGACTGTATTCTACCCAGTAACTGGGTTGTGGCGGTCAGATAGGCAGTTGCTCCATATAAAATACTGGTATTCAGCTGCATCCGGTTAGACTGGAAGCCGACCCCAAGATAGTTGGGAAAAGGCTCGACAGATTGATTGATTTGAACGGAATGATAGCAGTCCCATTTACAAGAATCTCAACAACGATTGCACATACAAACAGACAATCTTAATACCTGCATTACCAAATCCTATGATAATGAAGATGTCCTCCGCACAGTATCTCGCTAGATCAGCACGCAGGCTGTTGCCGGACCACTTGCGAAACCGCAAGAATGCCATCCAGACACCCACGGGGATTTGTCACTGAGCAGAGACGGTGGAGAAGGACAGTTTAGTGGTATCAGTGAGTTTCATTGACACAACTTTGAATTAAAAGAAAAACATAGGTATCTTATTCATATCTTTCTTTTTATGAGCACGCTTTCGTTACACACTTTTCAAAAAAAATAAGTGCCTGTAAATGGTTTATTGGAAATTAAAGCTTTGAGTTGAATCTTCTCGTTTATTGACAGCTTCACTTGTTCTTATACACTTCGAATACTCTACAAAAATCTTCTTCTTATTTTTATTAATGTTGTAGCGACCTCTATGACATCACCTACGAACTGAACACAAATTCCTACATCGCGCAAGCAGAGTTCGCCACGCGATTTGAGCATATATACAACAATTACGAAATCAACCATCAGGCAGCTGCCCAGACAACACCCGTCTGGTCGGAAGATCCTCCCTTTCAAAGGAGGTTTGCGGTACTTTACTATACTTTTTTAAGGTTCCGTGCCCGAAGGGTTCAAACTGAGCCTCATTGATGTCACTCACGTGTCCGTCTATCCATCTGTCTGTCTGCCCGTTGTCTGTACATAGGTTTTACGGCCAAACGGTTGGAGCTACAGTCTCCAAATTTTCACAATATAAACATCTTGATGACCCAAAACCATACAAATAGTCAAAAATACATTTGGTGCGGAACTCTAAATGTGTGAAGTTCAACACGCACTTAGCCAGTTTTTTTTATTTGTACATGCCAATCAATGTTTATAAACAACGTTTGCAAGTCACGTCTTCTCTTCTTGTGTATCGTTCGTACTTCACCTACTGCCACCTACCTCTCCACTGGCAGTCCGTTCTGACCATATCAGTGGTTCTAGTGGGCGCCCTAATATCCTCGACGCACCCATAATACTATACTTGATACTCTGTTTACTTGTCCGTACGTGACGACTGGAGAGATACGATGAGCTTTTGTAGGTGAACCATGTTGATGGGGTAAATATAGGACAAGAACTAAGTAAATAAACTGTATTTATTAGCAGTACACCACTGAATACCACCTTTTTATTTTAAAGGCTCCTACACAGTGCCGCCGGTCTTGCCGCCAGATAAGCTGCGGTGCATCCGGCGGCTTATAAACCCGCTTTGCTGCACAAAAGAGCCGCCGACATGGCCGCCCGGGTGCCGCCTCGTGTCACGCGCTTTGCGGCAGCACTATGTATCTTAAGATTTTTCAATCCATCCAAAGGATGTCTGGTAGATATCGCTGCCAGCTGCAGCGATAAGACCGCCAATGTACGCCTTTTTTTTTTTTTTGGGGGTGGGAATTGGGCGTGTCAGACTTACTGACTAAAACCCACCCCTGTTTCTCCCTGCCCTGAATGCACAGGGGGAGGTAACTCTTTTGAATTTATCTTCAACCCCCGGGCAAGCATCGGCCACACCCCCGGCCTGGTGCTGATCGGATGGCGAGTTACCCACTACTCGCCGTTCGCAGGCCCGAGTCTACGGTGGCCGGAGATCGTCTAGCGACGTCCTCCGCTCAGGGCGTCTCCTGCGGCGGCTGCTGCTGAGGGCGTGAGGGCGAGTCTGTTGTTGCAGCCTCTCCCTCACCCGTTCCGCCTCCTCCTTCGCGAGCATGCCATTGTATCCCTAGATTTAAGTTCGTGTATAAACTTGTGTAATTTTTTGGTGTCCAATAAAGTTTGTTCTATTCTATTCTATACGTTTAGAATAGAATAGAATAGTCACTTTGTAGTGACAGTACTTAGAAAGTAAATATTTTCTGGGAAGCACACCATTGATATTGATGGAGGTTGGAAATAAGGTTCCTTCCTCAGGTTCCTTCTACAAATTTTTCAAACTTAACAGAAATTGTGTTACTGGGGAGTTTAGGAAGTGGTGATGGGCGAGTATTTTTGACATACCTACTGTTTTCATGTGGCATTCAAAAACGGCTGGATGTCAGTCTAATTTGAACAACTTTTGTTTTTTTTATTTTGAAAAAGCAAAATAATCGTGTAAATCTAAGAAAAAATCCTACCACTTGGTCACCCCAGCTACTCAGCGTGTCGTGTGCACAACATACCACTTTGATAGTTTCCAAAAACGTTTCGATTTCCAGCATATCGCAACGTTTGCAATTTGTGCCGAAACGTACGCAAATGATGCAAATACATAATTACGAAGGAAGAACCAAATATAAGGGGATATGTCCTTTTGATGTCTAGTCGGTGTTGTAATTGAGGCTTTTGTAGAGTCTTATTGTGAGATATCAATTAAGTAAAGTTTTATTGACATAAAACTATTTTTCACAAGATGTGACTTCACTGATCTGTAAACTGGTGTTAACTGTATATATTAACTGTCTTCGCCTGTTTACATTACCACAGTATTATGTCATTAATTTCAATTTTAAGTTATATCTCGTTTATTCATTATCTATACATATAAATTATAATTTAAAACAAATCAGACAAAAAAAAGGAAAAATCATTTAAAATTATAAAAAATAGTAGTCCGCCGGTGTCGGGAGCAGGGTCCAAGCTACCAGTGGTTAGGGCTCCAGAGACAGGAACCTCCTCACAATGCGAGCCGTATTGAGGAGTACTGCCTTCTGTATCAGGCTCTTGACCCAACCGCGCAACGACAGCTTCGACAGGTAGTCATCGAGGCTTTTGGCTATCAGGCCGTTGGTGGTCCCGACTATCGGCACAATGACTGCCGAGTCCACATTACACATATCGACAGCCTCGTGTGCTAAGTCAAGATATTTGATTTGCTTGTCTTTCTCAGATTTCACGAGCTAAATAATCTATATAAGAGTAATAAATACGTGAAGCAAAAACTTTGTACCCCTTGTTACGAAAATTACGCGGACCGAGGAGTATGAAATTTGGCACAGTTAAAGTTTATGTGGAGAAGGAGTGCAGAAAGCTAATAATTATGTTTATATAATATGCATTAGTTAATATTAAATTAATAAACAAACAATACAGACACTACCATGCTTTTGAAACACACACACATATACCTATACAAACATATTTAACGTTCTAATTTAAAATTTCAATAAATTATTGGTTGAATTTAAATGAATTATTGGTTGAATTTAAATGAATTATTGGTCGAATTTAAATGAATTATTGGTTGAATTTAAATGAATTATTGGTCAAATTTCGACCACTGTGCGACACTTAGTAGTAAAAAGAAATACTTAGGTCTAAATTTGGTGAAGCTTGTGTATTTGGTGTTTTAAGAGTTTACTTTATGGTGTAGATGAAGTTGTACGAATATGTATACTCGTATGTTTATTTATCCATTGAAAATTAGGTTTTCCACTTCATATAAGATATGGGCTCCTAAATAACAATTACTATCAATACTAAAAACCGGTCATGTGCGTGTCAGACTTCGCATATTTAGGGTTCTGTACCAAATGAGGGGGTTATCAAAGAAAAAATCTGATTTATCAATATATTGATATTTTTTAGATAAATATACGTAATAATAAACGTTATCACCAAATTTCAAGTTGAAATTTGTTGGTCAATAATAATAATAATAATAATAATAATAAAAGCTTTTTATTGATTCCTTACGATTATATACAATCATTTCATACATTATTAATAAAAAATAAAAAATATAAAGTGCAATTTGATTCAATTTCAATAAAAATCATTAACAATTATTGTTTACCTAATATTAAAATTATCACAGTTAAAAAATAGTTTCATCTAAATAGGTTAATTTTCTACATTCTATTAATTATTGTTTATCTAAAGCTAATTATTACAGTTAAAAATAATTACAATAAATAAATAAATTTTAAACTTCATTCCAATCAAAATTTGAATAAATATTAGTTTTTGTGAGAAGAAAAAATGTCAGAAATAAGTAACTATAAAATCAAATAAATTATACATTGAAATTATTGAAATTATTATCAATCATTGTTATTGTTAGTTTATAAATTCAATATAGTTAGTATTTTTTTTTTTTTTTTTTTTTGAGAATTTTATTTGCTTTACTTATCTAGGATTATTGTAAGGACCGCCTAGTGCGGTAAAAGCCTCCTCCATATGTCTCCATCTTTTTCTATCCCTAGCTAGTCTGCTCCATGTTTTTCCTATCAAGCCTGATATGTCGTCACTCCATCTCTTGTTGGGTCTACCACGACTTCTCTTTTTGTTGATAGGATACCAGTTTGTTATGGTTTTGGTCCATCTGTCATCGCTTACTCTTTGTAAGTGTCCAGCCCATTTCCATTTCAGTGTAAGTGTTTGCTTGATTACGTCGATAGCCTTGGTTTCTTGTCGTATTGAGCTGTTTCTGACTCTATCTCTTAGTTTGTGGCCCGTATAGCTTCTCTCTATTGCTCTCTGGCAAACTCTTAATTTTTCTAGAGATCTTCTTGTTAGAGGCCATGTTTGACAATAGGAAGTTAAAAAATTCTTCAGAACATAATTTTGTGACAGGCGATGGACAGACGGACACGTGAGTGACAGCAATAGGGCTCCGTTTAGAACCTTCGGGTACGGAACCCTGAAAACGAAATGATAATTTGGTGATCTGCTACTTACTAGAAGACAAAAAAATCTTTTTTACAAAAAAAAATAAAACCGACTTCCAAAAAAAACAAAAAGTGCAAAATAACTTTAATTTCGGCAGTCGGTGTTTCTGGTTTTATTTCTTCGTTTTTTGACACCGACTTCCGAAATTAAAGTTATTTTGCACTTTTTGTTTTTTTTAACCGACTTCGAAAAAGGAGGAGGTTATCAATTCAGATGGTTGTATTTTTTTTTTTTTTTTTTTTTTTTTTTTTTTTTATGTATGTTCGAGCATAACTCCGTCATATATTGACGGATTTGCAAAATTCTTTTTTTGTTCGAAAGGGGTTTATTTCGAAATGGTCCCATTTAAATTTCAAAAAGATCTGATGATGGGTTTCAGAGACAGACAACAGAACTCATCAAAAATTAACAGCAAATCAACCGCGGTTGCTGCTATCGTATGTCTATGAATTGTTAACACAGTTTAATGTGGAACCACAACTAAAAAGAGAAAAATAAAAAACTTTTTTACAAAAAAATAGAACCGACTTCCAAAAAAGTGCAAAATAACTTTAATTTCGGAAGTCGGTGTCAAAAAACGAAGACACAAAACAGGAACACCGACTTCCGAAATTAAAGTTATTTTGCACTTTTTTGGAAGTCGGTTCTATTTTTTTGTAAAAAAGTTTTTTATTGGAAGTCGGTTTTATTTTTTTTGTAAAAAAGTTTTTATTTGTCACCTTTTAGTTGTGTTTCCTCATGAAATTGTGTTAACAATGCATACTTATGCGATAGCAGCAATCGCGGTTGTTTTGCTGTAATTTTTTGAAGAGTTCCGTTGTCTGTCTCCGAAAATCATAGTCAGATCTACATGAAATTTAAATGGGACCATTTCGGAACAAACCTCTTTCGAACAAAAAAAGAATTTTGGAAATCCGTCTATAAATGGCGAAGTTATGCCCGAACATACATTAAAAAAAAAAAAAAAAAAAAAAAAAAATACAAACATCCGAATTGATAACCTCCTCCTTTTTGAAGTCGGTTAAAAATCGCGGCTGTCCATCAATTTTACCATAACTGCATTTAATGATGTCTTGAACTAAGAAATATATTTTTTTTATCTATCGCTATTTTTGGAATTCCTCCCACTCTTTCAAGTTTCAAGTTGATAGCATTAGAAGTTCTTGAGATATCCAGCTGTGACAGACGTACAGACAGACTGACAGACTGAGTCGCAACATAAGTTTTCCTTTTAACCATTTAGGTACGGAACCCTAAAAAGAGAAAAGTTCATCTTTTTTCCTAACTTAAATATAGTTTGTCCTACCCCAAGACATCACTAACTGAAAATAGAACTTCTACTCACTACAAATCTAAAGAAATTCCACAAACACAACAACGCAACATACTTCCAAGGAACTGTGTCTACTCCATCAATCAAGGTATCAGGTCATACCTTAAAAGTAAACAATCCAACCAAGTCATCAGTTCCGAGGAATTTGACCCATTGAACATAGCGTTCTTGTAATGACTGCGACACTGATGAATCATGTGCATACTGATGACCGAATATAGATGTGTACCTTGTAACTGGCGTGCTGGTAGTGGTTCTAAGGATAGGCAGACTTGCAGCTTTGTATTGTCACAGTTTGTTAGAAGTTGATCCTGACCATGTGTTCATTCCATTCAGATCGGGAAAAACTACGAGTATTCCAGGTCTAGGCTATTATAGGTTTAAGAAAAAATAGATAAATAACAAACATATTTTTAAAATATATTAAGAAAAATGATATATAAATACAAAGATATACCTCAAATTAAACTTTCATTTAATTTTATCGAAAGTGATTCAGCGCTTTTTAACCCCCGACGCAAAAAGAGGGGTGTTTTTTTATTTCCCTTAAGTGAGTTATATTTTTGGAATTGTTTCCTCGAGCTCTTTATTTTGATACCCCACATGACTAGGTCACAAGAAAATACGACTACACTTAGGTACTTAATGGCGGTCACTATTTTGTCTTTTTTTTCTAAATTCATAAAGTCTATGTCACTTCGGCGGTCAAGAACGATCTTATAATACCTCATTTAGTAAAATCCATGAAGCCAAATTTACATAAAAAATACATACCTACACAATCTCGAAAAACATGACGCTCCTTCTGGGGCAGTCGGGTATAAATACAACCGAATTTAATTAATTCAATACAATTATTTTATTAATTCAATGCGATTATTTTATTACTTCAATTCAATTGTTTTATTAATTCAATACAATTTTTTTTTTGGAAGTCGGTTATATTTTTATACAAGAGTTTTTTGAGTGGCGATTTATATTTAAAAGGTCATATAAAAACTTTCTATTGGGATTAGAACTTGGTCATGTTTGACATTGAATTTGTTGTTACAAAATTTGAAAATTATCTCGAATTAAAAATTCCATTATAATCGGTTCTATAAAGTGGTAATACCATTTCAGATGTTAGTGCCGAATTTACGGACCATCACATTTAGTTGCAACAAAATGTAACGGGAACTGAATGGGCTGGTAGCAAAATATGAAACTAGGAATAATGAAAGCCGAAAACTGAAAAAAAAAACGGCCAAGTGCGTGTCAGACTTCTCACATTTAGGGTTCCGTATCAAATGAAGGAATTATCAAAGAAAAAAATTATCAATATACAGGTTGTAACGGAAAGGTGTGGTCATAGTTTAGGAGCTGGTTCTGCCCATGTAAATGAACAACAAAAAAAATTGGACTTTCCATACAAAGTTATCATCAGTTGATCAATATTTGTATGGGGAGTAAAACAGTTTTTTAGAATTTCCTCGAATTTTCTTAAAAAAAGTTGTTTATATCGATGGGCAGATGCAGTTCTTAAAATATGACCACACCTTTCCGTTACGCCCTGTATTAGTATTTATTAGTAAAATATACGTAATAATAAACATTATCACTCAAGTTCATAGGTCAATGGTAAGTTACAAAATTCTTTAGAACAAATTTTTGTGACAGACGACGGACAAACAGACAGACGGACAGATGGACAGACGGAGACGCGAGTGACAGCAATATGGCTCCGTTTGGATCCTTCGGGTACGGAACCCTAAAAAGATAATTTCCGTAATATGCCCGAACTTTATTTTTAACAGTCTGGACTTATTTAGCAGTATTTTCGTGAACAAGGCCGCGAGGTTCTTACACTCAAAAGATTCTGACCTAGTACAAACCATTACTGGGTAATGAATAAGACAGTTTATGAAGTGAATCATTCGCATTCTGATGATGCCCTAATATGGGCATAGCGTGAAGAACTAATAAACAGCTGTGTTTAAGGCCCTTCCGCAAATATTTGTGAGCCTGACCTCATTGAGGTGATCGCTTGTGATAACTTGTGACCTTCAAGGATATCACTGCGTTTATATAGGTACTATTTCATGAGTCTGGCGCCGGGGAAGTGATAAACATGCTTTTAATATACTAGCCTTTCTCACGGCTTCGACTGCAGGGCGTTTTAGGGTTCCGAAAGTTCGAATGCAAAACAGAAGCCTTATAGGATCACTCGTGTGTCTGTCTATCTCAGTTAATTTGTTCCGAATATACTGGACCGATTAGGTACATCCATGAATATCTGAGACCCAAACACGGAGGAGTAACGTAAATAAATAAATTTGTAATATGGGGTCACTTTTGGGATGAAAAGTGAAAAATTAAAAAAAAGTTTTCCGAACTGTACCCTGCTACATATTTAATGAAAGGGCTTATTGTAAGGGTCTCAAATAAATTTGTTTTCATTATTTAAAATATGTAATTTTGAAGTTATTTAAGAAAATAAATGAAAAATAAATATTCAGAGATAAGGGGACCCCTTATCTCTGAAATCAACCGGCCTAAAATTTTGAAAAAAAAAATACAGAAGATAGTTCTTTACTAACAGATTACAGGAAAACCTATGAGAAGTATAATTATAGTATAAAAAAAGTCCTGAAAAAATATATGATTTGTTCGGAACCCTTTGTGTGCGAGTCCGACTCGCTCTTGGCCGGTTTTTTTTTATATCGGGGAAAACCCTACAAGAGGCACCTGAACTTTTGGGGCAATAGAACAGAGTGTAACCTCTTAAGGCGCAATTATGCGACTTTTAATGGTTTTTAATTGAACATCACGTCTAAACGACTTGTCTTAGTTCTTTGCAAAAAAAAATATGTTACTCTAGACAATTGTCGTCGTAATTTGATCTCAGAATATTTGAAATTATATTGTTATAACACAGTGTAATTAATTTGTAAAGTTACGCTATAAAAAATTGAGAATCACGCAAAAACTATAAAGAGTATTTTTATGAAACCTTCACCATTTTAAAGATCATTTAATTATTTATAATTTAGTCTCAGTGTTCTAGTTTAATACCTCTTGTTTTATGTGTCATAAATTAATAATGCGTTTAATTTCGGACAGCGCTCCGTGATGCGCGAGTCCTATTACTGGGTGGACATACGACGCGTTACGTGAGCTCAGCGCAGAACACGCAAGCTAAATACTCAAGGTCATTTGCAGCTAATAGCGCCTTGAAGTACCACCCTGGAAGCCCGGAACCTCCTATGTTTCTACATAGGAGGTTCCGGGCTTTTAGGGCACATCACTTTTTTTAGTTTTTTTTTTATTTCCCTGGGGATACTGCAAGGGTTCACTTCTGAACCTCGCTGTGCATGGCAGCATGTGATCACTGTGCCACCTTCTTTCCGAAGGTCACTTGGTAGCTGGACAGAGTCCCCACTTTGAACACCCACGACGCAAGATGCGTCTCTATGGTATAGACGGGGTTTCCGAGTTTAAGGCGATGAGGCGTTTGTCACCCCGTTGTCTCCTTTTCTGAGCGGGATCAGCTCGCTCATGATCCCACTTGGCGGCCCCCTTCTGGACATCACGGTCTTAGAGACGGAGGCAGCTTCTCTCCAGGTTTCGGTCTCCGTCAGCATAGTCCTCACTTTTGTTTGCTGAGACAGATCTGGCCCGATCCTGGCGACCAAGACCTGCCGCTCAGAGACCTACGCAGGGCACTCTTCAAGGAGAATCTAGGTCGCCTCCGCATTGGTGGCAATTTCCCGTGACCTCACGCCCTATCCTATTCAGGTACTCACCGAAGCAACCGTGCCCGGTCAACACCTGAGTAAGCCTGTGGGAGACACTCGCTTCCGGGGCCTATTCCTAACTGCCACAGGATTTTTTTGGGATAAAAAAGTGATAGTAAATCGTGTAGCTTAACTATTAGTGAAATAACTTTTTTAATCAGATCTGAGTTTCTACAAACGGACAATTTACCTCTTTGTTATAATATTTATATCTTTTAGTTTTTGGGTTCCGTACCCGAAACGTAACCAACGGGACCCCATTACTAAGTCTCCGCTGTCCGTCCGTTCATCCGTCTGTCTGTCAGCGTAATAGATAGACAGTTGAATTTCTGTTGCCGCTATAACAACAAATATTAAACATAAAATAAATCAAAAACTTTTTTTACAAAAAAAATAGAACCGACTTCCAAAAAAGTGTTCGTTTAAGTCGGTGTTCCTGGCTTTGTATCTTCGTTTTTTGACACCGACTGCCGAAATTAAAGTTATTTTGCACTTTTTTTTGGAAGTCGGTTTTATTTTTTTGTATAAAAGTTTTTTATTTTTCACTTTTAGTTGTGGTTCCCCATTAAACTGTGTTAACAATTCATAGACATACGATCGCAGCAATCGCGGTTGATTTGCTATCAATTTTTGAAGAGTTCCGTTGTCTGTCTCCGAAATTAATCAATATGAAATTTAAATGGGACCATTTCGGAACAAACCCCTTTCGAACAAAAAAAGAATTTTGCAAACCCATCAATATATGACAGAGCTAAGCCCAAACATACATAAACAAAAAAATACGTCCGAATTGATAACCTCCTTCTTTTGAAGTCGGTTAAAAATAACCTACTATAAACGTGTTTTTTTGTCTCGATCTTAATAATGGCAACAAGTAGCCGCGTATAATCTCGTACGATGATACGGAACCCTTCATGCGCGAGTCCGACTCGCACTTGGCCGGTTTTTTGATAAAATAGAGAAGTAATAAACCCACAAAAGGATATTGTATCGGCTCATTTTCAAACCAATGATTTAAATGTGGCATTTATTATAGTAAAAGAAAATGAGATACTTTTTAATAAGTCAATAGTTAAAATATTTCTTTTTAAACAAGCTACCAGCTATCACAATTAAATGTGCAAACAAAATTTCGTGTCCTTGCTGTTGAGCTTTGAATAGTTCCTTGATATATAGAAATGCATTGTAATCGGAACTGAACCACCACGTAAAAACTCAACTCCGTAAGATGAGTGAGAGGAACTGGTTCTAATTCAGCTTGCAAGATTTGAACCGAACATACAAAAATACAAACATTGCAAGTTAATAAAAAACTTTTTTACAAAAAAAAAAGAATCGACTTCCAAAAAAAGACTTCCGAAATTAAAGTTATTTTGCACTTTTTTTGGAAGTCGGTTCTATTTTTTTGTAATAAAAAAGTTTTTGATTTTTTACTTTTTAGTTGTGGTTCCACATTAAAATGGGTTAACAATTCATAGACACGATCGCAGCAATCGCGGTTGATTTGCTGTCAATTATTGAAGAGTTCCGTTGCCTGTCTCCGAAACCCATCGTCAGATCTATATGAAAAAAATGGGACCATTTCGGAACAACCTATTTCGAATAAGAAAAGAATTTTGCAAATACGTATATATTGACGTATTTGCAAAATTCTTTTCTGACGGAATTATGACCGAAAAAAAAAATACAAACATTCGAATTAATAACCTCCTTCTTTTTGAAGTCAGATCGTTTATATGCATAAAAGTTTAACCCTAACCCTCAAAAATTTTTCCTATCCACCAAAAAGGCACAAAAAACACACCAGAACTCCTTCCCTGAACTTTTCCTTGCCCGTCAAGTATAATTGCCTGAGTCACACAGTACTTGATGCCCAAACATAGAAGCCCGTAGCTAAGTAAGGCCCGTGACCACTCGGCAACACTCGGGCAAGCTCGGCAAAGATCGGCTACTTCCGTAGTTCAGACAGAACCTTTGATTGTTAATTTTGAACTTCATGTGAAGGTTCCTCTTTGATCTGTATTGAACCCTTATTTGGGTTGCTTTTTTTGGGTCTAGATTTGGGCTTCCTTCCTTCCTAATTTTGTTCATATACTTAGTTTGTCTTGCTTGAATCAGTATTATTGCCTGAAGTATTTCTATTGCTGAATGCTAGGAACCTGTCCTTCTCTATGTGAGAGGGAATGACCATAGCCAACCCCGCAGGCCCATTGGACATCACAGTCTCCGAATATCTGCTTCTACGCTATTGTGGCTAAATTATAACCCACTAGTGAAGGTGAATAAAAATAAGCCAAAATTATTAATATAACTGACTGAAAGGTTAAAGCTTCATTATAATCGCGTGCCAAAAGGAGTGTCAAGTGATAACTAAATATGTAATACTCGTTTACGAGCGGCGCGTGCGCATATGGTCAGTGACAGCGGCGCGCCGACAACATGGCGTTAGGAAGGATTATACTTTAAATCTGGCATTGCTTAAGTTATGTTCCATAACATAATCCTGATGTTATAAGCTGCAAAGTTTTTTCATATAAGTGTTGATCCAATAGGTCATTGTCCAGTAGCTTCATTAAAACTGCCACTCTAATCCACCCCAGAACCGGATGAAAATTCGTTGAATAGTTTTTGAGTTTATCGCGAACAGACGCGGCGGCCTTTGTTTTTAACCCCCGACGCAAAAAGAGAGACGTTATAAGTTTAACCACTATGTGTGTGTGTCTGTCTGTTTATCTGTGGCAAAGTAGCTCTTTTTTAGGGTTCCGTACACGAAGTGTAACCAACGGGACCCAATTTCTAAGCCTCCGCTGTCGATCCGTCCGTCAGTCTGTCAGCGTGCTGTATCTCATGATCCGTAATAGGTAGACAGTTGAAATTTTCGCAGAATGTGTATTTCTGTTGCCGCTATAAAACAAGTAAATAAAAATAAATCAAAAATTGAAGGGGTCTCCCTTACTAGAAACGTGTTTTTTTTTTGGCTTTTTTGCTCGACCTTAATAATGGCGATGGATAGACAGTTGAAATTTTCACAGAATGTGTATTTCTGTTGCCGCTATAACAACAAATAATAAAAATAAATTAAAAATAGGGAACATGCTTGATATTTTTTTATTTGTTCAATTGAAGACTTATTAACTGTAGTAAACAAATATGAAGGAATTTTCAAAATATCATTTTTAAATAGGCCTGTCGAGCATTAAGTTGCTGTAAGCAAAAACCCTTTCTCATTCTTCAGTATACGTAGCTACCCGTCTGTCACATACGAAGACCCGTTGCTTCGCAGAACTGCCAAATCTTATCAAATCTAGCGTGCGTTGACCGCGGCCAATCACTTCCCGCAAGCTCGGAGGCTTAATTGAAGAACCCAGATTGTGACTTCAGACTATATATATAAGAATAAATAAAATATTCAAAAGTTTTGAGAATCAGAAAGAAATAATAATAATAATAATTTGAAATAATAATAAGAATAATTTGTGTTTTATTTATATGTTATATGTGTACAATAAAGAATAATAAAGTAATAATAATTTAAAAAAATAATACGTTGTCGTGCACTCGTGTATCGTAGGTGGTTTGTAAACACAAACATGCAAACTCTCATGTCTCACAAGATGGAATCCGGAATCCAGATCCGGAACAACTATCTGTAGGTCATATATTTGTTCCGAGTGGGAATCAAACCCGTGACACGCAGCGCAGCAGCCAATCGCTCAACCACTGCACCAACCGTGCCGTCATTATCTTATTTATAGGTAGTATGCAGAGGCATACATTGTCATTAGGTAGATAATATTTTACTGTTCTTCATTTAAATTCGAAGATTGAGCGCTGTGGAGAATAGTATGGGACTTTAGACCTATCCCAATTATTTTAAATCGTCACTTTTAATAAACATGTAAATATCCTTTTTTTTTGGGACAAACCCACCGCATTTTTCACAATTCCTGAAAGCCACAATCAACAGTGGTGATCATAAGAAAAATGCCGAGGCAATGAAGCTCGACGAGTCCCATAGAATCGATTAAACTGTCTTGAGTCCCGCAACGAAATTAATCAGAAAAGAACGGCGGAAAAACATAATAAGGAATATGCATGAAAAAAATATTTGTCATCTAATCGGTTTATCGAGAAATATACTAAAATAGAGTGCGAACAGTGAAAGCAGAATCAAAATTGATGGAAAATTAAACGAGATATAACAATTTTAAACAAATATATTTGTCCCTCTCTCGAAAACGCTGTTTTCTTTGGCAGTTGTATCGTCCTTTGACGTCAAAGAACACGTCGGACTTCTCTTTCTAATTACCAACATTAAAGCTTTTTAACTTCGTCGCTGATGATGATATTTTGAAAATTCCTTAATATTTGTTCAATATAGTTAATAAGTCTTCAATTCAACTAATAAAAAAATATCATGCATATTCTCTATTACGTTACGTCTGTTATGTGTTCTACAAATCGCTACAGCTGTTTTTCTCATTATGACACTGCCAAATCCGTTGACCTACATTTCCTTGCGAAATGCCACCCTAAATTGGATCAAGTTTCCAAATTCACTTACGGAACGCCACAAGCCTAAATGAAGTACAATCAACCGCAAATAATTCGTATCACTTGAACTACGAAAGTTACCCTTACTGCTGTGACTTACAGGCGCTGTAAATAATTTAATTATAATTAGTTCTTTAAATACCAATATTTTTATTTTTAGATCTAAACTACACGTATATATATTTTTTTTATTTTTTACAAGTACATATTTATGTTTGTTTATTTATCATCTGCCTCATCTGCCTAGTATTTTCCCAACTATCTTGAGGTCGGCTTCATGTCTAACCGGATGCAGCTGAATACCAGTATTTTACATGGAGCGACTGCCTATCTGACCTCCACAACCCAGATTCTTGGTAATACGATACCCCTTGGTAAGACTGGTTGTCAGACTTTCGGGGTTCTGACGACCCGTAATGACTGTCAAAGATCCACGATTGACAGCCGGGACCAACGGTTTAACGTGCTTTCCGAGGCACGGAGGAGTCTCGGTATGTAAAGATGGTCACTCATCCATGGACGAACCCCGGCAAGCGTAGCTTAACCTGATAGATGGACCCGTGCGGCTGTTATTACTTTAGCCACAAGCTTGTTTTGTTTATTGGTTTCTTTATTGTGTAGTATATTATGTTTGGAACCATTGGCTCCGTCACTCGTCGCTCAAGGTTCATTGGAATACCAGCGTCAGACAGCATCTCTCTGGCAACATTGCTGAAATTAACCTTTTTGGCGCAGCCGTGAGGCACACGGTATGTTTCTTTATGTTTTTGTCAAAAAATTTTTTTCTTTCTTTTTTTCTGTCAGTGTCAATTTGGGCATGTGGCTGACTGTACTTACTACATTGGCAAAATAAATGAAGTAGGTACATTGAAGAATGTTATCAGCGTGTCGTATCTGATACTCCTACGCACGTCAACCAGAATTGCTTAGTTTGGTGGCAGCCGCACAGTGTAGGGGAAGCATGGGTGAAGTGGATACAATCACAACTGCACGAATCTTGGTCGTGTTCCGTGCATTATATTTTTCATTAATAATTCGAAAAGTATTCTGAAGAATGTAGATTTTCTATTCAAGGCGAAATTTTCTTCATAGCGTTTAAATGGAGCTCGGAACTATGTTCCTCTTTCG
This sequence comes from Polia nebulosa, assembly GCA_951329385.1. NCBI lineage: Eukaryota > Metazoa > Arthropoda > Insecta > Lepidoptera > Noctuidae > Polia > Polia nebulosa. The sequence goes on along the minus strand of OX589606.1, from coordinate 2,234,961 downwards.
TCCTAGGAGTTTTTAAGTCAAGAGTAAATAGGTTAATTCTAGGCAAGGGTGCGCTATCGTCGTAATCACCCAACAACTAAACTAAATCTGTAAGGGGAGGATGAAATCTGTAAGGGGAGGTTTTGTCCATAGATAATAGTTAGTATTAAGTCAGCTCTATGGTAGTAGGGACACCCCTATACATAAGGACAATAAAGTCGTTGGCTACAAGAGAAGGTTGTTTTACTGGGTCTGATAGAATTCTTAAATTCCTGGAGCATCTCGACGGGTAACATTCCTGGCAGAAACAAAACACAATAGATTGGCTGGTATATCAGGTGAGATAGTGGTCAAACGCGAGACTATTAATCATAAAAAACGCTAGAGAACAGACAAATAATTATTAGCAATTATAAGTCGTTGGTCCTCCGCCTGTACTCTCCCTGGCTGGGTCAGATTGGCTGCCGATCTGACTCTCCTGAACAGAGAGTGTACCTGTTTACGCACACACTTGTACAATATAATATTCCCTGCATACATGGCTAGTTCCCGTTGAAATTCGCCACTTTGACATAAATTAGGTTAGGAGTATAATTATAATTTATCATATAAAAGTCCAACTCTCTTTTGAATTAATATTTATGGCGCGTAAATTATTTTAAACCCATTTTTCATACACAAAACCAAAATTTAAAAAAAAACACTTATTTTTGGTTTCCTTCCCTTTGACACAAAGGCACAGGTCCATTTTACCCCAACCCACCCTAATTACATAAAACAAACTGGACACGTGACTCATATGGACACAGTTACTGTAGGTACTTACAATACAGTTAGACTTAATCAATTGGATTACTGTAAACAATTGACTAATCTAGGTCGCGGGGTAAGAAGGCAGGTTCGTGGGGTGGAGGGGGACAAACGTAGTAGGACATTGTTGTGGAATTGATTTAATTATGGCGGTTTTGGTGTTTGCTGAAGTGGGTGAAATTGGAAGGCTTTTGTGACAGGTAAGAGATTAACCTACATTCAGAATAGAGTCGTTTGATTACCATCGTGGTGGAAAAATTAGTGCTAGACTCTGCGTTACTGAGTGCTAGCTGTCCAGGGTGTGCCGGGTGTTTGGAATCTTAGAACGATATATTTAACGCCACTCGGAGAGGCTCCTATCATGCACCCCTGTTGATAGACTCGTCTGATACCGAATGTGAGTGCTGTGCCCCTGTCCAAACATGCCCCACATACTGGAATGCACCAAGTGCCTATACACTGGCGCTATGGAGGACCACTGATGTGTATTGATAACGGAAAGGAGTGGACATATTTAACTGAATCTGCCCATCGATATGAACAACTTTATTCAAGAAAACCTGAGAAATTCTCTTATTTTTTTTTACCTCCCATACAAATATTAATCAGCTGATGATAACTTTGTATGGAAAATCCAATATTTTTTTGGGGATTTTCTATTTTTTCTTAGTGAAGGTTGTTCATTTCCATAGGCAAAACTTGTACTTATAATATGACTACATTACACCCTGTATATGGTTAGGTACCATTGATTCGAAAGAAGAAGCCTTTTTTTGTGGGGTGGGAAATCATCCAATGACTTCACCCGCTCTGGGTGGAGCGGGAGGGCGTGTCAGACTTTTACTGACTAAAACCCACCCCGGTTCCTTCAGTTGCCTGAGTGCCAAGGGCCGCGGGAACTCTGTTTCGAATTTATCCAAGAAGAAGAACCCTTTTTTTATGGTTGTGTGTAATCATCCTACGACTTGTCTCGCTCTGGGTGGAGCGGGAGGGCAGACTCTTACTGACTAAAACCCACCCCTGTTCCTTCCTTGCCTGAGTGCCCAGGGGAGAGGTAACTCTGTTACGAATTTATCCGCTGCCCCTTGGCATGCACGCATCGGCCATGATGGTCACCGTCAGTGGTGGCTGACATATTCTCTTCGCGTGGAACACTACGCGCCGTCGACTCTCGGGCCTGGTGCTGATCGGACGGCGAGCTACCCAGTACACGCCGTCCGCAGGCCCGAAGAAGAAGAAGCCTACATTCTAAAGTTATGGTAAGAATACTTACGTTTACTACGTACTACTTACGTTTTGGAATAAAATTATTTTATCGTAGTAAAAATTCAAAAGCAAAAACTAATAAAGCACACCGCATGTCAGAGGTTACACTTTGATCTTGAAGTAAACTATTCAGCGTAGTACGGAGTTTCAAAGGAATGACGCCATTACATTTGTATTGATTCACTTTTCCCTACGTAAGACATTTCTGTTAATTGAGACTATTTTAAGCTGTCGTTCATAACTTTTGAGAATTTGTGAAGGATCACGTGTTGTTGTTACAGGGTGTAACAGAAAGGTGTGGTCATGTTTTAAGAACTGCATCTGCCCATCAATATGAACAACTTTATTCAAGAAAAAAAAGAGGAAATTCTCAACAAAAAAAAACAAAAAAAATACCTCCAATTTATACATTGATCAGCGATGTTAACTTTGTATGGAAAGTCCAACTTTTTTTTTGGAAATTTCAATTTTTTCTTAGAGAAAGTTGTTCATTTCCATAGGCAGAACCGGTTCTTAAAATATTGTTGTTGTAGTTGAGAATTTAACATTAATAATAAATTATTTAAATTATTAATAAAAATTAATTAAAATAAATAATAAAGTATTAAAAAATAATCATATAATAAATAAATTATTTAATTTATTAATAAAAATTAATTAAAATAAATAATTAATACTATAAGGACTGTTCCAATAAAACCACTCGTAAACCAGTTGAATCAGCAAAGGATATTTATTGTACACTTGACAAACACTATTTTGGTAACTATACACTAGCAAGAAATTCACTACGCCGAGTGTACTTGGTATGACCGCCCGATATCGGTTCCGCGATGGATGCCGACCGTGCAAGCCAGAGAGCGCTCAACTGCCCGAAACCGTTCCGAAGGAAGCGTGTCCGTGCGAGTCGAACTGAGAGAATGGTTTTTTTTTTTTTTTTTTTTTTTTTTTTTTTTTTTTTTTTTTTTTTTTTTTTTTTGTGTGACGTCTTGCAGGTCAGCCTAGGAGGCTGTCGTCTGCTTAACCGAGCTTGCCTGTGAAGGCTCTAAATTATTAAAGCCTCCAGCCAGGACTTATTATTTCTTATAAACTAAGTGACTACGCTAAGGGCACTCCCTGCGGAGTACGGGCCTCGGCTTAGGGCGTCACTGGGGGGGACAGCAAGGGAAGGCTGGATCAAGTTTCCATTAATTGGGGAATCAGTTGGCTCAGCGGCGCGTGCTGGCAAGAGACTGGGAGGGCATTGACTGGGTCTTCGCGACGGACCTCGACGGCGAGGGCGGAACGACGGCGGTCTGCGTTTGCGTAGTGTGCTGGTTTCCCTACGGCTCTCCTGGAGCAGAGTGGTGGGGTCATCAGGTATGAGTAGGGTATGTCTGGGCCGGCGCACCTTGGAGATGCGGGAGGGTACGTATCGGGCGGCCGATACAATTAGGGGGTTTCGATGTTTCTCAGCAGTATCCATGAAACGCTTGGTGAGTCGTTTCAGGAACTGCTGGATAGTAGGGAGTCGGAAGTCAACATGCAGCTCTTCATTACGGACAAAGTAAGGAGCTCCCGCCGCGTTGCGGAGGAAGCGGTTTTGAAGAGTCTGCATTTTGTGTAAGAGGTAGGGCTTGGCGTGTGCGAAGACAGGGCCAGCGTACGTCATGATTGGTCGAATGACCGTGGTGAACGTACGCATTTTGCACTTGAATGACATAGTGCTATTTTTGTTTAAGATGCTATGAAGCCTACCTTGCGCAAAAGCGGCCCGCGAGCGGGCCTCTCTTATGTGCTGCGCGAAAGTTAGGTGTTGGTCGAGTACGACACCCAAGTACTTAGCCTTTTTCTCCCAAGGAATAGGTTTATCGTACATGGTGATCGGGGGGGGTGGGGGTATTTTGTGTCGGGGTCTCGAGTAGAGGACAGCCTGACTTTTATCGGGATTTACCTCGATTCGCCATCTCCGAAACCACTCGCCCAGTGTAGTTGCGGAGGACTGGAGAATGCGAGCTATTCGATTGGGTGCACGGCCAGTATAGTAGATGGCCGTGTCATCAGCAAATAATGCCAGATGTGACATTTTACTTTTTGGGATATCGCTGGTGAACAGCGTGAAAGCTATGGGGGATATTACGGAGCCTTGAGGGACTCCTGCTCTTATGGGGTGAGGGGAGGAGAGTGCTCCCTCAATACGATAGCGGAAAGTACGATTCGACAGAAAGTCTCGTAAGATGAGTACGAGACGGTCTGGCACTCCTAGTTGATACAGCTTGTAAATTAAGCCATTGTGCCAGACTTTGTCGAACGCTTTCGCTATGTCGAAGTACAAGACACCGGTCGTCATACCGCGCTGGAACCCAGCGCTCATATGTTCTACGATCCGATGTACTTGTTGGACGCACGAGTGTTCGGTACGGAAGCCGAACTGCTCGTTTGGAATGAGATTATTAGCCTCGGCATAATCCCTGAGCCGCTTATTAATAAGCCTTTCATAGATCTTGCCGAAGCCACTAAGGAGACTAATGGGTCGGTAGCTGGAAGGGTTGGATCTGGGCTTGCCAGGTTTGGGAATACCTATGACAGTTGCCTGCTTCCATGCTTGGGGGAAAATATTATTGCTTAAAGCGCCATTGAAGATGGCGGTCATAAGCAAAATTAATTGGGCGGGGAAGAGTTGGATAACTCTGTTGGTGATGCCGTCAGCGCCGGGGGCCTTCCGGGCCTGGAGCTTTTTGATGATGTCCTCCACCTCGTCTGGAGTGACGGGGGGTAGAGGGTCATCTGGGTCTTCGACGGGGGGGAGGGAAGCTCTTCTTTCAACTTCAGCGTCCACCCTGTCAAGGTGGGCCTGGTCAGCTGGTTGGAGGCTGGGTGAGCACTGGGACTCTAGGCTGTCGGCTAGGCACTCCGCCTTTTCAGAGTTATCGAAGGCGACACTCTTGTCTGGACGTATGAGAGGAGGCATGGTAGCCTCGGTCTTGGACCGCATCTTTTTCTGGAGTTTCCAGAAGGCCTGATGGGTGGGCTCAAGTTCGCTCAGCATCTTTCCCCAGCTCGCAGAACGATGCTCACTAATGCGACTCTTTACAGCTCGCTGTAATTTGCGCATGTGAGCCTTGTTTGCGTCGCAGGGGAAAGCGCTGTACGCACGGATGGCTGCGTTTTTCTCGGTTATCAGAGCCCGCACATCGCCCGGCAGCACCCAGCGACGATCTTCTGTCACCGGTACCACCTTTGAACAATCGTTCAAGACAGACTGTACGTGCTCTGTAAGCGAGTCGATCGCTGCCGTCGTGTCAGCGATTGAGTTAATATGGTCGGGAATGGCGTCCAGGTGAACCGACGTGGTAGATTTCAGCCTATCGCTTACTTTCTTCCATTCGGTAATCACCTGGGTCATGGGAGGTTCACCGGGGTCGGGTTGACCCGAGCGGGAGCCCAGGTGCATGATCACTGGGCGGTGATCAGAGGAGAGTTCGTGTATTGCCTCTATCGAATGCAACCGGAGGTTAACATTCTTCAGAAGCGCCACATCGAGAACATCGGGCGTGTGAGTGGGGTTATGGGGGAAATGAGTTTGACTCATCGGAGCGATGACGTCAAAGTTTATGGACGAGCTCAAATTAAAGATGAGCCTGCCCCTAGAATTTGTCAGGCTGCTGTTCCAAGCTGGATGTTTGGCATTGAGATCACCCGCCATAATGACGGAGTCACTCAGGCCGAAGAGGTTATTAAAGTCGCTGGTGATAGCGGCGGGATCATCCGGTGGCGCTGATGTTTTAACCGGTGGGAAGTAGGCGGAGATGATGGTAATCGATTGATGACCAGTCATGCCCAGCCGACAGGCAGAGAACTCGATCTCGGAGAGGGGAGCGGGGGGTCTAGAGGGGTACAATACAGTTCTTTTCTGTAGTAAATAAGGGTGCCTCCTTTATGACAGCGTGACCTATCGTTGCGAACTATTCTATAGTTGGCAATTCTAGGGTCGCTGCGGTGAGGCTTAAGGAATGTCTCTTGCACGAGGAAAATGTCTAATTGATGGTCGCGTAGGAATTCAGCGATCTCATCTCGTTGACCTGCGATTCCGTTAGCATTGAAATATCCAATTCTAAGGGATTGTGGTTTAAGGGAATTTACGATAGTTTTTGTATCCATTATAAATAAATAAATAAATAAAATAAAATAGCCTTTATTGCTGTTTCTTTCTTACAATTAATAATAAATAAATGCCTACTTACTAAAAACTTAATTGATTAAATTATAATCTAACTTGAATTTACTAATCGGCAACTGGTTGTTTGTGTGGAACAGCTTGTCTGTCGACATAGGCCTCCTCTAAAGATTTCCACGTATTCCTGTCTCTTGCTGAACGGGTCCATACCGGACCAGCTATTTTCCTTAAGTCATCTTCCCACCTTTTGATTTGTCTGCCTCTATTTCTTTTGCTATCTCTTGGATACCATTCTGTTACTAACTTAGTCCATTTCTCTTTACTTTCTCTTAACATATGTCCCGTCCATCGCCATTTTAGTTGTCTGTAGGCAGTGAGTGCATTCTTAAATCTTGTTTTCTTTTTAATTTCTTGCAGTTTCACTCTATCCTTTCTTTTTATACCTAAAATACTCCTTTCTATTGCATTTTGACAGACTTTTAATTTACTTTCTTGTAGTTCTGTTAACGCCCATGTCTGGCACCCGTATAATAAGCATGGCATTATGCATATTTCATATACTTTCTTTTTTCCTTTCATTGGCATATCTTTATCCTTCATTATTTCACTAAGAGACCAAAACCGTTTCCAAGTATTAGTTATTCTTCGTTCTATTTCTTTATTCATGCAATCTTCTGTAGATATAAGTTGTCCTAAATATATATATTCATTTACATATTCTATTTGTTCGTTGTTTATTGTTAAGGTTTCTGTTTTTGTTTGTTGGGAATTCGTCATAACTTTGGTTTTAGTTAGGTTCATTGTCAGGCCGGCCTTAACACTTTCATCGGATAATTGCTGCAACATCAGTCCTAGGGTTCCTGCGTCCTCTGAGAACAAAATCAAATCATCTGCGAAGCGTAGATGGTTAAGATTTTCGCCATTTATATTGAGGCCATTTTTGGTCCAGTTTAGATTCCTGAATATCATCTCCAGGACAGCTGAAAATAATTTTGGTGATATAGGATCTCCTTGACGTACACCTCTTTTAATAGGAAATTCGTTCCCAGTATATTCAAGTTTAACTTGTGCTTTGCTCGCTGTGTATACGTTTTTAATTATTCTTATGTATTTTGCTTGCACCCCTTGTCTTTTTAGAGCGTCCCATATATACTCATGTTCCAATGTATCGAACGCTTTGTTAAAGTCAACGAACCCTATGTAATATATTTTATTATATTCTCTATATTTCTGTAGAATTTGTCTTAGAGTGTGAATATGATCTATAGTTGAGAATTTACTTCGGAAACCAGCTTGTTCCTTTGGTTGGTTTTCTTCTAGTGTATTGGTAATCCTGTTTAGTAGGATTTTTGAAAATATCTTATAAATATTGGACATTAAACTGATCGGTCTGTAGTTTCCTATATCGCCCTTGTCTCCTTTTTTATGCAGTAGTATGATTGTCGATTTAGTCCAGTCTTCCGGGATGATTTCTGTTTCTAAGATTTCATTGAACAAATCTGTAAGTCTTGGGGCTATCACTGGTAACGTAGTTTTTAGTAGTTCATTTGTGACTAAATCTGAACCAGGTGCCTTATCTAGTTTTTGTGTTTCGATAGATTTTATTGTTTCTTCCTCTAAAATTGGTTTAATCTCCTCTTCATTTACTGAATTAAATTCTTTTATTACTTGTTTCCCTTTACGACTTTGGTATAGATTTTGGTAGTATTCAGTAGCAATTCCTAGTATTTCTGGTCTTTTGCTGGTCTGTCCACCATCTTTATTTTTCATATTTGGAATCCAGTCTTTTTTGTAATTCATTTCTTTTAGCGCCTTCTTTATTCCTCCTGTTTTTTCTATATGTTTTCTTAATGTTGTTAACCTTTTTGATTTAGTTTCCTTTCTTAGTTGTTCGCTAATCTTTTTGCTTATTTCTGCTATCTTTTGACCATTATTATTATTATTTTTGCCTTGTTGTATAAGTTCTTTCCGTTCTTGTAATAATTGCTTACTTTTAAATGATATCATTGTCTTACTATTCAAGTTTACTTTTTTAGTTTCTGCTTTTAATTGCTTAAGCAATCTATCGTATTTTTCTTGAGTCGTTATACATTCTTTTTCCCCGACTTGCAAGGATATTTCGAGGTTGTTCAGAAGTAAATCAGTGCTACCGGTGCATTCGATGGCTTTCAAACTGTTGTGAAATTTTCGTGCTCTTTTAGCACGTGTCCCTGATAGTTTTGCTCTAACTATTCTATGATCTGAGTTAAAATTAAAGTTGCTTAGTATCGACAAATCTTCAAAAACTTTTACGTTGTTGGACATAATATAGTCGATCTCATTTTTATACCGGCCATTAGGAGACATCCAGGTCCATTTTTTTGATGGTTTCTTCTTGTAAAAACTGTTTAGGATGCTTAATTTATTTTCAATAGCAAAGGATACTAGTCGTGAGCCGTTTTTACTTCTATTGCCAAATCCATGACTTCCTATGGTATATTCTTCGCCTCTTTTTTGTTTGCCAATCTGTCCATTAAAGTCGCCCATAACTATTATGTTTTTGGAGGCATTTGCAATAGTGACTCGTAGGTCTTCGTAAAATTTTTCGATCTTTGCTATGTCTTCTTTTCTATTTGATTCGGTAGGCGAATACGCCTGGATTATAGACCATACTTGTTCTTCCTCACCATCTACAGGTAATTGTATGTTTAGAAGTGCAATCCGTTCTGAAATACCTCTTATTTCTTGTATGTTTTTGGCAAAGTTTCTTTTAATCATGAATCCGACTCCGTATAACCCAGGCGTCTCCCCAATATGGTGTAGTATGTATTTTCCATGGTCTTCTATTCTTTCCCCAAATCTTCTCACTTCACTAATACCAGTTATGTCCCATTTTATTTGATCCAGTGCTAATTCCAGTTCTTGCAGTTTTTCTGTGGTTCCTAGTGATCGACAATTTATAGTTGCTATGTATATATCGTTATATTTCTTTTTCCTGTTATTTTTAATCTTTAGAGGGTCGTGGTCATTTTCCCCACGAGGACCAATCGGCTTGGGGGAGGTTGGTGGTTTCTAATTATTTGGTTTTTTATATTAGTTTTTTGTATTTTCCGGTTGCCGATATCTAATTGTTATTGCTTGTTATCCGCCGTACAGGAAGAGAGAGAGTTGGATCTGCCTCTCATGACATCAAAAGCGTTACGCCTGTTATTTATTGATGGCGTCCAGACTTGTTGTTTCTTTTTTTCCTGTGTATTGTCTCGCGGCGATGAAGATAATTCTCTTTTTCTTTTCTCATTGGTTAGATTATTTTCCTTTACTACAAGCTTGTCGTATTTAAGATATGCAAAATTTCCTTTCTTTCTTTCTTCCTTCAATTTAGTTTGTAACATTTTTCTCTTCTCTAGAACTTTTTTAGAATAATCCTCTGTGATATATATATCTTTGAAATTTTTTCGGACTTTCAATATCTCATTTTTTTTCCATAAATTGACAAAGGAAAGTAGAACAGGTCTCGGTTTTCCATCTGGGCTTTTCTTACCGATGCGATAAATGTTGTTTATTTCAAAATCCCCAATGCTTACATTTAAGTCTTTATTAAATATCTTCTTCACCACTTGTATTAGTCCCGACGTAGATTCTTCTTCCTCTCTTAATCCAAAAATAATAATGTTGTTTTGCTTCTTTTCTCTATATAAATACTCCATCTCTTTCTCAATGTTTATTAATTTTATTTTTAAATCTTTATTTTCTGCTTTAATAGGCTTTAGTTTTTCATCCATTTTTTCCATGATTGAATTAGTTATAGACTCTTTCAGTTCAGCCGTCTGTTTCTGCATCTCGATTTTCATTTTTTCAAATAGAATTTGAAATTGATCTTCCATGTTTATATTTTAACTTTGCGTATTATGGAACGCAGCGGTGGAATGGTAATTTTCGCGTTGGCAACACCAATGCGATTAATGACACTGGCACTGTCGACTTGACAGTGACAACTATGATGTTGCTATTAATGTTTTATGGCAAAAATTCTAACCTCAATCCGGTAGTCGCTGGTTCTTATTTAGTTGTAATCTGTTTTATTTTCACGATTATTGCACCAGAATCAATAGTTCCACAATTCCACAGCGTTTATAATTGTGTTTTATACTATTCACCGTGTCCAACAGTCACTAAATGTTTTTTAAGCACAATAAGTTTGAGGACTGCACTGCAACGATGTTTTCGTTTCGAGCACCGGGACCGGGAAATACTTAACGTTTTTTTAACTTATAGTATGTTTATTTACAACTGTATCATGATAGGTGACCGGAACCGGCTGTGTTGGTCGAAGTAGTACCACACAATGCGTATAGAAGGCGCTGTTATCGTCTTGCGATCAATAGTACTTTTTCGAATTTTATTGAAGTAATAATTGTCTGTACTAATACACTATTCAAGTTCACACATTAAATTATTTAATGTCACTGCCACTTATTTTAGTTCTATGAACGTGATTTAATCCACTATTTTGGTGAATCACTGTTCCTAGTAACAATGAGGGAACAGGACGAACCCGTATTTTAAAGTCTAATTTGCACAGTTTACAGTAATGTTCAATTGTTCACTTCACTTAACAGTTTAACAGTCACCAAAGTCTACCTAAGGAATCACTTTTTACACGCTTCACGTTCGTAACTTATTTGTTTTCAATTAAAATCCGAGAACAACAAAAGAGACAATGTTTACTTCGTAAGCGTCGACTACCCACCCGTGTGCTCATCATAATATTTTAAATACCTACCTTTGTATCCATTACTGGGTTTTAAAACTAGTCAAGTTGGTCAAGCATCTTAGCGATGCCGTTGAAGTTGGCCCATATTTCTCGGGCCGTCTCTGGAGTGTAGTTGCCGGCCTTTTTGGTCTGCTTTAAGATAGCAGCCAAGGCACGGGCTTCTGGGGTTCTGAAGATTTGGTAGGCCTCGAGAATGGTGAGGGCTACACTCTTTTCCTCTTCACTAGCTGAGGACTGGCTCACTGGCGTCGCAGCCGGGGCTGCAACGCGACGTGTTCCAGTTGGGGGGGCTAATGGGACTGATGGCGCGGGGGCTGACGCGGGGGAGGGCGCTGGTATGGTCGAGGCCATAGGCGCTGGCGCTTGGGGTTTGGAGGCCGCAAGAGCTGGGAAGGCTTTGATGTGGTTAAGCCTATTCCAGGGGGAGGGTCTTTGCGGTGCAAGACGGTTGGGATTTTGGGAGGAGGGCGCCTTTACAGTGGGGCTTTCCCTTTGAAGACGGGCGTTGGCCCGTTTTGCCAGCTTTGGGGCCAGCTTGGGGGCTTTAGGACAACCTCGGTAGTTAGCCGGGTGTCCAGACTGACCGCACAGCACGCAGCTAGGCGGCTCTGTGCATAGCGACAGGTCTTTAGGGCGGGGGCATTCAGCCGTCCCGTGGGCCCCCAGACACTTGACGCATCTGGCGGGGGCAAAGCAGTTGCTCTGCGCATGCCCATATAGTTGGCAACGATGGCATTGTCCAACTACTGTGGCCTTGTATGGCTTCTCAATAGAGATGCCAGTAAGGGAGCAAACTGACTTAATTTTGAATATGGGGTGAAGCCCCTGGGTTGGCTCGCAAACGACCAACACCATGTCGTAAATTTCCCCGCTACGAGCTTTGTGTAGGCGGTGGACGGCCGTGACAGGGACTTGCTGAGCCAGCAAGTCCTCTTTGATCTCCGAGGTGGAGATTTCTTTGGGGAGAATGGCTGGCGAGTATGGCTTATATACTCTCAGTTCGCAGCCGGCGGCGGAGGTGGACGCGATAGTGGGGCGCGGTGGAAGGTAGTACAAACACAGTATGCGCGCGGTACAATATCGTGTGCGGGTAGTGCTACAGTCTCCCCCTCTGTCTCCGATGACGTCCCGATGAGGTAGACAGGACTTAAATAGGTGGCTGCTTCTTTGGCGGTCTTCCACGGGGTCGAGGCTTGGCAGTGGTTGCCAGGGCCTCCGGTGGAGTTGGCTTGTTTTTCCGCGGGCGACCTCGCCGGCGTAAAGGTAAGACCGGCTCGGGCAGGGCGTCTGATGACCCTTGGTACGGGCGCAGGGCTGACGAATGATACAACCCTGCAGTCTGGCTTGGAGTGGCGGGATCAGCAATCTGAAAAGAAGATGGTCCATGAATGTCTTTGATAAGGTATGGGCCATCTCGACGAGGTGCTAGTTTAGCACTGAAACCTTGTGATGATTTGCTTAAGGCATGAACATCAACCATAACTTGATCGCCAGGCTGATAGTTGGGACATGGTTGACGTCTCTTATCAGCGTATTCTTTTCGCTTCTCCTCTTTCATTTCCTGTATTTCATGGGCTCTTTTCAAGGTAGTGGCCATCATCAATAACTTCGGTGTTATCTCGGGAACAAAATTTTCATTTTGTATTATGTGTCGCAGATCGTGATTTGTGTCGTCGATCGTGCGAAGATCTCGGCCAAAAGTTAAGTAGGCTGGCGTATACCCAGTAGATGAACAAACAACCGTGTTCATGGCGAAACGTATGCTTGGCAAGTGTTCTGACCATTTGTTATGGTTTTCCCCTACTAATATTGCCAACTGCGTTTTTAAATCTCGGTTGCGCCTTTCGACGGGGTTAGTTTCAGGGTGATAAACAGGGGTAAAACCGTGTTCGATATCCAAACAGTATGTCAATTGCTGCATCACGTTACTTACAAATTGAGACCCATTATCGCTAATGAACCGTCTTGGTGTGCCATACCGTAGAATGATCTCATCCAATAATACCCTAGCACATTCCTCTGCGGTAGCTTGCTTCAATGCGAATAACTCAACCCATCTACTAGCCAGGTCTTCTACAATGAAGATCCATGTCTCATCTTTAGCCGTTTTAGGTAAAGGCCCGAACAAATCGAAGGATACGACTTCAAATCTTTGGTTAAGAGCCGTGGTTTGGAGTAGGCCCACTGGTTTAAGATTGCTTGGTTTGTATCGCTGGCATTGGATACAGTTTCGGATATAACTTTCTATTTGGGTTCTCATCCCCTTCCAGAAATATCGCTTGGCAATGCGTTCAATGGTTTTCTCCACTCCATAATGACCAGCGGAAGCTTCATCATGATACACGCTGATAACTTTTGCTTGCTCATGCTTGGGAACAACTAGTTGAGCATTTTCATTATCATTTTCTGATTTGTACCTGTAGAGTAGCCCCTGATTCATAAGATATCCTTTTGTACTCCAATATCTTCCATTTTCATATTGATTTCCTTCTAGTTCGTTTATTATTTTCTCCAAGTCTTTGTCTTTTAATTGTTCCTCTCTTATTTCTCTTGATTTCTTCCGTGGCATATCAATTACCATACTGCATAATTCGCAGTCTTTTTCGATTGTAGGATCGCAATTAGGACGTGACAAGGTGTCGGCGACAACGTTCGTTCGGCCGTTGATGTATTTAATCGTCAGATTATAGGGTTGCAGTTGCAGGGCCCATCGTGCTAGTCGACCGGTTGGAGACTTTAATGTCATAAGCCACTTCAGGGCTTGATGATCGGTGAGTACTGTGAAATTCGTTCCCTCGATGAAACCACGAAATTTGTTCACCGCCCAGATAACAGCTAGTGCTTCTCGTTCTGTGGTTGAATAATTTCTTTCAGCTGGAGTAAGGAGGCGGCTAGCATACTCAACTGGATGCTCATTCTCGCCCTCCCCCTGCACCAAAACAGCACCGATCGCGTAGCTACTTGCGTCTGATTTAATTGTAAAAGGTTTGGTTTGGTCTGCCTGGACCAGTACCGGCGCCGTGACTAAAAGTTTCCGTAGCTCGTCAAACGCTGTTTTCTGTTCGTCATTCCAGGTCCAAACAGAATTCTTCTTCATCAGACGAGAGAGTGGTTCGGTGATCTTTGCAAAATTAGGTATAAATCGCCTATACCACGAACACATCTGCACGAATGATATCAAGTGCTTCAAATTTGTTGGCGCCGCCATATTCATTATGGAAGCAACTTTTTCTGGATCTACCTGAAGACCGTCAGGTGTTATATAATGTCCTAGATATTTGACCTTAGAGCAGAAGAAAACACATTTGTCCTTGTTTGCTGTGAGATTGTACTCAATTAAGCGATTGAAGACGTCTTGCAGGTCTCTAAAATGTTCATCTAGACTGGCAGACATGACTATTAGGTCATCTAAATATATGAGGAGCCTAATGTGACTGAGGGATATGTGAAATCTGTCCATAAGGCGCTGAAAAGTAGCAGGTGCATTTCGTAGACCAAAGGGCATTCTCAAAAATTTATACATTCCGAAAGGTGTGATGAAGGCTGTCTTTACTTGGTCTTCATCCCTAACATGAATCTGCCAGTAGCCGGCACGGAGGTCTATGGTGCTCATGTAACGCGTAGGTTTAGCATTGTGCAGCAGATCGTCGATACGTGGCAGCGGGTACACATCAGCAGTCGTAATTGCATTCAATTTGCGGTAATCGACACAGACTCGTGTACTGCCGTCCTTTTTCGGAACTAGTACGACTGGCGCTGACCAAGGTGTCAAACATGGCACAATAACTCCTTGCTCACACATCTTCTGTATTTCTACCTTCAGGGTTTGCATCTTAACTGGCGATAGTCTATATGGTGGGACAGATATAGGCTTGTGTGATCCCGTATCAATGGTGTGTTCAGTCTCCATTGTTGGCTTGCCATTGGATACAAATACCGCTTCATTTCTCTCAAGGAAATGTTGTAAGCGCTTGGTCTCTTCCTCCGTCAGCAGGGACTCATGGTTGCACATGGAAACAGAAGAGATCTCAGTTTCTGGGAATAACCCAGCAGAGTCTGGTGACAGTTCGACATTGGTCTCATTGATGTTCCTTCGCGCATCTTCGTACAGGGCATCAATAATTGGAGAGTATCCATCGAATAGGACTGTTCGTGATCTCTTGGGTGGAGTCGAGAATCCTATGGGTATTAATGGTCCATGAGGTCGTTCCAAGGCCTGCTCTGTTGCTCCAGGCACAATAAAGCCACTTCTCTGAGGAGAATGTGGAGGCGTCATCATTTGCATAGACGGTTCCAGATGCTGTTGCGGAGTGAATTTTGCCATACCAACAGGCGATAGTACAGGGCTGGGCGTGTTCATCATTGGCGATTCCATTGCTGGCAAGCACACACTGGATAAAACACCCGCTATATCCTTTGATTCATCCAGACCCTCTGAATTAAGATCGTAAGTCTTATGTGGTTCATCAACAAAATGACAAGTTCGTTGGGGTAGGTCTAGGGCCAACATAGCATCTTCTATAAATCCTACCCCAAGTAGTGTCCTGTTTTCTCGGGCGTCAGGAAAGATCACGAAGGACGTGGTTACGTCTCGGCCATAGAGGTTGACGGTCGTCTTGACTGTAAGGACGTCCTGCTTCCTTGGTACTCCATCGGCAAGTGTTATGTACATTGTCTCCTTCTCAAAACTTACGCCGTTCCGTTCTAGACGTTTATATAGCTGGTAGGAGGCAACACTCGATTTTGCACATGTATCAATATACGCTATCCCAGTCATTCCTTCGATGGTAATAGGCACAGTGGGACGTGGTCGTACATCAGCAGTCATATTGGCTGAGCAGAAACAAAAATCGACTGCCGTTAGAGACTGCTTGTTTTTACATTTTGGGCAGCGACTGCGTATCACACCTGGCTCACCACAACCATAACAGGCAAACTTCGGTTTCTCCTCGTTTTGGGTGCTCGAGCTAGTTTCAGCCTTAACAACAACAACATTATGCTTATCTGTGTCATCTCTTGCCTTCTTTCTACATACCTCGGCTGTGTGACCGGGAAGACGGCAGTAACCACAGCGTGTCTTGTTTTGTTTTTTACTATTTTTATGTTGTGTTGTTATATCTTTATCGTGTAAATACTCTGATTCTTCTTTTTGATTATTTTTCTCTACTAGTGTTCTTTCAATATCCCTTGCCTTGTTTAATAGATCATCAAAAGTTTTTATTGAATCCCTACAAATCTTCTCTCTCACGGTGAATTTAATCTGGCCAAAAATGAGGCTGATCTCTTGCTGTACCGTATGTGGCTCTGACATTTCAGCAAGAAGCGCCCGCTTCTTGGCAATGAAAATCTCGGTAGGGGTCTGGTTATCTTGCTTAACACCAACTATTTCCTGATAGATTACGTAGTCTAACTTCTTTGGAGCAAAGGTATGGCGCAAGCGTTCCTTAAAAAGTTCCCATGTATTCACAGTGCTTTTAACACCTTGCCACCAAATCGCTGCGTCACCGATCAGAACTAAAGGTAAGCCTTCAAGAGCGTTCGCATCTGATATCTTTTCCACTTCCTTAAACACTGTCACTGCTGCTAAGAAAGCTTCAACTTCCGCCTTTGATCCTCCAAATTTAGCTGGACATTGTGCAAAGGTACTCCTCCCTCGTGTGCCGGTGGTGATCGCAAGGATGAGCTCCTTAAACTGGCTGTCTGACATGTTGATAGCCATATCTTCTGGTGAACTGCTTCCAAATCGAACTGGTCCGCGAGTGGGCCGTGGCCTTAAATATTTTCTATCTTCGGCCCCACGTTGGGCGCCACTTATAAGGACTGTTCCAATAAAACCACTCGTAAACCAGTTGAATCAGCAAAGGATATTTATTGTACACTTGACAAACACTATTTTGGTAACTATACACTAGCAAGAAATTCACTACGCCGAGTGTACTTGGTATGACCGCCCGATATCGGTTCCGCGATGGATGCCGACCGTGCAAGCCAGAGAGCGCTCAACTGCCCGAAACCGTTCCGAAGGAAGCGTGTCCGTGCGAGTCGAACTGAGAGAATGGCTGGCGAGTATGGCTTATATACTCTCAGTTCGCAGCCGGCGGCGGAGGTGGACGCGATAGTGGGGCGCGGTGGAAGGTAGTACAAACACAGTATGCGCGCGGTACAATATCGTGTGCGGGTAGTGCTACAATACTTAATAAAATTTTAATAAAGTATTTTACATGCAAGGTCATTTGGTTCGCAGGAGTGTTCGAAACAGTCATCGCGGCCCCTGGCAGGCTGGCACCCTGGCATAGGCAACTGAAGGAACACGGGTAGGTTTTAGTCAGTAAGAGTCTGACACGTCCTCCCGCTCCACCCAGAGCGGGAGAAGTCATCTGATGATTTCCTACCCTGTAAAAACAAGGTCATTATTATTTATTACTCGACTGCCCCAGATGGAGGGTAATGTTTTATCGAGAGTTTGTTTGCATACACCGTGTAGGCCGTATAAGCTAAACGGCTGGATGGATTTTGAACACATGAGGTGTCATTAGTTTCATCGTGACCCCCGAAGTGACAGGCTTCTTTTAAAAAAAAAAAAAAAATGGCGTCCACCTTTCTGTTGTGAGATCGTATTTTAACCGACTTCGAAAAAAGGAGGAGTTTCTATGTTCGGCTGTATGTATGTTTTTTTTTTATATAATTATGTTCGCCGATTTCTCTGTCAATTGTGGACCGATTTTCAAAATTCTTTTTTTTTATCAGAAAGATACTCCAGATTTTTTATATATTCTAGATTTTTTTTATCGAAAATGCTTCAGCGCTTTTTGAAAAATCCACAAAAATAAAAAAAAATATCCACCCATACCTAGCTATGACGTTTCGGTTTCCTTCAATTACGAGTATGTTCAAATTCCATGTTCCATGTTATTGGGGTTATCAATTCGGTCGTAACTTTAATATTTAGTTTTTTTTTTTTTTTTTTTTTTTTTTTTTTTATTTTTTTTTATTTAGTTTTAGTTCTGGGGTACCTATATTAACTACAAAGTGAAAAATAGAAATTTATTTTACAAAAAATACAACCGACTTTCAAAAAAGAGAATACCTACACTAAAAATTTAAAAATAACTTTAATTTCGGAAGTCGGTGACAAATAACAAAAAAAAAAAAAACTACCACCGACTTCCGAAATTAAAGTTATTTTTAAATTTTAGTGTAAAATTACTTTTTTGAAAGTCAGTTGTATTTTTTGTAAAAAAGATTTTTATTTTGTGAAATTATCATGTGGGGTCAGTATCAAAATATAGGGCTGAAGGAGGCGATTACAGAAATATAACTCACTAAATGTTGAATACAAAAAAATAAATATTTTTCAAAAAACCTACTTTTGAAGCATCTGGATAAATATGGTCACAGTTATGTTTGTTCAATCATGGATTTCATTTCATCAACTTGTAATATTAATAACGCACAACAGCGGCTTGTATGTATCCTCATGCGATAAATAATATTAGTTTCTTGTAAGTATATGTGTGGTATTTAAAGTTCCAACGAAAACAGATTTTAATATGCAACATAGCTCTTAAAAAGGCACTCTTTAGACCAAAAAGATTACAATGCAATTCCTGACTCATATCTCACCAATTTTCACGAACCCTTCAGACATTGAAAGTGTCAAGTGCGTTCATTAATCTGCCACACACACAAACACATCACACAAGAGAATGCGTGCGCGGTGACTCACGGGCGGGTAGGATGGCCCGGCTGCCCGCGGCCGAGCGTGGGTCAAGGTGCAAGCCTGACCTTCCGTGTGTCACGCCGGCTATCTAACGAGCATGCGTATTAAAATAAACCCAGTAACCGCTAGAGTTTGTTTTAAAATTAATGGAAACTGAGTTTTATTTTAGAGTGGATAATGTATTACATAGTTTGAATCAAAGCCGCTTTCCGCGTCTGTCTCTTTCTCCGCTCACTCCTCCTAAACTACGCAACGAATTTTAATGCGGTTTTCACTAATAGAATCAGTGATAAACGAGGTAGGTTTGTGTGTATAATTTGTACCCTTGCGGAACCGGGGCGGGTCACTAGTCAGCAATATAAAAAGAAAATAGTTCATAAATACTCTACTCTATGTTCTACTGTTCATAAATAGAGCCGAATGAGTAATGTTGACGTGATGTATTATTGCTATTATTAGATGACCTACAGTATTCAATTATTTTCAAAAAAAATTGCTGAAAAACCTCTTTCAAATAAAAAAATAACCTCATTCAAATCTGTTCACCCGTTTATGAGCTACGGTGCCACGTGCCACAGACAGACTGACACACACACACATAGTGCTCAAACTTATAACATAACTACCCAGTAAAAATTTTCACTACCTGGTTAAGTACGAGTAGATTTGAGAATCGACAGATACGTACTTGATAGTCCAAAAGTACGTCTTACGGGGGCGTTAGGCTGCTTTTCCACTGAAGCGCGATGAGGATATCAACCATTGTGTTGTGATTGGTCGATTCCTACACGTCTCCGCTCCGCTCCGCCCAGCTCCGCTTCAGTGGAAACGCACCCTTATACTGGTAAAACTCAGTCCAATAAATAACTAACATTTAAATACCCAAGATACTTATAAAGCATGTAACAAAAACCCTGTCCGATCCGAGGCGTATTCCTGGTTTAACATACGTAGTAGAAGAAATAGTAAAAAAATGTAACTCATAAAAACCAAAAGTTACAGATTTTTTATTTTTATAAAATATGCGAAATTTAACACTAAATATGGCAAATTTTCATAAGTTGCTTTTCATTTTTACCTATTTTTATTTCAAACGATACCGCCTTGCACTAGCCGCGCTGTAGGCACTCTGTCTCGCTCAGGCATCTTTGAAACGAAACAGTTGGTGAACTTTGTCGACCGCTCAGTGTTGCCTTTGATAAGTTTATCTTTTTTTCTAAATTAATTATTTTCATTGGGGAATAATAATAATCTCGTATCCATTAAATGATTACGTATAAGTGTACGCAGTATGATAGCGAGTAATACCCTTCAGGATCGGACAGGGTTTTTGTTGCTTGCTGTATATTACTATTAGTCTTAATATAGGTGTGCGGATCGCCCAGATGACACGGTGGAGCATACGGTGGAGGTCTGCCCCGCTTGGGCGGAGCACCGCCGTGTCCTCGTGGATGCGATAGGTGGCGGCGACCTCTCGCGCCCGGCCCTGGTTCAGGCTATAGTACGGAGCGAGAGTGAATGGGAAGCAGTCTTCGCTTTCTGCGACGCAGTAATGCTCGCGAAGGCGGATGCGAGACGCGTGAGGGAAGCTCAACGGAGTGCCCCTGACGGCCCCGGCCGCTACCACCGCAGGAGAGGTACTGGGCGTACTGGGCGTAGGACTTCGCGAGACAATCTCCGGGCACCGTAGATCCGGGCCTGCGGACGGTGAACAGTGGGTAGCTCGCCGTCCGATCAGCACCAGCCAGGTGAGTCGACGGCGCGTAGTGTTCCAGAGATGATTGACAGCCACCACTGACGGGGCCCATCATGGCCGGTGCCTGCATGCCTAGGGGTAGCGGATAAATTCGTAACAGAGTTACCGCTTCCCTGGGCACTCAGGCAGGGAAGGAACAGGGGTGGGTTTTAATCAGTTAGAGTCTGACAGGCCCTCCCGCTCCACCCAGAGCGGGAGATGTCATTGGATGATATCCCACCCCACATAAAAAAGGCCCTTTATACAGGTCTGGCGGGTCTGGTCTGATGGTGGGCTGGCTGGTAGAGTATTCTATTCTATTCTATTCTGGCTCAGACAGTTTTCTACAAATAACTAGCCTTTTAGATAGCTTTACTACATACTCGTACGTCCATTCGTTATCTTTTCGACCTCAAGATCAAATATAAATACCATCTCACACAAATACCGACCAACATTATCTTTCGTTTATTCCCGACATCCGTCGATAAACTAATCAATACATTCTTATGTGCAGGAATGTCATCGACGGACAATTTTAGCCTGTCTCGAGACCACTCAGCTATCGGCTGGATAAGGTGAGTTATAAATAAATCAGCAAAGACTCTTTATATGGATGGCGATGTCAACTTGTGGGTCACAGCGAATGTTGCTGTACAGAGTAACGACAGAAGTTTTACTCTTCAGAACCTCACAAAAAGGTGAAAAGACAGTACAGAAGAAGTGGAAATTATGTTTTTCCTTACTTCTCCACTGTTCTTTTCTGATCAATTTCGTTGTGGGACCAAAGACAGTTTAATCGTTTCTCCGGGACGTGTGGCGGGTTTTTTTTTGTGGTGTGGGAAATCATCCAATGACTTCTCCCGTTCTGGGTGGAGCGGTAAGGCGTGTCAGACTCTTACTGACTAAAACCTACTCCGGTTCCTTCCCTGCCTGAGTGCCCAGGGGTGCGGTAACTCATTTTCAGAATTTATCCGCTACTCCTAGGCATGTAGGCACCGGCCACGATGGGCCCCGTCAGTGGTGGCTGACACTCGTCTCTTTGAGGCGCGCGTGGAACACTACGCGCCGTCGACTCACGGGCCTGGTGCTGATCAGACGGCGAGCTACTCACTGCTAGTCATCCGCAGGCCCGGGTCTACGGTGGCCGGAGAGCGTCTCGCGACGTCCTACGCCCAGTACCTCTCCTGCGGTGGTAGCGGCCAGGGCCGTGAGGGCCACTTCATTGAGCTTTCCTCACGCGTCCCGCCTCCGCCTTCGCGAGCATTACTGCTTCACAGAAGGCGGAGACTGCCTCCCATTCCCTCTCGCTCCGTACCATGGCCTGAACCAGGGCCGGGCGCGAGAGGTCGCCGCCACCTATCGCATCCACGAGGACACGACGGTGCTCACGTGTGGCGGGCTTGTCCCAGAAAAAGTATGTCTTACCACATACCTACAGGAGTATTTCCTAGACGCGTCACTAAAATCTGAGATTGAGAGCCTTGGTTTCCAAGATTCAGTGAACAAGTGGAGTCATCATTTCTGACCAGAAACTCATCTTTCACAACCATATAACATCCACCACCAAGGCGTCCACTGAACTAATGCAGGGTACCATACACCACAAAATCACACCTACCCTTCTGCCGATCTCCTGCCTCGTCACCAGCCATCGGCGCCAGTCAGCGGGTCAGCTATGTGCACTGACCGCATACCGGAGACTTACCTATATGATCATTATCTGATCGACTTCCTTTATTGTGATCAGAGACCAGCATAATTAATGTTTGTAGTGTGAATCATTGGCCCTGTTGCTAAGTGTGCCTATGATTGTGGTGTGCTGTTCAAAGACTTGTCTGAAGTCGAAACTATGGCATTTAAGGTACCTAAATTTCTTATTTTTCTTTTTCATAGCCTTGTTCCCACTTTAGGTGGGGTTGACTCTCCTTACCTCACGACGCCAAGACGTTCTGCCAAGGGTTGTCGGGGAGTTTTTCCTTTTTAAAGAGCTTCGTCATACTGGTCTACTATGTCAAAAGAGGTGGTCCACGGGCTATCTTTTCTTCTGGTACGCTCAGAGCTCTTATAACGAATGAATAGATGAGACGCCCGCGTGAGTCCGCAAGATGCCAGAAGCGCAGGTCTGGACCGTATGGCGACGCTTGGGAAAGGACTACATATGTTCACCAATGGACACCATTAAGCTGAAAAGATGATAATGACGAACAATACTATTGTTAAGGCTTGCTGTAGCTATATTACAGTAAAAAGAAATTCAACTCAGACTAATGCCATTGATTCAATGGGGCCACTGAATACCTATCCCTAGCATAGCTAGGTTAGGATGGTTAGGCTATAGCATAGCATTTTCTATGTGTAAAATCTTTCCTCTCGCTTTCCTGCAATCTGTGGGAGTGATTTCGTGAAATGGGACGGAAGTGTGTAACAGGAAGCCGGGGAAGCGCGCGCTATTTGATTTGACCAATGAGCGCACGCGGTGGTAGAGTTGACCGTCAGATGGTAGAGTGCGCGAGTTAAGTGTGACGACCCTAACTCTATTCGCTTCATCAGCAAATCCCCTTCCACCTCATAGTAGCAAATAAGTAGTCTATAAGAATATTGTTAACTTAGCAGTAATTAAATATAAATACATGTCTCATGTTTAGAATAATCATTACTATCTTAATTACTGTTACGCTGCTTGTCTAAATAAAGTTTTTTTTAAACGACTCAAGTGTCGATCACTTAATTCGCGCACAATAAGTATGTGCGTGGTCGAAATCGGAACTAAACGTTTTAGTATTATTTTCAGGATAGAATGTTAATTTTTAGGGTTTCGTACCTGAAGGGTTACCAACGGGACCCTATTATGCCTCCGCTATCAGTCCGTCTGTCAGCGGGCTGTATCTCACGATCCGTAATAGCTACAACGTTCAAATTTTCGCAGAATGTGTATTTATAAAGCCGCTATAACAACATATAATAAAAATGTATTATAAATTAAAGGGGGTCCCTAGGGAGCCCCGTTTAATATAGAAATACACGCTGTGTGAAAATTTCAACTGTCTACCTATTACTGCACTACATATGATCATGAGATGAGATACAGCAGTAGATAGAAACGTGTTTTTTCTGTGGTACTCGTATATATATTTTTTTTAAAATATTTTTTATATAAGCCTATAGTGTCTCACTGCTGGGCAAGGGTTTCCCCCATATCCTTCCAGAGAAGCTTTTCATTCGCCACCTCAAAGCAGCATTCGTAGTGCGCGTCATCTCGCTACCGCTTTCTGGGCTAGCCTCAACGTCGCCGTCCTCTGACACCAATTGCGTGTAGACTTCTGTCCACCTATTAGGCATGCATGCATTCCAAAAACAACCGATTTAAAATCCTATATTTCCGATTTGAAAATATCCAACCATATCAAAATCACCGACGTCTAAGTAATCAGTGATATTTGCAGCTCAGAGTGCAACAATTAAATAGTAATGATTTCCGTAACCATGCAGCTTGGGACCATGTCAAATTGTTGATTTCGGTATTTAGCCTACCTGTGCTGGCCAACTGACATTGGTGGTCCACCTGTCCAGTTTTAATTACAGTAATTTCAAATACTACCTATTGACACAGATTTCCGTATAAATTTACCTTCTGTTGCAGCAGATTATCCTGTTCAAGGAATACTGCCTTTGAAGCTACCAGCATTATTACTCGACTTGAAGGTTTTTCAAGACTATGTATGTATGTGGCTAAAGTAATAACAGCCGCACGGGTCGATCCATCAGGTTAAGCTACACTTGTTGGAGTTGGTCCATGAATGGGTGACAATCTTTACATACCGAGACTCCTCCGTGCCTCGGAAAGCACGTTAAGCCGTTGGTCGCGGCTGTCAATCGTGGATCTTTGACAGTCGTTACGGGTCGTCAGAAGTCCGAAAGTCTGACAACCAGTCTTACCAAGGGGTATCGTATTACCCAGTAACTGGGTTGTGGACGTCAGATAGGCAGTCGCTCCATGTAAAATACTGGTATTCAGCAGCATCCGGTTAGACTGGAAGCCGACCCCAAGATAGTTGGGAAAAGGCTAGGCAGATGATGACTTATGTATGTACTATGTGAGTATGTATGTCTATTACCTTGGGACGCCCTGTAACCTAAACGACTGGATGTATTCCAACAAACGAGGTATCGCTAGATTGGATTTGACTGCAGAACTGACATAGGCTGTAAGAGTTTCAATCAAACCCAGCCGTTTAGGCTGCAGGGTGTGCCAAAGAAATAGACATACAAAGAAAGAAAGAAAAAGAAAGAAAATAAGTTTGTTTGCGGTAAACATAATACAAAGGAAGACCACACAGACACAAAAAAAAAGAAGCTGGGGAAAAACATGCGTCACATCCACGCAAAATAGCCATCGCTCAGGATAATGCTGCGACTCTATGCGAGACAGAGCCCCAGCGCTGGTTATCATACATACATATTTATTATTTATTTTATCTAGTCTGTACTGTCCCATTGCTGGGCAAAGGCCTCCCTCCATTCCCTCCACTGTTCTCGGTTTTGTGTCACCTCTTTCCAATTCTCAAGGAAGACATTTAAGTCATCCTGCCAACTCCTTCGTGGTCTGCCGCGGCCTTATCTTGCGGTTTCAGGGCACCAATCTTGCTGGTTGGCCAACCGCTCGTTCAGTATGCGGCAGACATGTCCAGCCCAGTCTCATTTAAGTTGAGTAGCCTTTTGAGCCAAAATCAAAAGTCATTTTGATACAACCTGGGAGTCTTTAAGTCAAGAGTGAATAGGTTACTTCTAGGCAAGCGTGCTCCATCTTCGACCACATCATCGCTTACCATCAGGTGAGATAGTGGTCAAACGCGAGCCTATCAAACATAAAAAAAAAAAAAATAATAATAATAAAAAAAATATATATATTCAAATTAGGCCGAAAGCCAGACAGACTATGTCAATGATCTGCGTTTTGGAGCGCAGTACAGTATTTTTAATGCAATTCGTTAATT
Source organism: Polia nebulosa (assembly GCA_951329385.1). Classification (NCBI taxonomy): domain Eukaryota; kingdom Metazoa; phylum Arthropoda; class Insecta; order Lepidoptera; family Noctuidae; genus Polia; species Polia nebulosa. Next base: position 2,209,545 of record OX589606.1, on the reverse strand, counting down.
TAAGGCGCTATTAGCTGCCTTAAGTGGTTAGCTTGAGTGTTCTGCGCTGAGCTCACGCAACGCGTCGTATTTCCACCCAGTAATAGGACTCGCCCATCAAGGAGCGCTGTCCGTGTTTTGTCGCATTATTCATTTATTACACATAAAACAACAAGTATTAAACTAAAACACTGAGACTAAATTATAAATAATTAAATGATCTTTAAAATGGTCATAAAAATACGCTTCATAGTTTTTGCGTGATTCTCAGTTTTTTATCCGAGTTAGTCATAACTTTACAAATTAATTACACTATGTTATAAAAATATAATTTCAAATATTCTGAGATCAAATTACGACGGAAATTGTCTAGAGTAACATATATTTTTTTCAAAGAAATAAGACAAGTCGTTTAGACGTGATGTTCAATTAAAAACCATTAAAAGTCGTTTAACCGCGCCTCAACACTAACAGTATTGCTCTCAATAGCATGTAGGCAAACTTTGAGTTTGGATTTTTGGATGTCAGTCAAAGACCAAGTTTGAACACATACGTACATAGTATCGAAAAATATAACCCTACTTCTTGGGCTTTCGTGTAAAAATAGAGCTGTTCATAAACATCACCATATAGCTTATTCGTCGTATCCCTATAATACATCAACAGATGGGGTTAAAGTTTTATTGCGCAATAAAAGCTTGTACGGAATTAACTTAGTTGCCCCCGAGACCACCCGAACCCTCGGCAAATAGATCAGGTACAGTCGTGTGCCGTCGGGAATTTTGGAGCAGTTTTGAATTCAGTGAAAATAATGAATGAGGAAAGCTTTAATGGTACAGTAATACCAAAGAAGCGGTGGATGGATTGTGTGAAAGATGACTTGAATCATCATTCTTCTGCCCTTATCCCAATTTATTTGGGGTCGGCGCAACATGTCTTTTCCTTCCATACTTCTCTATTAGTCGTCATCTCTGTAGTCACCCTCTATTTAACCAATATCCTCTTTCACACAGTCCATCCATCGTTTCTTTTACCTTCCTCTAATCTTATAGCCATCCACATCCATACACAAGACTTTTCACACAGACAATCACATGCCCATACCACGACAACCGATTTTCACATAACTTTTCAGTCAACAGTGCCACTTTCAGACTTTTCTTCCTCTTATATACTTATTCCTAATTCTATCTATGCGCGAGATAAAAGATGAAGATCTATATAAGATAACTTGAATATTTAGGAATACATGGAAGAAGAAGATCGAGGTTCTCCGTAGACCCCAAATAAATTAGAGTAAGGCAGGAGGAATCTGAATTTGTATAAGAAGGTAACAGATTTCTATTGTAAGGTTTCAGCTTTTTATCTCTCAGCAAATTATCCGACACTCTTTTCTTGTAAGATTAATTTGTAAACGGATGTAAATTGATCTTTTTGAAGCAGCCGTGAGGTACACACACTTTTGCATTTTTTTTTGAAAACTACGAGTACATGTCAGACTTTTGACAGAATTTATCAGAAGAAGTACCTGCCGGAAAATTCTCGAAGTACTCGAACTTAAAAAAACCGGCCAAGTGCGTGTCGGACTTCGCACATTTAGGGTTCCGTACCTAACGTATTTTTGACTATTACTTTGGGTCAACAAGATGCATTTTTTTTTGCGGGTTGGGAAACCATCCAATGACATCTCTCGCTCTGGGTGGAGCGGGAGGGTGTTTCAGACTCTTACTGACTAAAACCCACCCCTGTTCTTTCCCTGCCTGAGTGCCCAGGGGTGCGGTAACTATGTTAAGAATTTATCCGCTACCCTTAGGCATCAATAAGATGCATAAACTGTGAAAATTGTAAGACTGGCTCCAACCGTTTGTCTGTAAAAGCTGTGTGACAGACGACAGACGGACACGTGAGTGACAGTAATACTAAACAGGGCTCCGTTTGGACCCTTCCAGTACGGAACCCTAATAAATATGTTAGCTGCTTCTCTTCAGAATAAAGTCGACTTTTATTTTTTTATTTTATGGGACAATTACACACTATTCCTAACCTCTGCAATTTCTGAGAGCCAGAACCAACAGTGGCGACCATCAGAAATACGCCGAGTCAATGAAGCTCGATGAGTCGTGGAGAAGCGATTTAATTATAAACCTGAGTTTTTGTAAAAACCATTACATTACACTTGTGTAGTTGATAATACTTGCACAGCCGCCGGGCATCGCCCGCATCGTTACAGACTTAGTGACAAACAAACACGTGTTGTTATTAGGGGAACATATTGTGCGTGTACGCATCTCAACGATATCACTCGAAAATACACCTTATTTCTTTCAAGATAAAGTTTAATTTTCCCTCACCTTGTTTAAAATTGTAGTGTTAATGAATTTCAAGCTGTAATTTAAAGTTTTTTGGGTTGAAAATTGTTTGTTAATTTAATAAAAGCTGCGTAATAACTTTTTCGTCTTTTATGCTTTTCATAACAAATATTAGTTCAATTAATTTCTTAAAACACTACTCAATTTCCAACTTTATTTTCACTAGTACAAGATTTAAAATTACTTACAAAGTTGGATAAACTGGTTGATATAGTTTTCTTTGAAGAACTTGGCAGTTTATTTTCAACCCAATTTCTTTTCTGATAAAGTTCAAAATACATTTGTAATGTTGTTTGTGATTGTAATCCACGTGCGACAAAAGAAGGGTGTCATAATAGGTTGTAAAGGGTTATTGTAGTTATTTGTTATCAACTAAGTGTAACGCGCATGCGCGAGCGACTCCAGCGCATGCGTCCGATAAATGTGTGTTGAGCAATTTGTTAGCAGTGTCTTGATTGGAATATTTGTTTAATTATTTAGCTAGTGTTATCTAAGTAGGTATATAATGAAGTAGTTTTTTTCATTGAGTGATATGTTCATGTTCATAATCATGGGTTGATTTTTCAATTAGATTACTTTTCTTTCTTAGATATATCTGAAGTTAACTAAATTTTGAATAAATTCGATGGTACATTTTTTTTAAGGTTCCGTACCCGAGGGTCCAAGCAGAGCCCATTTTATTGCTGTCACTCACGTGTCCGTCTGTCTGTCTGTCTGTCTGTCTGTTCGTCGTCTGTCACAAAATTTTGTTCCGAATATTTTTTCAACTTCCCATAATTCTATAAACTTGAAATTTAGTAATAATGTTTATTATCAGGTACGTATACTTATTTTGTAACAAATACGCACCAATATTTTGATAAATCTGATTTTTTCTTTGATAATTCCCTCATTTGGTACGGAACCCTACTTGTGCAAAGTCCGACACGCACAAAGCCGGTTTTTTTAAATAAAATAACGTTGCCCACACTAGGAATTACTCTCCTGTATCGTATATAGGTGCGTTCACAATCATATACACTAACATACACAAGACATTCGAATCGGAACAACTATCCGTAGGCCTTACAAATATGTATTTGTTCCGTGCGAGAGTTGAACCTACGACACGCTGCGCATCAGCCAATCGCTCAACCAATGCGCTAGCCGTTTGGTTTGTTTGTTTTGGTTTCTGTAAGAAAGATGTAAAACCGTCAAAATTATTTATTACATAAATTAAAATAGAATATCCCGTCAGCCTTTAAAAGTATCTAGGCTAGTACGTTATTCCTAAAAAACTCACAGGCCAAGTCTAGAATATGCTGCATAGTAAATAACGCTCCAAATCTATAGCTCTCTAAAAGATGCTGTAATTCGATCCCTTAGGCAGCTGTCCCACCACCACCGGCGAGGAAGCGACTAACTATCGGCTATATTGACGCTCAAGAAATGTACCAATAGATATAAATTCCGTGTAAACAAAAGAGATGCATATATTAATAGTTGATCGCTGACTGTTCACACAGCCGGCGAAGACTTGCTCCACAAGTTTGTCGCTGAGCGACAAGATCTATCAAAGCTTACTCGCTCAGCGACACTCGCTCAGCGATGCTCACTTGGCGGTCAGAACTCACGCTGAGAGACCAACCCGAGCTAGTGGTGCGAGTAAGCGCCCGTCGGAATTAAACACTCGCTACTCGCTGCTCACCAACTCGTTTTTAGTTTGAAGATCTACTCGCTTCTCGCTCATCGTTGCCGGTGTGACAAGTGCCTTATAATATTGTGACAGTAGTATAATCAAATCAAAACAAATCAAATCAAAAGTCATTTATTCAAACTAGGCTGAGAGCCCGCACTTTTTGAACGTCAAAGTTCTACATAAAGACAGTCCCCCAAAAACGCCCGCCCGTCACCACTTCCTAGTGTTTTAGCTGTGAAGTAGAAGTGGCCAACCGACTCCCCAGCAACACATCTGTCTGTTAAGTTTGAAGAACTTGAATCTACATAATTATATGCAACATCATCATTCTCCTGCCCTTATCCCAATTTATTTGGGGTCGGCGCAACATGTCTTTTTCTTCCATACTCCTCTATTAGTCGTCATCTCTGTAGTCACCCCCTTTTTACCCATATCCTCTTTCACACAGTCCAAGCATCTTTTCTTTGGCCTTCCCCTACTCTTATAGCCATCCACATCCATACACAAGACTTTACTCACGACATTTTCTTCATTCCTCCGCATCACATGCCCATACCACGACAACCGATTTCCACACAATTTTTCAGTCAGCGGTGCCACTGAAAAATATATAAAAAATAAATATATATTATATCCACATAATTATATGCAACAATCTTAACATATGTGTATGTAACGTATGTAAAACAGAAAAATAAAGATATATCGTCTAAAATATAATCATAAAATTAAATAATCCGCCACTTGTTAGCTAGCACACTCAATTATGCCATTAAAAACGAACTTAAGCATAAACACTAAGGCAAATTAAATAAGCCTCCATACATAACTGGTGTGCCTGCTTACACGTGCAAAGATAGAATCTATCAAAGGGCTGTGATTCGAAGCCACAAGTGATGAACTAGGGCACAGTGGGGTACAGTGCCAGTACTCATAAAAACAGACATCATCTAAATTAATTGTTTCCATTATCCAAACTAGTCGTGCCACAAAAAAGCCTAGCCCCCACCAAATGTGGAGCAATCTTTCAGCGGCTATCGAACTCCCCTCGTTGTGATAAATCGGTAAATCGGTCACAGGAACTCCAACCAATTGGGGGGGCATTGTCAGGCACTTGGCCGGTCACTGACTTCTTCATCAGATTAGATAAGCCTGCATGTGTGCTGTGACCCATATCTGTTGGGCGTAGATTAAGTTGTAGATGTTGACTTTGATATTAGTAGTGTAGATGTAAAGTGTTAGTAGTTTTTTTGATTTTTTCCTGCATCACCCAAAAGTTGACTGGTAGAAAATGCCTAAGGCATTAAGTGCGCCTCTGTACTTTTATTTGCTTAAAGTATTAAATAAATAATTTTTGGAGGTTATGGGCTCGCTAATCATCATCTTCCTGCCCTTATCCCATGTTACTTGGGGTCGGCGCTACACGTTTTTTTCTTCCATTCTGTCCTGTCAGCCTTCACGCTATCACTAACTCCCTTTTCTTTCATATCACTCCTCACACAATCCATCCATCCTTTCTTTGGCCTCCCACTCGCTCTCCATCCATCCACATTTATATTCATAACTCTTTTAGTTACATGTGTTTCATCCCTCCTCTTCACATGACCATACCAAGATAAGCGGTTCCCTTTCAACTTTTCTGTGACTGGCGCCACTTTTAAACTACCTCTAATGTATTCATTTCTCACTTTATCCATTCTCGTTACTCCAAAATTCTCATCTCCGCCACATGCAATCTTTTTTCATCCGTCTTTTTCACAGCCCAACATTCTGATCCATACAGTACGATAGGTCTAATCACGGACTTATAGATTATCCCCTTTAGCTTTTAGGGCATCGATGATGGCTAAGCTGATGGTGATGGGCTTGCTAATCTGTAGGTATATATAAAATTTAAAGTCCTGACTGACTGACTGATTTATTAACGCACAGCCTAAACCGCTGGTCCTAGAGACATGACATTTGGAGGGTGTGTTCTTTGTGAAGAGTAGGTATCCACAAAGAAAGAGTTTTTCGAAATTCAACTCATAAGGGAATGAAAAAGAGGGAAGTAGTAATTCCTCAAGGGCGAAACCGCTGGCAGAACCTAGTTAGTTATAAGCATAATAGCAAAATCAGCCTATAATGTTCGCACTGCTGGGACACAGGCCTCCTCTCTGACGGGCGGGCGTTTTTGGTGAACTGTCTTTATGTAGAACTTTGACGTTCAAAAAGTGCTGTCTCTCAGCCTAGTTTGAATAAATGACTTTTGGTTTTGATTTTGCGAGAGGGAGTGGGCTGAAATCCACCACTCGGGCCCAGTGCGTATTGGTAGATGTCACATGTCTTCGACTTTTCGGTTCTAGGACATGGCGGTTTCCTGACGATGCTTTCCTTTACCGTTTTGATGCAAAGTAGTTAGTACCTAGTGTTAGTTTTTGCATAACCCAAAAGGCTAGTGGTAGAAAACACCTAAGGTACTAAATCCGGCTCTGTGTTTTATGTGCATAAAGTAATAAACAAATAAATGTTTGTGGTGATGTGTTCGCTAATTTACTATCTATTGGTGGCATTTTCTTTTAAAAGAGATCTATCACGGTATAAACACAGTATTTCTGCCATCTAAGCAGTATCACGAATAAAATAAAGTATAGTGATGAAATGAATGACATATATGTTTTTAATAATTTATTGATATTATTACAGTGTGGCGCCGTTGGTGGCCAGAAATAGACCACTCAAGCTCTTCCGCGTGTGCCACAAGAAGTAATTAACTATAAAAACACTTAATTATGAGTAAATCTTGTAGGGAGATCGCGAGTTGAAGTAAATTTGGATCTGAAATCGGGTTCATGAAGGCAAGAAATTATTTCCCTTTTGCTATTAGAAAATTCTAGAAGATTGAATAGATAGATAGATAGATAGAATGAAAATAGAAGTGAAAAATCACAAAAGTAAAACACAAAAGCACGATGGAGTTAAAATATCACTGGTGCTGGCACCTTCAACTGCGAACCTGCTTTACCAACTAATATTACCTTTAGGTAATATTGTTGATCGAATGGGTAATATGACCTTATAACCAAATATTACCTTATAGTAATATGACCTTCATCATCATCATCATCATCAGCCATTTAATGTCCCCACTGCTGGGGCACAGGCCTCCTCTCTGTTCTAAGTTCTAACCAAATATCACCATAAGGTAATATGACCTTATTACCAAATATTACCTTAGGGTAATAAGAGTTTATAACCAAATATTACCTTAGGGTAATAAGACCTTATAACCAAATATTACCTTAGGGTAATATGACTTTATAACCAAATATACAGGGTGTCTAAAGACACATCACAAAGCCGTTAACTACGCATACTGTACGTCTAACAAAGTAGCTTTGCACGAAAACGATTGATGGGAAACGACTTTTATTTTTAGATATGAAAAAAAAAACGATTTTTTATTGCGCGAAATGTAACACGAAACCCAGAAAAGTAGAATTAAAAACCGCTCCTTCGCTCTAAGCTACATCTATAGGTACTTGTCGGATACGTTTGATATTCATTGCGTTTTTGTAACTGCATAAAAAAAATCTAAAATTTAGATACTTAATGATTGTTTGGAAAAAGTTTAGTAATAAGAATAACACTTGGAATTCATTTTCGTAAAAAAGTAAACCTTAAGTTTTGACCTTCAATATTTCCGGAACCGGTGGATTCCCAGGTATGGTCTAGTGGAAAAAAGTGATCCAAATAATGGCATCCAAATAATCGGAAACTGTCTTTTTACATCCGATATCCTTAGGGCAATATAACCTTATAACCAAATATTATCTTAGAGGTAACATTTGTTGAACTCAGATCTTACATTAAGTTGTACAGAAAAAAGGAGTATCACCTCTACTCATAGCGATTCTAAATCAAGATCATTTACAAAGGGGACGCCCGACCCGATACATTGAGCGATTGATAGCCGGATGTTTTTCGCTTGTCGCTGGGAACGCTTGCCGCTTGTGTAACGGGACCCACACTGATCTCCTTGTGCTTTCAGTGTAGGGCACAAAAAAAAAGTAGGTTAGGATTTTAGTAACTAATTTCATGAAAGTCAGTCATTGATGGAAGGGCATTGAATTATGACCTAATTTTAAAGCTAGGGAACTTTGATAAGTGGGCAACCTAAATCCTATTAAAATAATATATAAATTTTAAAATTAATAAATTGAAAATGTAAGAACTTCATTGATTTTGCAAACCGTTAAAACGGTGAGACATGTAGCACTAAACAATGTTATGAACACCTTTGTAAACACCATGTCTCTGGCAAATAAATATTCTATTCTATTCTATTTTATTCTATATTCTATTCTATTCCTAAGTTCCCTAGCTGGGGCAGAGGGTATCCACAGTAGTCCTTCACCGCGAGCGGTGTGTCATTCCCGCTTCACCTCGCTCTGTGTCATTCCGATGCTCGTCACTTCTGCCAATACGGTGCCCCACCAGGTTTGACGGGGACGACCACACTTTCATTTCCTTTGAGGATTCCGATCCATGACCTGTTTCGTCATCATCATCATATAGCAGTCCACTGCTGGACATAGGCCTCTCCGATTGCACGCCATTCAGCTCGGTTCTCGGCAACTCTCATCCAGCTGCTCCCAGCCACCCTGCGAAAATCATCGCTCCACCTAGTCTGAGGGCGTCCTACCTTACGTTTGCCGACTCGCGGTCTCCATCGACCTTTTCATGTGATCGGAATCCCTCCGAACCGTGAGTTCAATCCATTTCCACTTACGCCGCTTGAACTTACGGTCGATTAGGCTCTCGTGGCATAAGTAGGAAGTAGTGCTCCAAAACTTGAATTTTGATGTCTTGAGCCAAGCACCAGTTTCCTGTTTGAAAGAATACAAGCTTGTAATGCTTTTTAGTTTATTAGGGTTCCGTACCTAAAGGGTCCAAACGGAACCCTATTGCTGTCACTCACGTGTCCGTCTGTCTGTTTTACAGCCGAACGGTTGGAGCCACAGTCTTCAAATTTTCATAGTATAAGCGTGTTGTTGACCCAAAGCCATACAAATAGTGGAACCACTGTACTTTAGCGTCGGTCGCGTTTTTATAGTAGGTATTTTTTTTTGGGTAGAGGATACCCTTTTTAGTGTAAATTTGAAAACCCCGAAGTGCGGAAAACCATAGGGGCCGAGAAAAAAATTGCCAATTTTTTTTTAAAATCTGTGAAAAATGAAGGGTAAACAAGATCACGTGACGGGTCTAAAGTCTATTTCTAAGCAATAATACGGTCAATGACATGTTCAACGTCAAGATTAAAACCCCAAGGTCAAGGTCAGGTCAGGTCAGGTCAGGTTAATCGCATTTTTTATTTTATTATAATGAACCTTCTAACCTAACCTGTCCGAGTCGGGGTGCCCTAAGTCCCGATGTATGTATGCATGTCGATGGAGTCCCGTGTCGACGGAGCCCCGCTTCGCGGGGCTCCTACTTCTGAGTGGTTTATAAAAAAATAACCACGAAGGGGATGGCGGGGTCTGTTCGCTCGCTTCGCTCGCTCTCTTGACCCCGCCATCCCCTTCTAACCTAACCTGTCCGAGTCGGGGTGCCCTAAGTCCCGAGCTCGCTTCGCTCGCTCTTGCACCCTAAATTGTCATTGCCACTAGCTCAATAGAGTCCAAAACTTGCACGACACTTAGCACTTCATCGGGGACCCAGTGGTCTCAATCAATCTTAGTTACAAACAGGAGTACGATAGACGCTATCGACTGTGAAAACATACGACAAGTAAGAGTAACAACTGTCAAACGTTTTTTTCGCGGTAATTATAATTACATTCGATTACGTTTCGTTACTCACGATCTCTATAGTAAATAAAAAATAGTACAACTTTTTAAAATTTAATTTTATTATATTTGCATCATAATTGAGTTCATGATCACGATGGTAGCAGATATTTAAAAATGAATAAAAGGTAAAAACTCACAATATTTACACTAAAAACCATTAAAATCCATTGTCGATTTGTCTAAACGTAAAACGAAACGACCTAGGAATGAAATTCGTACATTATCTGTGGCAAAATGTCAATTTTATTGTAATTTTATTGGAATTTTCTGAAACTTTCGGAATTTTTTTCTCAAAAATTAGACGTCTCCGCAGTGTAATATTTTACGAAAGTGTTTTACTTAAATAGATGTGCAAGCAGTAAAATTGTGAAGCCCCGCACGAACCGACCCTAAAGTACAGTGGAGCCCAAATAGTCAAAAATACATTATGTTTGGAACCCTAAACGAGCAAAGTCCGACACGCACTTTGCCGGTTTTCTTCGTATTGAGCACAATGCAATGTCAATATAGAATATATGTAGGTACTTTTAGTCACTTCCAAACAAGGATTGCATCTATTGTGATAGGCGAAACTTCACATTTAATATGAAGTGGGTCAATTACGAATTCCGTCTCTTACTGAAATATGAAAATATCTGACTACCTCTAAAACTAATATTAATTTTATTTCTGTGTTGTAACTAAGTCATCTCCTCCACTCGAATCAATCAAAGGGGAATGCACAAGTGACATACAAAAAAAAAATGCTTGAAATTGACAGAAATTACTAATAGTTCTTAATTCTATTTAGAATAAAATATGTATAGTGAAATTATTCTTGAGTTTGTTTAACTAGGGTAAAAATTACGATATTTAACCTAATATCTTATATTTTTATGGAGGTCGTGTTTATTTGACATGAGTGAGTGACATTCAGCCAAAGAGGAATCGTCAAATAATCCATTTCGAACAATTTTATAAATTTTGCACAATTATCATTAATTTTGTATTATTCGACCTATATTACCGTAAGTCTAATTACAAGAATATATGCTTGTCAATATTAATTCATTCAAATCAATTATTTTATAAATAGAAAACGTATCATGGGTTGTATGAATCCATGTGATTCATACAGCCTATGATACGTTTTCGTTTTCTTTGCTTTAGTAACAGTTTGACATTACTGCATTTCTTGTTTTTTTATTGTTTATTGTTTTGCGTTTGCGACTTGAGTTACATACATATATTATTTTAATTAGTTTTATGGTACATATAGGTCATTACTAGTTACTAACTAGTGCACAGTTAACATTAATTAAGTATACCCTTGAAGAAAGTTGTTCATTTCAATGGACAAAAGCAGAAAGGTAGCTTAAGTATGAATACGCATTAGTTGATAAATATCATTGTCATAAATTAAGGTTTTTTTATTTTTTTTGCGTTGTGACAAACGGACAGACATCATCGGCTTAGTAACAGAATGTCATCCTTCGAGTACGGTATCTTACAACAATAAAAACACAATGATAAATGAATAATCACAACAATATTATTTATTACCATGTATGTCCATTACTCAATACCATCAATCTAGTTTTTGCAGTCAATGTGTACAATAATCGATGGATGACATCATTGCAGCCACCTTCCTAGTGGCTTCGATGTTTCGGCTGTCTGTCAAACATAGAACTAGAATGGTCGAGTGGCTTGGCTTGCAAAAAGATTATTATAAAGATTAATTTAGCTACGGGTTGTTTTTTTTTTGGGGGGTGGGAAATCATCCAATGACATCTCCCGCTCTAGGGTGGAGCAGAAGGGCGTGTCAGACTCTTACTGACTAAAACCCACCCCTGTTCCTCCCTGCCCTGAATGCCCAGGGGTGAGGTAACTCTTTCGAATCTATCTTCAACCCCCGGGCAGGCATCGGCCATGACGGCCCCGTCCTGTTTGCTGACAACTCTTAGAGGCGCGTGTGGAACACTACGCTCCGTCGACTCTCGGGCCTGGTGCTGATCGGACGGCGAGTTACCCACTACTCGCCGTCCGCAGGCCCGGGTCTACGGTGGTAGCTACGGGTTAGTCTACTTCTTTGGGAGAGTACGATCCGCGGATAGGTGACCTTCCACTAGATCATACTGAAAACCAAGACCCCCCCGTGCCTCAGAAAGCATGTTAAGCCGTTGGGTTCTGGCTGTCATATATATAAAATTATTGACAGTCGATGCGGATAGTCAGAAGCCAGAACAACCAGTCTCGCCAAAGAGTATCATGTTATCCAGTTACTGGGATATCGCTTTGTTTCGCCACTGGCAAATATGCAAGTCCAGTATGGAAACGCTCTGCCCACTCCAAATTATTGGATACAGCTCTAAATGAGACGTGCCGGATTGCCAATATAGACCGACTGCTGTACGAATGCTGTATCCACTAATCGGCATTGCACCCCCAGAAATTCGCAGGACTACAGCAAACCTTATAGAAAGGGCGAAACAAAAAAAAATACCAGCCAAGTGCGAGTCGGACTCGCACACGAAGGGTTCCGTACCTAAAACTGAAAAAAAAATAGTTTTTTTTTGGGCTGTATCTTATGATCCGTAATAGGTAGTCAGATTCTGTGAAAATTTCAACTGTGTTACGGATCGTGAGATACAGCCCGCTGACAGACGGACGGACAGCGGAGGCATAGTAATAGGACCCCGTTGGTTACCCTTCGGGTACGGAACCCTAAAAACTACTGACGCAACCTAATGTACAATTACAGCTCAGTGCCCCAAAGACTAAAAAGCCGAAGCGACGATGCGACCACTAGCGCTGGCCACCTGACTATTTCATCAAGCGAATGCTGTTGTCGTGGCTGGATACTGGGCCGCACAATATATTGAAAAACTAAATTTACCTTGGACACGCTAAGAAGAAGGAGACTGGGTAGTGAATCTCACCTAGGCAGTTAGTGGAGCCATGTCAAATACTAGTATTCAGCTGCATCTTGTTAGACTGGAAGCCGACCCCAAATAAGTTGGGAAAAGGCTAGGGAATGATCCTTATCTGGTTTCATTGCAATAAGTTTATCAATTCACGATGAATTAACAAACAAACGTACCAACAGTTTTCTCTATTTATCTTAGAACCGAACTGACAATGGCCTTATGACCTTCTTGAAGTAAGCTTGTTTTTGTGCGCAGTGTCATCATTTGATCACATCATCGACTTAGCAGGCGTGTGCCGTGTTGTGCTTGATTTAACATGATTTTGGAGTTGATAGACATTGTTTTTTCACCAGGATATGGTTAAATCACGAGTAGAGGAAAATCGTGTTTATAATTTTAAAAGAATTATGTTTTCCGACAGAGCTTTTGCTTAGCTTAGCAAAACCTCTTTCTTACCCGACTGCGCAACGCAAGGGTGTAATGTGTTTATCAGCCTATGTATATATGTATGTAGGTATGTATGTTTGTTCCTTTGTGGCGTTTTAGAGACCAAACGCGTTGCCGATTTTGATAATTCTTACGTCAATTGATTCGTCTTAATCTTGCGAGTGCTACTAAAGACATGACAGTAATCAAAATTCAATATGGCGACAACCATACGCCATATTGCGAAAATGAAAAAATGAAAGTAGACACACTATTAAGTGGGGTATAGTATCAAAACAAAGGGTTCAAGGAGGCGATTCCAAAAATGTAACTCACTAAAAAGTAGAAAATAAAAAAAATAATATTTTCAAAAAACCCGACTGTAAAAATGTAACTAAAAAGTTCCAAACAAGTTACTTTTCAAGCAGTCTGATGCAGTCTTGTTTGGAACTTTTTAGTTATTTTTTAAAGTCGGGCTTTTTTGAGAAATATTTTTTTTTTTAACTCTTTATAGGTTCACGTTTGACCGTCTCACCACGCTTGCCTAGAAGTAACCTATTCACTCTTGACTTAAAGACCCCCAGATGTTATGCTTCAGAGGACACGGTGGAGCATACGATGGAGATCTGGCCCGCTTGGGCGGAGCACCGCAGTGTCCTCGTGGAGGCGATCAGCGGCAGCAACCTCTCGCGCTCGGCCCTGGTCCAGGCCATGGTACAGAGTGAGAGGGAATGGGAAGCAGTCTCCTCCTTCTGCGAATCAGTAATGCTCGCGAAGGAGGAGACGGTACGGGTGAGGGAGACTAAACACAGTCGCCCTCACGCCCGCAGCCGCAGCCGCCGCAGGAGACGCCCTGGGCGTCGGGGGTCGCGAGACGATCTCCGGCCACCGTAGACGCGGGCCTGCAGACGGCGAGTAATGGGTAGCTCACCGTCCGATCAGCACCAGGCCCGAGAGTCGACGGCGCGTAGTGTTCCACGCACGCCTCAAAGAGATGTCAACAATTCGGGACGGGGCCCGTCATGGCCGATGCATGCATGCCAAGAGGTCGCGGACAAATTCATAACAGAGTTACCGCGCCTCTGGGCACTCAGGCAAGGAGGGAACAGGGGTGGGTTTTAGTCAGTAAAAATGACACGCCCCCTGCTCCACCCAGAGCGGGAGAAGTCATAGGATGATTTGCCCACCCCAAAAAAAAAAAAGGAGTTATGCCTAATTTTTGGTTATTTATATTTATAAAATTGTCTCACACAAAATTCATTTGTCAAAATACATCCAACCGGTTAGGCTGCAAGGCATGCCAATACATAATATACTCTTGAAAAACATTTAACTCCTTCTGGGGTGAGTAAAAAAAGGTGGCAGGGTCAAGGTGTTAGATTAGTTTTTGTCTCTTTCGGCATCTTTTGAAGACCCTCCTCACAGTACCTGATCGAATATCAAAAGTTTGGCATGGGATCTAAAGTAAGATGAAAAAAAATGTTAGTTAAGTTAAATTTTAGAGAACTGTGTGCTAGTGAGAACTCGTGGCTAAAGTAATAACAGCCGCATTCGACCCATGCGGTTGTTATTACCAGGTTAAGCTACGCTTGCCGGCGTTGCTCCTTGGATGGGTGACCATCTTTACATACCGAGACTCCTCCATGCTTCGGAAAGCACGTTAAGCCGTTGGTCCCGGCTGTCAATCGTGGATCTTTGACAGTCGTTACGGGTCGTCAGAAGCCCGAAAGTCTGACAGCCAGTCTTACCAAGGGGTATCGTATTACCCAGTAACTGGGTTGTAGAGGCCAGATAGGCAGTCGCTCTATGTAAAATACTGATATTCAGCTGCATCCGGTTAGACTGGAAACCGACCCCAAGATAGTTGGGAAAAGGCTAGGCAGATTGTGCTAGTGAGTTAATTATAGGAAAGTTACCTACACAGATTCTGTCAAAACCATATTCCGCACACCCAGACAATAAATATAGTAACAAAAAAACTATAAAGAGTGACCTAGACCCGATTACGTTAATATCGCAATAACTCGGCCATCGTGTAGCTTGCAGTGGGCCAGCGTGGGCGACTGTGTGTCATGACGGACTGTGCGCACTTGAATGTAAAGTAAACTTATAAATTGAAGACCAAAGCAAATAATGATGAGAGTCAAGTTTCTTGGCAGACTGTATGGCGCTAAGATCATCAGAATCATTGGAAGGCCTCAAGGTGGACCGGTGGCCTGCATGCGTATTCGCTAACTCAGTTGACATCAATTTGATAGGCACTTTACCGTAAATTGCTGCTTTGATTTATAGGAAAACCGTAGTGCCTATTATACCTAATCGATGTCCACAGAGCAATGTTTTGCATAGTGAAATTGATGTCTACTGAGTTAGCAAATACACCTGCTGGTGAATGCCGTGGGAATCCGCTGCAGGTCTGGACGATGTAACGACTCTTTGGGGAGCTGTATATCCAGCAGTGACAGTTCCGGCTGACTATGATGATCACATCAATTAATTTTATTGGTACGAATGTGATAAGTCATTTTGATAATA
This sequence comes from Polia nebulosa, assembly GCA_951329385.1. NCBI lineage: Eukaryota > Metazoa > Arthropoda > Insecta > Lepidoptera > Noctuidae > Polia > Polia nebulosa. The sequence continues at coordinate 2,193,818 of OX589606.1, read as the reverse complement.
GCTTCAGATTAAACTGTTGGACATAGTACTTTCCGGGGACATTAAGACTGTCTTGAATCTAGATGTTTTTTTTTTATTTGAGATGGGTTTGCTCTTAACTCTGGTCTAGGTCAGAGGTGACAGAGATAGAGTCGACGATGGAACGAGCTTACCCAGAAGAAGCCTGTTCACTCTAACTTGAAGAGATTAGGATTTTATGTGTTCGGAAACACAACAGGCAGAGAGTTCCACTCCTTTGCCTTATGAAATACGTTTGGAAACGCCTAGTACGAATTGGTAGAATAGCAACAAGGTCGGGATGGTAACTTGCCGTGCATCTAAAAGTCCGATGGTAGAAGGGGCGGGTGAGATGAGGTCGTGGAGTTCTTGGGAATACTTTCCGAAGTACATTCTGTAGAAGACCGACAAGCAGCTAGCTAGCAGCAAGCAGCAACAGCCAATCTGTGTCAATCAGCAACAGCTGTGAAGCTTTGCATTCACTAGTTTTACGTCGCCAATGAGTCTCTTAGATCTGCGTTCCACCGAGCCAAGCGCAGCAAGTTGGTATTTAGCTGAGCCATCCCGAAGGTGGCGGCAATACTCCACGCAGGATCGTACTTGTTAGGTCGGGTTTGTTCTGCGAAACGAGAGATATATTATAATAGGCACGGCACGGTTGGCGTAGTGGTTGAGCGTTTGCCTGCTGCGCTGCGTGTCGCGGGTTTGACCCCCGCACGGAAAAAATATTTGTATGGCCTACAGATAGTTGTTCCGGGTCTGCGTGTCTTGTGTATGTGAGTTTACATGTTTGTGAACGCACCCACGAAACAGGAGTAATTCCTAGTGTGTTTAAGGTTTTTGAAAAAAAAAAAAAAACTTGTCTTCACGATGCATATTTCTAGCGACCTAGATTTTTATACTATGTGGAGATAAATCTGTTCGTATTAACATAAAGCAGAGTATTTGTTCTCTGTTCACAAAGAGGAAGTCAGTCAACAACTCGCTTTTTAGGGTTCCGTACCCGAAGGGGAACCAAGGGGACCCTAAGCCGCCACTGACCGTCCGTCCGTCCGTATGTCTGTCAGCGGGCTGTATCTCATGATCCGTAATAGGTTCAGTTTCGGACAATTTAAATTTTCACAGAATGTGTATTTCTGTTGCCAAAACAATTTAAAAAAAAAATATAGGGGGCTCGGTACTAGAAAGGTGTTTTTTTTTTGTTTTATTTGCTCGATTTTAATAATGGCAATACCTACATAGTATTAAATCTATTACGATCATACGGAACCCTTCATTCGCGAGTCCGACTCGCACTTGGCAGGTTTTTATTAATGTCAAATGCAAATCACAAATTCTTCAAAAAAAAAAAGTTTACATTTAAATCCTCTTTGCGTTAAAAAGTGTGATAAATTCTGTAAAAGTCGGACATACAAGAATACTAAGATTTAACGTGTACTTAACCTAATAGCTATTTGTTTGCCAACCAAAGGACTTACCAGCGGTCACGTTGGGTAACGGTTCAAGGACTGGGAGGGAGTGGTGATAGTGTTGGCGATTAGCGGGATACATTTGTTTGATGACCGATGTCCTGGTGAGGGTCGCGGGTAGCCAATGGATGCTAGACGCACAGTACCGGTCGTTGTGGCGACACTTGGGGAAGGCCTATGTCCAGCAGTGGACGTCTTTCGGCTGAAATGATGATGAATGCCCGATGATAGGTTCCTAGTAGCGATATAGTCTCTCTTATTTTCGAGGAACGACTTATAGAATAATTTCAATATTTTCATTTTTCCTCTATTTTCTTAAATAACTTCAAATTTATATATTTTAAAATTATGAAAAAATATATTCGAGATCCTCACAATGTGGCATTTGATATGTCATACGACATAGTTTGAAAAACTTTGATTTTTAATTTTCCGATTTTCACCCCAAAAGTGACCCCCATATTCCAAATTAATTTTTTCAGGATATACGTCCGTGTTTGGGTTACAGATATTCATGAGTGTACCAAATTTCAACTCTATCGGTCCAGCAGATTTGGAGCAAATTGGCTGTGACAAACAGACAGACAGACACACGAGTGATCCTATAAGGGTTCCGTTTTTTTATTTGGACTTTTGGTACCCTAAAAATAGCCAAGGATTTCCCAAGCTATGCGGCCGGGGTCAAAAAAGAAAAGTTGCAATCACTTCCGCTTGCAGTGCTACCTCGCCCTATACAAGTACAGTTGTGGCACAAGTTTAGCTAATGACCGCTCAGTTCACACTTGCCGACAAACATGTCACACATTGTCTAGAATGCGTCGTTTGTCTAAAACAGTGGTTTGTTTGAAAACTTTTAAGATGTTTGAACTATTGCTTCTTGTTTGTGCGAAATTCTTTGAGAAATTGGTGAATTTATTGTTATCGAGAAAAAGTGCGAATGAGTCATTTTATACTTTTACATTTTGTAGGCAAAAACTACAGAGCTGGTTCGACCGTGACACTTTTTGACGATCTTAAAGAGATTTGTAATAAAAATTTTAAGAAAGTAATGTTTTTGAGTAATTTCCTAATTTTGAATTATATTTTTGGAATTGCCTTCTCGAGCCTTATATTTTGGATCACTAATATAACCTAATGGTAGCCGCAATTTTGTTTATTATTTCAAAATTATTATATTCATACCCCTAATGATACCTCAATTATTGAAATCCATCCAGCCGTTTAAGCTACAAGGTGTGCCAAAGAAATAGACACACAAACATACATACAAACTCTCGAAAACCGTTACCCTCTATCTGGGGTAGTCGGGTAGAGTAAATTAGTTAAGGTGGAATCGCCAGGGTAGCCCGCGAAATACAAATTTTTACGTCTTTTGTAATTTGCAGGTCAAAAAAAAAGGTTGTATCTTGGTCAAAATATGGTTCGCAGCCGTAGCATGTATGTATAGAATTATGATCATTAAACTCATCAATACAACTATTTCAGATATAATTAATCTCAAATGTAATCCTACTAATATTATAAATGTGAAAGTTTGTGAGTGTGCATGTTTGTTACTTCTTCACGCTCAAACGGCTGGACCGATTTGGATGAAATTTGGTATGTAGATAGCTTATAGCCTGGATTAACATATAAGCTACCTTTTATTCCGGTCTACGCTGGTGAAACCGCGGGGCGCAGCTAGTATTTCATAAAACCATGACATTTGGCATCAATTCTAACTGAGAGAGTTGTATTGATGATTTTTATGATTACATTTCTGTAAATACGTACTTGCTACGGCCGCAAATCATATTTTGACCAACATACAACCTGATACTGATCGGAGGTCAGTTGTTGTTGCAAAAAACGTAAGAAAATTTCTATTTCGCGGGTTTCCCTGGAGCTTTCAGTTCAAGATCGAGTTAGCAGAGAAGAGTTAAGGATTGTGGGGTAAATCACATCGGCCTCTGGAGAACTCACTACGTGATGTTCACGCCCAATCTGACAAAAAAAAAAGAGTATCGCGACACAGATGACGAAAAAGAATAGTAGGCATGCCGTAACAGCCTTTTGTAGGAGGATAACAGTTCAGCCTTGAGGAATGCCCAGCCTGGGCAGTGCAGCGCCAGCAGTTGGTACTGTAGATAATCTCTCGCTTCCAGACCAATCCATGATTGTAAGCGAGAGCGTGTGGAACGCCGTTACCTCCTTCTGTGAGGAAATGATGGTCGCAAATGAGGCGGCGGAAAGGGAGAGGGAGAAAACTACCTCCCTCTCTATCTGTAGTAGACGCACTGGGCGCCGGTGGGCGCAGAACGTCCTCCGCCCGCCATAGGGTGTGGCCAGCGAGCAACAGACTTGGGGAGTTTAGACTCCCCAAGTCTAAACTCCCCAAAAGAAAAAAAGGCCCGAGCGGGCTCGGGTGAAAGGCCCGAGATGGCGGCGAGCCGTGTTCCGCGCGCGCCTCTTTAGAGGAATGGCCGGTGGAGCGTGACGAATGCACGCGCACTCCAGCGCCCCACCCAAAGAGTAGCAGCATAACACCGTGTGGTTTTAGTCAGTAAGAGTCTAACAGACCCCTACGTTCACCCCGGGGCAGAGGAACTCCAGGAGGATTTCTAAACGATTAAAAAAAATATCGGCCAAGTGCGAGTTGGACTCGCGCACGGAGGGTTGCGTACAATTATCTATTAAAACGGCAAAAAAAACACGTTTGTTGTATGGAGTCCCCCTTAAATATTTATTTTATTCTGTTTTTTAGTGTTTGTTGTTTGTTATAGCGGCAACCGAAATATATCATCTGTGAAATTTTAACTAACTATTTATTTATTTATTTATTAAACTCAATGCACAAGTAAGAATTACTGTACAATGGCGGACTTAATGCCTTAGGCATTTTCTACCAGTCGACCTTAGGGTGGTGCAGAGACGGAACGTGGCAGGTGCAACTTAAGGGAAAGAATAAACAGAAAATAAAAATACAATAATAAATATATACTTAAATACATACGAGTACATACAACAAAATTAAAAATGTAATTGAGAAAAACGAAAACAACGAATCAGCGTTGTGACGATTTTTCGAACTCCTTGCGAATATGTTCACGCGCCTTCAACTTAAAAGAGAACCGACTGGTTGCCGTCCTGATGTTCGGAGGGAGCGCATTCCATAGGGAGACCGCCTGGACATGGAAGGAAGAATGGACAAACCCAGAGCGGTGAGAGGGACATCGCAGAAGACGATTAGTGGTTGAACGAAGATTTTTAGCGTGAGTCGAGCACAGAAACTGAAAATGCGAAGTCAGATAAGAAGGAGAAGTGGGTTTATCGAGTAGAGAAAACAAAGTAGTCAAGACCCTTAGCGCTCTACGCTGACGAATGGACAACGGAGTCTTAGTAATAGGGTCCCGTTTTACCCTTTGGGTAGGTACGGAACCTTAAAAAAAGGACAGTTCAATCACTTCAATTTACATGAAAACCAGAATTTCAGACCACTATACATAAATCAGACTCGACCTTTCCATATCTCGCATGCCTACCTCCAAACATTAGCATATCTACGATTGCCAACCGATTGAATGATACAGCTCATTACTATCCAGCAAATAAGTCATAGGTCATGTGCCATGTTCTTACAGATCTGTTGCGACAGTAACTGACATATCACTTTCCATTTGATGCTTTGCGCATTGCTGATGGATGAGAAGAGGTATTGGTATTGATGTGTGGTGCCATTACGTGTGGGATGTGACAGTTGCTATTGCTATTGGTATCTAGTAGACAAGCCTCCCGACCGATTTTCTATCACGGTGGCTAATCTATACGGTGATTAAGTTATATGTCATTTATTTCTTAACAATACCTACGAACGGGGTGAATAGGAACAAAGGGGTGGATAAAACAAAACTTTGATTAAGATTTTCACTATGATACCCTTTTTTTTTTTTTTTGTGTGGTGGGAAATCATCCAATGACTTCTCCCACTCTGGGTGGAGCGGGAGGGCGTGTCAGACTCTTACTGATTAAAACCCACCCCTGTTCCTTCCCTGCCTGAGTGCCCAGGGGTGCGGTAACTCATTTTCAGAATTTATCCGCTACCCCTAGGCATGCAGGCACCGGCCACGATGGGCCCCGTCAGTGGTGGCTGACAACATCTCTTTGAGGCGCGCGTGGAACACTACGCGCCGTCGACTCACGGGGCTGGTGCTGATCGGACGGCGAGCTACCCAGCGGTCGCCGTCCGCAGGCCCGGGTCTACAGTGGCTGGAAATCGTCTCGCGACGTCCTACGCCCAGTACGCCCAGTACCTCTCCTGCGGTGGTAGCGGCCGGGGCCGTGAGGGCCACTCCGTTGAGCTTCCCTCACGCGTCCCGCCTCCGCCTTCACGAGCATTACTGCTTCGCAGAAGGCGGAGACTGCCTCCCATTCCCTCTCGCTCCGTACCATGGCCTGAACCAGGGCCGGGTGCGAGAGGTCGCACTATGATACCCTAATATTGGTTTCTAGCAAAGCATCGATTTAGTTTTTATAACAAGTCATAATTAAATCGGAGTACTTAAATGCTACAAACAATTTCTAAATAACGTGAAAAACCCCTTCAAAGTTTTGATTCTATTCACCCCGGTGTTCCTATTCACCCCGTGTGACGTATTTATTGTGTAGAAAATAAATAAAATAGAAGCAAGGCAATAAAAAAGACAGACGACGGACAGACAGACGGACAGACGGTAACGTGAGTGACATCAATAGGGCTCCGTTTGGACCCTTCGGGTATCATACGTGCACGGTTGGATTTCGTTAATTCTTTTTTTGTTGTGTTTGTTATTGTCAGGAGAAGGTTCTGACGACAGAAAAAAATATGAAAGTTGCGCGGAAAATTAGAAGATTTCAGCAAATCTATGATTTAAAAAAACATCTATCAGAAAAAAATTGCCGATAGCGATTTCCAAAAAGAAAAAAAAATCGTAATTTTTGACTTTTTGGCATTTCGTTAATCGCCGTCGCCGATTGCATAGCGCTTTGTCTTGAATTTCCGTACAGTTACTACAAACAGTTTTACCACTATACGGGGTAACGGAAAGGTGTGGTCATATTTTAAGAATCGGTTCTGCTCATGGACGTGAATAACTTTCTCTAAGAAAAAATAGAAAATTACCAAAAAAAAATTGGTTTTCCATACAAAATTATCATCAGCTGATCAATATTTGTATGGGAGGTAAACATTTTTTTTAAGAATTTCCGCAGGTTTTCTTGAAGTAAGTTGTTCATAGCGATGGGCAGATGCAGTTCTTAAAATATGACCACACCTTTCCGTTACACCCTGTAGATTGCAAAATAAATCCCTGGACAAACATTACAGAAAACCAATTTGCAAGCATTTCGTTTTAGGACTGCCCTGAGCTAAGTCGAGCTATTTTATGTGATTATTATTTACGATTAATTATGATTGATTTTATTGCTTCAAGTATAACTAATTAACAGGAATATTTAAATTAGACTGCAGCTGCATTCAGCTGGCGTACAGTCAGCATCAGTCCATGGTAGCAATTTGACTTTGATATCACTTTAACTAGATTCACCTGTAACTATGAAAAAAAAACCGGTCAAGAGCGAGTCGGACTTGCGTATCATCATAATATATAAATATTTTGGATGTCTTACTTTACGTATAGTTGCAGTTTTAGGTCAACGCCATCTCTTGACCGACAGAGAAACTAATGTAATTTTGGTTGATGTTTTCTGAAAAAGTGTGCTATTTAGAGACATCGTCTTATTTTGCCTGTAATCTTTACATACACTTATATCTTATATATCTGTATAAACCTCGGAGATAAGCGAACGCTATTTTTTTACTATTTTCATCAAAAGTCGAAAAATATGCGGCCTAAAAAAGAAAAAAAAATTGATTGAGAATGTGCAATTAGCGTTCCACGTGCCCTAGTAGCTCCACTTCCAATTTTTAAGACCCCCTTTCAGATTCTGTTGCAAAAAAAAAATTTTTTCTTTATTGCAAAATAGTTGGGCAAGGATCATCTAAAACGATTCCAAATTCCAAGTTGATAGCATTAGTAGTTCCTGAAATATCCAGCTGTGTCGCACCACAAGGGTTCCTTTTTACCTTTTTGGTACGGACCCACTTTTAGGTTTCCATTGAGCTGCAATTTTGCATAGGTATAAGTCATAAGTCATTTATTCATAAACAATAAATTGTATCTGAAATTACATGATATAAAAAAAGAAAATTAAATTAAATTACATAAGGGAAAAAAAATAAACTCTAAATATTACAATAATGCGTATTACATCATATATTGGAATTTTGTTAAAGATCTTCCACAGTATAAAGACACTTATTCAACAGGAAAATTTTAAGTTGCTTTTTAAAAGAGCTTGAGTAGATAGCGCTTTTTATATCTAGAGGCAACTTATTAAATAACAAATCCGATTGATTGTTTTTTGATTTGATTGGTTTATATGTTTAGTTTAGATGACAATGCATGCTTAGCTTAGTGACGTCATTCCAAATCCAATATAGTGAACTCCCAAAGATGGCAGACTAGTTATTTTTAGGGTTCGGTACCCGAAGAGTGACCAACGGGACCCTATTACTATGCTTCCGCTGTCCGTCCGTCTGTCAGCGGGCTGTACCTCACGATCCGTAATAGCTACACAGTTGAAAATTTCTGTTGCCGCTCTATCAACAAAAAATAAAAATAAATTTAAAATTAAGGCAGGCGAGCCAAATAGTAAATACACGCTGTGTGAAAATTTCAACTGTCTACGTATCACGGATCGTGAAATACAGCCCAAAAAAAACACGTTTTATTTTTGTTTATGGTACGAAACCCTTCGTGTTCGAGGCCGACTCGCACTTGACCGGTTTTTTATGTATTCACATAATACGAGTATAGGCATCAAATGAAAAGGTCTGTTTAGAAGAAAACGAAAAATGAAGATTTTAGTTTTTTAAACTAAAAATATTATTTCGAAGCAATAAGAGTGGTTTTTGAAGTGATGGGTGATTCTTGACTGTACGTAATATGGACTGCATTCTGCAAAACAAATATTTTGGAAGCACGCCATTGTAAAAGTTATGAACTGTTATGACAACGTAAACGGCTGTGACTCACGGAATATGATTCATATTATTATGACAGTAAAAATATTGGGCTTTATTTGATGTTGGCTGATTCAGTTGCTGGGGAGTTTTCAGAAGGGTTTTGAGTTATTAGGGTACAGTAAAGATATCCCAGTCCAAGCCAGTGAGTCGTAGAAGTTGTCTGTAAAAAATTTCAATCGAATATTTTCAGTCAAGATTTTTTTTTTCAGACAAAAGTTTTTCCTTTCAGACGGCATTGTTTTTGTTTTTAAAGGGTAAAACGGGACCCTATAACTAAGACTTCGCTGTCGTCCGTCTGTCCGTCTGTCACCAAGCTGTATCTCATGATCCGTGATAGTTAGACAGTTGAAATTTTCACAGATGATGCATTTTTGTTGCCGCTGTAGCAAAAAATACTAAAAAACAGAATAAAATAAATATTTAAAGGGGCTCCATACAACAAACGTGATTTTTTGCAGTTTTTATAGATAATGGTACGGAACTCTTCGTGCGCGTGTCCGACTCGCACTTGGCCGTTTTTTTTTTTAAACTTTGCCCCAAACTAGGAATTACTCCTGTATCGTGGGTGCGTTCATAAACATTTAAACTTACATACATAGGACACCCAGACCTGGAACAACTATCTATAGACCATACAAATATTTGTTCCGTGCGGGAATCGAACCCGCGACACGCAGCGCAGCAGCCGAACGCTCAACCACTGCGCCAACCGTTTGGTTTGTTTTCAACATTAGTTTCTTATTTCATTTAGTTTCAAATTATTTATTTAAGCTAGAGTCCTGCTGTTGAATGACAAAGGTTAACATGAACAGAACAATAATTTATCTCTTTTTTAGTTTTCATTTTTTTTAATATAATTTTCCATAAAAAGTCAGAGCCTACTTTTTATCCCAGAAAAAATAACGAATTCTGCGGAATTGGTCACCCAAAACAAGCCTCGGGAAGAAATAGTGTAATATAGGATATATTTAACAATTAATTTCTGTATACTGCAGACTTATGAAATATTAAAACAAAAATTCCTAAATAACTAAATCTTAAAATATGGCGTCAAAAAATTTCCTCCGCATCATTGTCGACTGGAAGTCTACCCAAAAGACAGGTGGCATTGCCACGTTGTATGTCAATACCAGTATACAGGTATGGCAGTAGTTACTGATTTGATTTCTGTTTACTGTTTTACATACGTTATATATATATGTGTTGAGATTGTTGCATATAATTCTATAGATTCAAGTTCTTCAATCTTAACAGACAGATGTGTTGCTGGGGAGTTTGTTGGCCACTTCTTCTTCCCAGCTAAAACACTAGGAAGTGGTCGTCTTTGTGGGACTGTTTTTATGTAGAACTTTGACGTTCAAAAAGTGCTGGCTCTCTGCCTAGTTTGAATAAATGATTTTTGATTTTGGTTCTACTTTACAGTACAGTATTACTATTATTCTGTACTGTACTGTATTCCGCACAATTTTCGTGACAAGAACTAAATTGTTCAATCTTAAAATTGACAGTGATGTAATCAAATGATAATAAATAATGACGAATTAATTTAATTAACAGTAATTTTGTAACATAATGTTGTGTAATTGCATAATGTACTTATTACTTTTATCTGTAAAACTACGAACGTATCAATAATCAATTTTCAACACATTTGCTCAAAAAATGCACTTACGAAGCCTGTATACATTGTTCGAAAGTTCAAAATTACGCACCATACAATGGAACGTGTGGTAAAATAGGTACTCTCACCTAAGTACCTATTTTACCGCACGCTCCGTTGTATAGCGGCGTGTGTATCCTTTACGGTTTTTTTTTATTTTCTTATAAAATATTTACCTAAGAATTCCACCAAGGAGTTTCGCATTTTGTGTTTTTTTGTGTTGTAGTTGTTTGTTGTTTGTGTTGTTGGTGGTTGTGGTGGTTGTTATTGGTAGTGTTGTTGTTGTTAGTTGTGGTTGTTGTTGGTAGTGTTGTTGGTTGTTGTTGTTGTTAGTTGTGGTGATTGTTGTTGCTGCCAGTGTTGTTGGTTGTGGAGGTTGTTGGTAGTGTTGTTGGTTGTTGTTGTTGTTAGTTGTGGTTGTTGTTGTTGGTTGTGGATGTTGTTGGTAGTGTTGTTGGTAGTGTTGTTGGTAGTGTTGTTGGTTGTTGTTGTTGGTTGTTATTGTTGTTGGTTGTGGTGGTTGTTGTTGCTGGTAGTGTTGTTGTTGTCGGTGGTTGTTGTTGTTATTGTTAGGTGTTGTTGTTGTTAGTTGTGGTTGTTGTAGTTGGTTGTTGTTGTTAGTTGTAGTTGTTGTTGTTGTTACTGCTTGTTGTTGTTGTTGTTTGCTGGTTGTAGTTTGTTTTTGCTGGTTTTTGTTTGTTGTTGGTTGTTGTTATTATTGGTAGTGTTGTTGTTGGTTGTTGTTGTCGGTGGTTGTTGTTGTTATTGTTGTTAGGTGTTGTTGTTGTTAGTTGTGGTTGTTGTTGTTGGTTGTTGTTGTTAGTTGTAGTTGTTGTTACTGCTTGTTGTTGTTGCTGGTTGTAGTTTGGTTTTTGCTGGTTGTTGTTTGTTGTTGTTATTGGTAGTGTTGTTGTTGGTTGTTGTTGCGGGTTGTTGTTGTTATTTGTTGTTGTGTTTGTTGTTGTTGTTAGTTGTTGTTGTTAGTTGTTGTTGTTGGTTGCTGTTGCGTTCCTTTTTTCGCATAGATGTTACTAGGGAGAAGGGGGTCGAGAGCGGTGGCGTAGTGGGGGCGTCATGCCGTTTTTCGTCACGATATTCGAGTCGGTTTTACTGCCAAGCCGCGCCAATAGATGATTCATATCAAAAACAAAAGTTTGTTTCATTTTTTAGTAGGTACTGTTTTTTCGCAAATGTGTTGAAAAACGTTGTATGACACACGTGCGGATTGGTATTTACAAACTCGTGTCGTCGTTCGTCTACTCGTTTGTAAAAACCAACTTACCGCACTAGTATCATAAATAACTATTAATTTAATTTATAATTACTAAGTACTTACATAGTATTTTTTTTTTTTATTTATGACATGTAGTCACTATGGGTGAAATGTATGTTCTACTTTACAGTACAGTATTACTATTATTCTGTACTGTACTGTATTCCGCACAATTTTCGTGACAAGAACTAAATTGTTCAATCTTAAAATTGACAGTGATGTAATCAAATGATAATAAATAATGACGAATTAATTTAATTAACAGTAATTTTGTAACATAATGTTGTGTAATTGCATAATGTACTTATTACTTTTATCTGTAAAACTACGAACGTATCAATAATCAATTTTCAACACATTTGCTCATAAAATGCACTTACGAAGCCTGTATACATTGTTCGAAAGTTCAAAATTACGCACCATACAATGGAACGTGTGGTAAAATAGGTACTCTCACCTAAGTACCTATTTTACCGCACGCTCCGTTGTATAGCGGCGTGTGTATCCTTTACGGTTTTTTTTTATTTTCTTATAAAATATTTACCTAAGAATTCCACCAAGGAGTTTCGCATTTTGTGTTTTTTTGTGTTGTAGTTGTTTGTTGTTTGTGTTGTTGGTGGTTGTGGTGGTTGTTATTGGTAGTGTTGTTGTTGTTAGTTGTGGTTGTTGTTGGTAGTGTTGTTGGTTGTTGTTGTTGTTAGTTGTGGTGATTGTTGTTGCTGCCAGTGTTGTTGGTTGTGGAGGTTGTTGGTAGTGTTGTTGGTTGTTGTTGTTGTTAGTTGTGGTTGTTGTTGTTGGTTGTGGATGTTGTTGGTAGTGTTGTTGGTAGTGTTGTTGGTAGTGTTGTTGGTTGTTGTTGTTGGTTGTTATTGTTGTTGGTTGTGGTGGTTGTTGTTGCTGGTAGTGTTGTTGTTGTCGGTGGTTGTTGTTGTTATTGTTAGGTGTTGTTGTTGTTAGTTGTGGTTGTTGTAGTTGGTTGTTGTTGTTAGTTGTAGTTGTTGTTGTTGTTACTGCTTGTTGTTGTTGTTGTTTGCTGGTTGTAGTTTGTTTTTGCTGGTTTTTGTTTGTTGTTGGTTGTTGTTATTATTGGTAGTGTTGTTGTTGGTTGTTGTTGTCGGTGGTTGTTGTTGTTATTGTTGTTAGGTGTTGTTGTTGTTAGTTGTGGTTGTTGTTGTTGGTTGTTGTTGTTAGTTGTAGTTGTTGTTACTGCTTGTTGTTGTTGCTGGTTGTAGTTTGGTTTTTGCTGGTTGTTGTTTGTTGTTGTTATTGGTAGTGTTGTTGTTGGTTGTTGTTGCGGGTTGTTGTTGTTATTTGTTGTTGTGTTTGTTGTTGTTGTTAGTTGTTGTTGTTAGTTGTTGTTGTTGGTTGCTGTTGCGTTCCTTTTTTCGCATAGATGTTACTAGGGAGAAGGGGGTCGAGAGCGGTGGCGTAGTGGGGGCGTCATGCCGTTTTTCGTCACGATATTCGAGTCGGTTTTACTGCCAAGCCGCGCCAATAGATGATTCATATCAAAAACAAAAGTTTGTTTCATTTTTTAGTAGGTACTGTTTTTTCGCAAATGTGTTGAAAAACGTTGTATGACACACGTGCGGATTGGTATTTACAAACTCGTGTCGTCGTTCGTCTACTCGTTTGTAAAAACCAACTTACCGCACTAGTATCATAAATAACTATTAATTTAATTTATAATTACTAAGTACTTACATAGTATTTTTTATTTTTTATTTATGACATGTAGTCACTATGGGTGAAATGTATGTATCTGTACAGTGCCTGAAATAAAATGTTTTATTATTATTTTTTGGTTTTGCGGAAATTCATAAAATCTGCATAGCAATAAAAATCACTTGCCATGTCTTTCAAAACTAACACGTATTCAAACCGTCTACTATCAATAGATAGATCACAATCTAAATAAATTCTATAAACGTTTGTCCAAAGCCCCACTGTGACTTGACCCGTGGGAACAGTTGCAATTATTTCGTTCAGCGCTTTGTCGTGACGGCTAACTAAAGAACGAACACTTAATGTATTCGTAGGCTTATTATCTCGAAGGTGGGGTTCAGGCGCTGATCGGAATGTCTTGACATTTCTACTAACTGTTTACATGCTAATGTGGACTGATTCGGTTAAGTGGTTTCGCTGTTGGCTGGGGACTTAAGATGCTGTACTGATATACAGCATGTAACAAAAACCCTGTCCGATCCAATAAAGGCGTATTCCTGGTTTAACATACGTACTAGAAAAAGTTGTAAAAAAAATGTAACTCATAAAAACCAAAAGTTAAATGCGAAATTTAAAACTAAATATGGCAAATTTTCATAAGTTGACAACACGCCACCAGCCGGCGAAATCTTTTAATTTTTACCTATTTTTATTTCAAACGATACCGCCCTGCACTAGCCGCGCTGTAGGCACTCTGTCTCGCTCTGGTCTTCTTTCTTCTCTTCTCTCATCTTTGAAATGAAATAGTAGGTGCACTTTGTCTAGCCTTTGATAAGTTTTACTTTTTTTTTAAATTAATTATTTTCATAGGGGAAAAATAATCTCATATCCATGAAATGGTTACTTGTACTCGTATGTGTACGCAGTACGATACCAAGTAATACCCTTCAGGATCCGACAGGGTTTTTGTTACAAGCTGTAGAAGGCCAATTCTTGGACTTCAATGGTGCGGATTCCGTTGTGCACAAACTAAACTTAATTTAGGCTATTCCCATCTTTTTTTCTCTAATAAAAAAAGAAAGAGTCGGGTAAGTTAGAGCTGTCAAATTTAGTTAAACTAATATTTCCATCCAAATTAATTCACGTAAAAACCCATCGATTAAAAACACGGTAAACCGCAAGGCGTAAACTAGTTTGACATCTCTAACTTAGTTCATATCTGTAACCGTCCTTTTCTCGCACTGCCTTTTAGTAAAAGATAGCGATTCTCTCATTAATTTAGTTATTTAACAAGAGAATCGGCACCAATATTTGATTTCAAAAACCTGTCACAGTGAGGGTAAGTTTGAGGTTTTTTTTGACAGATTGACACTGAGATTAGACTGTGAACGTTCCATATACATAAAATATTATTATCAGCCTTAATGTTCCCACTGCTGGGACAAAAGCCTCCTCTCTAGGACAGGGAATGGACCTTAATCCACCACGAAGGCCCAGTGCGGGTTGGTGGATGTCACATGTCTTCAGATTTTTGGTTCTAGGACATGTCGGTTTCCTCACGATATTTTCCTTTACCGTTTTGAGAGCAGTGGCGATGAAATAAATTACACTAAGCAAAGTGCCTGCCTGGGTTTGGACCCACGGCTTATAACTCATAAGTTAGGGCTTTTATATGTAGGCACTTATACATAAGGGGCCGTTCAGGTATTACGTAAGCACTATAGGGGGATGGGGGGGTCTATGCTTTGCTTATTTGATGACATGGGGGTGGGGAGGTGTAGATGGTGATTACGTCAGCAGTAATTATTTACTTTTATACACATATTGCAACCCACACATTGTCTATGCTTGAAAACGAAACGCATATTCGGGGATTCACAAAAATAATGAACACGTTTAGGTACTCTATATACGCTCATGAATCAATAAAAAAAACAATACTAACATTAAAAAAAATGCATATTATTATACCAATGTTTACGTATGCATAGGAGAGGGGTAAGAGCTTTGCTTACTTTTGCTGACAAGGGGGAGGGGGGGCGTAAATAATTGCTTTCGTAATACTTGAACGGCCCCTAAATACTGGAATTACCCCGTATGTTATTGCAAAAGGTTTTTCAGATTTCATGTGTAGTTTTCAGGTTAATCTTTCTGGGGAAATATGGGGCGTCCATTTAGGTTAAACATTGAATTCCTACTAACTGATACAAAATGGTACCTGCTCCACAAGGTGGACCGGTGACCTGGTGAGGTTCGCTGGAATCCGATGTATACGAGACGCATAGGACCGGTCGTTGTGCGACACTTAGGGGAGGCCTATGCCCAGTAGTGGACGTTTTACGACAGAAATATTGATGATGATGATGATTTAGTTTAGTGTCTAAAGTCTTGAAGACCCAACGCAGACTCGTCTCACGAAGAATGAGATAATTATAGGCAAAGCGAGAGAGAGGTGTTTAATGCCGTGTAACCGGATCTTAAGATTAATTCCTTTATTTTCTTAAACTTTACACATAATCTTTACACAAGATTACGCAGAAAGATTGAACACTTACGTAACAAAACAAAAAAGCCACGAAAAATAACAAAGAAGATTTTTACGTCTCAATTCTTTCTAAATCCTCAGGCTATATTACTACCGCGAAAATACGCAAACATAATAATGATGTTTTGGCAAAAGTCCTATTAATAATGGACAGTAAAAGTGGGTATTGCGCGAAACGCCCGGGGGGGCCATTACGTGGTATGACTGTTTGATTGATCACACAAGTTTATCGAGATATGTCAATATTTCACTGTGGTATATTGCATTAGAGTTTTAAGATATTTATTTTAATATCTAACGGATATTTGCGTGTATTGTAGTGGGTTAACTGCGTAGGTGAAAGGTAAGTGTTGTAAGACTGAAAAATTGTCGCCTTGGCATTATTTTCTTGACCTTGGAAGTGTCATCGCGTTTTGAACCCACAAAACAGTTCAGCAGGTGTATTCGCTAACTCAGTTGACATTAATTTGACAGGCACTTTGCAGTAGGTACATTGCTGCTTTGCTCGGTGGACATCGATTATAATAAGCACTACGTAGTACATTTTTGTTTTCCTATACGTTAAAGCAGCAATGTACTGCATAGTGCCTATCAAATTGATGTCAACTGAGTTAGCGATTACACCAGCAGAAGTGGTCGATGTTTTTCTCTGTAACAATTTGGCCATACAATGGCCATTGACCACCTTCTAGTGTTTTAGGTTACGAGGTTTTATTGGCCTATTTGCCAACCTGTTTATACACATTCATGGTTGTCTGGCATTTATGCTGAACTGGATGTATTTGGCACAGCCGTGGGGCGCACACTTTTTTTTCTTTTGTTAGTTTTATCTATTTTTTATTTTCTTTTTTCTCAAAGCCACTTTTATGTTTATTTCGTTTTAGTTATGTGTCTCTAACTGTGGCCAATAAATGTATTTTCTTTCTTCTTTCTTCTTTCTTTAGGGTGCCATAACATAAGCCGAAAAAATCACGTAGCTACTCGTATCCCTCAATTTTTACGGGCAATAGAAATTAACACTATGAAAATTTCAACAGTCTATTACGGTTCATGTGATACAGACCACTAAAAGATAGACGGACGGACAGCGAAGGCTTAGTAAAAGCAGAATAATAATCTTCCTATATGGCCACAAAATTGTCTTCCTTTGTATCAGCTCAAACTATAACCCACTAGCTTCTGCCAGCAGCTTCGGCCCCGTGAAATTAGACCATGATGTGCTATTCCAGACTATAATCTATCTCAATGCAATATTCATCCAATATCAAACACAAACCATCCATCCATCCATCTAAAACTTTCGTATTTTAATTATTAGTAGGATTATTAGGATTTGAGGATAGCCTGACTTTTTTCCCAGGATGCACCGGACTTAGGTAGTTTCAGAATCGCCATTCCTGAAGGATATTTCAGTGCACCCCACATAAATATGAATAGCATCAGTTTTGACATGCCTTACCGCAGTCCAGGCTGAACGAGCCCCGGCCTGCAAAGGGCAAGGAAGTCGCATTAACGTGCGCCACGTGACAGGTATTAATGGGGCTGGCAGTCAGCCAGGCTAACGAGTGACGATGGCACTAGGTGATGTAGTTACGGATGTAACTCCATACATGCATTTATATATAGTCAAGTGAAAGATATATTTTCTTGGATTTGCCTAAAGAAATAGGAATTTAGTCTTCCCTGCTTAAGAAAAAGGTAAAAGGCAAATTAAGACTTATCTTGTCTTATCTTGAAGTGCTTTTTCAGAAATTGCTTTTACGATTTTTTGTTCTGAATATCAGTTAAATGTCCAGCAGTATCACGCTGAAATGGGCTGAGATGGAGTGAGATCTTAGTGATCGTAACGATATAATAAAGAAAGTGTGTGTGTACTTATGTACGCACGTAAGAAGTTATACTTCTTTGGCGTAACAAGATAAAAAACCAAACTGTCGCAAAGTTTACAAAAGGTAAACAATCATTCTTCATGAACCACAGACTTCAGGGTGTCGGTTTTTTGTGACGGTGTACGCGCATCGTAAAAGTTTACTCTCATCATTTTTCCTTAACACGCCGAAAGAAGTATAACTTCAATAAATAAATAATTGATAATAATCTAATTAGTTAGGTTTATAGTCTTTATTTATTTATACACACTGTGTCTACGTCTCATATCCTACTTTCCAGTCGCAGGTCTGCTGGAAGAAATTTCTTTTGAAATAATCAGCACCTTTGTACTCTTCTTTTTGTAATTCTTGGTGTTCTCTTTTTTATTATTAAATATTTTCATTGAGGAAAAATATTATCTCGTATCCATTAAATGATTACGTATATGTGTACGCAGTACGATACCAAATAATACCCTTCAGGATCGGACAGGGTTTTTGTTACACGCTGTATCTTGTGTATCTTGATACTAGCAGTCAGAAAAAAACATTGACAATATAGCAAACAACGGTCACCCATCCACAATCCAACCGGGCCAAGCTCCGCTTAACCTCACTGCAGTTCGACCGTAGTAACACTAGTAGCTATTTAACTCACCACATCAATGATATCGCACGAACATTACGACTGGTATTAATGGGGCTGGCAGAGAGCCAGGTTAGCGGCGCTATGGCGAGTATGCTAGTACATTAAGTGGTCGATGACTTCTAAGTCTAGGAGTTGAGATAGGTCAGTTTGTTTTAGGAAGTATGACGAATGGTATGATGAGTTTTTCACGTAAGCTGTGGGTTAAATGTAACGGGTCTAGTATTACCGAGAGAATATAACCCACTGTTCTTCGGTTAAATTGATTGGGAATTTAATCTGGGACATCAAGTTACTGATAGGACCCCACTAAGAAAACTCAATCAATCTGCCTAGCCTTTTCCCAACTATCTTGGGGTCGGCTTCCAGTCTAACCGAATACAGCTGAATACCAGTAATTTACATGGAGCGACCGCCTATCTGACCTCCTCAACCCAGTTACTGAGTAATACGATACCCCTTGGTAAGACCGGTTGTCAAACTTTCGGGCTTCTGACGACCCGTAATGACTGTCAAAGATCCACGATTGACAGCCGGGAACAACGGCTTAACGTGCTTTCCGAGGCACGGAGGAGCCTTGGTATGTAAAGATGGTCACCCATCCATGGACCAATCCCGGTAAGCGTAGTTTAACCTGATGGATCCACCCGTGTGGCAGTTATTACTTTAGCCACGAGATCCTCCCTAACCCACCAAGAAAACTAAAGGTTTAGAAAAATATTGGCTAAAAAAAAGAACTAAAGAATTCACAGGCGAAAGACATAGGCCTCCCCCAAACATCGATACAACGACCAGTCCGATGTGTCTCTCTCGCATCAGATTTCTGCGACCCTCACCAAGTTATCGGTCCACCTTGTGGGAGGCCTTCCAACGCTGCGTCTTTGGTTATTCTTAGGCATAGACACAACCAGATTTAGTTACCCAAGACCTTGAAACCCACAGCTATCTTAATCAACGTCTGGAATAGTCATCAGTGCCGTATCAGACGGCATCATGAACAAGTCAGGACAGGTACGCAGATGGTTGGCAGAGAGCCAAGTCACAGGCGCTAAACGAGAGCGCTATAGCTTAGTATTTATCGTATGCGCATGCGCATACGATAAATACTAAGCGGTCAACGGAGCGTCTGCTAGTGAGAGATTCCCACCGCGAAGAAACTATAGGGCTAGTATGTATAGACAGATTGGAAACAATTTTGAATTATACTACTAATATTATAAATGCGAATGTTTGTATGTACATCCATCCAAACTGTTTGTTACTCAATCACGCCAGAACGGCTGAACGGATCCGGATGAAATTTGGCACAGAGATAGATTATACTCTGAAAATCTACTACATCAACTAAATCTACTCTGCTACATAGGTTATAATTTATAGTCGTCCCCCACGTACTAATTCTACGCGGGCGACGTCGCTGCCAGAATCTAGTTTAAAAATAAATGTTAGATTACTTAAAGGAGGATTACAATGGAGGGGCTCGTGGTAAGATATAATAACCGCTGCATGGGATGGCTCTGGCGAGCGTTGTTTAAGCTTGAAGATGGTTAAGCGATGCTTGCTGAGGACGCTCCATTAATGGGAAACCCTTCCATACCTCAGAAATCTTGTTAAATCGTTGGTTCCACGGTCATTTGTAGATCTGTGACAGTCCAGTCAGATCTTTGCATTTGTGTCTCAGGTTCCTGTGCCAAAAAAATAAAATTAATCGGGCAACGTGATAGGGCGCCGCTCCACAGCAACTCTCGGCTAAGCTACGCCAGGATGCGTGGCTGCAAACAAAACAGAGAGTGAGTCGGAATTCCTTAGTTTAATTCCGTCAAGCCCGGTCTATTATAGGACCACAGTAATGCACCACTGGTTCATGGTGGACATCCAAACCATACGCACAAAAGGTGTGTACTACAGCCGCACTCAGAAAGGCTCATTCAATTAGTCCTAACTAGTACTTAAGGGCCTACCTCCCCGTAAGTGGCGCCCTCAATGAATAAAAATTCGTATCTTAGCATAGAAAATAAAGATGAAAGAATCCTATGTTGCGTTTGTTACAAATAGGATAAGGTGTTTTTAAGTTGTTAAAACAGTACTCAAAGTGTTTCGTATCCAAAGTAGTAAGTAAAAGTGTCAAAAACGGCCGTATTTGGTACTTTTTGAAATCTATACTGAGGAGCGCCTTAAGTAACCGTTAAACGTCTCTGAGTGCGCCAGTTAAGGAGTGGAATTCCCTGCCGGAGTCTGTGTTTTCTGATAGCTACAACCTGGGTGTCTCTAAGTCAAGACTGAATAGGTTTCTTTTAGGCGAGCGTGCTCCAACGTCGACCACATCATCGCTTACCATCAGGTGAGATGGTGGTCAAACGTGAGCCTACCCGTAGGGTGCTAACGGAGCCCTATTGCTGTCACTCACGTATCCGTCTGTCCATCTGTCTGTCCGTCTGTCCGTCTGTCCGTCGTCTGTCACACAGATTTTACTGCCAAACGGTTGGAGCTACAAAGTTCTAGGAGAGAAAAAAAAACAGAGAGAAAGAGAGAGAGTATAAGCATCTTGTTGACCCAAAGCCATACAAATAGTCAAAAATTAATTTGGTACGGAACCCTAAACGATAGTCCGACACGCCCGGGGCCGATTTTTCAAGTAACTCATCAGAATCCTATTTGTTAGTAGCTGCATAGTCAACTCTTCGTCAGAAAAACAGATCATTACCAGTCTTCACGGCAGTGTTTTAAGCAGGTTTGGCAGAGGGCCAGGTGTTGGTAACGAGGTGCGAGGCATGCACATTATGCGCCAACGTTGGGCCAGTGACCGCTGGTTATGCAATTAACTAGTGTGGTTGACGGGTGTGTTGCACGGGGCTATTTTCAAGTGGTTTCAGTGGGGATTGAGTAATAACCCTTTTTTATGAGGGTGGGAAATCGTGAGATGACTTCGCCCGCTTTGGGTGGAACGAGAGGGCGTGTCCGACTCTTACTGACTAACACCCACCCGTGATCCTGACAGGTTAGTGGTAACCCTGGATGTATGTGTGTGATGTATGTGTGTGATGTATGTATGTATGTGTTTGCTATACAAATATTTTGTATAGCAAACCGATATATTATGATGGGTGGTTCTGGGTTAGGCTGTTTTGGTTCCTTAGATGCACAATGAAGTATCATACAAGATACACAGAAAAACGGAACGAAAGAGTTTCAATAACAAAACAAAATGGAAATGGAAACACAATTTCCCAGTTTGTCCGCTGAAAAGCGGGAAGTTTGAAAATTTGAGTTTATATTTATTTGTAACGTTGAAAGCGAGAAACTATAAAAGTAGTCGCATTTGCTTCTTTTGTAATATATTTGCTGACTTAGGTTGCTTACCTACAAGAAGTGGCAATAACTAAGAGGTCTTTCTCAGACGTTAGAATGTAGAGGGCTCTTAGGTTCTTGCCCGGATTCCAAGAGCAACTTATGTTGGTAATATTTTTTACTGAGACTTCAGAAAATATGGCTGTAGTATAGTAAAGTAGTAGGCAAAAGTGTCAGAAACGGCCATTTTTGGTACTTTTGGCTACTACTTTGGATACAAAACATTCTGAGACCTGTTTTAACAACGTAAAAATACTTTATCCTCTATGTAACAAACGTGACGTTCGATTCTTTAATATTTATTTTCTACGCTATGCTACGATTTTTTATTCAATGAGGGCGCCACTTGGCCGGTAGTAGGGCCTGAAAATTTTATATTTGATAGGCTCGTGCTTGACCACTATCTCACCTGATGATAAGCGATGATGTGGTCGCCGATGGAGCACGCTTGCCTAGAAGTAACCTATTCACTCATGTCTTAAAGACTTCTAGGTTGTTGCCGTCAGGAAACACAGACTTGGGGCCCTGGGTTGGCCACAGAACGAAGAAGCGGAGAAAATCTAGTATTATAATAGTGTCTAGATTAAAATTATTTAACATTAGACATTTTCGCTGATTTAATATTCATAACTCCGATAAGCATTGTTCCGTGAACCACTCAAACTTAACACGAAACTATTACTAAAAACATTATTAATCATTTATCAGATAAGAGAATGCGATAATAATGGGGAAATCCATAGGAAGTGACTCATACGCTTCAGTGTACGTGCGTGTGTGTTTGAGTTTTCACGGAAATGCTTAGTGAAACTACGGAGGTACATGTGTGAGTTTTATTACATAGCGTGCGATTTCCCCCTATCTTTCTTTTTCATGTAGCATAATAATGCATAATAGTGGTTATTTAGATTCTGATGTAAGAACTGTCAGTCAATCAAGTTATTCAATGCGTAATACTGGCATCTTGAATTGACTAACTAGATTTTTAATCGACAAAGCATGGCTTGCTTTTGCATGCCCACTCAGACATAATGTATGGCTCAACTGTAACATTCCATCTTATTGTAATTTTATACCTGTATTCTAGCGAATGAACGAACAGAAAAGTTGAAAGTCATGTGTGTCATGTGAAGAGGAGGAATGAAACACATGTAACTAAAAGAGTTATGAATATAAATGTGGATGGATGGAGAGGGAGAGGGAGGCCAAAGAAAAGATGGATGGATTGTGTGAGGAGTGATATTGTTACGTCGACCGTATTACTCTGGAACGTTCGAGAATGTAGTAGAAGTTTCTAGAAGTTTCCACTAGGTTCGAGAACATTCCATTGTGGTACTGTGTAGAAGTTCATAGATGTTTCTAAAATATTCCACTATAGTTCGACAATGTTCTGGAAACTTCCATGATTGTATAAATAGGCCGGACGGCGGGCGAGTGAGTCAGTCTGTTTTCGACTACGGAGGCGAACGGAAGCGATTAAGAAGAGAATAGTGATTATAAGCGATTTAGTGTTTGTGTTAATAAGTTGTTGAGTTAATAAAGGATATTTAGTTAATTAATTGGTGTAAAATAATTTATGCCCAGCTCGTAACAATATGAAAGGAAAGGGATTTAGTGATAGCGTGACGGCTGAGAGGACTGAATGGAAGAAAAAAACGTGTTTCGCCGACCCCAAGTAACATGGGATAAGGTGTTATTATTTTAGCCACGAGCTCCTCAATCCTCAACTTATAATGAACCTTTAATCTTGTTATATGCTAACCCTTTTCTAACTTCTATAATTTTCAACACACTAAGCTGCACTAAATTTCGCGCTTCCGTACGCTCAGCCCAATTTATGAGTCGGGGCCTGGCCCACTCATTTCACAGTTCACATGCAATGTAATATGCCTATTAGGCGCAAATTAATAGTTTCCCGACAGCCGTGTTTGTTTATGGGAAGAGGATCGTTTGCCATTCCTAACATTTTCCTGAAAATAAACTATATCTGCCTGCAATTTGATGAACTAGGACAAGTTCAAGATAAACTGCCTCAATAAATTCAAGTAAAAAAACGCCACTAATCTTGTTTTTTTAGGGTTCCGTACCCGAAGGGTTACTAATGGGACCCTATTACTAAGCCTCCGCTGTCCATCCGTCCGTCCGTCAGTCTGTCAGCGTGCTGTATCTCATGATCCGTAATAGGTAGACAGTTGAAATTTTCACAGAATGTGTATTTCTGTTGCCGCTATAATAACAAATAATAAAAAAAAGTTAAAGGCCGTTTTGTAAGGGAGCCCCCTTACAAAACGGCCTTTTGGCTTTGTTTGCTCGATCTTAATAATGACCACAAGTAGACGCGTTTTTTTTTTTGTTCCAGTAGCTGTCCACATAAATTGCAGCGTCAGTAGCGTTCATCAGGTCCTCCTTAGTGCAGGTGTATGGGTACTTGGGGCACTACAGTATTCCAGTAAAATAGCATTGATTTTATATTTCTATATTATCCATCTCTTATCTGTCGATAAAGAGAAGAAGAACTAAAAAGAATGAGCTTTTTCATGAGAATATTCATAGCACAGTAATTTATTCTGTATTACTGTATATATAAAAATCAAAGTCCTGACTGACAGATATATCAACGCACAGCCTATACCGCTGGTCCTAGAGACATGAAATATGACGGGTGTCTTCTTTGTGGAAGAGTACGTATCCAATAAGAAAGAACTTTTCAAAATTCAATCCTTAACGGGGTGAAAAAGGGGTTGAAAATTTATAACGGGGGATATTTATAACCTACTAATTCCACGCAGGCGAAGCCGCTGGCAGAAGTTAGTAATATTAAAACCAGACAAGTGCGTGTCGGTCTTGGCACATTTAGGGTTAGGTACCAAATGAGGGAATTTCTAAGAAAATGTCTGATTTATTGCGATGTAAGTAAAATATACGTAATAATAAACATTACCAGAGCAGAGTGCAGTGGTGGCCCAGTGGTATTGGAAGCTGTAGGTCGTGAGTTCAAACCCAGGCAGGCACTTTACTTTGTGTAAATTATTTCATCGCCACTGCTCTCAAAACGGTGAAGGAAAACATCGTGAGGAAACCGGCATGTCCTAGAACCAAAAATTCGAAGACATGTGACATCTACCAACCCGCATTGGGCACGCGTGGTGGATAACGGCCCACACCCTCTCACAGAGAGGAGGCCTGTGCCCCAGCAGTGAGGACATTAAAAAGCTGATGTTGAAACATTACCACCAAATCTCAAGTTCAATGGGAAGTTAAAAAATTCTTGGGAACAAAATTTTGTGACAGACAACGGACAGACAGACGGAACCTTAAAAGTACTAAGAACTATAACAAACGAAAGTTTCCTCAAGCCAACTTACATTCCGGCAGCAAAAACTTTTTAATACAGTTGGCGTCGTGACGCCGGTACGCCCGCCCAGTTCTGTGTATTACTCACCGCCGCCCGCCCTACTTATTACCACGAAACATCGCATAAATGTTTTATAAAAGCTTACTTTTTCCTACTATTTTATCGATTTTCTAGCGATGAAGTATTCTGACTCAGTTGTTTTTTGGTAGTGACATTGTATGAGACGTGGAACAAAGGAAATTTGTCCGTGGCTCTGAATATCAAGGTACTGTCAGTGTTCATTTTAAGTTTTAAACTAATAATAGCAAGAGTAAAATACGTAATGTATCACACTTAATATTATAGGTACAGGCAAAATTTGACCGATTTGGGTGAAATTTGGTATGTAGATTGCTTATACCATGGCTACTTTTTATGCCGGTCTACGCGGCTGAAACCACGGGGCGCAGCTAGAGGTAATCTCTATAGGTAGTGACGGAAATGTGTGGTCATTTTATTTACTGTTTCTGCTCATAGAAATTAACATTTTTATTCAAGAAACAGTCAATTTCGAAAAATAAAATTAGGGATGATTGCAGGGTTAAAAAGTAATAATTATATTTAATCCGTAAGTTAGATAATCAAAAAATATTAGACACGTATTATTTGCTTTATCAAATCAATAAAAAATGACAAAGATAAAACGCATCAAAGTTCAAGAGTGGGGGCTTGTTACGTCACTTTTGAGTAAATTTTAACTCATTGTGACGTCATGTGAAATTTCAACCCACTGTAGCGTCTTCATTTTTATGGTTACGTACCCGAAGGGTCCAAACGGAGCCCTATTGCTGTCACTCACGTATCCGTCTGTCCGTGGTCTCTCACACAAGTTTTACAGCTAAGCGGTTGGAGCTACAGTCTTCAAATTTTCACAGTATGAGCATCTTGTTGACCCAAAACCATATAAATAGTCAAAAATACATTTGGTACGGAACTCTAAATGTGAGAATCCAACACGCACTTGGCCGGTTTTTAACCGACTTCGAAAAAGGAGCCTCCTCCTTTTTCGAAGTTGGTTAAAACCACTTTCATTTCGGAAGTCGGTGTTAAATATTGAAGAAATAAAATACAATCACCGACTTCCAAAATTAAAGTTATTTTTTAGTGTATTATTTTTTTTGGAAGTTGTTTTTTTTTTGTAAAAAAGTTTTTTGTTTTTCAAAAGAAAAGTACGTCTCCAATATTTCTTCGTAATCAGTT
The DNA here is from genome assembly GCA_951329385.1 of Polia nebulosa. Classification (NCBI taxonomy): domain Eukaryota; kingdom Metazoa; phylum Arthropoda; class Insecta; order Lepidoptera; family Noctuidae; genus Polia; species Polia nebulosa. The sequence continues at coordinate 2,167,651 of OX589606.1, read as the reverse complement.
AGATTTTTTTAGTCGCCAACCCAATTGACTGTGGCTTTCCTGAACTAAGTTGTTAATTTCCATAAGTAGAAACAGTATCAGTATATTGCCGTTATACCCTGTAGAAGTACTGTTTCGATTATAAGAAATCCTTCACTGATTGAAAACAACACAGTTTTTTAAACACAAATTAGTGTAACCTTAGCCTATGAAAAGTTATAGACGGAACGTCATTGGACAATGAAGCAGGATCGTTAAATGTGTGAGTGACCTTGACGAACGTAACGATGACGTATCAGCTTCTCATTTTGTCTATATGAGCTTATTTGGCGTGTACAGATACAAGTCGGCTTCTCATTCTGGTACTTCAGATTGTTGGATTTTGACACTCCGTCTATTACCTTTCATAGTCTAAGAGTGTAATATAGATAGCTGTGTGTCCGCTACTATAGTAGCGCGGACGTTTGAGTGTAGCTACTTTTTATCTCAAAAACAAAATGTTCGGTTCCTGTGGAATAAGACAAGAGAGCGAAGCTGCAAGAAAAGTAGTTTATAAATTTTATCGATTTTCTAGTGCTTGGCCTCAGTTGTTTTGTAGGCGTCCTTCAAGTTAAGTAGTGCCCTTGTGCCAGTTGTGAGACAAAGGAAATAATAGGAGAGCTGGTAGACATTTTTAGGTAGGTATTTGAAACAAGCTGCAAAACTTGTCCTATACCTCTCCTATACACAGAACTGCAGACCTGGCTGGGGAGTAGTGGGGCTAAATCAACCTTTTTTCCAAAATTAGGATTTATTTTTTGCAAAAATATCCTTGAGGCAATCTGAAATTTTTATCTTTAAATTGAATATTTAAAGAGTAAAAAACACATAAGCCAGACTATTTAGTCGGGTCTTCTACTTTGCCAGATGAAATACTCAAATACCTACCCACAACTGTCTACGAGCTCTCGGACTGAAATGTGTCCGTGGCGGTGCATTTCGAAGTACCTACTGTGAGTGTTGATAATTTAACCTTTACATACCGATGTGTGGTCTGTCAGATAATTTCAGCGCTCGAATAGTCTAGCTACTAATGTTAGCGTAGTTACGAGTATATCACTCCGTGCTTCTTAGAAAGTATCTAAGTCTATGCGTGCGTTTTTTGTAAATTTTGGTTGTTAAAAGATCACGAGTGGTCTCACAGACCACGCGTTGGTACGTAGGCAACATTTTTGGGATCGAAATTATTTGAAATTACGTGGTTTTCCTCTTTTATTTTACGCCAAATGTTACAATAAACTAGGCCATTCGGGTATTAAACTGGTAGACTCATTGTTGCCATAATTTCCGTAATTGGGTATAGTGTTGGGAGAGCAGTGGTGGTCCAGTGAGAGCAGTGGAGGCCTAGTGGTTAAGGCCAAGACTTACAAGTTGCGGGTCGTGAGTTGAAACCCAAGCAGGCTCTTTACTTTGTGTAAATTATTTCATAACCACTGCTCTCAAAACGGTGAATGAAAACATCGTGAGGAAACCGGCATGTCCTGGAACCAAAAATTCGAAGACATGTGACATCCACCAACCCGCACTGGGCCCGCGTGGTGAATTACGGCCCACAGCCTCTCACGGAGAGGAGGCCTGTGCCCCAGCAGTGGGGACGTTAAAAGGCTGATACAATCATATGATATAATCATAATGTCTATATCAGTAAATATCGTTAAACAAGACAAAAGAAATACAAGTGATAAAGACAGGTGCTTCATAAATTACCCCCCAATTTACTGTAAAAATGTTTGTGTTAAGTAAACACTATCTGGTTCCGTTTTGTTATCTACGAGTATGTACCTACTTAATGTACTTCGGTACACACCCTGTTCTTATCTCTTCTGCTTATTCTCATTTGTTTTAGTCATGATAGCTCTTTCATGATAACTGACATGAAGTGAAATGTTTTGTGTACATTTATTATACGGAATTTAATTGTGTGATTTTTAGAAGAAATCTCTTAGATCTTTGTTTAATTTATTATTCTATTGAAAACTAGCATGTTGTTATTTTTAGAAATACTTGTATTCTTACAATTTTGTTCTTCGTCAAAGAAAACGTATGTGAATAAAACATAATTATTAAATTACATTTACAGGAAAATAACACCACAACGCGAAGGGCACAACCAGATACATAATATTGTTTGTTTTCGAAATATTCGTTGAATCTAAGAAGCTACAAGAGTCTACCTTGCACAAGCCATAAGGGCATGTCATAACCTTGTACTTGATCTTGATTCCAAGTACCATAGACCAATATTTACCTTCTACAATTTATGAATAACATAGCGTGGGATTCCTGAAGGTTGTCCCGAGTTCTGTGCTCGGCTGAGTCAATTCGAGGCTTTCACGGAATTCGGCTAAGTACCCGAAACATGTGTAATGTGTTATTTTGGTTATCATTCCAGTGTGTACAATGTTATTGCTATATTTGGTTATGCACAAGACAGACTGTGGAATGTTTTGAAGAAATGATGAGTAATGATTCAATTGGTAGGCCAATTTTTGCCTTATGGCCAGTTTCTGAAATTAGAATTTGAAGTTAAGTATTCGTAACTCTAATTTGGCGTGATAACCTGTCTAAAGCCTGGTGTTAAAATAGAGTTCTTTTTATAGGGTGAGGAATCATTAAATAACTTCTCCGGCTCTGGGTAGAGCCCGGAGGTATGTCAGACTATTACTGACTAAAACCCACCCGCGTTCCTTCAGTGGCCTGTGCCAGGGCAAGGTGACTCTTTCAACCCTGGCAGGAAAATAGGGTATAAGATTCTAAAGTCCAAATTCTCCGTTAAGAAACATGCTACTGAAGTAAACTTTGCTCATGAAATATTTGGACGCTCAATTGAAGACCTCTTCCTCCTTACAACTAGGAGGAAGAGGGCTTTAACTGAGCGATCAAATATTTTAGGAGCTTAGTTTATTTCTTTTATTAGGCTTCCGTATCCAAAGGTAAAACGGGACCCTATTTGGTACTAAGACTCCACTGTCTGTCTGTCTGTCACCAAGCTGTAACTCGTGATAGACAGTTGAAATTTTCACTGATGATGTATTTCTGTTGCCGCTATAACAACAAATACTAAAAAAACAGAATAAAATAAATATTTAAGGGGGACTCCCATACAACAAACGTGATTTTTTTGCCGTTTTTATAGATAATGGTACGGAACCCTTCGTGTTCGAGTCCGACTCGCACTTGGCCGGTTTTTTGAATATTATTTTTATGATGATGAGTGAGAGATGAGTTATGACAATAGCGGTAAAATTACCTGAGTATTGTATTATCTGTGCCTGAGTATGTAAATCAATTATTATTATAAGCACGGTGATGGCACTTTTCCGGAAAACCTCTTACATAACGTACAATTATCTGTTATTATAGCCTCACAATATATAACAGCTTCAACACATAACAGCGGCTAGATTCACATGGTCTTATGTGTTAGTGTTGTGATAAAAAGCTGAACATTTGTCGAGCTAATGAATTTCCCACATTATTAATGTTTTCTAATCGATGACAATGGTAAAATCTTGTTGGCAACAACATAATAACTGGTTATGTGCTGATCCGTTGAGGTGGGTCGCAGTGAGAGCGATTCTGCCCAGGGGTTGTGGATAAATTCGAAACAGAGTTACCGCACCCTTGGGAACTCAGGCAGGGAAGGAACAGGGGTGGGTTTTAGTCAGTAAGAGTCTGACACGGCCTCCCGCTCCACCCTAGAGCGGGAGATGTCACTGGTTTTTTTTTTTGGGTGTGTGGGAAATCATCCAATGACTTCTCTCGCTCTGCGTGGAGCGGGAGGGGGTGTCAGACTCTTACTGACTAAAACCCACCACTGTTCCTTCCCTGCCTGAGTACTCAAGGGTGCGGTAACTCACTTTCAGATTTTTATCCGCTACCGCTAGGCATAAAATGTCATTGAATGAAATTTTTTACCCGACTGCGACTGCCCTATAAGGACGGTAATTAGGGTTACGTACCCAAAGGGTAAAACGGGAACCCTATTACTAATACTCCGCTGTCCATCCGTCTGTTCGTCTGCCACCAGGCTGTATTTCAAGAACCGTGATAGTTAGACAGTTGAAATTTTCACAGATGATGTATTTCTGTTGCCGCTATAACAACAAATACTAAAAAACAGAATAAATAAATATTTAAGGGTTTTTTTTCGCCGTTTTTATAGATAATGGGACGGAATCCTTCGTGCGCGAATCCGACAAAGGGTCCAAACGGAACCCTATTGCTGTCACTCATGTGTTCGTCGTCTGTCACAAAATTTTGTTCCGAAGAATTCTTTAACTTCCCATTGACTGAACTTTTTGATAACTCCCTCATTTGGTACGGAACCCTAAATGTGCGATGTCCGACACGCGTTTGGCCGGTTTTCTTTTTACAAATGTAATAAAATTATCAAAATTACATTCCCGAGCGATTAATTCTAAGGCAACGATATTTCAATTTCTAAGGACCCTTTTCCTGACATTCGGTTAGCCGCCCGCGTACAGATCTAGTCATCCGGCATCCTATCATTTCATACATGTTTTTCCTATCACGCGGGCAGCACGCGTCACGGATTGGCTGCGGACGCGCACCCGCGCTCGTGCCAAGTTGCCAACCGCATGCGGGCACGCGTTCTTTTTCCACCAGTGTTGTTTTTACTGTCGTGCAGGTCCTACGCATGGTCACAGTACAGTACGCATAGTGCAACACGCACGCGTGCGACACGCACGACACTGCAGCGGCGAACGAAATTTTTGTCCTGCGTGTGACCAGGACCGTGCTATCACCCGCAAGCGGACCGGATCCGCACGCGGGCGAAAATTCGCATGACAAGAAAATTGCCTTAAGGGTCTTTGTAAAAAGGAATCAGCTGCTAGGTTCCGTTAAACCGTTCTTACTAATAACCTCTCATTACATTCCACAATATCATCAATTTGTAACTCACACCTGAAAGCAAAACTTGTCAATTAATTCTTTGACATTGGCACTAATTGTACCTCTGGTACATTTGCCATGCACACACGAGATGCTCATGATCTTTGGATCAAGGTGCACGGTAGATGTTAACTAGTTATAATTATTTGCATGATTATTGCAAGTACCAACTGTCTTGACGTTATTGTAGTTTATTGATGTTACTACCGGTCGATGGTATCCATACCAAGTCGCAGATGATAGTACCGCTCCTTTAATGCTATGTAATATGGAAGATGCAATGCTTATTTATCACTTATGTCATGTATTATTAACCTGTGCACGTTGTAGGTACCTATTAACATAATTAGGACCAGGTACGGGTCGACGGCGCGTTGTGTTCCACGTGCGTCTCAAAGAGATGTCAGCAGTTATTGACGGGGCTCATTACGGCCATCACGAGAGTGTTCGAAAGAATCACCGGCTCACCACGGCTGATGAACACGGGTGGGTATTAGTCAGTAAGAGTCTGACACGCCCTCCCGCTCCACACAGAGCGGGAGAAGTTATTTTATGAAAGTAAAAAAAAAAACAAAATTATGGTACCTATTGCCATAATTCATCAGTGCTTAGACTCCTTAGTCCAGAGCAGATTGGAGACGTGGTGGCAAAGACTGGAGAGTGTTTGCCTGAAATTGAGCAGAACCTAAACAGAATACCTGTTCTGCGATTTCGGTGGTCTCTCCAGTCCTATGCCTATAACCCTCACCGGAACGCCTATACCGGGTCGCTTGTCTAGGGGGATGGCGATATAGACCGAGACGTAACGCACAAGATCAACTCAGGATGGATGAAATAGCGACAGGTCACTGGAACATCTTGCGACCCACGGATATCCCTCAAAATTAAAGGGGTTAAATCAGAATGTTGGGCTGTGAAAAATACGGATGATGAAAAAAGATTTCATGTGGTGGAGATGAGAATGTCGAGATGAATGTTTGGAGTAACGAGAATGGATAAAGTGAGAAATGAGTACAGTTTAAAAGTGGCGCCAGTGACAGAAAAGTTGAAAGGAAACCGCTTATCTAGGTGAAGTGAAGAGGAGGGATGAAACACATGTAACTAAAAGAGTTATTTTTTTTTTATGTTTGATAGGCTCGCGTTTGACCACTATCTCACCTGATGGTAAGCGATGATGTGGATATGAGATATAAATGTGGATGGATGGAGAGGGAGAGGAAGGTCAAAGAAAAGATGAATGGATTGTGTGAGGAGTGATAGGGAAGAAAAGGGTTAGTGATAGCGTGAAAGCTGACAGGACGGAATGGAAGAAAAAAACGTGTTGCACCGACCCCCAGAGCGGGAGAAGGTATGTGACGATTTCCTACCCAAGAAAGGTATCATAATTAATCAGTGCTTAGACAAACTTAGTTTTCGAGTTGGACCGCATTCCCTGTTTCACAACGGTCCAAGTCATCTCAGAACTAAGTATAGGTTTTATGATATCTAAATCGACATTACCTTTAGAAATGTATTCTATAAAAAAAAGTGATACGAACTAAACAAGTGGGTTGTTTAGTTTTTAGGCTTCTGAAAACCAACTTTGTGTATATGCGGCGCTTTCACGTGTATAAACAGTTTCTCTTTCCTTCTTTCTTTCATTTTCCATCGCTATCAGTCTGACCATCGCCTTACATTTGGGAAAGTCACATCGTGTTATTGTTTTCAAAACCGTCGCGTCACCGGGGAAAATCACTTGCTGGGAAAAGGAAATCTTACGGTTATATGTTTAGCAGAACCTTAGAAATTGCTAGAAAATGCTTACTGTTGTTGTTAGCGAGTTTATGGTACCGTAAGTTCTTAGCGTAGGCTGGACCACCCGCGTATGGGGATCGTAAAAGTCGACTGTAATAGTAGTTTTCACTAGCGCTAGGTGGCACCCAAACGAATGCATGTTTCCGAGCGCTTGTGAAAATAAGCATAAAAGTCTTAGTATTAGCTTATTTGTCTCCTTTCTGCTTACCAACTGTCTCAATGGGCAGGGCTTCAAAGATTATGGTATTTATTGTCCAAACGAAGCCCTATTGCTGTCACTCATGTTTCCGTCTGTCCGCCTGTCTGTCTATCCGTCGTCTGTCACACAGGTTTTACAGCCAAAGTTGGAGCAACAGTCTTAAAATTTTCACTGTATGAGCACCTTTTTGACCCAAAGCCACACAAATAGTCAAATATACATTTGGTAAGGAACCCTAAATGTGTGAAGTCCATACAAGGCCACACACACTTGGCCGCTTTTTAGGGTTCCGTACTCAAAGGGTCCAAACAGAGCCCTATTGCTGTCACTCACGTGTCCGTCTCTCCGTCTGTCCGTCGTCTGTCACAAAATTTTGTCCGAAGAATTTTTTAACTTCCCATTGACCTATGAACTTGAAATTTGGTGATAATATTTATTATTACGTATATTTTACTAAAAAATATCAATAAATATATTTTTACTAAAAAAGGTTGGTTCATGGATGGGTATCTTTACATACCGAGATTCCTCCGTGCACTTGACAGCCGGGACCAAAGGCGAGGCCGTTGGTCCCGGCTGTCAATCGTGTCCGAAAGTCTGACAACCAGTCTTACCAAGGGGTATCGTATTACCCAGTAACTGGGTTGTGGAGGTCAAATAGGCAGTCGCTCCATGTAAAATACTGGTTTTCAGCTGCATCCCGTTAGACTGGAAGCCTACCCCAAGATGATTGGGAAAAGGCTAGGCAGATTGATTGTTTTCTAAAAATAGAATAGAATAGAATACACTTTATTATGTACACCATATAAAAAAAAAAACACACCACCATATAAAATATATATTTATTTAAAAATTATGAAAAAAAATATATTTAAGTCCCTTACAGTAAGCCCTTGCATTTGATGTGTCGCAAATGAAAAACTGTTTTCTTTTTAATTTTCTAGTTTATCCCAAAAAGAGATGCCATGAAAATTTATTTATTGGGTCATCCAGGATCTTTTTAACATTCGGATGTTCGCAAACCTAAAAAAAAGTTGGGAACGTTTATTTCATCATCTTCAGTATGAAGAAGTCACTCAGTTATGTTGTTAAGATTAATTTTAGGCCTTTCAAAAAAAACGACCAAAATTTATCATAACTAAAACTAATGGCTTCTCACTATCTTCTTCTCGTATTTTATGTTCATGTATTGTGTGATATCACAGAGTTTATCAACCTCTTATCTCCCTGCATTAGGGCAAGGGGGCATTTTGTTCCGACATGTGTATCTATGGTGCATGTGTAAACAGCAAAGATAAAAATATATGTATTACATTGTATAACTAACCATACTTAATCCACAGCATAATAACCTACACAGTAGATACAAAGTTCATCATCATCTTCCTGCCCTTATCCCATGTTACTTGGGGTCGGCGCAAAACGTTTTGTTAAAGGGTAAAACGGGACTCTATTACTAAGACTCTGCTGTCCATCAGTCTGCCTGTCTATCTGTCACCAGGCTTTACTGTCTCGTGAACCGTGATAGACAGTTGAAATTTTCACAGATGATGTACTCGTATTTCTGTTGCCGTTAGAACAACAAATAATAAAAAACGGAATAAAATAAATATTAAAAGGACACTTTTGCCTACTACTTTGGATACGAAACATTTTGAGACCTGTTTTAACAACGTAAAAATTATTTATCCTCTTTGTAACAAACGTGAAGTTGGATTTTTTTATATTTATTTTCTGTGCTATGCTACGATTTTTTATTCAATGAGGGCGCCACTGGACCGTGAGAAGGGCCTTAAAGAGATGTCAGCCACCATTGACCGGGCCCGTCATGGCCAATGCATGCATGCCCCCTTGGCATGCATGCATTGGCCATGACGGGCCCGGTCCCGGATAAATTCGTAACAGAGTAACCGCGCCCCTAAGCACTCAGGCGAGGAAGGAACAGGGGTGGGTCTTAGTCAGTAAGAGTCTGACATGCTCCACCCAGAGCGAAAGAAGTCATAGGATGATTTACCAGCCCCGAAAAAAAAATGAATAAGAGGAAATGGCTCTTATTCAGCTTGCAGGATTTGATACGAACAAACAAACAAACATGTAGGTAAGTTAACTACTTTAAAGCTTGTAAGAAAAACCGGCCAAGTGCGCACATTTAGGGTTCCGTACCAAAACGGGAATTTCTAAAAAAAAATCTGATTTATCAATATATTGTTATTGGTTAATAAAATACCTATACGTAATAACAAACATTATTGCTAAATATCAAGTTCATAGGTCAATGGGAAGTTAATAAATTCTTCGGAACAAAATTTTGTGACAGACGATGGGCGGACAGACGACGGACACGTGAGTGACAGCCATAGGGCTCCGTTTGGACCCTTCGGGTACAGAATCCTAAAAAGCAATACAGTATTCTCAAGATATATAACTAAACCTAAAAACAAATTAAAATATGGCGTCGAAAAATACTTTCTCATCGTTGTCCACTTGCCCCTCTTTGAGGAGTGGCTGGAGAGGCCCCACGGCGCCCTCACTTTCCGCCTGACGCAGGTCCTCACCGGACACGGCTGTTTCCGGAGGTTCCTGTTTCGGATCAAGCGGGAGGTGACCCCCGGCTGTTTCCATTGCGCGGATCGTCCCGAGGACACGGTGGAGCATACGGTGGAGGTCTGCCCCGCTTGGGCGGAGCCCCGCCGTGTCCTCGTGGATGCGATAGGCGGCAGCGACCTCTCGCGCCCTGCCCTGGTTCAGGCCATGGTACGGAGCGAGAGGGAATGGGAAGCCGTGTCCTCCTTCTGCGAAGCAGTAATGCTCGCGAAGGCGGAGGCGGGACGCGTGAGGGAGACTCAACAACGGAGTCGCCCTCACGCTCTCAGCAGCAGCCGCCTCAGGAGACGCCTGGGACTTCCGGCGCCGCGAGACGATCTCCGGCCACCGTAAACCCGGGCCTGCGGAAGGCGAGTAATGGGTAGCTCGCCGTCCGATCAGCACCAGGCCCGAGAGTCGACGGCGCGTAGTGTTCCACGCGCGCCCCAAAGAGTTGTCAGCAAAAGAGACGGGGCCCGTCATACATGGCCGATGCCTGCCCGGGGGTTGAGGATAAAGTCGAAACAGAGTTACCTCGTCCCTGGGCACTCAGGGCAGGAAGGAACAGGGGTGGGTTTTAGTCAGTAAGAGTCTGATACGCCCTCCCGCTCCACCCAGAGCGGGAGTCATTCGATGATTTCCCACCGCACAAAAAAAAAAAAATCGTTGTCCACTAGTAATGTGCCCCAAAAACTGGCGGAATTGCCACGATGCATGGCAATGCTTATCCTCTGGCCAAGGTAAAATCCAGCCCTTGCGTCACGGGAAGTGTCAACAAACCTTTTTGATTTGACGGTTATAAACAATTTAAACAGAACACCGAAGATAAATAAATACTGTTGAATTTGGTCAGACTTTTAAGTAAGACGAAAACCAAATTAATATTCCTGAAATTCCTGAAAGCATTTCAGAATTTACAAATAAATAAATCATCTGTTTATGATTTGAAAATTATTTTTATCTCATTTACGAAGAAGAGAAATATTATACTTAGGTACTCACCGATACGATTAAACAAGCTCACATAAACACATGGAAAACTTAATTAACCAAAATTTTTGTACAACGGTCATCTAAATACCCAGACTAAATAATTGTCATAATTGGAAAAAGGAACAAATTAAGATAAATCTCGAAATTGCATTCAAGGTTGCTTTGCTGACGGTACGGTGCGCCCGCGCAACGAAGAGCGCGCGCGGCGATGCGTCGAGCTTCAGTCGATCCGCCACCCCCGTGGAAGTCACACGCGCTCGCTCGCGCCTATCGACGCATCGATAGCACAGCGCAGTCCGCGATCAATTCGATAAAAAAACCAGTGTTGTTGTGTTATTTTTTTTTGGCGAAAAAGGATTTTGTTATAAAAATAGTGGTGTGACGACTTGGACGAAGCAAGGTTTTTTTTTCTGTTAAGGTTTGTTCTTTTTTTGAATAGTGGTAACGGTTTTTTCATTGTGGTCTATGGTTATTCAATTATTTTATTAGTTTTTAAGAATAGGACCTTTTTTTTCTTGGTATCGTCGGCAAAAAATATACGGTTTGAATTTAAATTAATTTGATTCAATATTTGTATTCGGTTTTAATTAATTTGGAAATTCTAATGAGATTTTTTATGACTTATTTAAAACCACGGTTTGGAAACATTAATAGATTTTCGTAATCTTAAAAAGGTTAATTTACGCATTAATTTTTCACATTAATGCGATGCAAATGTCTCAGTTTTGGCTAATTTATCGATAATGCGTCAAACCCTTTACGAAGAATATCAGTAAGCAAGTAGCATGAAAAACATGATTATAACAATAAAATGTCTATTATCAGGTGTAGTGAAATGCAACTGCAATGCCTCGCGCATAATGATGTATCAAAAATTTTATCAAAAACAATGACGTCTGAAACATTATCGCTATCTCAAAACCGATAATCTACTTAACCACAATTGGACAGTTTTATACTACATATTATTTATCGATAGCTTCTTATCGATAGTATTCGCGTGTAGTGACGTGCTGCGTCATCATCATCTAGTATCTATAAATGGACAGTAAACGTTGATACTCCCTGTGGATTATCGTAATGAAACTAGGGATTTATGTCATAATTTCACATACACTTGAGGACTTATTTGTAATAATAGTATAGTATTATAACAGGTAGCATTGGCATCCATGTTTCCAGTCTGTTCTCTAAACAATACGTGAGGTCAAAAATAAAGAAGAAACTCAGACCAAAAATTAATTTTATATTAATAAGATGTCAGTAAAAACAAAAAGAAAAAAAAAATGTAATAGAGGAGTATGGAAGAAAAAGACATGTTGCGCCGACCCCAAATAAATTGGGATAAGGGCAGGAGAATGATGATGATGATGTCAGTAAACTGATGAACTGTTTTTTTATTTTATTTTTTATTTTTCCTAACACTACGAACTAAAGAATTAAAAAAGGACTAATATTATAAATGCGAAAGATTGAATGATTGGATGGATGAACTTTTGTTACTCAAACACGGCAGAAAGGCTGAACAGATCTAGATGAAATTTGTCATAGAAATAGATTATGGTCCGGAATAGCGCATAGGATAATACTTTTTATCCCAGGGGCATGTTCTCTTGGAATGATTTGCGATTTTCCGCGGGCGAAGCCGCTGGCTGAAGTTAGTTTAAAATTAAGTAAAAAGTAGATACCTATCATAAATAAAACTTAAGGAAACATTTAACTCAAATCAATATTCAGAATAATTTAATAAATGTCAAATAACAATACAGCGTTTGACACATAATAAATAATAAATCAAAATAGGTTTTTACGATGTTACGGTCAGAAGAAAAAAAATATTTTTTTCTATAACCATTGCATACCTACTGTATTTCATTAACATGGATGGCATATTACATTTGTACGGAGCGTATTATGTTATTATTATTTATTAAGGAAATCTAGAATATAAAAACTATTAATAAGTCCTTATAACTCAGTTGATAAATATGCATTTGAAAACTGGTTTCTCAATCCATTTGGAGCCTTTTATCATATATATGTAAATAATTACTGTGGATACAAAAGGCAAATAATTGACGCTCCACCCAGAGCAGGAAAAGTCAATGGATGATTTCCCACCATCAAAAAAAAAAGAGTGAATAGGTTACTTCTAAGCAAGTGGGCTCCATCATTATCGACCACATCATCGCTTACCGTCAGGCGAGATAGTGGTCAAACGCGAGAGTATCAATGATGAAAAAAATCAAAAAGATTTAGAAGTATTTATGAATCAACTAAACAAGAAAAAGAAAAGAAACTTCAGCATCCAATTTACCTAAACAAATGTTGTCAGTACTGACAAGTCTACGAGACAAACTCAGACAAGTCAGACAAAACTCATTTAGCAAAGAACAAAATTCTAACCACTTCCCAGAACCAAGTTCAAAAAGAAACATAACAACCGTATTTAATGAAGCGGTGTCTTTACAAATACTCGAGTCTGGTCAAGCTACTGATAAAACAGCAGATGTTAAATAATTAAAAATGAAAATAAAAGCAGAAGTACAAGCATGCGCACTGAAATATCTCGAATGTCGCTTCCCTTGGTATTCAAAGGCGAACATTAAGACTCGTGTGTTATTTTAAGAGTAGGTATATGACCGTCTACGTGTTCAGAATGTTACATTTCACCAAAAGTCGTTGACATTTCCAAGTTTTAGATTCAAATTTTGAAAATTTCTTGTTTGTGGTTGTCGGTATCGCTATCAAAATCTTACGAATATGTTTTATAAATGTGAAAGATTCTAAGGATGGATGGATGGATATTTGCTAATCACGGATCAGGATCAAGATAAATCAGGGACAGAGAGATAGATTGTAGTCTGGAATAGCACATAGGCTTTATAATGAAATTGGTTTAGAATGAAGTTAGTTTGTTATATACCTATATTTTTTGCGCATTCTCGGGCTCGGGTTGATTTGAGGGGCTTGTGGCAACATAATATTAGTCGTACGGGTCGATTTTCAAGGTTAAGCAACGTTTTTCGAGGTTAGGCAGTGGATGGGAGACCGTCCATTACATTCCGGAAACCATGTAAAACCGTTAGTCCCAGCTGATATATTTGTAAATCTTTGACAGTCGTTACGGGTAGCCGGCAACCAGAAAATCTGAGACCAGTTTTGTAAAAAATTGTCGTGTTACCAGGATTGCGGGATTCTGCCTGAGGTTGCGGAAAATTCGAAATAGAGTTACCACGGCCCTTGGCACAGGAAACAGAAGGAACAAGGGTGGGCTTTAGTCAGTAAGAGTCTGACACGCTCTCCCGCTCCACCCAGAGCGGGAGAATTTATCTGATAATTTTCCACCCTTGATAAATGGGTTACTCGGTTGCAGAGGTCAGATAGCCAGTCGCAGTTCAGCTGCATAATGGTTAGACTGGAAACCGACCTCAACTTAGCTGGGAAAAAGCTAGGATTGCTCATTCTCTCTGAATTAATTTTCCTTCTTATTGCGCGGATCAAAACAATCATTGCTTATATTAACAAGTTGTTCCTCAGTTAGGGCTTTGAGTAGCACATTTATATTACTACGCGTGGGAGTTTAGTTCTAATAGATTTAGATGCTAATTTGTTCCACATTATTTTAAAAGATGGATGGGAACACACATGTTCGACTTGCCATTTTGTATTATGCTTTATTGATATGAGAACTTCTTTGTCTAGTGTTTTATGGACTACTTACTAGCTTGCCAGCGGCTGCGCCCGCATGGTAAAAAGCAGCCTATGTTTTAATTCAGGTTATAATCTATCGCAAATAGTGTGCCAAATTTCATTCAAATTCCTTCAGCCATTTTTGCGTGATTGAAACACAAATATACATACTTTCGCATTTAAAATATTAGTAGGATTATTATTTGGGTCTTATTAGAATATGCATCAACTAGTCTGAAAGTCTCAAAATTAGTAGTTTTTGCTTTTAATGTGGTCAAAAATTGTTGTCCAGCCTTGGAATATTCATAGAAATCAGTAAAATTTATGAATAATATTTACATTACATAGATACTTTGACTGGCCTGTTGGTCTAGTGGTTAGTGACCCTGACTGCTATGCCGGAGGTCGTGGGTTCGATTCCCACCCAGGACAAATGTTTGTGTAATGAGCACGATCATTTGTTCTGTGTCTGGGTGTAATTTATCTATAATATGTATGTATTTAGAAATATATAAGTATGTTTATCAGTTGTCTAGTACCCATAACACAAGCTCTGCTTAGCTTGGGACTAGATGGCGTTGTGTGATAGTGGTGGCATATTATATTATATTATATATTATATTACATTAGATTTTTACGAGTGTGAACTATTAGCAAGATCTGTGTGAATTGGGGTCGAATTTTTTACTATTGATATTTTTTAAATTTTAACAGTTATATGTGCCATAAGCCACCATTACCCTGATTGGTCCAAGGTTTGCAATAAATATCGTTAATTTCAAACATTTTAGCCAACACTGAGATCACCGATAATCACAGTTATTACCAAAAATGTACGAACAATTAATACCGAATTCTAAAAAATCTACAATTTTAGTATATTACGACCAAAATCCTTCACCTACACACATAACCTATGCTGTGAATCTAAGCAATTATAGGAATTACTGAACCGAAAAATGTACGCTTTCCGGTTTTTGGGCAAAATTTATGATTTTATTCGCAGAAATTGATGGACCGTTATAAAATCGCGTTTTGCCAGTTGTTTATTTATACATGTTTGCAATTTGTACAAAACAGATTACTCGAGTTTTATTTAACTGTTGGGCGTAGGTTTTTTTGCTGTCTTTACTTCAATGATGCTCTCAATACAATCAATTTCAATAAAGTAACTTATTTAAATTTACCATCGTTACTCACAGTGATGAATGAGTACAATAATACCCAATGGTCATTTGAAAGACCATTTTCATTGAGGACTTTTTTATCATCATCTGCATTCTTTTGTCTCATCATCATATTCCTTGGGGTTGGTGCAGTTATTGTGCCATCTTCCTTGGGGTCGGCACACTTCGTTTTCTTCTTCCATTCATTCCTGTCAGCTGTCACACCATTACTCACACAATCCATCATCTTTTCTTTGGCCTCCCTCTCCCTTTCCATCCACCCTCTTCTATATCCATAGCTCTTTTAGCATTTATGTACTTCTTTCTTCTGCATTCTTCTGTCTGGGTACCAGCTTTTGTCGTTTGAAGAGTGCCCATTTTGGTTCATGTGAAATATAAGCTTCTGCTGACGGCTTCGCCCGCGTGGAATTAGTACTTTCTCCATTATAAGTAAGCCTATGTGCTATTCCAGACTACAATCTATCTCTATGCTAAATTTCATGCAGATCCGTTCAGCCGTTCTGGCATGAATCAGTAACATACATCCATTCATCCAAGATTTTGCATTTATAATATTACTAGGAAGTAGGATTAGTAGGGTAATATGTTGCATTTGAATTAGAATGTGTCTCAAAGTGAAAAATACCGTGAAAGGATTTTATGACATTTCCTTGTTATCGATTTAAACCTCGGTATCGAGTCGATAGCTTTTATCTCCGGCCACGGTAGAAAGGCATTGTTATTTGTACATTACTATCGTATTATTCTTACTTCATGCTCTGTGAATATTATCGATATAAAGTCTTGAATTTTTAAGATAATTTTCTGCGCTGCTGTTTGAGAATTGTACATGGTTTTTTCTTTCCTACTACCTAATATAGAACGAAAAACACTATATGTATTTGCATATATCAATACTAATATTAATATGGTGTTAATTTACACGACATGACAGTGGGTAAATTAAATTAAATTTTTGTTAGACACAAAAGCCGTTAACTTGATGCTGCAACAGATGATTTGAATATCAACAATCGTAAAGCGTTATCAGACGCTAAAGATAAAAAGAAAGACGACAGTATCAGTGTAACACGAGCCCAACCCATTTCTCTCTTCTGACTAATTCGTACCAAGAACTCCGAAACATTGTAGATAATCAAATAAACAATAAATCACTATTATTTATGTGGAAACAGTGAATCATTTATAATTACCGAAAATTCCACAGCAAGTCAATTAATAAAGTCGTTTCGGAGATAGATCTGCGATTTTAGGCGTTGCTCATAAATTCGTCGTTCAGTCGTATAGATATCAAAGCAGGAACACCCAGAAAGTTTGTCTTGTGTTCATATACGCTATGTTTAAAACGAAAACCTCGCCTTTTCTGGGACCTGTTTTATTCGTCATCATCAGTTTCCTTTTCAGGATGAGAAAATTCTTAGCATTGCATTTCAGCTTTTTTATTAATTGATAGGCTCGCGTTTTTCCACTATCTCACCTGATGGTAAGCGATGATGTGGTCGACTATGGATCACGCTTGCCTAGAAGTAACCTATCCACTCTTGACTTAAAGACCTCCAACTATATTTTGGCACTTTGCAAATCTCTATCGTAGTCATTACAAGGAGAACTACTAACTATTTCTGTTGTTCTCATCACCATCATGTAGCAGTTCTTTGATATTCTCATCAATTTCTGAATCTTTTCCTTTCTGTCTTTTTTGTATATCTCTCACTCTCGAATTGACAATCGAGCTACATATCGTCAATTACTCGTCGATAATCGTTGCTATCAATTTGTCAAGTGTGTCCGAGGCCGTATCACTTCCGCAATACAAGGCTACGTCACATTGCCCTACCAGTTAACACTAACGGTAAATAAGGAAGCTTTGGTGTTTAGTTGTTACTTGTATGCCCCCAGTTATATCCTTATACTCCTTGTCTGATGTGGATACATCATCTACCTCACCTGTTCCCAACTATTTACCTTGAGGTCAATCTTCAGCCTCACTAGGATGCATTTGAATTCGGAATATCAGTATTTTACGTGGAGTCACTGCCTATAGTGTCTTCATCCATCACCCCAAACTGGGTCTGCGTTGTGGTTGATGGCCTAATCCCTCTCAAATAGAGGAGGTCTGTGAATCAATAGTGGGAACTCTATGGGCTGCTATGCATTGGGTGTTATATTCGAACCCCATGAGTTTTTCGATATCTATATCTTTAGGTATATACGTGGCATAGAGTGTGCCAAGTTTGTGAGTCACTTGAATTGGTCAGCAAAAAAATCGAAATCGGCGGTATGATTCAACGTAGATAAAACAGCTTCTGGGATTATCTTTAAGCAATGTGAAACAATTCTCACTGATTTCATTCAAATATCTCCAGTAGGAATTTCCCTAAGGCCCCCCCTCCACAAGCGATTGTCTCGCTGCGATATCATCGTCCTGTCACTTTGTTCCATAAAAACCCCATGAACGTGTTTCCATACGGTGATATTGTAGCGGTGATTTGACGAGTGACATTGATGGGAAAAACGACGATGACAGCATGGTGACGCAGTGGCCGAGCGATTGTCTGCTGTGCTGCGTGTCGCGGGTTCAATTCCCGCACGGAACAAATATTTTGTATAGTGATAGTTGTTCCGGGTCTGGGTCTCTTATGTATGTCAGTTTACATGTTTGTGAATGCACACACGATACAGAAGTAATTCCTAGTGTGGGCTATATTTATTTTAAATACTTCATCTCGTGGCGATTCACTCGCTCGTCAAGGTTTCGCCTAACAGTAAAGTAGGAAAATCTCCTATAAAACAGCTTAAAATTTTATTTAACCTGGAAGTCAAACTCCAAAAATATAAGTCAAGTCATACGAAAAGCGTTGAGAGTGGCAAACTCGAAATAAATACCGCGGCGACGCGTGTGATGCGCTGTAAACAGATTAGCCTACTAACTGTACGGACAGCAAAACAATCACCGCTGTGGTAACATGAGTAAGAATTTATTTGCTGCTGTATTTGGCTAATGATAAAAATATTTTTTGACTAAAATTACCGTTTTATGACAAAAATATTAATATATACTTTAAAGTCGAGAAGCCGCTTTGTCTATGTACTTTTCTCTGAAAATTCTTAAAGACCTTCCAATAGTGTTAGGAAAAATGACATCATTATCACAATTACGTACGATTTATTTCATTTTTGCCGATTACTACCATTTTCATATAATTCTCACTAAACGTATGCGTAATCATGTTTATAGGTCTTAAATTGACATCGTAAAAGAATTGCTGTTGACCGATTAAAATAATATAGCACTATATTACGCGCAATAATGAAACGAACTGTGTGATAAATTATTTAATCACTATCACGCATTTATCTTTATTTTGCTTACCTATTACGTGCCTCAAAAACAATGAAATAAAAAGTTTTTTTTTAATATCCTATAAATAAATAAAAAATAGCCAAGTTCCCAAATGCGTAATTTTTATTCTACATTGCTTTAGACTTTAAAAAGACAATAATAATAAAAAAATTGTTAATTTCCGCGGGTTTGCTACCCTGGCCTATTTCACAGGAATCGTGCATTTTTACACGATCAAAAGTAGCCTGTCACTCTGCGATATCATAGCTTTCTGTTGGTGAAGAATTTTAAAAGAATGGATCAAGTACTTATAGTTATTATCTTTTTCAAACAAACAATAAAAAAATTGGATAAATAAGATATTATTTTGACTTCCTTTTTCTGCCACCACTACACTCGGCGACAACGGAAGTCAACAGAGCGTGCGCTTGCGCAACCGCGGCGGATCTACCATTGTCTTGTCGCTGCTGACCCTACCGCGATGTTTGTATGTTAGTACACACGTGCATTCATCGGGTATTGTTTTGATTTAGGCTCAATTGTTTTTCTGACCTCTTTTCAGAATTTATGGGCGTCTTTGAATTAGATGAGAAAAAAAGTATGTATGAGAACATCTGTCATGCATTTTGTGTATGTAAATAGGGTAAATAGTTTCGTACGTTGAATAAAGTTTATTTATTTTACTCATAACGAGATTCTGAAAATTTGAGCAAATTTAATAAAGCCCTTTGTTTTGTTCGTCATCGGTTTGAATGCCAATAAAGCCAAATAAAATGTCTTTGGTTAAAAAATTGGTGAGGAAATTGGTAAGTAAGAGTATCTATTTAATCTAACCTCGGTAAATAATGTTAGAGCAGTGGTGGCCCAGTGGTAACAGTACCCTGATATACGAGTTGTACATCGTAGGTTCAAATCCAGGCAGGCACTTTGTTGTGTTGTAGGAAAACGGCATGTCTTATATAGATAAAAAAATACGTAGACATGACATCCACCAAGCCGCATTGATTACGATTCCGATTAGGTTACGGCCCATTCTTTCTTCTAGAGAGGAGATTGAGTCCCAGCAGTGGGTTATTTTATGTTAAATAATATAAAAAAAAAAACATAATTTGCCTGTGAAAAGAGGCTTACCCTGCAGTGGAAAATCACAAGCCAGTACTATAATACTATAAGAAATAACTAGCATCATGTATGAGGCGAACAAATTCCTTGAAGTATCATCACTGCTCAGGTCACGTCGCAAACATCTAGGTTATACATATAGAATTACTAACACCTGAATTGTTCGCATTCCTAATAAATGGCATTTGATGGGCTTGTTCTTAGGTATTACTGGATTAGATGGGTTTAAACTGTCTTGAGTTTGATTTTTAGGTCGAGATTAGGCAATGGTTTTCTAAATTTTCATTGAAAACCAGATTACTTTCAAAATAGACTGATGTTTTGAGTTAAAAGGGAACCGCTTGTCTTGGTTTGGTCATATGAAGAGGAGGGATGAAACACATGTAACTAAAAGAGTTATTAATGTAAATGTGGATGGATGGAGAGGAAGATGCCAAAGAAAAGATGGATGGATTGTGTGAGGCTGACAGGACAGAATGGAAGAAAATAACGTGTTGTGCCGACCACAAGTAACATGGTATAAGGGCAGGAAGATGATGATGATGATTTATCCATGCTGATTCTTAGTGTCATCGATAAGCATGGCTTTGTAGCTCTTTCTGACTTATGCTGCTCTGAGCAACGACACATTTGAAATTAGTGATGATTATAACAATCATGTGTTATAAACACTGATGTGTTATCAAAAGTGTTGTTGACAACACTTTGTATGATGAAATTGTTGATAACTAGCGACTCGCCCCAGCTCCACCCAGATACAAATTATACACACAAACCTCTATTTTTATCTATCTTTATATTAGTAAAAACCGCATTCAAATCTCTTGAATGGTTTAGAAGTTAGTGGAGAAACAGACAGACGCGAAAAGCGACTTTGATTTATACTATGTAGAGAAGAGATAAAGAATAAAAAGGGATATAAAATGCTTAACCAATCAATCTGCTTAAGGTAGTTGTCCCACTGCCACGCCGGCGAGGAAGCGACTAACTATCGAGTATATTGACGCTCAAGAAACGTACAATTGATAATCATTCCGTGTAAACAAAAGAGATATGCATATATTAATAGTTGATCGCTGACTGCTTACACTGCCGGGGAGGACAGATAAGAGCTATCAAAGATTACTCGCTCAGCGACACTCGCTCAGCGATTTTCGCTCAGCGGTCAGAACTCAAGCCGAGAGACCAACCAGCAGCGGTCATTTCTACATAGTGCGTGCAGTGTTGCGCAGGACCAGTCAAGCCACCACGAGTGGTGCGAGTAATCGCCAGTCGCACTCGAGCCCGCGACTATCGAACTACAGACTCGCTGCTCGCCAACTCGTTTTTACTTTGAAGCTCTACTCGCTACTCGCTCATCGCCGGCGGTGGGACAAGCGCCTAATAACTTTCCAAAGTGCATCAAACTTACTCACTCATTGACGTTCGTCTTATTATGCACTAATACTAATAAGAGATTCATCATAATCGATTATCAATACATCGGCTCGTCAACGGTCTGATAATTACAGTTTTCACAGAACTATCGTGTTCTTTGTGAACTAATGAGCCGTGAGATATGCGGATTGCGTATGTAACGATTATGTGTGATGTGGTGATTTGCAGCAAGAGTTACACGCGAGAGGCGACACTGGTTGGCGCCCAGTCTGATGTACGGATAAGGGCGTGTTACCTGGTGTGCAAGATACCTATTTAATAATATATTTCTAAAAGAAAACAAGGAGTTCCATTGAATTATAGTTTTGCGTAAATATCAAAGTTATGACAATCGCAACACAAGATAAAAACGAGTCAAAACCTGCAGTTCCATCTATGTTTGTGATTGAGCCCAGTTTTCTTTATAGAATCTCTTCAGATGGATGATAACAAAACATAATCACAAACAGTTAAGTCATATGAAATTTTCGGCTCTTTAGATATAGGTATCCACAACACCAAAAAGCTGTTCATATGGGTGAAGTTACTACCATATTCTTCAGAACAAATCTATGCCCCTTGAAAGACAAGAAAATGTAATAGCACAACAATGAACATATCCTTTGGAAACTGAAAAACGTAAATGTTAGATACTCGTACATTAACAAAGAAGCCATATCACCAAAAATTGTATTCATATAGACCTAGAAATTTCTCCCACATCACAGCCATAAACACTAACCATCATCATCATTCTCCTGCCCTTATCCCAATTTATTTGGGGTCGGCGCAACATGTCTTTTTCTTCCATACTCCTCTATTAGTCGTCATCTCTGTAGTCACCCCCTTTTTACCCATATCCTCTTTCAAACAATCTAACCATCGTTTCTTTGGTCTTCCTCTACTCTTATAGCCATCCACATCCATACACAAGACTTTCCTCACGACATTTTCTTTATTCCTCCGCATCACATGCCCATACCACGACAACCGATTTCCACACAACTTATCAGTCAGCGGTGCCACTTTCAGACTTCATAAACTCCATAAACACTAACCATAAACTAAATAACAGACGTAGTCTAGTATTTACTCGGCTCGGGAGTGGAACCCGCGAAAGCGAGCACTGAGCCGCGGAGAGCGACCGAGCGTGTGGGTAAATGAACTGTGTCACCACACCACTGTGTACATGACTGATGGCCATCGATCACCACTACACACCACACTAGTGGCCACAGTTGGTTGGGACTTGTGACTGGCCATTCAGAATTTAGGATGATAAAAATCTTTCTTTGTTGTGTGGAGCTAAATATTTTGGTGCATGTAGGTGGATGGGAGACGCATGGATGGAATCGAGATAATGTATAAAGTAAGGGAGCCTTAGATCATTTCAGGCTAAGATTATGACTACCGATACTCTGTTTCGGATTGAATCGTAACAGATGACGACGAATCTAGATAAATTAAATATACAAATACGGTTATTGGTTGTATCTTATGCTTTTAATACGAGATACGCAAGAAATCGAATTTAACAGAAAATTCCTCTAACCGGCAACTTGAAAAGGGGACCAAAGACATGGGACTGATGCATGGAAATAGTAAGTGCGTCCCGTCTAATACTGGCCAATGTTGACGTCTCTTAATAGATGTGAACTTAGGAAACGCACACAAAGCAAAACGTTATATTTTTTGTTTCGTTCTGTTACCTACTTTTCATCGGCAGTTCAGAAGCATTTTTGACTTCCAGAAGACTTAATTGTTTTTTTAAGGCAAGACTGCTACTTGAATATTAGGAGATGCTAGACATTTTAATTACCGATTAGTGATAAAAAACAATTTTACAAAAAAATAGAACCGTAACCGCGAAAAACAGAAGGAAGTCGGTGTCAAAAAACGAAGACACAAAACTTCCTGTTTTGTGTCTTCGTTTTCACCGACTGCCGAAATTAAAGTTATTTTGCACTTTTTTTTTGAAGTCGGTTCTATTTTTTTGTAAAAAAGTTTTTTATTTTTCACTTTTTAGTTATGGTCCCATTAAACTGTGTTAACAATTCATAGACATACGATAGCAGCAATCGCGGTTGATTTGCTGTCAATTTTTGAAGAGTTCCGTTGTCTGTCTCCGAAACCCATCATCAGATCTTTTTGAAATTTAAATGGGACCATTTCAGAATAAACCCCTTTCGAAAAAAAAATAATTTTGCAAATCCGTCAATATATGATGGAGTTATGCCCGAACATACATAAAAAAAAAAAAAAAAAAAATACAAACATCCGAATTGATAACCTCCTCCTTTTTCGAAGTCGGTTAAAAATATGAGGTAAAACAATATGTCGCAGGTACTTACAACATGCTTAGGACCACTAGATCAATAGCGCCGGATGCTGGTTTCAACTCATTAAAAAAATGTATTATAAAATAAGCGGCTTAGTTTTTGGCACCCAGATTAGCATTAAATTTAATTAATTTCTTAATAACAGTAATAACAAGGTTATTTATATTAATTAAAAACTGTAAATCGCATCCTTATTCATTTGGTCAAGTTCATTCAAGTTATGATGGAACCTATCTTATTCCACTTTTCCAACTCATATTTTATGACTTAGGATATTTTGATTTCTTATTTGTAGTCAATGGAAATTATTAACATATAGGAACTAAAGTGGCTTATACAAAGCCATGTTTTAAATTCCCAGCTACAGCATTTTTTGATGCAAACTGCGCGTACGCAATTGACCTAAAAGACATCACCAAAAAGGTCAATGACAAAAAATCACAAACCATTTCAATTAACTTTACAAAGATTAATGCTCGCATCAAAAATAAGATCACTCTTTTTGTTCTTCAAAACATTCGTCTAGACAAGTCAGATTCCTGACAGGATCAAATAGAGTCGCCTGGCTAATTACAAACAATTGCCCGTTGCCTGTCAAATCAGTCGACGACAGCCAAGGATATAGCGTTTAAACATAATACATCACCAGAAAATCCAGACAGCGGCAGAATACGGAACTATTTTAAAATGTATTGAGTTTGACGTAATTTTGACGTTTACGTTCGCCAGTGGCGCCACTTTGACAGCTCATGTCAAACTGGGTGTCATGGCGTATGAATGAGGCTGCCTTATACAGCATTTATCATAGTTATGTGGTAGTTACGAAATCTGTAATTGGGATAAAAAATGAATGTTTGTTTTATGTCCGGGGTTAATAGGTTATATTTTTATGGGCTCTTTCGATTGACGGAGCCATTTGAGATAAAAATCATAAATTTTATTGACTTGAGAACAGTTTTAGACGAAATTGACAGTAGAAGCATTACCTATTGCCATACATTGAACCCAAGACCGTTAACTCTTCTATCTTCTAATGATAAAAAATAATTAACGAGTTACTTGAAAATACTAGTATATTTGGGTGTACTACACCAACATTGGATGTACACCCTCATAACCCTAAATTACGCCAGGTACAACGCAGCCCAACCCACCAGATAATACGGGCTTAATGATTTGTTTTCTCTAAGCACAACAAACTAACATCCAACTCTCTGTTGTTCCAGACCAGTAATGTCCATCTAGCCCTGAATCCTTCCACAATGGCGAGCGCAGGCGCAGTCCTCCTGGAGGCCAGGCCGTTCAGGCCTTTCAAATCCTCAGAGGAGTACCTGTACGCGATGAAGGAGGACCTGGCGGAGTGGCTGACGGTCCTATACCCTGAACTAAGGATCACTGCTGATAACTTCCTGGATAGGCTGGATACGGGCGTCGCTTTGTGCAGGGTGAGTTTTTAAAGCATTTTTTGTTTTGGGTGTTATTTACTAATAAATACACTTTTCTAGATACGTTTAGTGTGTGTATACATCTGCCCCTCTAGCCATATTACTCTATTATCGTTTACGCTAGTACAAAATGTATGGCAATGACATTACCTACGATAAGTCACGTGACACTTATCCACGTAGATAATGTCATTGCCATACATTTTCTACTAAGCGTTAGCGTAAACGATAACAGAAAAATAATATGGTTAAGGGGGCAGGAGTGGACTGCGGAAGACTATCTCCCGATAGCTTTTACCTTGGACCGCTCTAGTCTACAGTGATTATTGCTTAGGCAACTGATCACAAAAATGGTCAAACACTTACGCTAGATTGTGGTTTAGTCAAGTTAAGGCGCAGTAATACGATTTTTAATGGTTTTTAATTCAACATCACGTCTAAACGACTAGTCCTATTTCTTTGAAAAAAATGTATGTTACTCTAGACTATTAGCGTCGTAATTTGATCTGCGAATATTTGAAATTATATTTTTATAACCTTGTGTAATTAATTTGTAAAGTTATGTCTAAAGTGGATAAAAAATTGAGAATCACGCAAAAACGATAAAGCGTATTTTTATGAACCTTCACCATTTTAAAGATCATTTAATTATTTATAATTTAGTCTCAGTGTGTTAGTTTAATACTTGTTGTTTTATGTGTTGTTTAATAAATTAATAATGCGTCTAATTTCGGACAGCGCTCCTTGATGGGTGAGTCCTATTACTGGGTACGATGCGTTACGTGAGCTCAGCGCAGAACACGCAAGCTGACAACTCAAGGTCGTTGGCAGCTAATAGCGCCTTAAAAGTTTTGTGTTACTTTAAGACAGTGTCACACATAAGTTATGTACGTTATGTGACATAACGTAACATCTATGTAAATTAAAAACGAATCGCCGAAATGTACGTATGCGCATAACTTCCAAAGGACTACACCAAATTGGATCATTATTTTTTGTTGTATTCGTAATTGTTAGTACAAGGTTTGTATGAAAGAAAATTTGGAGACATTGAAAAAAAAATATTGCTCCCGTGCGAAGTCGGGGCGGGATTCTTGTTAATAAAACATAGAGATTGGTACGTTATGTGACATACGTATCGATCTTTGAACATCAAAAACGTACCTATCTGTGACACCTGGGCCTGCAGTCTCGACATATTTAACGATCGCATAACGACCGAATTCGTTCGCTAAGAAATTAATGTTGCAAGGAGGCAAACTTTTATGTCCTGTATTATTTTGACAAATTAATTTAATTGCGGTATAAATTATCCGTTACAATTTAAACAAAAAAAAAAAAAAAAATTAATTTCAAATTTTAAATTTTTCAAAAAAATTTAAAATTTTGTTCATTCAATTATTTTGTCAGGTTATGATCTAAAATTTTTCCTCACAATGAGGGCGTTTGGTACGGCTAGTAATTCAGCGATCCGTAGCTAACGTAAGTTTCGCTATCATGTCGAGACTGCAGGCCTTTTCTTTTTTGGGGGTGTGGAGCAGAAGGGCGTGTCAGACTCTTACTGACTAAAACCCACCCCTGTTCCTTCCCTGCCTAAGTGCCCAGGGGTGCGGTAACTCATTTTCAGAATTTATCCGCTACCCCTAGGCATGAGTCTGCTTGTTTGCCAGTCAGTGGCAAAAAAAAAACAATAATTTCATGACTGCGCAAGAAAGTTAAAAATATGTTTGAACATTGCTCACTACTTAAAATCGTGCCATATCTCGTCTCTGTTAACATAAGCGTATTAAATGCTATATTTGGCGCCGGATAATGTGAACTTAGCTTCACAGGAAGTAATATGTCTTCTTAGCATCAAAGATTATGATAATTCAGACGCGACAAATATGTGAATTACAATACCATTATCAGAAAACAATAGAGATACGACAAATCTTTACGAGCTTATCGATAGGCTTATGTTATTATAAAAGAATTTAGTTGACAACTATGTTTGTTAGATTAGCAATAGATATAATGTTTTTACATTACTTTACTTTGTTTTA
This sequence comes from Polia nebulosa, assembly GCA_951329385.1. Lineage (NCBI taxonomy): Eukaryota > Metazoa > Arthropoda > Insecta > Lepidoptera > Noctuidae > Polia > Polia nebulosa. The sequence continues at coordinate 2,140,557 of OX589606.1, read as the reverse complement.
ACACCTTTTTTATGGTGCAAAATCCCAAAATCATCAGATTACTTTTCCCGCTCTGGGTGCAGCGGGAGAGCGTGTCAGACTCTTACTGACTACAACAACCCACGGGTGTTCTTAATCCCAAGTTGATGAATACATTTAGATTTTACCTGTTTATAGCGGTTCTGAGAACGTGTGTGGAGTAATACTCGTATTTATTTGTAGTATTGTATGTAATATTAAAGTTCAATAGTTCCTTTACGTCATCGATATGAATATGTGACTTTGAACGTTGATGATAGCACCTCTACGGTCATCAAACTGCTTGCTTAGTCATATTATTTCGGAAAGGTTGAGCTACATGATAACTGACAAATGCTTGCACTATCTGGAAAGGTCACTCAAACAACCTGTGTGGTGCTTTCCTCAAAACCTAATCTCAGACATTAACGTATATGGTTCTCATATGATTTGCCCAGTACATATTGTATGGATTTGAACACTTTAAAAGAGACTTTGACCTCTGAGTTTGTTTCGGTGTTTCTTCTCAGGGTAGTCTTGCTTGAGCACCGCCGTGTCCTCGTGGATACGATAGGCGGCAGCGACCTCTCGCGCCTGGCCCTGGTTCAGGCCATGGTACGGAGCGAGAGGGAATGCGTAGCAGTCTTCGCCTTCTGCGAAGCAGTACCTAATGCTCGCGAAGGCGGAGGCGAGACGCGTGAGGGAAGCTCAACCCAAGCCCTCACGGCCCCGGCCGCTACCACCGCAGGAGAGGCACTGGGCGTAGGACGTCGCGAGACGATCTCCGGCTACCGTAGACCCGGGACTGCGGACGGCGAGCAGTGGGTAGCTCGCCGTCCGATCAGCACCAGGCCCGAGAGTCGACGGCGCGTAGTGTTCCACGAGCTCGCAAAGAGATGTTGTCAGCCACCACTGACGGGACCCATCGTGGCCGGTGCCTGCATGCCTAGGGGTAGCGGATAAATTCTCAACATGAGTTACCGCACCCCTGGGCACTCAGGCAGGGAAGGAACAGGGGTGGGTTTTAGTCAGTAAGAGTCTGACACGCCCTCCCGCTCCACCCAGAGCCGGAGAAGTCATTGGATGATTTCCCACCCCCCCAAAAAAAAAGTAGTGTAGTCTAGCTTAAACTGACAAAAACATTGACGTGTAAAGGAGTTCCTTGTAACCTATTTGCTGAATAAACATCATTTAACAATTTTTGTTTAAGTTCATGAAAAAATGATAGAAAAAAAAAGTTTTGATATCAAAAATTATGATTTTAGTTCGAAAATTGTTATTTTGTTTTTTTTTCGAATAATAAGTTATTAACTTGGAATTTACATTGCAATTATTTTCGGAATTAGAAGCATTACTTTCACATATAAAAAGATAGATTTAACAAGAAATTGCAGTAGATTATTTTAGTAATTTAATTTTTAGTTTTTTATTCTATAAACAGTTAGAAGTTATAGATTCTGCTCCCTTCCTATACAGGAAGATAAAACACTCTCCGTACTCATAACCCGTCAGGATATCCTGCCCCATTAGGGACTATTACACAGCTTATGTATACAAGTCACGAGCACAAACATCCAGGTGAGGTAGCTCTGGACACCATGCAAACATTACAATGATAGGAAATTGATGATCATGTCAGGCTAACTCGTATAGTTTGGTTGATGTTTTTGCCTACTATATAGTAGGCAAAACCTATAAAGTTATTAGCACAAACCAGAGAGTTTTGAAAAAATAGAGTTATATTTCGATTCAAAGTTAATGACGTGATGTGTGAGGTTCGCGATTCGCACTGACTATAATCCCCCATTCCAGTCAAGGGTCGCAGTAACTATATTTCAAATTTATCCGCGACCAAATTTTACCTATACCTATGAGTGTCGACAATATCGGTTCTGTCGGTCATTGTATTGGTTGCCATTAAAAATCAATCCTCTTTTTCAATTCAATTCTCTTTTCTCGATTACTATTTTCACGCTATCCGTTCTTTTCATTCTCGATTTCTTTTTAAAATACATGTAGGAGACATTTGTCTGCAAATCAATAATTCGTGATATGATTTCATTTTTGCGTCAGACTATGTGAGTTCTAACTTCCTGAAATGTTATCGTAGCAAAGAGGCCATTTATTTATTATCAACGATGAATACTCTAGATTAGCAATGAGAACTAACAACTAAAAAGATATAGGAATGTATCGAATACAATACCTATTAGATCATACAACTTCACACAGTTACTTGTCATTATTTTTTTTTACTGTCGCCATAATTTGTAAACCGTAGATAACTTTTCGGAAACAATCAATCTGCCTAGCCTTTTCCCAACTATCTTGAGGTCGGCTTCCAGCCTAACCGGATGCAGCTAAATAGTACTATTTTACATGGAGCGACTGCCTTTCTGACCTCTACAACCCAGTTACTGGGTAATATGATACCCCTTGGTAAGACTGGTTGTCACTTGTCAGACTTTCAAGCTTCTGACGAGCCGTAACGACTGTCAAAGATCCACGATTGACAGCCGGGACCAACGGCTTAACGTGCTTTCCGAGGCACGGAGGAGTCTCGGTATGTAAAGATGGTCACCCATCTATGGACCAACCCCGGCAAGTGTAGCTTAACCTGATGGATCGACCTCTGCGTCTGTTATTACTCTAACCACGAGCTCCTCCAACATTCATAAAATTTTCGGGAATATTGAGGTTTTAAAAGTTAACGGGATATATTATATAAAGAAAGAGAGTTACCCCGACCCTGGCACAAGCGAGTAGATTATCGTCTGAAATAGCACATAAGCTATAATTTATAATTGGGGAAGTACTAATTCCGGGCGAAGCCGTTGGCTGAAGCTAGTAGCTGATAAACGTAATCGTCCAGTTTCCAATAAAGTTCACACACAGAGTTTCGTCTCGGGTTCAACGCCCGTACGAGACCGTACTAAAAGGATATCAACTTATCACCTCACAAACTAGTTTGACATATTTTTTCGCGGTTTTTTTTGTTGCTTTATTTATATTTTTGTACATTTTCCGCAGTTTTGAGTTAGCTCTCAGGGTCGCTAGATTAATGTGGTCTTGATAAGGAACGGACAAATGGTGTATTTTGATAAGAATTTAAATGCGAAATGTCTGCAGCATAAATATTTGCAGGGACTTTTTTATGCTCAAACATTTGCCGTATTTCTTAGTTTTTTAGGGTTCTGTACCCGAAGGGTCCAAACGGAGCCCTATTACTGTCAGTCAGGTCAAAATTGAGTTCATAATATTTTTTTTTTAGAAATAGAAAAATTAAATCATGTTACGTAGTCATTGAACTGCAATGTGAATTGGATCTTTTGCAGTTACGCAAAATGGATCCAATCCACTTTGCAGTATATTACATAAATAAGAGTATTTAGAATTTAAATATTATTATCAATTAAATTCCTCTAGCTACTAAAGGTCGTCAGGTGGGCCTACATTTAAATTAATAACCACACTGCAAGGTCTTTATTATTCTTAAGCATTTGATGAAACATAAACATATTTTTCCCAACCACGTCGGTTACCAATCGTTATTATAGGTAAACATTACGTTATCGTTCTTATCAGACGCTTGATGGATAAGATAAGGTAGGTACAGACTGACCGACTAACTGAACTGAAGTGGTCGGTGTCCGACTGTTTTGTGTGATTCAATATCTTTTACCCAAGTACGTTTGTGTTTCAAAACATGTCTGATGTTTTAGGCAGTGGTTCCCACACACGCGAGGAAGCGACTAACTATCGGCTATTTTGACGCTGAAGAAACGTACAAAAGATATACATTCCGTGTAAACAATAGAGATGCATACATTAGTAGTTGATTGCTACGAGTAATTGTTCACATTGCCAGCGAGGATTCGCTCCACAAGTTTGTCGCTCAGTGACACTCGCTCAGCGATGCTCGCTTAGCGGTCAGAACTCACGCCGAGAGACCAAGCCGGGAGAGTGGTACGAGAAATCGCACGCCGCACTCGCACACTCACTGAAAACCCAGCGACTATTAACTATCGGAACTACACACTCGCTACTCGCTGCTCGCCAACTCGTTTTTAGTTAGCAGCTCCACTCGCTACTCGCTCATCGTTAGCGGTGGGATAAGTGCCTTATTAGTTGCTTCAATTAGAAAAGAACTGGCTCGCACTTGCAAAAGCCAGTTTGTGGAAAAGGAAGACATTTGCTCAGCAATATAAAGCATAATCAACTTTTTATCGTTTCTACTGCTGGGACATAGACCTCCTCTTTGTGAGTAGGAATGAGACATACACCACGCGGGCCCAGTCCGGGTTGGTGGACTTCACATGTCTTCGAAGTTTTGGTTCTAGGACAGGCCGGTTTTCTCGCGATGTTTTCCTTCATCTTTTTGAGAGTAGTGTTGAAATATTTGATACAAGGTAAAGTGCATGCCAGGGTTCGAACCCAACCGCGCGGCTGTTACCACTGGGCCACCCCTGCTCCCTTTTTTAGGGTTCCGAACATCCGAATGTAAAAACGGAACCCTTGTAGGATCACTCGTGTGTCTGTCTGTCTGTCTGTCCGTCTGTCACAGTCAATTTACTTCGAATGTACTGGTCCGATTAAGTTGAAATTTGGTACACAGGTGTATTTATATGACCCAAACACGAACAAGTAACGTAAATAAATTAATTTGTAATATGGGGTCACTTTTGGAGGAAAAATCATAAAATTTAAAAATAAAGTTTGTCAAACTGTACCGTGCGACATATCAAATGAAAAAATTGACCCTCACAATCTCAATTTTTTTTTTCATAATTTTAAAATGATTCATTTTTTAAAGTTATTTAAGAAAATAAACGAAATTTGCCCATTCCCCCTTAATTATCTCCCAAAACACAGGTTTACAGGAAAACTTATAAGAAGTATCTATGTGTAGTTTAAACCTGAAAATATTTTTTCAGGTTTAAACTACACATAGATACTACATTTGTTCGGAACCCTTTGGCCCCAGTCCGACTCGCACTTGGCTGGTTTTTTTTACTTAGCAGTGGGAATAAGGCTAGATAGATGAATTGGACTAAACAAATGTCAGGTGGAGGAAAACACATAATAATTAAATTATGTAAACCAAGATATTTTTTCTAAATTCGTCAACACCGTGGAATTAGCTTGTTCTTTTTTCGTAGATTCGTTTGTTTTTACAAACTTTTATTTAACTTGCACTGTACGTATGTTTGTAAGTTGTTCGTTAAAATCTGCAAACCATTTTTCGACTATTTGTTGGTTTGATTTGATCATTTTGTTGATTGAGCTGAAATATTGCATACACCTTTAGTTCTGGTGACAATTCATTTTCATGATAAGCATGACCTGAATCGACATCCAGGATCAGCTCCGGATGTAGCAACTCTTCAAAGCTCAACAGTACAGACACGATATGTGTACATATTTAATTGAGATAGCCGGTATAAGCTTGTTTAAAAAATGTTTTTTTTTTTTTATACTACTATAAACTTATTCTGTAAGAGATTTTAGGATTGCAGTGGCGTAGTTAAAATTGGTATAACGTCAATCAAGATTACATTATTACCAATCAATATTTCATAATTGTCACTAAACCGTATGTCGGATTAACGTCCGAAATAGTTGTAGTTACCAAATTCGTTTATTTCATTACACTTATTGTGAAACAGTATTAGATAAGTAAGTACTAATTAATTATCTAGTAGCAGAAAGATGCTGAAAAAAGAAAAGAATTACAAAATATTTGAATGTGTCGTACCCTCCGGTATCGGAAAATAGATCCAAACCATCGTTGGTAAGGGATCTGAGAGAAGAACCTCCTTAACAATAAGAGCCGTATCCTACGTGCTACGTGCTAGCGATCGTTTTTGGGAGCCCATTTATTGAGTGTGCAAGTCACCCCCTGCCTTTTTAACCGACTTCGTAAAAGGAGGAGGTTCTATGTTCGACTGTATGGTTTTTTTTAAAATATGTATTTCCGCCGATTTCTCTGTCAATTGAGGACCAATTTTCAAAATTATTTTTTTATCCGATAGAATATACTCCTGAGGTGGTCCCATATAAATTTTATCAAAATTGTTTCAGCGCTTTTTGAAAAACTGAACAAAAACGAAAAATACGTATATCTAGATGATGTTTTGGTGTTCTCCAATTAAGACTATGTTTAAATTCTACGTTCCATGTTATTGGGGTTTTTAGTTCTGGGGAACAACTAAAAAGTGAAAAATAAAAAGCTTTTTCACAAGAAAAAACAACCGACTTCCAAAAAAAAAAATGCATTAAACAATAACTTTAATTTCGGAAGACGGTGTCAAATAACGAAGAAATAAAATACAAACTCGAAATTAAAGTAATTTTTTAATTTTTTGTGTATTTTTTTTTTTGGAAGTCGGTTGTTTTTTATGTAAAAAAAGTTTTTTTTATCGATGTATTTTTGTAACTTTGTTCAGGGTAATACTGAGGCCCCTGGCCTTAGTCTTTACATAGTTCTTGGTAACCAGTCAACTTTAACCTCCCAAAACAAAACCCGATATCTTTGTTTTACTTGTATTGCAATAGTTTCACACCATCCGTGGGTTCATCTTAGGTGCACTTGTCTAGCGCATACAGGGATAATCGTCGGCAGTTGCCTCATTTCATAAAAAAAGCGTCTAAAGGGACCCCTGCGAGTTGGCTTCGGCCCCTCGTACGTCTTCCAAAGGTCCGAATCCTCAGGGTCCCAAGAAATCCTAAAGAGGCGTGTCCAGAAGAAGTTACAAAATTTTCACGCTGTCTAATATTTAGTTTTACTCATTGTTTGCTGCACCGGTCGACGTCTTGACGTTGGCGCCAGCTGTCGCTGGAAACCAGCGCTGGGGCTCTGTCTCGCATAGGGTCATAGCACTAAGCTGAGCGATGGCCGTTTTGCGAGGATGTGACGCATATTTTCGCCCAGCTTTTCTTTTTTTGTTGTGATTCTCTGTCATTTGCGTCATGTTTACCGTAAATAAACGTATTTTCTCTCTTCTTCTTTCTTTGTACCTTTTTTTTTGGTTTTCGGGGGAAATCTTTGACAGGCGTCTGGACCTTTGAGGAAAAAATCAGGTAGTGGGATTTTTACCTCACTATAACCAACCTGATGATCACCAATAGCACATGGAAGGGGCCCGTTACCTCTTAAAACACCCCCTCTGTGCAACGCTTGTTAGGGCACATCCACGAGGGTCCAGAAGTACCTAACGCTTTCTGAATCAAGCCCTTGATTCAAGTGCTTTATGACACTCTCTTCAGATGTTAACCGAGGCTGTTTGGCTAGGAGAAATCGTGAGTTAGCAAATCAATTAATAGTTTCAATTGTCACAACCACCTTCTAATGAATTAATTAACCGATTTTATCTGCACCACAACAATACAAACTAAACAATTAGCTAAAAGGAATTAGTAATTAATATCAACCTACAGTTATTTTCAAATTCAAGGCTGGGTTACAAAATCGAATAACAACTTAGTCACGAATTAAGATAAACCCTATTTGTAACTGCATGTTAATTATGAATTAATATAAAAGTTGTTATCGGTATAAAGTTTCCATATACTTTTAAAAAGGAAAATAACAAAATTCCTCACCATTATATATTTGAATACAGTTAAATAATTAATGTACCTAGGTACACCAGTATGCACAGTATATGTCTTTATAATATACTTACAATCAATGGCAAAGCCTTTACTTTTTACTCTAAGAATGATTCCTGTACTAAAATTATAATTATATTTAGCCCGTAAGGAAGATTATAAAAAAAAATATTGGACACGTGTTTTTTGCTTAACCAAATCAATAAAAAATGAAAAAGATAAAACGCATCAAAGTTCCGGAGTGGGGGCTTGTTACGTCACTTGTACGTTTCGCGAAATTACAACGCACTGTTTCAAAAACATTAAATTGGAAAAACGCGATGAGATAGGTCACGTCAGCAAATCCTCGGGAATAAAGCCAGTAAATATTAATTTAGGTTATCTGAAAAGGAAAAGTTAAAACATTATTGAACAAAACGTCCTGTTGCCCAATCTACTTCAGATAAGTTTATCGGTTTGATAAAACATACTTCAATAATACATTCTATAAATAGATACCTATCACGTACCGCGTGTTTAAAAATAATTTATCAGCAAAGATGCATGACAACCTAAACTTAATTAAGTTAGTAAATTATAAAGCATGACACGTGTAATGAAAAAAAAAATGCCTACTATAAATTGATAGCTAGGATAAATGTTAAAAACTGCGATCGCCAGTATTGTGCTGACAATATTGATCATAGAAATTACCCGTTTTGATCATAACGTGAGTAGCTCTTGGTTAAATAATAATAAATAACAGCCACACGATTCGACTCCAGGGTAAGCAACGGTTGGCGTGGATGGGTGACTGACTAGCCATTACTCCTCCGTGCCTCGGAAAATACGTTAAGTAGTTGGTCATTTGTAGATCTTTGACAGTCGTTAGCAGTAGTCAAAAGCCAGAAAGGTTTTTACCTAGTTCCTGGGTTGTGAAGATCGCTCCTTGTAAAATACTGGTAATATAAAAATGCCATATATCAGCGTACCTATTTACAATACTGAAAACGTAGACTTTAGCTGAAACCAGACATATTTATTGAATGAGTGGCCAATGATAAAATACTATGAAAGTACAGTCATATAGTGACTAAACATTAAAACTGTTTATTGTCCTGTTTATTCAAATGTTACTCACTTAATTTTGCTGTAAAATTCCCAATACATACATAATTTCCGAGCCGCTGAATGTGGATTCAACGTTAACTACAGAATTAAAATATTGGCGAATATTTTAACCATGCACCTTTAACCTACCTTTGCATGTACCTTTAAGCTGACTGCGAAGTGGTAACGTATCTTACATATATACATACGAGTATGTATAAACGCATGTAAAAAATAGCTTATGAATCTATCATAGTCCACAGCTGGACAGCAGATGATAATTATGGTTCATATAACCATAATAATATCATCTGAATTTACAAATACTTTCAAAAAGGCAGCTAAGAAATCCTGGATGCAGAAGGTGCAGAGGCGGGTGTTGTGGTGCAACTTGGAAAAGGCAAAGTCCAGCTGTGAACTGTGATAGCTTTATAAGCTCTTGTTACATGCGTAACTATATGTATGAAGAAGAATCTCACTGTCAGTAGGTACATACATTATACATAAACTCTATGCCTCTTTCCTATGAGGGTAATCAGAGAATACAGAACGCCACCTGCTACGATCCATACAAACTCCTATTGTTTCGTTTAAGTTCATACATTGTGTAAATGTATGAACAACTTAGGCAAATCATCTCATTCAGTAGTAAATATTTTCAAACGCTTCCATACTGCTTAACCTTGAGTGGTCAAGAGTAATGTTGTGACACCTCATTAGCAAGTCTTACCATCTGGCTGGTTTGTCGCAAGCAACCTTCGAGGCACACCTCTATGCACGGAGGAATTTCGCAAAAATGTATAGAAATTGTCATTATTTTACCGTTAGTCGTACTTTTGTGAGAGGTTTATTATTCTGCAGACGGACTGAGATCCAATAGATAACGAATATATTTATGAAGCCCAATATTTATTTAAAAATCACTCGCAATATAAATTGCCCAATATATTTTTAATTGAAACTTTCAATATCGCGTAAATGGTTCTTTGAAACCCTGAGGGCAATTTTACTTTTATAAGTTTAAAGGATCAGAGGGACCAAGCTATGGATATATATAAAAAAGAATCCCGAAGATACACAAAGGGTTAAGATTCACTCAATAAACTGGTCAAATTGAAACACAATCTCAAAGAGTGACCCAACCCGGGATTATTCACCCCATTCAAATGAATGAACGAAATATTACACAAACCTCTTTATTTTAGCTCATGATTCACTTGCTCGAGTTTCAGCGTTTTCAGACTAAGCTGTTAGTCATGTGGCAATCACTCAAAACTTCCGGCCTAGTAATTGTGAGAACATGTGTTTTGTGATAAGTATTGTTTTTATAAGTGAATGAACCGTTGGTATTATTTCAATTGCAATGTGGATGAGGGTGATTCAGTGTGTCTTCAAGTTCTTGTATGATTTGGTGTTCAGCATCTGAGTCTTTTTCAATATCGTGTTTACTTTCTTATGGGGTGTTGGTGTTATAGGTATTCGCGGCTACCAGTTAGCTAGCGCTAAACTTTTAATTTTAATCGCATTTTGGTCTCTTTATTTTATTTATTGTAACTTTTGTTTCTCCGTCTCAAACATCTATATGGTGCATAGGATCACTATCAGTAAGTGATATATATGATATATTTGTAGATACTGCCTCATTGGAAATAGTCCATTAGTTGCTTCTTACGACATTATAGGTCACCTTACCCTTGGCCTTACAAACCCAAAACTTATCATCAAAATGTCTGCTGTCAAAATACCCATATCTGTAGCCTTTAATGTAAAATTAATGGCTTCTTCTTAGAACATGGCAATGTTCTCGATAACGACGCCATATTTTAGGCTCACTTTAGGCCAAATTTTACGGTCTTCAGTGTAATTTGTTAAAGGCAATCATTTCCTTTAATGTATTCTTAAGTAAGGTTTTATTGAAACTTAGCAAGCCTGTTGCACGATATAGGCGGATCGGTGTAGTAAAAGGGATATTAGCATATTTATGACGGAATAGGATTCATGCTTATTTAACATGTAAAGTATAGTGTGTTAATTGAAAATTACCATTAATGAAGAAAGATATGACTGAACTTGAGAAATGGTCATACTCCAACCCTAAAAGGAGATAGACAGAATATACTTTATTGTAAACCAAAAAAGGATACCTATACCCAATAACAAAGAAGAAAATGTCGTACTGAAGACTAAAGTACAAAATAATTAAAATTATGAGAATGTTGTTGAAACCATAACATATTTTTTTAATCATCACTCTGAAGCCTTCAAAATACCAACCGCAATACGAATGTGTATCATAATTATGGACTTTAGATGTAATAAAATTAATTAAAATAAGTTTAGAAATCATACGCAGAGAAGATTTGCGAAGATCCCAGAATCCTTGATAAAATAAACGTTAGAGAGACGATAATAAATAAAGAAATTGCACCACACATAGACAGATATATTAAGCAGGTACTAATGCTAATAACATCAATACAATCTATTGGCATTACAATCGAGGTCAAGTAGTAAAAACCTAATCATTATTCCACAATAGAAATACATAAAATGTTTATCTTGAGATCTGATGTCAAGCTGATAGCCAAATCTTGGGATAACTGTTTCTTGTATCGAGGTTTGTGAAGTGAAAGGAGAAGTGGAAGGGATTCGAGAGGAGCATCGTACGCTAAAGGAGCTTGCTAATAAGCTAAAAGAGATGAGTTGAACTTGGATCGTATTTTTGTTAGATCAGCTTCAGTTTGTTCCCGTTTTTCTGCAGGCTCATGTTCTTCAATTACCTTTTTGGCAATCATAACGTCGATTTCTACTCGAATAGCTACAAATTTATCCACAAATAGTTCATTTGTTTCCACATCCTTATTTCCCTTATTGTTAAATGTTTGTTTCCTTGATAGGTCAACTAAACTTCCCATAGATCAAAATTAAATCATACACTTCTTCTTTGAATGTAAATTAACAATCCATCAAACAGAAATATAGGACCAAAGATGAGCAAGAAATTGGTTTGCTGATCTAGACTAGCAATGAATTGTTCTTTGTTAACAGTATTGGAACAAGTACCTCACATAAGTATCTACCGATAGCTATCAGTCAGTATTGATTTTAAATGTCAGTTAGTGTAGCGTTTACCTCGTGCATCGTGATTCATACATATACCTACATTTACAAGGAATTTTAAACGGTTTTGTAAGTTTAGTTTTAAAACGTGGAATATTTTGAGCTAGGAGTGTCTGGTGACGTGATGTTAAATAGGCCACTTTAGTAGGTGAAGTAATAAGCAGATGAGGTTATGCTTTCAAGAAGTTTGATCAAAGCTATCAAACTTATACATGATGATGATAAGATTACACATGGATTGACTGCTTATGAGTTTCTACTTCGACTACATTTTAAGGAATGAGAGGATATTAGATACAAGTAGATTGTTGAAATATTGGCGATCGTAGCAAGCTGCTCTTGATTAAGGAATTGTAGGTAGCATTTTAGGTAAGTTTAGTTTGGAAACTAGGAAGGTTCTATTAGAGGATCAGGATAAACCGTTTCTGGAACTACTCAACACTGAAACTCCTAAAACACCTGACATCATCAAAGTGTCGACACTCCCTATTATCAAAGTATCGACAGACACTATCGGCCGCTACACAGACTATCGGCACATCGTCCTTGTCGATAGTCATCAGAGGTAATTACAGTGATCGCGGGCGGAGGCGCCGGCGCAGGTGGCTTAACGCTTTTGGTACAGAACAGATAGTGGTTAGAAGTATTAGTCGGTATGGCCTTTGGAAAAGCAGAATTGGAAATGAAGACTTTAGTCGTGCCCCAAGAAATGCATGTGAATGAAAGAGACATGGCATGAATGTAAAATGTTGATGAATGGAGGATGTATTGTCTGATAGACGATATGAAAAAGAGACCCAATGATAGTGTGAAGGTTTTCAGAAGAGAATGCAAATAAAACCATTTTGAATAAGATAAAAAGTGTTATAATAATATAGAAGAGTAAAAGTATTAACCAACGACACATATACGATTTATTCTAAAAATATTAATTTCAACGAGAAAAAAAAGCAAGAATTCGAGACATATTCTTTTATTACAAGACTTGATCGATGATACAGTCAAAGCACGTCAGAACAAACTGACGAGAATCGCTGAAGTAGTGGGTAGTGTGTGGCTTCTAATCTTATCACCTGTTGCTTTTCTATTGGCTGGTTCAGCTATTAAGTTATTTACATACCAGCTTTATTGTTTGATTGAGTTTGGAACTGTTAGTTAAGTTTATGTCTTGATTTGTGCTGGAAAATAACGTTTACCAGCCATTTGTATCCTGTTCTTTTTAACTGTATATCTTTGGTAGTTCATTTTTCTTCTTCTTCTTTATTATAATTATTATCTGTGCTACATTATACATACCATATGCTTTATTCCTGAATCAGAAAAAACAAGGATTCTTTTTATATATTTTTTTATATTTTATTGAACAATAAATATAACCAAAAAACCGCATAATACGTACATGTTTTAAAATCCAAAAATACCAAATTTAAACATTTACCAACATTAAATTTATACACCATCAAAAAGATACCTAAAGCATACCATGTCCATACCTTGCGAAAAAATATTTGAAATACAATCACAAAACAATGGACAGACAGACAAACCTTAGGAATTTGTAAAACATTTTACAAAATTACGATTCCATCCACGTATGGATCACAATATTCGATGTATCGGTTCAAATTCTGTGAGTCTCTGCGAACGAACGAACGTACGTGTAATGAATAGGTGAATGAATGATACAGCCGTGTGAAACTTGTCGTGAAATTGTTATTGAAGGTGAGCTAAATTGCGAGGGATGGTACGAAAACATTTGGGAACATCTATTGGTATTTTTACGGTTTTATTTAAATATTTTGTTGAGGTCTGAAGGCTTCCTTTTTAGTCTGAAGGAAACTGATTACTAACTTTTTTAAGAAAATACTCTTTCGTGGGGTTTATTGTGTCAATGATTTCTAGACGCAATTTGTGGTGTTGATACATATTCCTGCAGAGAGGCACAACGCGACAAGGCAAAGAGTGGAATTCCCTGCTGGACCAGTCTGCGTTTCCTGATAGCTATAACCGGGTTCTAAGACAAGATTAAATAGGTTTATTCTAGGCAAGCGTGATCTATCGTCGACCACATCATCGCCTACCATCAGGTGTCAAGCGCAAACCTATCAATGCGACAACGCATTTTCGTAAAAATTGTTGTAAAATTGTTGTAGACAAAATTTCCTATCGTATTGTAGCGTCGTATCTACAGCATGTAACAACAATCTTGTCCGATCCTGAAGGGTATTAGATGGTATCGCACTGCCTACACATATACATTTAATGGATACGAGATAATTATTTTTCCCCAATGAAAATAATTAATTAAAAAAAAAAGGAAAACTTATCAAAGGCAACACTGAGCGCTCGACAAAGTTCATCTACTGTTTCGTGTCAAACATGCCGCCTGAGCGAGGCACAGTGCCTACAGCGCGGCTAGTGCGGGGTATCGTTTGAAATAAAAATAGGTAAAAATGAAAAGATTTCGCCGGCTGGGTGGAGTGTTGTCAACTTATGAAAATTTGCCATATTTAGTGTTAAATTTCGCATATTTTATAAAAATAAAAAATTTATAACTTTTGGTTTTTATGAGTTACATTTTTTTTTGCAACCTTTTCTAGTACGTATTTTAAGCCAGAAATATGCCTTTATTGGATCGAATAGGTTTTATGTTACATGCTGTATAGGCAGGAACCTTATTACAGCTCATGGACAACCTATGAGTAGGCTTTATTGTAAGGCTTTTTAAAACCAATATAGTTGTTCAATTTTACACATCATCACAAAGAGATTTACAAATTAACGGACTGTGACAAGTTATCGGCCCACACGAGTCATAAAAGAGTTATCAAACAAATGGGTCACCCAGGTGGTCCTAAACGATAGTGTTTACGACCGAATGCCTTGCACTTAGTTGTGTGAGGAGTGGCTTCTTGGCTGTAGGTCAAATTCTAAGCTTAATGGTCCTGTATTGTCTTGTTGCAGAACTGTGAATATAAAATACTCGATTGATTTTTTGATAAGATCAAAGTATTTAGGTATTTACCTAATGAAAACGTTCAGCTGTTAGCTAGACTGGTACTTAATCGAAAAAGGCATTTTTATTGTAGTTGCAAATTATATTTTGCGAAATGGGGGATTATCCCTCAAACATCCAGTGTGAGTGCGGTGCTCTTGTTCAGACTATGACCCATTTGCTGGAGTTCCCCAGGTGTACGTGTGCCTGAACCCTAGAGGCCTTGAGAAACGCCTCCGCCGAAGCAATAAATGTGGTCACCTACTGGGCCCAAACAGTATGATTAATATAATGTGTCGTTGAAACGAAAAGAAGTAGATTGTCCAATACGTAGGGATACGATATTTACAAAAGAAAACTTTTCAGGAAGCTTGTTTCACCGGTTATATAGTTTTTCAAGTTAACGCGGTTCCGGAATAGGCATTTCCATTGTCCAATATAGAGATTTGATATGATATTTCTGTAAGAAAAAAATCCGTAGGCTTGTTTTTCCAGATGAACCCAGTTTTAAATAGTTGCACTACGAAATATTAAATTTTCTTTGCTCTTCCATCTTCATTTTATAATTTACGCTATCAATAATAGCAGCAATTTTTCAACTAAAAGGTTGAAAACCTTAAAAAAAAAAAACATGCCGCTAATTGCCAGTATATGTAATTAATTAATTAATCAATCTATATTATCTCGATCGCGAGATTTCGATCGATTTAATTATGGATCGACAGAATATAATTGTCATTTTTATGCGAAAACATGTAAAAAGCCCAAAGTTGCTTATTTCCCCACTTTGTAAGTAAATTCGGTGATTTATATGTCGATAAGGGCGATCTGTACGTTGTCGGATCGCAGGTGTCCGACAATTATGGAAAGTAAAAGTTATGCTATCATTTCCTACTCTTAATCGATGTACTCGTACCTATTACTGTAGTTATTTTTAATATTTTATTTAAGAGTCGTTATGTAACAACTTTTTCGCCAATACCTATAATAAATAGTTTTAGGTCCGTGTGCTGTGTTCATCACTAATCGGATAATAAAATAAAAACATCGTGAGGAAACCGGCATGTCCTAGAACCAAAAATTCGATGATTATGTGACATTCACCACATTGGGCCCGCGTGGTGGATTACGGCCCACATCCTTTCATAGAGAGGAGGTCTGTGCCCCAGCAGTGTGGGGACATTTAAAGGCTGATGATGATGTCCCACTGCTAGGCCACAGCCGGCCCTAAATCCTTCCAGGTATTCTTTTCACGAGCCCCATTGTCATACATAAATATTTCTCAAGAAATCAACGGTCTCATTTTTACACTAGGAATTACTCCTGTATCGTGGGTGCGTTCACAAACATTTATACTCACATACACAAGACACCCAGACCTGGACCAACTATCTATATTTATGGAAGACCAGATATTATTTGATTCCTCATTGCTCACTCAGGATAACATATTTCCTGGTAAAAAAATATACATTCTTCACTTACCTTTCCGTTCGATAAGACTACTTGATAGGCTAAAAATATGAAGTGTTCGTGATTGTATGTATAAAATGTTCTATCAAAATAATTATCGAGAAACGGAAGAAAATTATAAATATTTACGGTATTTTTGCTGCCTTGTTCGGAAATACGAGGGAAATCTATGCGTGACTGTTGTTTTTAAAACGTAAATAGTTTTTTGTTTACTAATTATGTGAAATATTCTGGTGTAGTCACTTATTTATGTGTCATATAAAAAAAAACATAACATAAAATTTTTCGGTATAATTAAAATGCCTCTCAAACATCTCAAGATTCGTAAACTGTTTAAAATAACACAATCCTGGTCTTGAAAAAGATCCAAGCTATTTAAATGTTCAGGAATTTTGCTTCTAAAAATGCCATTTTTATTATCTTGGTATGTATCTGTGTAACGGAATCTTTAAACGTGATTTTCGCGACGTCCGCGTCATTCTAAATCAAATATGGTTGACTCCCAAAGATGGCGGCATAGTTATTTTTTATGCATTTCTATGATATGGGTATCAAATGATAGGGTTTTCTGAGAAGAATACCAAAAATTTAATATAAAGCGTGTTTTTAGTTTTTTTTTAACTATAGAAAATTATTGTAAACTCTTTGCAAAACTATTCATCATCATCATCATTTGAGCCTAAATTCAATATGGCGGACTTTCAAAGATGGCGGACTAGTTATTTTATAAGCATTTACTGAGAAGAATACGAGAAAAAGACCGGTTAAGGCGCAATTATACGACTTTTAATGGTTTTTAATTGAACATCACGTCTAAACGACTAGTCTCACTTCTTTGAAAAAAATATAATATGTTACTCTAGACAATTTCCGTCGTAATTTAATCTCAGAAAATATTAAATTATTTTTTAATAACATAGTGTAATTAATTTGTAAAGTTATGTCTAACGCGGATAGAAAATTGAGAATCACGCAAAAACTATAAAGCGTATTTTTATGAAACCTTCACCATTTTAAAGATCATTTAATTATTTATAATTTAGTCTGAGTGTTTTAGTTCAATACCTGTTGTTCTATGTGTAATAAATTAATAATATGTCTAATTTCGGACAACGCTCCTTGATGAGCGAGTCCTATTACTGGGTGGACATACGACGCGTTACGTGAGCTCAGTGCAGAACACGCAAGCTAACCACTCAAGGTCATTGGCAGCTAATAGCGCCTTAAGTGCGAATTTAACTAGCACACGAAGGGTTTCGTATGAATTTTATTATTTGTTGCTGTAGCGGCAACAGAAGTATCAATCTTCTGTGAAATTTTCAGCTATTTAATTATCACGGTTCATGAGATACAGCCTGGTGACAGACGGACAGACGGACGGACAGCGGAGTCTTAGTAAGAGGGTCCCGTTTTATCCTCTGGTTACGGAACCCAAAAAGCGTGTTCTTCAGTTTAATTTTTTAACTGTAATAAATAATATTCTGCTATACTTCCACGGTTACATCCGTACAAATATGAATCAACCTTAACCGCTCGTTAGCATGCGTAGTGTGACATTTAACCACAAGGAGTGTCACTCGTCTTTGAACTTTTCTTTTTTGTACAGCAATTGTAATTGGACTTAACTGTTTTGAATAAGGTTCAAATTTGACCTTTACTTGTCAGCGTTCAGTTAATAACGGCTTCAGTTGATATAAGATCGGAGAGATAACCGTCTAATTTTATTTCACATTATGGTTTCGATTTGAAAAGGACTACCTATGACAAAATCAATTTAGTTATTTTATTTCTGGGCAACATTTTTTTTAATATAAATAGCTTCAACCAGCAGCTTCGCCCGTGTAGAATTAGTACTTCCCTCATTATAGATGTGTATGTGCTATTCCAGAGTATAATCTATCCCTGTGCCAAATTTCATACAGATCAGTACAGCCGTTCTGGCGTGATTGAGTAACAAACATCCCTCCAAACTTTCGCATCTATAATATTAGTTGGATTTTCTTGTAAACCTTAACTATTTTTTGCCTGCTATAAAATAGCACAAAATTAAATAGTGTTTGGTTTGCATATCTTATTTTTCCTTTACAATACTGGCCAAAACTGACCATATTTTTGAACGACCACCATTTTGGAAGTTAATCGTCAATTTAAAAGTTTCCAACCTTGACAAATATAACGAATGTGTATAATGATATGAAATTCACTCCATAACTACAAATTTTTTGCTCTGCCAATTATAAATGAAATTAAAAATAATTTTATTGCAATTAAACAGGAGTTGGTGGCAATAACAATTGAATTAAAGTGTTGTAAATTGAAAAAAGTTTTATAAATGATGCATTTTGGCTATGATTTGTGGTGTTGCCTTGCTAAAAATAGATACTCTTGACGAATTTATCAGTGAAAGTTTTATTTTGTGTTTTTCTTAATAACATGTAATTTTCATGTTTAAATATTTCTTAAAAAACAACAGAAAAAAGTATGCAGATCGTTTTCTATTTATGTCACAAACCACACGTAAGTCGTTACTAACAAAGCCATTATATTGTGGTTAGAATATTTATTTGATTTACTAATCAGAATCATTCGAGTCTTTACAAAAGATGAATGGAAAGTTGTGGTCTAAAATATTCATTGTTAATATTATCTTTGATTCACCGCTGAATTTAATATTGACACATCTCAACTTTCGCTGACCACAAATAAAGCGTGACTGTTTATATACTTCTCCACTCAATTAACGCATTCTTGGACAGAATTAAAATATCACGGCTGGCAACACTGTTACTTGAGAGATGTGACAGATCGCCATATTGGAGTACCATCGACAATTAGAGGCACAATAAAATGTTTTTAAAAGCGTAATTAATGCCTTATACTGCAGTCATTAGGGGTCATAATTGTAATTACGTGGTTTGAAGGCCTTTCAAGTGATGAATGGGGCTCAATTGTAAGGTTTTTCTTGACCAGAATGGGCATGATATGTTTGGGCCATAGTTTTGGATTTTTACTGGTCTTATTGCGTGATATTATTATTCTATAAATAAGTATCGTATTTTAATAAAATGGTAGTGGTCAATACTTTCGATTGAGTTTTTATACGCTGGAAAGTTCATCATAGTTTCATTTATGGTTCAAAAACATGATTCAGAAACCAAAACAAAAAAAAAAAAATACTGCCGCGATGGTCTATTGATTTTTCTTCTTCCCGGTTGATGGCAATTTGATGGAACTTAAACATAACTATTGAAATGTGAGTGTGTAGGTAAGTACCTACTGCAGACAGATGCCTAAAAATCTGCTTAACCCTTCGGGAAAGACAGGCATATAATGTTTGTATAAATGTCTAACTTTAAACTTAAGTGGAACAACAGAGTCGGGTTAGTAACATAACTCAAGAATGCCTGAGCCAATATTATTGATATTTTATTTGTTGGTTTTGTCTCCGCCCCGAATGGCAGACTAACTATTAAAACATCCGAAAAATACACGAAAAAATAATTAAGAGAATTTATTTTCTCATACATTTTGTATGGAACGGCTGTTTTGATGAGATCTCGAGAACGAATTCATTGATTCATTCTGAGGTTAGCTAGGTAGTTAGATAATATACCTATGTCACTAGATGACCCGGAAAACGTTGTTTTGCCATAAAAAATCGCGATTAAAAAATGGGAGGTGGGGTAGGAGGGCGAAAAATACTTTAAGACCTATTCTCATAGCTACCAAATATACAAAAAAAAAAGTAACATTAAAATCAGTCGAGCCGTTTCGGAGGAGTGCAACCACCGTGACACGAGATTTTTATATATTTGATGAATTTAAAATATTAAAAATTCGTTGGTTATCTCTTAGTAGGTATACTGAATAGGTAAATGCTAGTGCTGTATTAAGTTATTTAACAAGACATCGTGTTTGAGTGCACAAACAAAGACAGGTTACTTATTGTCACAAGAACTAGATTAACTGGTTTGCCATTATTCATAGCGCTACAAGAAATAACTTATGTGACTATAAATAACAAAGAATATCTAATAATATAATAACTATAAGAAATATATGGCTGATATATGGGTAATTTACACAAAATTTTACATAAAAATGGCTAAGTTCTTTGCTATGAAATCTTCAAGGTATTATTTTTCTGTAGTCAATTCAAGGTCATATTTTTCTGTAGTAAATTCAAGGTCATTTTTTCTGTAGGTAATCTCATTATATGCTGGACCTGCATTCGAATAAAATGATGATTGTCATCGATTAAATCTGACACCAGTTTTGCTAAGGTGCCCAGTTACTGGGCTGTGGAGGTCAGATAGGCAGTCCCTCCATGTAAAATACTGGTATTCAGCTTTATTACTTGACCTCACCTGATGGCAAGTCATGTTGTGTTTGAATTTTGATTTTAAAAACCTGCTGATCAATGTTTATACTAATCATCACAGTCTTTTTTTTTATAAATATCTAAGGGTTTTGGATTTTAAAATGAAGCTACGTTTTTATCCTTCGACTTTTCTTTTTTCAAAATAAATGACGCTAACCAAAATCCGTCCTTCTAAATCGCTTTGCATACAATGGCCAACAAAACCAGCCACTATCTGAGATCTAAACCTAAAATGTCGCCTAAATTATAATGCGACACACCAAAATGGGATCCTATTATACTATTCAATCCTTACTTATCCCTCACACTTAAAACAAACTTTATTTCAAGGGTGCAATGTTCAAAATTCAATAAAAGGATTTTTATTTTTGGCCAAATATGGCTACCTCCTTCCTTACCGAACTGCCAGCATAAATTGGTCTATATCCTTTGAAATATCTTCCAACATTTGTTTGGTGTAGAGTGGTCAAGTTATACTGGTTAGTTAGTAAGTCAGGATGTCCAAAGACACGCTATGAATGCTTAGGGTCACAGATTATTTAAAAGGATTAGACTGTCTATAAATAGAGCTGACTGTTCCGTTATTGTCTAGTGATTCATTTGTAGTTATGCTTGCAAAATGCTGTACGATACTAGGTGTACGACCTTTAATTTCATCGGTTTAGTCCCATCTCAGGCACCCATGATACGGTGCCGAAATACGAATTTTCCATGGGCATGATAAATAAATTCATGGGTGCTGAGTTGGGCAGGTGCCGAAATCGGACTAAACCCTTTCACCAGCCAACGTCATGGGTTTAAACCCAGGCAGGCCGCTTTACTTAGTAAAAAAATATTTCATCACCACTGCTCTCAAAACAGTGAAGGAAAACATCGTGAAGAAATCGGCGTACAATAATCAAAGTTAACAATATAATATGGCAAACTCGAACTCAAATCATTTAGATTTCTTCATTAAAGTTTTTACTATATAAACTGCCCATTTAATAGGCTTAGCAATTACACTACAACTTGATAGAACAGTGCCCATACCTTTTTAGGGTTCCGCACCCGAAGGGTAACCAACGGGACCCTATTACTAAGCCTCCGCTGTCAGTCCGTCTGTTTGTCTATCAACGAGCTGTATCTCATGATCCATAATAGGTAAACAGCTGAAATTTTCACAGAATGTGTATTTCTGTGGTAAGTACACTTTCTGTATAAAAATTGATTAAAGATTGATTGATCATAATAATGGGCAACAAGTAGACGCGTATAATTTTGTACGATGGTACGGAACCCTTCATGCGCGAGTCCAACTCGCTCTTGACCGGTTTTTATGAGTTAGAATGATATGGGATTTCGTAAACCTCTCTGGGGCTAATCCATTGTAATATATATGTTTGCATTTTCCTCAAAGACAAACCTTACTACATAGTAGTCTAGAAAAATAGACCACCAAGTCCTAAGTTCAATATTTATCTAGACACTAACATAGTCTATGACCTATGACGCTATTCACAATGACATAACGTACACACATACTTATATGTATAACAATAATATAATTATGTCTGTCGTTATGTGCTTCACGTCATGTAACTTAGTTTGGTATCTGCTGTAAGTGGAGTTGTGACGTTCGAAAGACTAGGAGTAGTTTTAAAAGTTTTTGTACGACTTCATCATTATCATCATTTCACCTGAAAGACGTCCACTGCTGGACATAGGCCTCCCCCAAGTGTAGCAACAATGACCGGTCCTGTCCGTCTCGCATCCATCGGCTACCAGATCGTCGATCCACCTTGTTGAGGTCTTCCAACGCTTCGTCTCCCGTTACGCGGTCGCCACTCCAGAACCTTCCTTTCTTCTTCCCTTCCTTTCCTTCTTTCTTTTCTGTTTCATTGTTCGATGTTCTCTGTCCACTGTCACTTAAGATTCTCTATGGCATAAAAAAACCCATGCAATTCGTCACCAGAAAATTTTCCCACGTTCAAAAATTTTTTAAACTTGTTATATTTATGGAATGTACAGAACAAATGTTTTCTTTAGTAAATGACAATTTTCCATTACATAGTGTATAGTTAACAAATGTCACTTAAGTAATGACATAACTCCGTCATGTCTCGGAAACGCGAATGTTTTCACACGGGAATCGAACCGCGTGACGATCATTAGACAACGCTATTTGTTTTAGTCAGGAAGTACTTACTTAGGTATTGTAGAGAAGATAATTTAAAGCTTAACTAAGTTTTTTTTTTCAATAAATTAGTCGTTTATTTTGATAGGCAGTCGCTCCATGTGAAATGGTATTCAACTGCATCCGGTTAGACTGGAAGCTGACCCCAAGATAGTTGGGTAAAGGCTATGCAGTCGTTTATTTTGAACCAAACACTTTTGCACATCTAATTAGACCCACAAAACTGCGTAACAGTTTTTCGGCGGGAAGTAGTAAATAATGTACATACCTTTTAATATTGGCTTCGCAAGAGAAAGAATGAAAACAAAGACGAAAAAGAAAGAAAATACCTGACGCCCAGGGGCCTGACAATGGTTTTGGTTCCATAGATTACCATTGAAAAACAATGACATGTCAATCACAAAAAAACAATTTCACCTATTCATTAAACTAGTTTAGATTTGCACATTGATTGCTAAGTCCACAACTCACCTTATCTATGCCAAGTAAAGATTTTTGTTTATTGATTAAATCTTAGAATAATTCAATAATAAACTCTTAAACATATTTATTTAATAAACCCAACGCAATAATCTACTTTACTTGTTGACAGTAGTGTGCGATATTTCATAACACCACAGACCATAAAAATATAGAAGGTAAAAACGCCAATTGTCGGCCGTCACCTCACGTCGAGCGATCAGGAATCAGGAAGTGACATGTGTGCAGTTGACAGTTACATACACCTCATTATAGGTATTACCATAAATAGAATTGTTAAGTGGTAACCGCTATGTTTGAGTGTAACTATGAATAGTCACCTAGATCTACATGGTGGGAAAGCTCAAAAAAATTGGAAATTCTTTGTAATTTATCTAATATTATAAATTCGAAAGTTTGGATGGATGTATGTTTGTTACTCAACCAAGCCAGAATGACTGAAGGGATCTGGATGATATTTGGCACAGATACAGACTATAGTCTGGAAGATCACATAGTTTGTTATGGGGGAATTAGTAGTAGTCCAACGAGCTGCAGGTGGGAAATCATCAAATAACTTCTAAAAGGCGTGTCAGACTCTTACTGACTAAAACCCACCCATGTTCCTTCAGTTGCCTGTGCCAGGACCGCGGTGACTCCTCTGAATACTCCCAGTATCCTGGCAGAGGGCGAAGCCACTGACAGAGGCTAGTAATGTTTCTCTCTTCACATTCCTTACAGAAGGATCAGTTTATTGTTTTACAAAAGCTGAGAAAAGGCCTGTTTTACGAATTGTGTGAATTTTTTTGGCCGATTTTTCTAGAATTGTATTCATGGCGTCCATGTATCCAATTAATCCAACTACGAGTAGTATTATAAATGCGAAATTTTTTTTAATGGATGGATGGATGTTTGTGTTACTCAATTACGACAGAATGGCGGAATGGATTTGGATGAAATTTGGCACACAGATAATGGGGGAAGTACTAAGCGGACGAAACCACTGGCAGAAGCTAGTTGTCATAAATCTCCGAAAACCTAAAAAATAAGTTAAAAACACGACGCGTCATCCATCACTCATAATAAAATATTATTATAAAAAAAACATAGGGCAAAAACGCCATTTGTCGTCCATCGGATCAGGAAGCGCTGGTGACAGGTACTCGACACCTGTACACGTCGTCTCATTATCACTATTACCATAAAAGAGAGATGATTGTCAAGCAATTTAATACTGTATTGATTTATAATTGACTGTAAACGAATGTTTACGTTTTTTCCTTGTGATTAAGCCAATTAACGACGAAAATACCTTATTAAGGAAGTGATTTGAATTGAATCTTGGGTTGGATCTGTAAATAATTATTATTTAGCAGTACCTACATCAATCACTCGATTATTTTAAGAAGTTATCAGTAATTTTGGGGAGTGTGCGTCGGAATTGCATAGCTTAATTCCGCCAAGCTTGTTCCATCATCAGACCACAAGACGTACTGCGATGCGCCACCGGTACATGGTGGACATCTCATCCACACGCACAAAACGTTTCAGGAACACAATAATTGTGCGTACAGCTAAGGAGTGGAATTCCCTGCCAGACTCTGTGTTACCTGATAGCTACAACCTGGGAGTCTATAAGTCAAGAATGAATTAAGGTTACTTCTAAACAAGCGTCTTCTATCTTCGACCACATCTTCGCTTACTATCAGGTGAGATAGTTAAAAAGAGAATTCAGTCGTACGAGTAACTATGCCGAAAGTAAAGAAACTACTGATATTTCTCGACAATTTGTACCACACAGAGAGTTGGCTTGTGCTCCACAGCAGTGGGGACATTAAAAAAGGCTGATGATGATGATGATGATGAATATGTTACCAATACAAGGGAAAAAAAAATGTTATTAGTACGACCTAATAACAAAAGATGTAAGATATGAAAAAAAAGGGAGTTAGTGATAGCGTGACGGCTGACAGGACAGAATGGAAGAAAAAACCGGGTTGCGCCAACCCCAAGTAACATGTAATAAGGGCAGGAAGATGATGAGTACGACCTAATAATAATAAATAAATAAAGTATGCAAGACATGGCTAAGTATACATCAGAACCTTCCACGTTAGACCGTACGAACGTAATTTGGAACTGCAATCAGAATGCACACACACACTGCACATCGATACCCCGCTATGGCGAAACAAAGATATATTTATTCCAAACACGTTCAACGGTAATGTAATAAGAAAGTAAGTGTCACTATAATCGACTTGCACACTCATTGTTACCGCAAACAATGCGCCGTAATCTCAAGATGGCGCTCTTACAGACTTAGCGCCTTAGGCGAAACTTAGGAGCACTTTCTTCTATTTTGAAAGTTTAGCCAGATTTGGCATATCCGCTACTAATTGCTCACTGCACCGTGTCATACCATGACCGTGCTAGGAATGAATCAGGCAAAATAAAATTAGTTGTATTGAAAAGTATTAGACTATGCCCATTTGGCATATCCGCTTCTAATTGCTCACTGCACCGTGTTATACCATGACCGTGCTAGGAATGAATTAGGCAAAATGAAATTAGTTGTATTGAAAAGTATTAGACTATGCCCATTTGGCATAGCCGCTCCTAATTGCAGTAAAATAGTAGTAGGTAGTAGCACAAAGATGTTAAATTATTTATATAACAATTAATGTTCACACACACAAAAACCGGCCAAGTGCGTGTCGGACTTAGCACATTTGGAGTTCCGTACCAAATAAGTGAAGTTTCAAAGAAAAAATCTGATTTTATTTTTTATTATCAATATATTGGTATTTGTTAGTAAAATATACGTAATATTAAACATTATCATCAAATTTCAAGTTTATAAGTCAATGGAAAGTTAAAAAATTATTCGGGAAAAAATGTTGTGACAGACGGACACGTGAGTGACACTAATACGGCTCCGTTTGGACCCTTCGAGTACGGAACCCAAAAAACAGACAAGAAGAAGGAAACAGAAAAATAGGTGCAAAGGTGATGCTTATTTCTAAAGAAATCTCTTCCAGCAAACCTGCCAAAAGAGAGATACAATGTTAAGATATACTTACTCAATAATATTATTATGAGGTGTCATTATTGGTCGGTGATTGGGACATTTTAAATTAGGTAGCATGTTAACTGTCACAATTTCCGCAAGATTTTAGAATAACAAAAATATTTCAATGCATGTTTCTTATTTTGTAATTCTCTGCAAGCGTCCGCTGTTGTACAGAGACTTCCTTTGTCTAGTGTTGTTTTAATTTTGAGAGATATTTCATAATGTCTGGCTGTTGACACAGTGAATGCTACTGACATTTTTACCTAATGCGTCTTTGTATCTATTTCCGTCATCCCTAACATCTATAACCAAATATATATTTGGTCTATCTTTAACTTACAGCTTATTCCAATTTCAGACTTTGACTCGTTTTCTTTCAACTAGACCTTGTCCCAACATTTGGGGTCGGCCTTCCTTGTCCTCATCCTCCATTTATCACAACCTTGTGCTTCGTCAGTTTTTAGCTTAGCATCCTTCAGGTCCTTTTGGACCGTTGTCTGTCATGTGACGGGTGGTTTTGCACGCGTGCGTTTTGTCGTAGGGAAATCTAGGCAAGCTCCACCATATGGTCAATTTGAAACTTTGACGTTTGCTCAAAATTGTATTCCCATATTTCCATCATCATCATTTCAGCCGAAAGACGTCCACTGCTAGATATAAGCCTCCCCCAAGTGTCTCCACAACGACCGCTCCTATGGCGTCTTGCATCCGTCAGCTATTCGCGAACCTCACCAGGTCTACGGTCCCACAAGGTAGTCTGATTTCTTAAGTATCCTACCTTAATGTTTCCTCCTTCTTCATTCATTTTTGGGAATTTACCTTTGGAGTCGTTGTACCTAATTTCTTCATGCCTTAAAAAAATAAAATATGAAAATAGCAATCCACTTAGTAACGTGTCCTACAATTTTATCGTTCTTCTTCTTATTTTCGTGTCGTGAACGTCGTGGTACATTCATATATACAACGTGTTTCTTTTGATGTTACTATCCCATAACTCTAAGGTGCTATAAGTAAAACTAATGCAAAAAGTCTTAGAACAAGTTAGTTCTAAGTAATTAGAAGATTCTTTGACATGGTCTCATTAATACCCTAGAGTTTCCTTGTAGTTATTATGTAGTCATACTATTTGGTCTCACTAAGTAGCCACGTTCATAGGGCGTCGGAGGCCTTGTTCAGATCATCGAGCAGGTGAAATCAGCACATTCAGACACTCCAACAGATGGGACATAGTTTAATTTGTCATTTACTTATAATTTTATTCCTTAACATGCGCCATTATTTTCCTCCTTCTTCACCCATTGTTCACCTCTGTATGTGTCATCTAATGATGTTGGGGTCCACCCCAGGTGTACGGAAATACATAAATATTTATCATCATTCAAAATATTGTTCTTAATAATGTATAACAGTCAAACTGTCACGTATGCTATTGTCAATGACGTAACACATTGTTGATACGTCAAACTTGGATGTCAGATGGTGTTTTTCCTGTAATGACTGACAAATGACAGGTCAATGGTGTATTATAGGAAGTATGTTTGGGAATTCTGATGATGTCAAATCAATCATTACTGTACTTGGTCTTATTACCGTTTTAGTATCTGCTTATAGCAGAGAGCTTTATACACATTCATTGTGCGTACCTACAGCTGTGGTACAGCTAAGGAGTGGAATTCCCTGCCAGAGTCAGTGTTTTCTGATAGCTACAACCAGGGGGTCTTTAAGTCATGAGTGAATATGTTACTTCTAGGCAAGCGTGCTCAATCGTCGACCACATTATCGCTTACTATCAGGTGAGACAGTGGTCAAACGCAAGAGTATGAAAAAAAAAGTTACATTTCGGTGTCTTTGTGCGTCTTCTGTCGTTTTGAGGAAAGCCTGCGGATGAATTTATTTGATACTAGTGACTTACCCCGGCTTCGCACGAGAGAAAATGATTCATAAGACACGTAGCGCCATCTAGCGTGCTAAAGCAATAGTGACCGTCGAAAGTTATTGTTCTTTCGCTCGGGAACAGTATTTTTTTTCTGGATAAAAGTTACAGTATGTCCTTTCTATTCTCCTGACCGTTTAGGGGTCGTGGTCCAACTACAATGTCCAACCTTCAGTAGGGGCAGTTGTCCAATCATTATTTTTAGTTGAACAATGGCATCTATCGAAGACCCGTGGTCCAACTGGGTGGACATTGTAGTTGGAATACGACCCCTAAACGCCCCTGACAACGTATAAGGAAAGTTTCATGATGATCAGTTCAGTGGTTAAGGTATGAAAAGGTGACAAACAAACAAACAAAATTACTTCCGAATATAAACTCGTCAATCGTAAGGATTTCACTCATTTCATCACACTTTCTTTGGTGTCATTCAATGGTCATTGGTATTGCTTTGAACTCTTGTAAGCGTTAACTATATTTGGACAAATTATTAGGAAATCTTCTTATTAGTTACTTGACATTTTATATTGCATTACTTACTATTAGAAGGTTGCTTAGACAGTTTCCAAGCAAAATTAAGCTTTTACTTTTTAATGACACGTACAGAAATTATATTGAATTTCGCTTTTTTTAACAATTTCTTACAAATTGCAGATACATAATACATTCAAAAATATTCGGCTATAAAACAATACACAATGAGCCAAACCCTTTAAAGCATAACGCTTACATAAAAGACAAATTACGACATCATATTTCTCTCAAAAATTACCATATTGCATAATTGAAAGATCAATTAAGTGAACAAAATGACTCTAAATCCATTACACGAGATTGTAAGAGTTATTAGAAAGAATTACATTATTACACATCGTCTGTGAGTTGGTTTTTCACACAGATTTGAATCTTCAAATCATGCGGTTTGGGTGAATGCGGTAATTGTAGTCTTACCATTCTTAGTGATTTTATTTAGTTCTGTCATGTTTTAATTTTTGATGAAAATTAATATTTTGTAAAACTTAAATATACTTAGTAGGTTCTTTAGAAGTTAGTAACTTTGAGGAAGCCGGTTTGTCCTAAAACTAATAATTCGATTTCGACGACATATTTTGTGACAACTACAAATCCAAACTGGGCCCGCCCCGACTCCACACAGGTACAAATTATACATACAAACCTGTGATAAACAAGGACGTTTATCGCTCTTTCTATTAGCTTATTATTTTCGTTAATCACTACCTCTCTCTTTAATCGTTTTTACTAGGGTTCTATGCTTTTTGTTTCATAATTATTAATGTATATATTTATCTATAATGTATTTATTGTATATATTATTATAAATAGTACACCTAAGACTACCTACAGTACTGTATTTCCTTTTCTCTTTAAAATCCATCCAAAGGTTGTCTTGAAAAGATCGCTTTTAGCGATAAGGCCGCCCATTGTGTCACCCTATGTAATGTTTTCTTCATATTTTTATTGTAATTTATATGGTGTACTTAATTAAGAGTATTCTATTCTATTCTATTAGTGGAAACCACATTAAAATCTGTTGCTTAGTTGAGGAGAAGTTAGCGGAGAAACACACAGACACGGAAAGCGACTTCGATTTATAATCTGCATTGATTATAATATTTTATCAGTAGCTTTAATAAACTAATTATCAACTTAGTTAAAACAACGAAAAAACATTAAAATTCACAAACGTTTCCTATGACAAGAAATACTTCACCAAAGGAAAATCCCTACATCAAAACTTAAACCAATAACTACACCTAACCTATTCAGTACCGATCACTGATTGACGTCACTAAGTCGTGTAAGCTGCAAACAATGAGGTTACTTCGAGTGGCAGGCGCCCAATGCTACTTCACTTGAGTACTACACTTGACATATTATTATTAAGTAACTCTTGGTTTAGGTTGGAGGACGCTGATAATTTTTATAGGGCAAAAATCTTGGTCCAATATAGGTTATCGGTTTAAACAGGGGAAGGAGGAGGTGTAAGAGAAAATTTATTTCAGAATGAGGATATAAGTGAATGAGCTCGTAAATAGACTTATGGATAGTTACGTAGCTTGTCAAGATAGGGAGTACAATAAAAATAATTTTCTTTGTGAATCCTACTAATATTAGAAATGTGAAAATTTGTGAGGTTGCGGATAAATACGAAATTGAGTTACCGCGCCCCCTGGGCACTCAGGTAACTGAAAGAACAGGGGCGAGTTTTAGTCAGTTTTAGAGTCTAACACGCCCTCCCGCTCCACCCAGAGTGGGAGAAGTCATTGGATGATTTACAAATCCCACAAAAAAAATATATGGACGTATAGATGTTTATTACTCTTTCACGCAAAAAATACTGAATGGCTTTTGATGAAAGAGAAAATTTACGGTAAGCTATATTAGCTTATCAGAATAACATATAGGCTATATTTTGTAATGGAGTGGTGCATTAATTCCACGAGGGCGAAGATGCTGGCAGAAGCTAGTTAGATCTACATGAAGAAGCCAATAAAAAGCTCATGGGTAGCTAGGTACATAACAGGAGACTAGGAAAGGCCAGGGTTACAGAGAAAGGTACTTCTCTTATACGATTGTATATTTAACTTGAGAACTTTTTGATTACACTTCAGTGATGTATATAGCAGCACAATTAGTAGGCAATTACTTTAATACTAGCTTCTAGCGCCAGTGGATTCACCCGCGTGGATTTAGTACTTCCCCCGTTATAAACTTTCAACCCCCTTTTCACGCCCTTAAGGGTTGAATTTCGAAAAAAACTTTCTTAATGGATACCTACTACTTCACAAAGAACACACCCTCCAAATTTCATGTGTCTGGGACCAGCGGTTTAGGCTGTGCGTTGATATATCAGTCAGGACTTTGAATTTTATTTATACAGATTTCGTCAAAAGTTAAAATTTTCCTCATCTCTCTACTAAAGTAACTCCACCTGCAATTTCTCAAACAGTAGCTCCTTATTAACTGACTCAGTGAATTCCGCCATTGTTCTAAACTTCTCACATTTATTACGAAATTAATTGTTTCAAATGGCCACTTTAATTTGATTCCTCACTGGAACTGTTGCATGACTGATCTTATCGTCTTGTCCATCATCTAGTGACATAAGAAGGTTATTCTCTACAAACTTTTTGGCAATTTTGAGTAATTACAGCGGTGAAATAACTGTGGATTTTATGGTTTAATTGAGAGTCTTTTGTTTTAGTGTGAGCAATGCCTTGGAACTATGTGAATTTATGTTGCGATTCTGTAGTTCAGATTTGTTAAGAGTTTTGTATATTATTATTGCCGTTGGCAAATGTGTTATAGTTCTTGTAACCGTATTATTTAATGACTGTATCAAACCATCTTCTGATATTTGAACGATTTCCTTTAACTATAATAAAATAAATAAGCCTATATTCCTTGCAATTATTAGGTACAGTTTTCTAAACAGTTTTATGATAAGGTTTAGTGTAACTAGTGTCTTAATTAGTTTTAATTTAATTTAATTGTTAGTTTTCTTATTTATTTCCTACTGCTAGGACCCCAGGTTGGGTAAAGGCGTCCTCTAAAGATGATCATTTGTCTCGCTCTTGTGCTGTTTGGCTCCAGTTTGAGGCGGTGGTTCTTTTTCTTCCTATCGTGTTATTGGTCTTCCTCTGCTTCTTTTTCCTTATGGAAGTCCCCATAGGGTTGCTCTTACGGTACATCTCTATAAGCCTCGCTACGTGGCCTGCTCTTTTCCATTTTAGTTTTTGTGCATAGCTCAAGGCATTAGTGACTTTTGTAACGAACAATTTCCTACATGTGAACATTATTGTTAGCTTCATCTTTAAAAACATCCATAGTCTTTTCTCTTTCTTGCGCTCCGAGACAAACGTTCCCATCTAACGTTTCTGCATTATTCAAAGCAACATCGATTAACAATAAATCCGAGTTCAAAGATCTGTTACCATAACAGTCAGAGGTTACCAACCCATCATCACAAGTTAAATTTAAACTTTTATCCCACACTGTACTTTTACAATTCATTATAAACGACTGACTCATGATTTTTTTGTCCGTCAATTAACATAAACTAAATGAGACCAAGTATTACGTCTATGGTAGAGGAT
The DNA here is from genome assembly GCA_951329385.1 of Polia nebulosa. NCBI lineage: Eukaryota > Metazoa > Arthropoda > Insecta > Lepidoptera > Noctuidae > Polia > Polia nebulosa. Next base: position 2,108,132 of record OX589606.1, on the reverse strand, counting down.
GATAGTCCATAAACTCCCTCCCACGTCCAAAGAGTACGATGCTCCAATAATATATTTATTATTGTTATAATTAAGTTTTGCGACTTAATAATTTATAATATTATGACTTCAGATTAGATTGTTGCATATAAGGTGGTCAGATATAGTGACGAGTGAATAATTATGACATTGGACGACCTTGCCTCCTTTTTCAGATTACGTGAATTGTTTTTAAGATTATAAAGGCGACGAATAAAGGCGATGATATTTGTATTGGAATTTTATTATTTAGCATGACTTGTTAGATAAGCACTACAAGCGTCAAATAATTTGATAGATTTGGAACGAAATATCCATAATATCAGATCGGCCGGTAATACAATATCTATCTTGCTATGAGATTTCGAGCCCATTTGCTACTATGATTCAAGCTTTATTCTGAAATCTTTAAGTATAGATATATTTTCAAAAAAAGTTCCTTTTTCATGTCACTGAAACGGAAGTAAAGAACAGATAAACAATGAACACCCATCCAAAACTTTAACAAAGTCTTTGAAACTAGATATCCTAGAGTCATTAAAAGCATATACACAGTCAACACACATTTTTTTCGATGCCCAATGAGTTTGACTACGCTACTTAAAATAATGTTCATAAGTACACACAGAATTTTAAGTACCGTCGTTCTTAAAATGCATCTCCAACTTGGGTTTTTTTTTTTTTTTTTTTTTTTTTTTTTTTTTTTTTTTTTTTTTTTTTTTTTTTTTTTTTGGGGGGTGGGAAATCATCCAATGACTTCTTCCGCTCTGGGGTGGAGCGGAAGGGTGTGTCAGACTTTTACTGACTAAAACCCACCCCTGTTCCTCCCTGCCTCGAGTGCCCGGGGGCGAGGTAACTCTTTCGAATTTATCCTCCATCTCCATGGGTAGACTGTTGAAACTAAAAATGTAATGTTTATTAATAAATAAGAACTTAATACAAGTAGTAGCAAGCAAGCAGTAGCATTAGTAGTAACAGTTGTACAATAAATATATCTCTATACATATTTTATATATTTTCTTTTAGCTTGTATCAATCAATCTGCCCGCGCCTTTTCCCAACTATCTTGGGGTCGGCTTTCAGTCTAACCGGATGCAGCAGAACACCAGTATTTTACATGGAGCGATTACCTGTCTGACCTCCACAACCCAGTTACTGGGTAATACGATACCCCTTGGTAAGACTGGTTGTCAGACTTTCGTGCTTCTGATGACCTGTAACGACTATCAAAGATCCACGATTGACAGCTGGGACCAACGGCTTAACGTGCTTTCCGAGGCACGGAGGAGTCTCGATATGTAAAGATGGTCACCTATCCAAGGACCAACCTTGGCAAGCGTAGCTTAACCTGATGGATCGACCCGTGCGGCTGTTATTACTTTAGCCACGAGCTCCGAGCTTGTATATACTTTGTAATAATTCTAGGCAATAACAATAAATAAGATATCCCATTTAAAACAAGACTCAAATGTCAATCACCCAACAACAACATGATAACGCATCGATTAAACCACAAGCACAACAGTGACATCAAAATATCGTTGCTTGCGCATGCACCGCATTCCCCGAGGGCCACGCATGCCATTTCACCGACACCGGCCGAACGCGCGCGAATCCTCGGCGGAAACATCCGAATGCGATGTGATCGGAATTATGAATGGTTCCTTCGGTCTATGTTTGAATTTCGGTTTTGTAAGACGATCATGAGTGTTTTCACCTGCCTGTTTTTCTGAGGTTTATAGTTTTTTTTTTTTGGGGGTGGGAAATCATATTCTTCCGCTCTAGGGTGGAGCGGAAGGGCGTGTCAGACTCTTACTGACTAAAACCCACCCCTGTTCCTCCCTGGCTTGAGTGCCCAGGGCCAAGGTAACTCTTTCGAATTTATGCTCAACCAATTGAATCTTAACTAAATATCATTAATAGGCAATATTGTATGTCTTGTTTGTAAAAAGTAATCTCTAGAACTAGGCTTCCATTACTCGGTAGGTTGTGACTGACGGATAACCTATCGTCTAATACAGAGACTGATGGTTGCATGAACAAATTTGGATACCTACTTTCATTTCGTCGGCCGCTGAAAACCAGCGCTGGGGCTCTGCCTCGCATAGAGTCACAGCACTAAGCTGAGCGATGGCCGTTTTGCGTGGACGTGACGCATATTTTCCCCCAGCTTTTCTTTTTTTTTTTTGTTGTGCTTCTCTGTCTTTTTTGCGTCATGTTTACCGTAAATAAACGTATTTTCTTTCTTTCTTTCCTTCTATTTTTGCATCATGCAACCATCAGTCAGGACTTTTGGAATTGCCTGACGCTTCAATGTGCGTATTAGTGCGTTTCCCCTGAAGCGGAGCTTGGTGGAACTGAGCGGAGAAGTGCAGGAATCGACCAATCACAATGCTTGAAATCCTCATCGCATCACTCGTCTCGTCTGTGATTGGGCGAACTCTTCGTTCTCCGCTTACTGATCTGATTACGAAAATTCGTTCAAAGATAAACCATTGCTAAGTGTCATCCCGAAAAAATGCACGTTTCCTTTGGGACGGGCTACGGAGGTGAAGCCGCGGAAAAAGCTATTATTATAAGAATTCTGTAAATAAATTCTTGTCTATAACATTTTTCCGCACCATTGAATGCGCTTTGATGCAAACAAATGATGAATAGAACACTCTTGCGTTCACAAAGGAGGAATTGCTTTGATTGTTCTGCTGGATTAAGTAGACACTGCTAAGATTATGGATTTATACGGTAATTGTCAATGAACTGCCGCATTCTTTGACCACTACTTACCTTCCAAGGTGGTGATTTATAATAAAGAACCACTCCCTTTTTCCCTTGTGTGCTTTTAGTGTGTTATACTAATATTTTTTTATTTTTTGTTACAGGTAAGTTGAATTCTTCATTCCACTGTTTTTTAAACCTATGAAGACACCGTAAGTTTTCTTTTAAATCATAAGAGAATATTGGCGATTTTGTTGAACCACTGGTGCCTAAAACCACACCTACTTTTTCGAAACATTTCATTTCACACTTGCATTTAATTTAATTTTCCGTCATTTTTAATCTCGTTTTTTTTTCGTTTCAACCTAATTTAAGCTCATTAACAGCATTCGCGGTTTCCCGCACGACCCCGACCTACCGTGGCCAATCCAGCGTTATTAAGATTTTGTACGAAACGACAAGTATTTGATACGAGGTCGCAGGAAGGCAGGCCATTAAGAAATAATACCAAAAACGGCGTAACCTCACAATGGAAACATGCATCCGTTCTTTTTCTGTAATTATTGTCGGAAAAATAATTTTATGTAAAGGACGGCTACTGTCGTTGTCACCTCATGCCACCAGTTAGTTCAGTAGTCAGTCACCACCTGTTATTGTAATCAGAGATTATTTGTAAAAGGATGCTAATACACAATCTTTACGATACTGAAAATCGCCTAGACAGTCACTCAGTTTTTTGAATCTTAATTTACTCAATTTTTTTTTTTTGGGGGGTGGAAGTCATCATAAGACTTCTCCCGCTCCGGGTGGAGCAGGAGCGCGTATCAGACTCTTACTGACTAAATCCTACCCCTGTTCCTTTCCTGCCCTGAGTGCCCGGGAGCGCGGTAACTCTGTTTCGAATATATTTCCACGACCCCTGGCACGCATCGGCCATGACGGGCCCCGTCATGAATTGCTAACATCGCTTTGAGGCGCGCGTGGAACACTACGTGCCGTCGACTCTAGTTTGCAATAACTTTTAATTTTGATATCACTTTAGTAATCAATAGATATAATAAATAAACTAGCATAGACCGCGACCGTCCTTGACCGTGCGTCGATCCGTGTCCAAGCAATCCGCGCGGCTTAGCATTGTCTTACCAATTAATCGATTAAGCGTCACGTCTGCACTCTGGTTGAGATGAAAATAAATGTCAGGTGGTGATCAAGGTGTTAGAAAATTGGTAGGTAACGTAGGATTTTTGTGGTAAATGTTGATAGTTAAGCCGGTTCAATTTTTTGTTTGTCTGTTATAGCACAGATAATATAACACTAGGTTGTAGGTAATATTTACAGGGTGTAACGGAAAGGTGTGGTCATATTTTAGGAACCGGTTTTGTCCATGGTAATGAACAAATTTCTCTAAGATAAAATAGAAAATTCCTAAACATAAATGGTTTAAAGCGAACAAACCACGCGGGCCGCGTAGGTCATCGTGGCGTTCGAAAGGACTTTTTTTTGGATCACCTGAGTGTCGGGGACGTGTGATTGGGGGAGGTAATTATTTTTTTTTAATTTTACAGCTTTTCTTTAAGAAAGTTGTTCATATCGATGAGCAAAAGCAGTTCTTAAAATATGGCAACACCTTTTCGTTACACCCTGTAGAAGTCCTGGTCCGATTTTTTTTATCCTTCATTTCTGTAAGTTTTATTTTTAGAATCGGCTCCTCGAGCCCTTTATTTTGATATCCCACATGATCATGTCGCGGCCGCCATTTTGTTTCTTTTTCAAAATTTATATACCTAGGTCATTTTGGCAGTCAAACCCAATCTACGGATACCTCATTTTTTGAAATTCATCTAGCCGTTTAGGCCACAGGCAGTGCCGAAAAATATACATAGGTACATACAATATCTCGAAAAATATTTCCCTCCTTCTGGAGCAATCGTTTAAAAAAACATTTAAAATCCAAGTTCGAAAACTAGATGAAATAAAAGACATAGTGCCAGTTCTTCGCTCACACGGTATAGCCATCAATAAATCAAACTCTTTAAAACACGCAGACAACTACATCAATAAAATCCACACATATTAAAAAGTTTAGACTCCACATTTTCCGAAGCATATAATTTTAAATCCTTGACGCCTGTTTCTCGCTGCATGTCGACACGGCGAATATAGCCCCGGGCGGTGAGGGGTCAATAATACATTGATGTTTTTATTTATTTTATCATAAGACTTGGCTTTTTACCAGGCTGCATGCGGCTTCAAAGTATGATAAACTTTTGGCAAGCAGTTTACGTAAGAAAAGAGCTAAAAGATTCATTGGTGACGTAAAACTGGTGGATGCCAAGCTTCACACCTTAACGTATCGCTGCAAGGTTGCCTGCTTGTCGGAGTTTGCCTAAGACCTCAATGACCTCATCCCACTGGCCCTCTTCTACTATCAGACTTCTAGACGCACTGCAAGTTACCATCCCTACCTTGTTGCTATTCCACCAATTCGCACTAAGCGTTTCCAAACTTCTTTCATAATGCGCACAGCAAAGGAGTGGAACTCTATTCCGACGTCTGTGTTTCCGGACGCATACAACGAACAGGCTTCTTCTGGGTTAGCTCCATCATCGACTCTGTCTCTGTCAGTTCTGACCTAGACTAGAGTGTAGAGCAAACCCATCTCTGACAAAAATCTTGAAACACACAATGGAAAATTAAAATTCCATTGAGTATGCATAATTTTATGAATTTTCTACGTTGGCAATAAGTTGTTAAGGATATAATAATGAATGGAAAGAAAGCGTTGGAATTTCTGCTCTTGGGAAAGTGAGAACAGCTCATATCTAGATAAAATATTTGTCTTTAAGTAAGTAGTAGCGACCCGGTCCAGCTTCGCACGGGTGAAAATTATATACACAAACCTTTCTCGATTATCGTTCTTTCTCTTTGTGAAAACTGCATCAAAATCCTTTGAGTGGCTTAGGAGAAGTTAGCGGAGATACAGAAAGACGCGAAAAGCGACTTTGTATTTAACCGACTTCGAAAAAGGGAGGAGGAGGTTCTATGTTCGACTGTATGTATGTATGTTTTTTTATGTATGTGTACCGATATCTCTGTCAGTTATAGACCGATTTTCAAAATTATTTTTTGATCCAAAAGAATATACTCCCGAGGTTTTTACAAAACTGAACAAAAACGAAAAGTACGTATACATAGATGACGTTTTGGTTTTCTCCAATTACGAGAATGTTTAAATTCCACGTTCCATGTTATTGGGGTTTTTAGTTTTGGGGTATATATTTTTCACTAAAAAGTGAAAAATAGAAAACTTTTTTACAAAAAAAAAAAATAATAAAAAAGAAAATACTTACAAAACTTCCGAAATAAATAACTTTAATTTCGGAAGTCGGTGTCTAATAACGAAGAAATAAAATATTTATTATTTTTTAGTGTATTTTCTTTTTTGGAAGTCGGTTGTTTTTTTTGTAAAAATGTTTTTTTTTACAATGTAGCTGCATGAAGTTGACTGTGACTGCCCAGGTTGTAATATCTACTTTTATGAATCATAAGTATTACAAACTGAAATTAACTCATTACTTTGTTATTTCGTTTCTGTGAAGAGATCAACGTAAAATTCACAGCCTTGATACAATTAAAACATATTCTAAGAATCCTATACTAAAATATGTTGAAATACGCTAACTTTCCTGTTCGATTCTATCGAAATCGGTTTAGCAGGTTCGGCGAAACTTCGTCACAAACCGTCATACATACAGTTTATTAATAATGTGATTTAAGCACGTATTAAATATTGAAATTAAAACACGATTGATATTTTTTTGTTTTTCTAATGTTAGAGGTTTCAGCCTATTGTTTATATACGGTGGGTGAGAAGAACCTTTATCGCAAGTTTTTAATTTCAGAATAGTTTTAAAAGAGGCGTATACCTGCCGAAGAAGAAAGTATACATTTTGTCTGTCAATGAAATTAATTAGAAAATCATGATTATCATTCAGGCTTCCTTACTAAAACTAGTCTTTCATGGCTGTTGGTACCAATATTATTGTGGTGAACGTTAGAAATGTACAATTTAATTTCATTGTCATTCCTTCATTTGTTCAATTCTGCTGTACTTCGCAATAAGTACCTACATAATGAGTAGGTTACCAATAGTAGCTTATACAGAAATTAAACCAACCTTCTAGACAACTTAAGAAATTGGTATCTTCTATGAAAAACCGGCCAAGTACGTGTCGGACTTCGCAAATTTAGAATTCTGTACCAATTATGAGAATTATAAAAGAGAAAATCAGATTGATCAATATATTGGCATTTGTTAGTAAAATATACGTAATAATAAACGTTGTAACCAAATTTTAAGTTCATAGGTCAATGGGAAGTTAAAAATACATCGGAACAAAATTTTGTGACAGACAGACGGACACGTGAATGACAGCAATATGGCTCCGTTTGTACCCTTCGGGTACGGAACTCTAAAAACCGGCGAAGTGCGTGTCGGACTTCGCACATTTAGGGTTCCGTACCAAATGTTGATATTAAAATTTAAGTAATAATAAACATTATCACCAAAGGACAATGTCCGGAATGGCCCTATGCAACAAAATGTATTGGAATACACGATAATTAACTGTCTATTTTATTATATTAGTTGCAAATACTTTTGTAACACGGACTAGCTGTATGCAAAAATGAACAATAAAAAGTATTTTACGCGACTAATAACATTAATGGCCGCCATCTTCACCAAACGTCATGTCGTGTCGATAAAGAATAGGGATGGCCAATTGATTGTAATCGATCGACTGAATATCTAATTTCCTTAAAGTATAATTTAAATCGATTCGAATCGTAAGCCAATATATCGACTTACAAAAAAATCGTGGTCTAAAAGATCGATTTCTAAAAAATTGATTTTATTTTTCAAGTTTATATTTATAATGTAAATATTATCCATTTTATGAAAAACAAGAAAGATAATAAATGATCTTTTATCAGTAAAATCAGATTTTTTTCGATCAAAAAAATCGATCTATTGGACCGGAAAAATCGATTCTTCGATTAATCGATCTCGGATCGTCATCCCTAGTCACTTGTCACTGTCCTGTCAGTCTACTGATGATTACAATAGCGTCGCTTGCTGTTTGTAATTGTTTGTACCGGTGTGTTTTGGTGACTGGGACTATATTGTATATTACGACTTGGCTATTTTAACGGACTCTGATTGCTTTAAAAAACGACTTACTTGGCTGTGATTTTCGGAACTGTGTACCGCTCAAACGATAACCTGGCACTCTTAAACGGACTTACGCATACGCAATGGAAAGTGGATTTTGTGTAAATTGTGGCTCTGCTGGTGGTTCCATGTTGTTGGAAGATGACCAGATTCGTCACTGTGTACAACAATGGACTGCACCTCTTTTGGTAATTATATTTCTACTTTGTCTGCATACCTATTTTGGGTCCCTTGGTGTATATTATTCTGTTTGCGTTCTTTTCGACTTCTATTAACTGCATACATAAGTTTCTATACTTGACCTTACACATTATGCTTGCAATTATCGTCTTCTCTAAAAAAAAAAGAATGAAAAAAGTATTTGGGGTATTTTCATTTCAAGTAAGATACAAACTGATAGGTAAATACTCTTTAACAAAACAAGTGAACTATGTTTTTTTTTAGGTTCAAGCTCATGATCTCATATGTACAACATGTTGGACAAGTGCTCAAGATATGACTAACACTTCAGTAACAAGTAATATTGGTAGAAACTGTGCACTCTGCAATAGAATGTTAGAACCTCGGGCACGTTCACACCAACTGATTTCTCTGAGAACTGACACTCAACATAATGTGAATATCAGAAATATTATCGTGGAAAGACTTATGCCATTGGAGGTATAATATTTTAAGGAAATTATTTTTGGGTCATATTTAACATTGGATTTGCAGTGGTGTCATTGATATTTTTTTTCTTTTAGATTCGTGCATCACATTATATTTGTCATCCTTGTTGGCAAAGATCTGATCGTGCTGCCAGGCATTATTCAGCCCCATCTTCATCAAGGGATACTCCTACAACAAGCAATCAATCAAGATGTGCCAATTGTGGTATTCATTTCAATAGACAGAGACGACACATTCTTCATAATGATGCCATTCTTGTGCAAATACAGCAACGAGTTGCACCACAAATAGTAAGCTTTTATTTCCATTCAAAACTATTTGCATTTATAATAACTCTGTATAGAAGAAAAGGTATAAAATAACAACATGTTTTTTATATTACAGGTGACTGCAAATGATTTCATATGTGATGCTTGTCACACATTATTTCTCAATAGAGATACCACAACATCACAAGATTTGCAGGATGTACCACTGGTTGGTCATCAACATATTTGTGTTGTATGTGGTTGTTCACTGGCACGAATCCAAAGTCACTCTGTACAAGCAGAAAGTAACAGTCACATTTTAGATGTTGTGCGAAATTGGGTTCAACCGCGAGAGGTGAGAGACTTATGACTTAACTATTGCAATAAATTAAGCTAGCTTAAACTTGAAAGCAATGCCTGATGTACTATTTGGTGTTAGTTAATAGATTTTTTTCTGGTTAGTTTAGTCATGCAACATTTGTAGTGTAAATTGTTTTATTTATTGTACTATACATGCAATGTGTAATAATTTTTTTTTTTTTAGATTCAGCCATCAGATTTGCTTTGTAATAGATGCTTTCAAAGAGCAAACATCACAGCTGTCAATGATTTATTACCTGTGTCAGGAGTCAATCCAGTTTCACAACAAATTGAAAGAATAACCTTGCCAAATTACTCTAGAGCATCAGATACACATAACAGATGTATATTTCTGCGATGTAATAGTACTTCACAGCGAGTAGTTCCTTTTGTATTAAGGGTGAGGCTCTTTAAAGATCACAAGTATTATATACCGCCGAGTTGTCGTATATGTGAATTGCATTTGTCAAGGCAGTCATGGTCAGAACTCTTCGAAATTGAAAATGTTAACCGAAGTTTCACGGCAGCTCACATAGAAGACTTTTGTGAGTTATTGAAAAATGAAAACCACACTTTAGATTTTGAAAATATTGAGCAAATGGATGACCATCTAGTGTGGTATTGGCTGGGACGCACGAAAGAGCAATTCAGAGAACTCGAAGCAGAACTCCCTGATTTTCAAAAACGTGCTACATCACTTGGCGCTTATTTAATGAAGCTCAGAACAGGAGACTCGGACGAAAGAATCTCTTCATTATTAAAAATTGGAAGAAGTACTCTCTCAAGACTTGTTGCTAAAGCACGAGAGATTATGATGGAATGCTTTGTGCCAGCACATTTAGGGTTACAACATATAAGTAGACAAGAAGTGGCAGCAAGAAACCTATATATTCCTGAGTCTTTGTTTGGAAACCCTGGGACTAATATGGAGGATAGAAAGGCAATCACTATAATGGATGGAACATATATTTATGTTCAGAAGAGTAGCAATTATGCATACCAAAAGAAATCATATTCCCTCCATAAATATAGGAACCTTGTCAAACCGTTCATTATAGTATGTTGTGATGGCTATATAATTGATGTACTGGGCCCTTATGCAGCCACAAAATCAGATGCAGACATTTTAAAAGATGAATTTTATGATTCTTCAAAACCTATGCGACAATATTTTAGAGATGGTGATGTAATGATTTTAGACCGAGGCTTTCGTGACAGCATTTCCCTCTTACGAAGTTTGAACTACTCAGTTCATTATCCTCTCTCAATAGAACCGGGTGAATATCAATTGAGTACAACAAATGCAAACGAATCCCGTAAAGTGACCCTATGTCGATGGGTAGTAGAAGTGGTCAATGGACGTTTTAAGCGCGATTTTAAGCTGCTGCGCCAGGAATATTTTAATAAAGCATCTAATCATTTGATGCAAGATTTTAAGGTGGCAGCAGCATTAATAAACAAGTTTCACCCGGTTCTAGAAGACAGAGAGGATGCTAGGGTAATAATCTCCATAATACAGGAAAGAATGTTTACCAATAATTCATTGGCTGATTTTGTAGAACGAAACAATTTAAATAGAAGACGGGCCCAGTTTGAAAGTATTACTGTCAATAATGAAATTCTTCTAGATTTTCCCCAAATGGATTTAAATGACATGATTTTAATCCCATTAGGTGTATATCAAATTAAACAAGCCCGTTCATACTACGGTGAACATGTGAGGCGTGATGGTTCCTATATTATTGAGGTGTGCAGGGAGGTCGATCAGGATTTGATTAATGAATTAGAAGTAATTCATTCTGAAACCATATGGTTATTACGAGGCAAAATTCACAGCCGTCATATCAGTAACAAAACATATTTTGTTTATATTGTAGTAGATGCATCACAAATAGGTCGACAAGCAATCGTGCAATATTGCTGTAATTGCATCGTTGGGCGCAGAACCATCGGTTGCTGCGCCCATGTTATGACAATTATTTGGTATCTGAGCTATGCGAGACATCAAAATAATATTGAACCCCCTGCACAGTTTTTAGACAATATTTTAATTGCCAATTTAGATGATGAACAATAAACATGAAATTAAAATATTGTTTTATTTCTTATTCAAACATAATAAGTTAATGAAGGACTAGGTTTAACAACAACTTACTAGGTACAAAATTGGTAAGGCTGGTTAACAGTCACACGTTTGCGCTGTTCAAGCATGCGCCGTTTCTGTTTTTACTATTTTTTCTCATTCCTAAACGAATTCTAAGAATACAGGTACCTATGTTAATAGATTCTATGCATTTAAACGTTGAACTTACATACACTTAGGCTTTAGAAAAAAACTGCATAGGTACCTACCCAATTATCTAGGGAGGTGCTTAAAATAGCTAAATATATTATGATATTGCTTTTCAGTTTCTTAAAAATCACTAAGCTATGAAAAACTATACCTAATAAGTATTCGTTGTTATGGTTCGATTATAACCTCAAAATCTGATTCTTTTTTTGGAATATATCTATTCTGCAGCTAGTCCGCTATAAAAATAAGATCTTATAGGAGTTTACTAATGATCGACAACACAAAATATAATTTTCCGATGCTCTTGGTTCCAGGGCGAACAATGTATGGGCGCAGAGCAATCTCCTTTCAAGTTCATAAGTTACAAAATTCTTCGAAACAAAATTTTCTAACAGACGACGGACGAACAGACAGACAGACGGACACGTGAGTGACAACAATAGGGGTCTAAACAACACAAAACTAAAACTCTAAATACTGATTGCTAGTAGAAAGTAAAATTAATTGTTTATCCAACAGTACATGCACTTTAACACGACTACACTCACTCACAAAATTCACACGATTTTTATTTAATTAAACTTCTTACATAAGATGGCGCGGGAAAATATTAAAATGATTAAAGTTTAAACATCGAAGAACGCCTGAAGCGACTTTCATGGCCAACGGACAAATATCTCGATTAGCGATTATCGATTATAACGAGCCGAGTCGAATCGATGTTAGAATCGTTTCAATGCAATTGGATAATTCATAGACACTTTCGCTCGGTGTAATTGTAAATCTTTTTACGTGTGTTTTCTTGTTAGCTTTAATTATTGTAGATGGAAAGTGATACGTAATACCGCTGTTACTTCATGTGAGGTAAGCAGAGGTACAAAGATTAGACAAATATTTATTATCAAATTGAGTAAGCTGTATTATGAATAAGCTTAAGGCGCAGATATACGACTGCTAATGATTTTAAATTGAACACCACGTCTAAACCACTAGTCTTATTTCTTTAAAAAAAATGTAAGTAACTCTAGACAATTTTCTTCGTAATTTGATTTAAGAATATTTAAAATTATATTTTTACAATTTAATGTAATTAATTTGTAAAGTTACGTCTAACGCGGATAAAAAATTGAAAGTCACGCAAAAACTATTAAAGGTATTGTTATGAAACCTTGACCATGTTAAAGGTAATTTATTTATTTATTTTTTAGTATACGTGTTTTAGTACAATACTTTTTGTTTTATGTATAATAAATTTATAATACATCTAACTTCGGACAGCGTTCCTTGATGAGCGAGTCCTATTACTGGGTGGCCGTAAGACGCGATGCGTGAGCTCAGCACAGAACACGCAAGCTAACCACTTAAGGCCGTTGGCATTTATCTGCGTCTTAAATTAAACTTCGTAGTATTTAGCATAATAATATCAGCCTGTTAACGTTCCCACTGCTGGGACATAGTCCTCCACTCTATGAGTGGGAATGGACCCTAATCCACCACGGAAGCCCAGTGCGGGTTGGTGGATGTCACAAATGTCTTCGAATTTTTGGTTCTAGGACATGCCGGTTTCCTCACGATGTTTTACTTCACCGTTTTGAGAGCAGTGGTGATGAAATAATTTACACAAAGTAAATTGTCTGGGTTCGAACCTACGACCTACGATACGTAAGAAGGAGCCGGCCACCACTGCTCTCTTTTTAGTAGCATTTAGGGTTTATTTCTTTTTGATAAATAGATACAATATGTTTAGTCTTCAGTTAAATAAAATAGAATAACTACGAAATTTGTATCATTCGTAAATTAAGTTTGATTGACAAAGAATTTTCTTGCACATTTTAAGTAGTATACTTATCGACAGATACTTTTTTTTTCGGGTAGGAAATGATCACGTAACTTTTCCCGCTCTGGGTGGAGCGCGTGTCGGACTCTAACTGGATAAAACCCACTCGTGTTCCTTCAGTTGCCTGTGCCAAAGGAAGGTGGCTTGACTGGCAGATCGACAGATGTCTGACATCCATTTAACAAGTATTTCCTAATAGATTTCTTTGAGAAAATTTCAATAAAACCACATTTTAAACACTACTTGGCGCCACCGATAATTATACACAATATCAAATCGATTACGTTTTAATTAATGCGAGCCCAAGTATTTAATTTAAAATAATCTCGAGTTATATTTACAAATCGAATAATTGTATAATTATGTATAGTACTTCTATCTCACCAAGGTGGGTCTTGTATGTGTGCGTGAAGGTTCAAGTACTTACACTTTTATTCTATGTGTGTAAGTTCGAAGCGCTCGGTGTCTAAATATCAAATACTGGACTGGAATATCACATTATTCCAGTCCAGCGAATCAATCCAGTCCAGTGCTGGGCTTGATTATATCGTTTACATTATTTCAGTTTTTCAAAAGCTATTGTATTGGTAACTACAGTGATAATTATTTCAGTGACATTCCAATACTGCAATGATGGTCAAACGCGAGCCTATCAAACATAAAAAAAAAATGACCAACTACACTATTCCATGCAGTGCCGCTGCAATGATCAAGCTGGAATTAAAAAGAAGACTGTGAATCCAGTTACTGGACTGGATTGCTGACTGGAATAGGTACAATCTAGTGACGGTTTACATTATTCCAGTGACATACCAGCGTTGCATTCGATCGGTGGACTGGAATAATGTGAACCGAGCAGAGTACTATGAATCCAGTCACTTAACTGGATTGGGTACAATCCAGTGCCGGTTCACATTATTCCAGTGGCATACCAGCGCTGGATTCGATCACTGGACTGGAATAATGTGAACCGCGCATAACACCTGCTGTTCGTGACAGTACACACGCGACACAAGTTCACACAGTTAGAAAGTTTAACAGTCTTGAACTTGAGTTTACTTTCGATTTTATGACCAAATAATATTATTTTGGATATGAACGGACATTATAAAAATGTTAGTTTATTATTTAATTGATTGATGACTCTTTAGTCTCTTTAGTCTGTTTAGTCTTTTTTTTTCTATGGGCCTGTGTCGCCTGAAATAAATGGTTTATTATTATTATTATTATTATTTAGTGGTTAATTAATGCGTAAGTAAGAGAGATCTGTTTATTAAAAGCTTATCAACGCAGTTAAAAGAGTTGAGCAATATTTGTACGACTTTATTTTGTACAGTTTTTTCCCATGGCTTTGCTCTAGTAGTCTGTAAGACATTTTCTACCGTGAACTACGTAAAAAGCCTTTGGCACTAAGCGATAGTGTTGCTTTCAATTAGTCCAGACTTTTGCAAGGACATACCAATACAGGCAATAGACTGACTGAAATTGCGAACAAGCATGCTCCATCTTCGGCCCCATCATTATTGCCACCATGATATCTTACCATCAGGTGAGATGGTGGTCAAAAGCAAGACTATCTGCCTAGCCTATTCCCAACTATCTTGGGGTCGGTTTAGTCAAACCGGATGCAGCTGAATACCAGTATTTTATATGGAGCGACTGCCTATCTGACCTCCACAACCCAGTTACTGGGTAATACGATACATCTTGGTGAGACTGGTAGTCAGACTTTCGGGCTTCTGACGACCTGTAACGAGACTATAATTGATAAAAAAACAATTTGCGTGAACCTGGTGTTTGTCGTCAATTTGACTTTTTTGTCTGTCTTTCAAATAAGCCAAGATTAAATACCTTTTAACTTAGCTTCCCTACACTGTAACTGTGTGTGTGCTAGGATTTCAGAGATCACGTGACTGTCTCTTGTTACCAAACAATAATAAAACAAAAGTATAATTTAAAAAAAAAGATAAATATAATATTATTACATATTTAGATTTTTAACAACTACCTATTACCTATTACCTAGGTAGGTACCTAAAACTTTGAGAAAAGGCTAGATTAGTAACTGGAATTAAGTTAAAAATGTTCTAATTATTTTTAATAATTATATTACATATATTATTGCTAAATGTAACATCTTGAAACAGCAAACTGCTTTGTCGGTAATTAACTTTTAAACACACAATTTTTAATTATTTTTGCGGTGATCACGAAATGTTTTGAAATCAAAAACTCATCGAGATAATTTGGTCTAATAATGTTTTTTTGGGTCAGTTCACACAATCATAATACTAATTTAAAGTATTTCGTTGTAACATTGACACCCCCTTTAAAACAAGATATTTTTTTTCACTAGATAGGCACGCGTTTGACCACTATCTCACCTGATGGTGAGCGATGATGTGGTCGAAGATGGAGCACGCTTGCCTAGAAGTAATCTATTCACTCTCGACTTAAAGACTCTGTGTTTCCTGATAACTACAACCTGGGAGAATGTAGTTATCAGGAAACACAGATTCCGACAGGAAGTTTCACTCCTTAGTTGTACGTACAGCGGCCTAAATATGTTTTATTTGGGTCAGTTCTCACGTTTATATATCAATCTGTCTAGCCTTTTCCCAACTATCTCTGGGCCGGCTTCCAGTCTACTGGATACCAGTATTTTACATGGAGCGACTGCCTATCTGACCTCCACAACCCAGTTACTGGGTATTACGATACCCCTTGGTAAGACTGGATGTCAGATTTTCAGGCTTCTGACGTCCCGTAACGACTGTCAAAGATCCACGATTGACAGCCGGGCCAACGGCTTAACGTGCTTTCCGAGGCAGGGAGAAGTCTCGGTATGTAAAGACATACCGAGACGACAGATGGTCACCCATCCATGGACGAACCCTGGCAAGCATAACGTAACCTGATGGATCGAGCCTTGCGGCTGTTATTACTTTATCCACGAACCCACGTTTATGATACTCATTAAAAGCATTTTGTAGTGACATTGTGACTCTTTATAGGACCTTTTGCAAGACTGGGTTAACCTTGTCCTATTATGTTAGGATCGGGTTTACGTGTAGTCTACATATTATAAAGTCTTGTTTATTAGAATACTAGCTTCTGCCAGCGGCTTCGGCTGTGTGCAATTTGTATTTCACTCATTATAGGAGGAGATCGTGGCTAAAGTAATAACAGCCGCACGGGTCGATCCATCAGTTTAAACTACGCTTGCCGGGGTTGATCCATGGATGGGTGATCATCTTTACATACCGAGACTCCTCCGTGCTTTGGAAAGCATGTGCCGTTAGTCCCGGCTGTCAAACGTGGATCTTTGACAGTCGTTACGGGTCGTCAGAAGCCCGAAAGTCTGACAAACAGTCTTACTAAGGGGTATTGTGTTACCCAGTAACTGGGTTGTGGAGATCAGATAGGCTCTCTCGATGTAAAGAACTGGTATTCAGCTGCATCCGGTTAGACTGGAAGCCGACCCCAAGATAGTTGGGCAAAGGCTAGGCAGATTGATTTCATTATAAATTAGTACTATTCCTGACTATAATCTATCTCTGTGCCAAATTTCATCCAGATCTGTTCAGCCACTCTGGGGTGATTGAATAACAAACATCTATCCATTTATCAAAACATTTCGGATTTATAATATTAGTAGAATTTACACAAGACCTTTGAAATTCTTATGCCACTCTGCTCAAATTTATCTAAATAGATACAGATTATAAGCCACAACTGTTTTATTAGGCATACATTGACCAAAATAACCTGTTAACAGCCTCTAAGCAGCCATTTAGTCCTAAATAGCCGTATTTAAATTAAATCCAGTACGACCATGCTGGCTGCATAACCTCTTAGCGGTGCGGTCGGTTATTACTTATGAGATATCAATTTCTATGTGATAATTGGCCGCCTTACGGCATAGGCGCCGCTCAGTAGCGAGAGGTGACCATTGTTTTACAACTAGACTCAGTAAATATTCATTATTTTGTTTTGTTCCGCTCTTTACTTTAGCACATAACATTTTTTTTTAAATGTTACGTAAGTGGTAAGGTATATAGGTACTATAGGAACTGGGGGCGTGTGGAGTGGCTCTGTGGCATGTTGCTATGTCTTGGTACTTCCCTAAGATTCTTCTTACGTGAGGAGAGGATAACAGAAGCACCAGTCTTCAATACTTGATGAATTATATTGATATAAGCGAGTGACTACATCGGAGGTTCGTAATTGAATGCCTTTCAAATATGTGTTACTACAATTTGAAAGATTATAATTGTGCATCACATTTATACTTTATAAATGTGATGCACAATTATAATCTTTCAAATAGCGAGTGGTGGCTCCGCCAATTCGAAAGAGAGTTACCGCGGCCAAGGCACAGGCAACTGAAGGAACAGGGGTGGGTTTTAGTCAGTAAAAGTCTGACACGCCCTCCCACTCCACCCAGAGCGGGAGAAGACATTGGATGATTTTCCCAACCTGCAAAAAAAAAGTGTGTGTGTACTTATGTACGCACGTAAGAAGTTATACTTCTTTGGCATAACAAGATAAAAAACCAAACTGTCACAATGTTTACAGAAGGAAAACAATCATTCTTCATTAACCACAGATCGTAGCTAACTTCAGGGTGTCGGTTCTAGCTAACTTCAGGCTGTAGGTTTTTTGTGACGGTGTGCGCGCGCATCGTAAAAAAATACTCTTATCATTTTTACCTAACGCGCCAAAATAAGTGTAACTTCAATAACTTCAAAAAAAAAAGCTCGTCTGTTTGTAAGGTTTGGATCTCATGCAACCTCCATTGGACGTCAAAATTTTTATGGTGATTAAAATTCTCAAAAGAATTTATAATTGACAACTTTACTTACCTATCCCTTTCTCCCATGATCAATATCGATGTTTTTGCCTTCTGTTCTGAGGAATAATGTCTAATGAAGACCCAAAATACTACTTTCTTCATTCGAGTTTTGCCAGGTTCAGGACATTTTTTGCGCTACCGTCAGCAAACTTATATTATATGAGGTCTTAGATTTTTTATGATGCAGATATATTTTTTTATCATGCAGAGTCTTACTGCCTGTGACAAGGGATATCTTAAGATGGCTTCAGCTACCAATATTATTGGTACTTGTCCTAATATAACCACAACTCCTGGTCCCACTACTATCAAGTAAAACTGTATCAAGTGCCCGCCCACACGCCGCCCGCGCTCAGCCTTCGATGCCCGCTCATATTTACTGCGTTTTTTACTTTTAGTCAGCAAGATTAGTGATTTGGCTGTCAGGTACTTATGGGCCAATTAGTTAGTAGATTAGGATGGTAGAGTGAGACGGTTGAAGGTTGGAAAGGGAGCGAGAATTGCTTATGCTTGACTGAAATATCGAAAACAGTCGCAAAATATTGATAAGTACAGTTTGCGACTGTTTTAATAACTCTTCGGAGACCCCGAATATTCTCCCTCATACCACCTTTAATAGCCCCTTAACACGTATGGCAAGGCCGTAATGAAAGGTCCAACTTGACGGATTACCCTATCGAAATTTTCTCTATGAGTTTCGCTTCATACAGACGTTCCCTATATAAACAGTGCGAACAATGTACGTCTACATAGCTCAAATTGTTTTGTTTTTATAGTGTTCTGGTTTTAGGTGTAATGGACACACTATTTTTTTTCATGTCTCTAATTTCATTATGTCAATGTCATGCATACTTGTTATTTGCATGGTTACTGAAATGCTGATTTTAGATGTTATTTTAATTGAATTGTAAGTGAAAGTGCTCTTGTTGTGCTTATTATTATAAATAAATTCTTTTTTTTTTCATATAGGCCTGCGCGATTCTGTGTTTCCTGATAGCTACAATCTGGGCGTGTTTAAGTCAAAAGTAAATAGGTTACTTCTAGGCAAGCGTGCTCCATCGTGGACCATCAGGTCAGATACTGGTTAAACGCGAGCCTATCAATGAAAAATAAAGTTAATTTGTTTTTACCAAGCCCTCTTAAAAAAGTGATATTTTTTCCCCGAACCCATCGCAAAGTGTTGCCAGTAATTCGCACCTAGCGTGCGCAGTGCACATTATGACATTCGCCAGCTCTTACCTCTTAATGACACGCCGCCCACAGCCCACAGGCGTCAAGTGTTAACCTACTCGCGAACCTGACTTTTACAGCATAATCCACTTAATAGCACTACTATCACTTTTTATTTGTCTTCTGTTAATTACTGACTGGCAATATATGATATGGTATTGTTACGGTCATCCTGAGGTCCTACACACAAAGTCCAAAGCTATACTATTAGCGATATCATCATTCTCCTGCCCTAATCCCAATTTATTTGGGGTCGGCGCAACATGTCTTCTTCTTTCATACTTCTCTATCAGTCGTCATCTCTGTAGTCACCCCCTTATTACCCATATCCTCTTTTACACAGTCCATCCATCGTTTCTTTGGCCTTCTTCTACTCTTATAGCCATCCACATCGTACTAACAGCGACAATAATCCTCAAAAAGTCCAAAATATATGAGATGAGATTGTATCATCATCATCATCTCAGCCGAAAGACGTCCACTGTTGGACATAGGCCTCCCCTAACCGATGCGTCTCGCATTCATCAGATTTCCATGGTCACTTTGTGTGGAGCCTCTGAATTGGCTTAATGGCTAAGCAATGTCATCGACTTAAGTATGGTTTATAGGGTTGTTATCTACACAAAGCTACAGGTCTTTTTGCAATGTTTGCAAATGATATAATTAAACTCTCAGATCTACTAAACTATTGTTATTAAACCATTTATTATTACAGACTATTATAGTATGGACCTTTTTTTTTGGCGTGGTGGGCAATCATCCAACGACTTCTCCCGCTCTGGGTGGAGCGGGAGGGCGTGTCAAAACTATTACTGACTAAAACCCACCCCTGTTCCTTCTCTGCCTGAGTGCCCAGGGGTGCGGTAACTCATGTTGAGAATTTATCCGCTACCCCTAGGCATAAGCTACAGGTCTGGAGGTTCGTTTACTGATATATGTTTGTGACGGTAAGAGAAGCAATTCCAGGAAAAACATACTCTTTAAATACCAAAATGCTCGTAGTGACAAAATTATTCTCTGATTTTCCTTTAAATTCCAACAGATTGAAGTTATTTATGTTAAATAATACAATGTAATCCCATTGCCACACCACACAAGAAGCGATACAAAATTTATGACACATTATTTATTGTAAATAATACCTACAAACAGATATTTATTTATTTACCTTATAGTACAACTTCTAACTTGGAACAACAGCTGTACAATAAAGGACATATGTACAAACAAACACACATGCACACTTTGTTTACTCAACAGTGACTAACTCGACCTCCAGTATCTATTAAGGATCGATCCAGACAGTTAGCGAGATATCGATCTGTGTTTAAATCGATTAGATTATTTTAGCAGACAATGGTGCCGATTCTCTTTTTCAGTAACATAACTAAAATTAGAGAATCGCTATCTTTTACTAAAAGGCAGTGCGAGAAAAGGACGGCTATAGCTATGAACTAAGTTAGAGATATCAAACTAGTTTACGCTTTGCGCGCTTCACTGTGTTTTTAATCGACATGTTTTAACATGTACCCTTTTAATTTACATGGCAATATTAGTTCAACTAAAGACAGCTCTAATTTACTGACTAAAACTACAGTATCATTTATGTAAAAACGATATCCTTATAGGCCCTTTCGTGTGTCTGTCTGTCCGTCTGTCACAGCCAATTTGCTCCGATTCTACTGGACCAATTCAGTTGACATTTGGTACACATAATTATGATTTTTTAGGGTTCCGTACCCGAAGAGTCCAAACGGAGCCCTGTTGTTGTCACTCACGTGTCTGTCTGTCCGTCCGTCGTCTGTTATAAAATTTTGTTCCGAAGAATTTGTTGAACATGAAATTTGATGATAATGTTTAATATTACATATAATTTACTAACAAATACCAATATACAGAACCCTTAATGTGCGAAATCCGACACGCACTTGACCAGTTTTCTTTTTAACCTTTTCTTTAAAGATTTTGTTTGCTAATTTGTTTTTTTTTTGTTGTTACAGGTAAGTTCAACTCTTGAAACACAGATATGTAGCATAAATCATTTTATTGAATTAAGTGAGAAAACGACACAAGGTATGTTTGCTATTTTATTTTAAGATGCAGTCACTGTGCGTACGGCTAAGGAGTGGAATTCCCTGCCAGATTCAATATTTTTGGAACACAGAAAACATTTTGGGAACACATTCGTTGTGCGTACATCTAAAGGGTGGAACTTTTTGCAGGAGTCTGTTTCCTGATACTGATAGCCACAACATAAGAGTCTTTAAGTCAACAGTGAATATGTTATTTCTAGGCAAGCGTGCTCCATCGTCGACCAAATCATTGATTACCATCAGGTGCGATAGTGGTCAAGCGTGAGCCTATATAGCAAAGATAAAAAAATGTTTCCTGAGACCACAGATCAACAAAAAATAATTTTATGTTTAATCATTTAATTCAATAACATTAATGAAACTTAAATAATGAAGTCCCGATCATCAATACACTCAAGGTCTATGACGTCATACTGGCGACGATAAATAAGATATTGAGTATATAGTATACTTAATATTTTATATTTAATAACTAAGAGTACTCTCGTCAATCGTATGATCTCGTGACAAGAGGCAATTTTACTTAGTATATGTAGGTATGAGTGACACAGTGTAAAGATAGTCACAGAAGTTCAAATAGATTTTGGCACGAGGTGGCCAATGGTTTGCCAGGGACTTAGCGCGCACCTCATTAGTATATTATACAGGCTGTAACAGAAAGGTGTAGTCATATTTTAAAACCGGCCAAGTGCGAGCTGGACTCGCGCATGAACGGTTCCGTACCATCGTATAAGATTATACGCGTCTATTTGTTGCCATGACTAAGTTCGAGCTAGAAAAGCCAAAAAAACACGTTTGTAGTGGGGGCGCCCCCTCTAATTTTTATTATTTGTTGTTATAGCGGTAACAGAAATACACATTCTGTGAAAATTTCAACTGTCTACCTATTACGGATCATGAGATACAGCCCGCTGACAGACAGACTGACGGACGGCCATACATATGGACGAACAGCGGAGGCTTCGGAATAGGATCTTTTTGGTTACCTTTCGGGTACGGAACCCTAAAAAATACTTCTGCTCATTATATTGTACATAAGCCATATGAAGTCATAGAAGATTCCTAAAACAAAAAACTGGACTTTCCATACAAAGTTATCTTAAGCTCATCAAAATTGGTATGGGAGGTGCAAAATTTATTTTGAGAATTTTTCCTTAGAGATAATGGTTCATTTCCATGGACAGAAGCAGGTATTTGTCTAAGGTTTTTCGTTTTTATTACTTTTCTTGAAAGTAAGTTTTTCAGGAGCAGAGTCCTCCGACTTAGCTCCAGAAATCTTGCGCTGTAACTAGATGTGCTCCCAATGGAATTCTCGATACCATTTTTCTTCTTATTTTCGAAGTTGAACTTCGGTTTAATGCTTATATAAAACTCTTAGCATGTAGGCACGTGCCTCTTGACATGTGTGTTGAAAAAATGAAGGCTCCAAAAAGATTTTTTACTGACCTCGCCTGGTAATGGTCGCTGACTTATGTTATTGCATCTGTACTACTTTATTTGATTCCATACATACTCTACATCTGCCTATAAAAATAAAAAGAACAGGTTTTTAACCAATTTTCCTTCGTTTTCTCGAAACCTTTTATAATTATAAACATCCTAGCAACCAAATTAGGAGGCGCTCGTGGCTAAAGTAATAAGAGCCTCATGGGTCGCTCTATCAGGTTAAGCTACGCTTGCCGGGGTTGGTCCATGGATAGGTCTTCCATCCGACCATCTTTACATACCGAGACTCCTCCGTGCCTCGGAAAGCATGTTAAGCCGTTGGTCCCGGCTGTCAATCGTGGATCTGGGTTGTGGAGGTCAGATAGGCAGTCGCTCCATGTAAAATACTGGTATTCAGCTGCATCCGGTTAGACTGGAAGCCGAATCCAAGATAATTGGGAAAAGGCTAGGCAGATTGATCCTAGCAACCAAGTTATACTTGATTACATTTCATAAGCCTTAAAATGTTCCATTCAATTAAAAACAAGCACCCATGCCATCAAAATCGGGTTGTCATCCGCCCGATGACATAGACTGAACAGCATACACTAGTAGGGCGCTAGGGCAGGGTGACTGCGAGTAGGCGACACGTGCCGTTATGTTTTGTTGTTCTCGACGTATGTTGTAGGATGTTAATGTGAATAGAACTGTTTTGTGTGGCTATGTGTGGAGGCTATGGGCTTGTTTGTGACGAGTTTGGTGTGTGTACTAAATTTTAACAGCTAAGTATATGAGATTTGGAGGAAGTAAGGTCGGATTTGTAGCAAATTGTAGTATAAGATCAGTGGATTTAATCAAATTTGAAAGTTCTGGCGGCATAGTCTACAACTAAGTGTATTCATACTTTTTCTATCTAATTTATTTGAATTTTCCGATAGAGATTAAGTTTTATTTGAAAGGAGTGGAATTCCCTGCCGGGTCTGGTTTTTCCTGATAGCTACAATCTGGGGGTCTAGTGAATAGGTTATATCTAGGCAAGCGTGCTCCATCGCCAACCGAATCCTCGCTTACCATCAGGTAATATACGTAGTGATAAGCTTTCCATAGTTCAAAAAAATAGCAGGTTTTCCGATTTCCGATACCATTGATGAGTGTGACTGCCCAGTTTTCGATTACTATTAAATTCCCCAGGACTTAATACGGGCTGTATTTTCGCCAAAGTTTTTTTTATACTCCCTACAATCAATTTGCCAACTTCCTCTTTAACAAAATTCCGATGTTTATTTAACAAACATGTCAACAACAATCATACAGCTTCTTCACCTTACCCGCAAACCGTATCATTACACCAGGCCACGGTTACGACACCCATCCGCCATTACATTACGCACAGGGTGCCGCAGACAATAGTCGACGGTTGACGACAACCAGCGCTTCCTTCTTTTGTCATGCAACTGGGTCGCCGGTCAAGGAACGTGGAGGGGTCAGGTGCCTTTGTGAGCGAGGAACTGACGGACTGCCTGCCGCTTTTACAAAGCAGAAGGTTCTGCATAATTAGCCTGTAATGTTCCCACTGCTGGGGCACAGGCCTCCTCTCTGTGAGAGGGTGTGGGTTATAATCCACCACGCTGGCCCAGTGTGAGTAGATGAATGTCAAACATGGGTACTTTTGATGGCAATAGGCCTAGCTACTATAACATAGATGAGACGCATACCATAACAGAAAATAATATACACCTTTGATGCCCCATTTATGGAATGGCTTTGATATTACATATGTTTACTTTGGTTTTCTTGATGGGAGGAATATATTTGTGAGAAAGAGATAATTCTCAACTCATATTCTTTAACGAAATTGAACTTGTTGCCTACTATATCGTTCCCCGCTGACACTGAGACCCCAACTCACGCCTAACTCACTTCAATTGACAATTCGCTCCGCTAATATTTCAAAATTACTCAATATCCAATGAAGTATTTGACCATTAGTTTTTCACCCTAATAAATGAGCTAGATAGGAAATATTACACTTATGCATAGGGTTGGCAAAAATGAATTTTAGTTACTTCTAAACATTCGGCTTCGTCCTGCGTTTTGGCCTCCTCTTGCGTTGGCATGAAATAAGGAGAATAGCTCGTGCAGAAATTTAACAATTAATACCTTTTATTGAAATTCTGAAGTGATGTGGCTATCTATCCTTTCTTTAAATAAGTACCCACTCATGTATCTTAGCCCCTAGCAGCGATAGCTCAGTGGTAACGGCCACGACTTCCAAGTTGTAGGTCTTCAGTTCGAACCCAGGCATGTGCTTTACTTTGTGTAAATTATTTCATCACCACTGCTTTCAAGACGGTGATGGAAAACATGTGATGAAGACATGTGACATCGACTAACACGCATTGGGCCCGCGTGGTGAATTACGGCCCACACCCTCTCACAGAGAGGAGGCCTATTTTCCGGCTGAATATTAGGCTGATTATGGTATATGATATGCATCGGTCTTTGGAGTTCGTGGCTAAAGTAATAACAGCCGCACGGGTCGATCCATCAGGTTAAGCTACGCTTGCCGGGGTTGTTCCATGGATGGGTGACCATCTTCACATACCGAGACTCCTCCGTGCCTCGAAAAGCTCGTTAAGGCGTTGGTCCCGGCTGTCAATCGTGGATCTTTGACAGTCGTTACGGGTCGTCAGAAGCCCGAAAGTCTGACAACCAGTCTTACCAAGGGGTATCGTATTACCCACTAACTGGGATGTTGAGGTCAGATATTGAAAAAAGGCTAGGCAGATTGTATCTTTGGATTTTCACGTCGAATAAAATGAGAGAGCTGATTTTATAGTTCTAAAAAATCTTTAAAAACTAATTTAGCTCTCGCCACCCCTGCTCTAACCCACAATCTAGAACCCAGACTAGAACAGGCGAAATTACGCAAAATTGTTTAGTAAACATCGTGTGGGTGTCGGCATTCGGTGCCCGGTTGAGGCATTTTAAGAACGACTTGATATATTTGTCCTGGGTCGGTGATAGTTGCTTAATTCCCCGGTGGAAGGTTTATGGAGGCTGGTCCGAGATAGATTGAGTTATCGAAAGGTTGCTAGACTTCTAGGCACCCACATACAGCAGTTTAATGAATTGAATTATTGGATAAAGCGGAGGCTATACATTAAATGGTATCGTTAAGGAAGATATTCAGTCTCTTTATTACTCGTATGAGGAAACTCCGGTAAAAACTTAAAGCACGTATTCAAGCTAAATTGAGTAAAAAGTTTTGCTAAAATGTATTTAAAAGTAAGGTAATTCGTTTCGTTACTTTGTCATTACGATGTGATCCAGAAGTTTGGTTTGCATATTTAGAGATAACCCTTTCATAAAATATTATAAGCTTGTGCTAGGAGTTCCTCAAGGCTTTCACATTTTTCAGCTCAAGCTCCGATCCGACTGTTGGAATGTCCAAAGCCAAATTCTATCAACAAAATCGGCCTATCCTTTCTAGATTACATGGCATTCTCTCCCAAATTGTCCAGTCCTCCTTATCACCTTTTTAAGACCACCAATCCAACCACCAGGGATTTTCCTGAAGGTACTTGGCTACGTCTTGGCAAACAACCCCCCTTTTGAGAAGCACAACGGCCCCCAGGGCCCGATGGTTGACGCGGCCGAACATAGTTCTAGAGTGGTGAAAGCGTACCAGAAGACGCAGCGTTGGAAGGCCTTCCACAAAGTAGACCGATGACATGGCGGCGGTCGCGGGAATCTGATGGTTTCGAGACGCACAGGTCCGCTCGCTGTGGCGACACATTGCGGAGGCCTATGTCCAGCAGTGGACAACTTTCGGCTGAAATGATGACTTGGTCTTTTTTTTTAATATAATTTCTTCCCTCTAATCGCAAGTGTAATATGTTGCTCGCATTTAAAACAATGTCGTGGGAACACGCCGGTCGTGCCGCGCCGCGCTGCGCCCGCGACGCTGCAATTACCGCGGGTCGCGGGTTTATCGCGACAAACGATGCCGCGCGACTACGTGAAGTGACCATGGTGGACAAAGTGTCTGGGACTCCTGCCAGGGTGATATTTAGGGGGTCGCAGGACTGTTTGGAGTCACCGCACCCTGAATCGTGAAAGACAACTGAAGGGACACGGGTAGGTTTTAGTCAGTAAGAGTCTGAAACGACCTCTCGCTCCACCCAGAGCGGGAGAAGTCATCTGAAATTTCCAACCCTCGAAGAAAAAAACCACTCTCTGTTCCTTTACTCTCATAATCTGATGGGACGGCAATCCGACACGGGCGGGGAGAGGTCAGGCGCAGGATCAACGGCGACACGTGCTTTCCGAGGCACGGGGGTGCCACGCCACCAACGTCCAAAGTCCGGACTGCTACTGAGTAATTCATAATAGAAAATCCCAATAGCACTTTTTCCCGACCCGGGCATGGAACTTATTAATTACCTCACGATTTTTCAAATATTATAAATTGTAAATAAATAAATTTAATACCTATCAATTCAAAATATGAAGTAGATTTTTGGGTTAAAATATTTCAGTTTATACCCTTAGATCCTTAACCCATGGTCCCCGTATAAATCACGGAGATCACGACCCGGCCGGCGGCGATCTACAAAGTGATTGCGCGACAATGGAGCCGCGCATCTCGTGTTTATGTACTTGCGATTAGAGGGTACTTGTGTTAACATGCTCTCTGTTTATATTTATCTGAAGGAATCGGTTTTGGTCCAGTGGCTGTGAAATCATCTGTTTATCTAAATAAAAACCGGCCAAGTGCGAGTCGGACTCGTGCACGAAGGGCTCCGTACCATTCACTCATCTGTGAAAATTTCAACTACTTAAGTATCTAACTATCACGGTTCATGAGATACAGCCTGGTGACAGACGGACGAACAGCGGATTCTTAGTAATAGGAGCCCGTTTTACCCTTTGGGTACGGAACCCTAAAAATTAATGGCTAAATGTGTTGCTAAGCACAAAATTCGAGAACAGCTGGTCCAATTTGGATGAACTTTTTTTTTAAACTATCCGTTGAAGTCTCAGGAAGGTTCTTATGAAAATTAGCATGGGTAAAACCGCGGGGCACAGCTCTAGTATAGAAATACACACAATGTATGTATTTATGCGCATAGAATAGAATTTACTCTTTATTATATAATGTAGGTACACTACATTCTTCTTAGGTCACTGAAGTTGTAGGTAGATTCGATTCCCCGTTGGAGTTTTTTGTTTTGTTTAAAATCGTAAATATTCGTAGGTTACAGAATGTTTTTTATTCTTCCGAGTAAGATATTTGGCAAAGGTACCTATTTGAAGAAAACAAGCAAAGAGATACGAAGTACGAAAATACGAAATTAAGTAAAATAAAGCTATCGTTTTTTTACGGTTTTGTTACGCTGATCAACAAAACTAGATTTAACTGAGTCTGCGAAACAGAATGAATTCATGACTCATCCGCTTGGGACAATTTTACATTCACTTATGTACTCGCAGCGCCGCCTAGCGGTATGATTAGAAAGTTAAAACTCCTTTGATTATTTTCCTTGGAAATAGCGAATGTGAATGATAGGTACCTATCTATCTACTAAATTAATTATTCATGTTATAAAAATTCGATAAAAAATCTTGATAAAATCAGCATAACATTCATGAGAAGTGAATTTTGTATAATAACGGAACTAAAATAATCAACAGTGTGACGTCACATTGATAAAATGTTACGCCGATACCGAACGCCTATTTCAACGCTTCTCTCAGCTGCGATGGTGGTGTAATGGTCAGCATAGTTGCCTTCCAAGCAGTTGATCCGGGTTCGATTCCCGGCCATCGCAGAATCTTTTTGGCTTTTTGTATTTTGTTTTATATTCTTTTCAGTAATTTTAGCGTGTTATTTCAACGTTTTGTTCATTTTCCATACATATTACATGTTTTATTACAAGTTTACAACATCACTTAGGCATATGATTGGTTTGCTAAGATCAAATCTGAATAAATTAACTAATGAATACAAATGAGTTGAAATTATGCAAGAATAATAAAATAACAGTATTATTGTAACCTATACTTGTGCGAATTACCTACTGATTTAGTAATCATGAATTTATTAGCACTTTGTAAGAGGTGCATTGGAAATAGATACTAAACATTATAATATGAGTAATAAATCCTACTAATATTATAAATGTGAAAGTTTGTGTTTCAATCACGCAATAACGGCTGAAAGGATTTGAGTGAAATTTTGCACTCAGATAGATTATAATCTGGATTAAAACATAGGCTACTTTTTACCATGCGGGCGAAGCCGCTAGTAGAAGCTAGTACTCAAATAAGTCTTCCAATACTTATTTTTATATTTTTTCGGGTAACCAAGCTTATTTGCTAACAAAGAGACTTATTATTTCGCGGAATTCTACTAATATTCATCATTCTCCTGCCCTTATCCCAATTTATTTGGGGTCGGCGCAAAATGTCTTTTTTGTCCATACTCCTCTATTAGTCGTCATCTCTGTAGTCACCCCTTTTTTACCCATATCCTCTTTCACACAGTCCATCCATCGTTTCTTTGGCTTCCGCCTACTCTTATAGCTATCCACATCCTTACACAAGCCTTTCCTCACGACATTTTCTTAATTTCTCCGCATCACATGCCCATACCACGACAACCGATTTCCACACAACTTTTCAGTCAGCGGTGCCACTTTCAGACTTCCTCTTATATACTCATTCCTAATTCTATCCATGCGCGTAACTCCACACATCGCTCTTAGCATTCTCATCTCAGCTGCATGCAATTGCTTTTCATTCATACCTTTTGTGGCCTAACATTCTGAACCATACAAGACAGCAGGTCTGACCATAGTTTTATAAATCTTCGCCGGGAATCGCAGATATTCTACTAATGTTATACTTAAATGCAAAAAGAACAATGGCAAATCTCCTTACTTTAAATTGTCTGGAATTAAATTGAAGCATCCCGTAGTAAAAAATATGTCTAAAGATTCGGCGTCAGTAGCAGAATCTACAAGCGAGTCTATTTTGATTCGGAAAAGCCGGAAAACAAAGATATCGGAGTTTGAATTTTTAGGTTATGAATGATGTGAACACGTCTATTATAGGATTTATAACTTAATAGGTATGATAAAATGATACCAAACAAAAACTAATATTACGGACAAATGGAGTAAAAGTAATTGATTGATCACACGGGGCAATATCAATCAGTCCATAAACAGTCCAGGTCGGGTAGAAATTAATAGTAAACCGAATAAACACACAAAACACGAACGAAACGGAATACGCAGAGGAATTCTGTAGCATCCAACTGTCAATCGGTCACTGTCAAAGACAAAAGTAGAGCTGTACAATTAAAATCGATTTAATGTAAAATCGATACAATGTTGAATCGATCCTATGCTCCTTTTTTAGATTTAAAAGTAATATTACATAAAGATCAAATCAGGTTGATTAGAGATAGAATAACTGCATTTCAATAGTTATTTTAATAATTCAACCAACCCTAGAATGATCAATTGAATCGATCGTTCATTTAAATTGGTACAGATAATAACATTCATAATGATTGTATGTGTAACACCACTATAATATGAAAACAATTCGCGTATCTCGTTCCGAAGCAGTTGATATACTTTTATTAATATAAATTAACTCCGGCTTTTAAGAAATAAAGTGAATAATTGAAAAATCATAAAAAATAATTAAAATTGTTTCGTTTTTGTGATATTTACGGTCGCTAAAATATAACCAGACAAATTTCTGCCCTTCTTCTTTGGCACAGAGATAGATTATAGTCTGAAATAGCACATAGGCTAATAATTAGTATTGGGGGAAGTACTTACTAATTGCATGCGGGCGAAGCCCCTGGCAGACTAGGTAACTAATATTAATGAAAGAAAATGTTAATTTTGACAGCATTCATAGAACAATGTAAACAAAACAGTTGTTTTTACAAACCACTTTAAAATGACCTAAATTATTCAGATAATTACTAAGTATTCAAACGAAATCTTAAAACAAATTGTCTCAAAACCTCCGGCACACGAGGTCATCACCCTGCTTACACCCGCAAACAATGGCGTAATTATACTCCATACAATATCACAATTATACACAAATTACTCACTAATGCCTCTTTTTGTTATTTTGGGTGCTCCAGATGTTGGAACCGCTATGTACCTAGAATATCTAGATACGGAAATAGGTACTAAAACTTATCATAACAAGGTCACCATTATTTCTTCCTAGCGAATCTGAAAAAAAACAGTAGATTTTTTTTTCGCGTTATCAGGGTTGGTCCATAGTAAAAGCTGTTCATAACGAGTATTGCAGTATTATATTATCTGTGGTATCGCCAATGTTTTCATTTACCGTCGTAATAACGTCTCCACATTGTATAGCTGCAGTTCAGCATCATCGTACAGCTGGACTTGGGCCCTTTCTAAACTATCCCTTCCACACCCCCTCACCCTTGCTCCCCTGCTCTCCATGTCAATTGAAATCCGCTCTTGAATCCAAGATCTTGCAAAATTAACCCTGATGGGAGCAATGACTTCTTATAAAAGAAACTAACCTTTTTGGGCACACAGGGCCGTATTTAGACATTTTATTGCATGTTCCTTATCACTGTCATAAATAAAAGGGCTTTAGATAAAATCATTTGCGTAGCAAGTGCAGGAAACCATCGTATTTTATTACAGCCCTAATTTGGAAGAAATATAAGACATACGTCGTAGTAACTAAAGAATTTACTCGAGAGTCAAGGAGACATAAACCACGTAAACAATTTCCGCCGATAAATGCGAAAATTTAGACGAAGTGTACCACGTGACGTGGAAGCGCCATGTTGTACGGAGTGCGCAGGCGCAAGATCTACCATATAAGGGCTGCAGCGCGCCGCCCTGCGCCTGCCGCCACTCGAGGCCGGGCAGCCGACGTGCAAGGTCGCGTGCTGCTAACAGGGGTGACTGACTCATGTAAAAATTCACACTATCGAGTGAGATTTACGACTTTGATAACCCTAAAAGGCGTAAATACGGAAGAAAAAATGTTTTAATGTGACGCGATGACGATCATTATTATGTTGATGGATGGAAAGAATGTAATAATCGTAAATTTAATTTATTTTATTTTTATCTCTCGTACCCTTGCGTCCGGTTTTTGACTGCTATCAATCTTTTTTGTTTACATTTTAACCGATACTTTTGTTTTAAAGAATTCGGAAGGAGGAGAAATGTTTTCGTCACTATCAATAATTAGCCTTCTTTGCAGAGTGAAGTTTTCCGTGTAATATCACGCTAAGCATGCCTGTTTATGCTTGAGAGAGCATGTTTACTTGTTAAACCAGTCACGAAACAGTTTTTCTAACAATGATGTATGCTCAGAATAATTACGTGTAATTTAAAATGGTTTACCCTGAATGCATAAAAAGTAAAGTAGCTTACTTAATGTCTCGTCAATCTAATCAATCTTAAGCTTTACGAGACACAAATGATGGTAATTTAAGTCCAGCTGCAGACATTTCCTGTTCTGATGCAGCTGATTAATTTATTAATGTAGCTCATTACCTCAAAGAACTCCAAAAAATATGACCAAAATATTACTACGGAAACAATACAGAACAAACCAGCAATCTAATTTACCTCTGACTAAGCTTAGACAAACTGTGACCTAGACCTTACTACAATCACGTTCAGTACCGAAGCAAATAATAAAAACGAATTAGACGACCCTGACATTGCCTTATATCTAGCATCAGAGCTTTGCCATGAGACAGGTAGCGGTTATCACCATATATGATCAACACCCGCGGATGCGGATCAAGACGTTACCTTGGACCAAGATAGTGATTAGTTGATCATAACGTTCCGTATTCGGTGATTCATCAGTTGCGCTTTGTGGTCTATAATTTTATATTATTATGAGTTTCATAAAATCGTTTGTTTAGTTTATAGCTTCGTTAATTAGTTGATTGTTAGAATTGATATATTCATTTGCATTATTACCTAAGCTGGCTATTTTTATTAGGTGTATCATCGTTGATATCTGTTTGTGTATCTTTGACATTGATTGTGAGTTTAAATGGCGATTTTTTAAAGAATTGCTTTTCATTATCTCCTTCTGGAGCACATGCCTTTATAAATTACTAGCTTTTGCCCGCGACTTCGTTCACGTGGAATAGTGACTTCCGGCAGATTTTTGGTTTTACCCACATAGTTCCCGATCTCGCGTGATCTCTTCAAAAATGAAATGTGGAAGATATTCTAGGGAACTCTTCAAAAATCAACATAATTGATGCCGACTCTTGACCAATAGATGGCGCTGTATGTCCGGAATAAATTTTATTTTTTATTTTATTTTTAGTAATAAAAACTATCCTATGTCCTTTCTCAAGTTCCAAACTATGTCTGTACCAAATTTCACACAAATCGGTTCAGTAGTTTAGGCGTGAAGCAAAGACAGACAGACAGACATACAGACAGAAAGACAGACAGACAGACAGAGTTACTTTCGCATTTATAATATTAGTTTGGATAACTTTGTTTAAGAGCTAGTGTACAACAAACAGCCTGGTAACTCAGCAGACTAATTAACATCACTTCGAACACAAGAAGAATCTTTTCTTCTTTCAGCATTTCGATCCAAAAATGTTTTAAGTATATAGGTAAACCAATTCCAACACAATTTCTCAAAAGCTTCGCTCTCTCAATACTTTGCTTTAAAAACCATGATTAATATAAGAATTTTTATTCACATCACATCCAGCTTCCAGTAAGGACATCCTTCGAGGAAGTTATTAAAATTTGACACATTAATTATTATCTTCCGATGTTCGTGCGAAGAGCTTCGTCGACAAAACTGCTTTAATTAAACTGGGAACATGAACTTTTTACAACTAAGGAAACTTATTTGTTATTGTTGTTACTACCATTTTGTTTCAATGTAATGAAGTCTGAATTTGATGTTATAGTTCAAGATTCATTTCTTGTATTTTAAGGTCATCTAGATCGTGAATGTAGACATTTGTACTTGGGTATGTAGGTTCTATAATATTCTTTCCTGTATGAGAATTTGAATCGTCATCTTGAAGTTTTGAGTTAGAATCTGGCTTGAAGAATAGTTTAATGAAAACTTAAAAAAAATTAAAGCCGCAAGCATCCAAGCCATAATTTGCGTCGCAACTATCTGAATCAAGAAACAAAACAATAGAATTCAAAACATAGACAAGTTTATCAATAATCTTTATAATGATATATTGTTGTTTTAATTCAATGCATCATTTGCTATTGTTGGTCGAGCCGCTGGCGCATGCTTTGGTGCTTTGACCAAGAACCTGTCAGAGTTGATTGATGGAGAGTCTTAGACGTGACCTTCTTGACATTTCTTATCTATAGGAAGTCTATATTGACAATGCGGAGTGCCTCAGGTTATGGAAATTGTGAATAGTTTGACAAACATTGGACAATGAACAATATTTGAACTAATCCGTGTGTATAGAGTCCGTTGCTCTTTTAAAAGCAGAAAGTTGTCAAAAAATCTCATTTCCTCCCATATTTCCGTTCAATAAATAAACATTTCAACATTAAAACAACTAGGCAAAAAACTAGTACATTCAGGAAACAGAAAATTACTTTCAAAATATCAACCTTCGGTGTCTTTCCGTAAACAATTAAAAAAAGAAAAAGCAGATTTCCCGTTGACCGAAAAAGGGGATATTAAAACACAAAAACCGTATTTTACTCAAAACCCAAAAATATGAACGAAAGGCACAGATGTCTCCCATAAAATGAATTTATAAACGAAAGTAAAAGCTACGGAATTTCTCTCAATCGAGAGTGAAACTGAAATGAACCCTCAGCCTTGAACCTCCGATCTTTCCGGTTTGGTGGCCAGTGCAGCGGTGTATCGAACCCTAATTGAGTCAAGTGTATGTTCTCAATGTAAGCGCATCGGATGCGCATGCGTTTAATGTGACAATTTATGTGTTGCGATAAACTTTGTCAGATGGCAAGTGTTTACGACGGCTAGTCGAGCTCGTGAGTCGTTAATTAAAAATAAGCGAGATGAGGCTTTGATTAAATGTTGTATGCTTGTTAGTGAAATTGTTTTACATTTACATTATTTTTTATTCATTTAAAGTAAACCTCTTTGTATTGCAATTGGTGTGCTTTATCATAACTTATTATTTTAATATCAAAGAGGGTATAGCAATGCGCGTAACTCATTTCGCGGAAGCTGACTGATATAGTTTTAATTGGGTCATTACGTCAGGTCAATACTATAGTAGTCTGTAATAATAACTGGTTTAATATCAATATTTTAGTAGATCTGTGAGTTTAATTACATCATTTGGAAACTGCCACTTAATGTAGGTATATCACTACATAGTATAAAACAAAGTCGCTTTCTCTATCCCTCTATCCCTATGTATGCTTAAATCTTTAAAACTACGCAACGGATTTTGATGCGGTTTTTTTAATAGATGATTGTGAATGATTGAAGAGGAAGGTTTATATGTATAATTTGTACCCGAGCGAAGCTAGGGCGGGTCGCTAGTCAATAATAAATGAAACACAAGCATTACTCATCATTATGAACAACTTTTACTATGGGACCAGCACTGAAATTGCGGAAAGAAAATCAGCTGTTCGATAGATTTTATCGAGTGTATCGGGCTATTGATTTTTTGTCTTGCGATTTCAGGTTTGGTTCATCATGATGAAAATTGCCAGTGTTTAAATTGACAGTTTTATTAATTATTGTATTTTCATCTCCGCCTTGTATATCTCTTTATCTGTCTCCAAACATTTCCTTTGCTTGTTAATCAGCTATTTCATTCAGTAACTGATCATCTTTTTGTTTTCCTCTGTGGTCGTAGGTGTGAAACCTTGAACTAATTGATAGAGTTCGACTGACAATGGCTGATCAGTCTCGTCTTATGCCGATAAATGGCCGACTGACGCAACTGTTACTAAACGTTAGTGGTTGTGGTTACTATTAGTAGGTAGTTCGTTGTTTCATTCATTTGGTTTGGTGTTTTCCACTTATGTGGTCTGTGTTTATGTTTTCTTTTTGGAAGTTTGGTTATTGTGGTTCTTTCATTTAACATTTTTTCATTTACTTCTTAATTTATTAAAAGTATTATTATTTGTTTATTGTATAAAGTACCTATATTATGTTTGAAACCATTTGCTACGTCACTAGTCACTCAAAGTTGATTGAAAGACCAGCGTCAGACAGTAGCTGTCTGGCAACATTGCTGAAACTTTTTTGGCGCAGCCATGAGGTTCACAATGTTGTTATTTTTTTTAATGATAGCCATTTTAATTTTATTTCTCTTGTATGTGATTGTCGCCAAATAAATATTTTTTCTGTCTAACTTTCTTTAAAAAAAAATTACTATTCTACTTCCTCCAACTTCAACGGGGCGCCGGGACGGGTGCAATGGGGTGCAATTGCACCCCCCTGATTTTCGATATAATATACAAAATACGTTCAAAATATATAGAAGATGCCTCTTAGAATATTATTCCAAGCATATCCTAGGCGACGAGCTTGCCTCTTTTTGAATTAGTTCTTTCTCTGTATGAGGTGACTTGCTGAAGATGAACTCCTCTGAAAACCGTTCTGCCGGCGCCCATGCCCTCATCCTATTCATAGTCTCATTCTATATTTTCTCATCCTCATCTCTTTTCACTATAACTATGTAATCAACTACATCGTCTATAGCGCGGAATCTTGTTAGTAACCGGCTTTTTATTTTCCAAAGACTCAGTCACTTATATAAAAATATAGACTTCATAATTACTGTGTCATCTTGCCAAGAAAATTTTACTTTTCGCATGACTAAGTTATAGTGTGGAGAAAACATATTCTTTTATAATCTGTGTCATCTTGTGAACAAATTTCAGTTTATATTTTCTTATCTTCTTTTCTGCTGACATAAACAAGAACACTTGCTTTGATATAAAATGTTTTATCACATACTAATGAATCATCACAATTTCGCGTCATATGCTCATAGATATCGTGGGTAGCACTATTCGTCCCACAAAGATACATTCACACTGATTGTGTCTTGCGTTTTCACATTACTTTGCACTGGGCTAAAGGTACACGGAGCAAAAAAGCTTTGCACTGCTTTTGAATAGGGCTGGTTTTGAAAAATGGGACACCGCAGTTGCTGTGTGCAATGACGTATCCAGTTGTTTTGTGGCTTGTCAAAGAGCTACGTAGACCGAGGCATTACCATTTGCGATAGAGATCTCATTTTTATCAGTAAGTACTAAATACAAACAAAGTGTACAAAGTTTAATTTATTGGTATTGAATAATGTCAGTTTCTGAAACTGGAGAAACAACTTTTTTTTGACATTGGTTGAACGACTAGAGATTAATCATTAGGTAAGTTAAGAATCTTAAAACTGGGATATATAGTTAAGATTATAATCTGTTTTAACCGACTGCAAAAAGTAGGCGGTGCTCGCAATCAATAAAACGGTTGTTCAAATACTTTGTTTTATTCTACTACAGTCTTATGATTAAAATAATTTCGACCATTCATCGAAAGACCAATGATACAATAATGAGCTCATCGTAAACATGACATCAAAGTCCTCCAAAAAACCACCTCCTGACAAGATGGCGCCAACATTATTACCCTTTTACGACATTAATCTTCCATCTGCCATTCAACACGGCTCCAGGTGATCAACACGCCAATTATCTTCAAGTATCGAGTATACTGCGGTAATTTGATCAATTGTTTTTTGTTTTACAATCACTATCTGCGCGTGATTCATTTCCGTAGTCTGCGAGTGTCAGTTGTTTTATTGGGTCATGGATGTGGTGTGGTCCTTTTGTCCATTTTTCGGTCATGGTTTGGTCCTTCCGAATCATCTTTCTACTGTGGATCTTGTTGTACTTCTGTTGACTGTAAGAAATACATATTTGGTTTATTCGTCAATGAGCTGTGGGTCAATAACCGGTTTGTGGTAGACCACGCAGAAGTTGGCAGAACGAGCTAGTTAATCTAGCTCGTCACAAGCAATTTGTCCCATACTATCTCTTTTTTTTGAGGGTGGGAAATCACCACGCACGCTCTAATTGGAGCGGGATGGCGTGTCAGACTCTTACTGACTAAAACCCACCCCTGCTCCTTCAGTTGCCTGCGTCCTAGGGCCGCGGTGACTCTATAAAACACTCTTACGACCCACTATGTGGAGTCCTGATACTATTAGAATTCGTCGTGGTAGACCACGCGGAAGTTGGCAGGATGAGCTAGACAAACAAACAATTTGTCCAGACTATCCCTGGACAGAAACAGCTGTAAGTAATGGGAACAGGCTTTTGCTCAGCTATGGGAAGACATCGGCTGAGAATAACCGGTATAAGCAATAAGCATGCTTAGTAATTGGTGACCTCACCATGGTGATGTTCTGAGTGATCGATGAGAATGATCTATGATGGTGTACTGAGTCACTTTATTTATTTTCAGGGTTTACTTAGTAAGATGTTACATACCTACATATCGGCATGCCATTTCTCATGGGGAAGGCAAAAATTATAGAACGCCACCTCCTGTGATCCTTGTCCACATACGGCTTAATAGACGATACGAGACCAGGGGGTCTACTCCAAAGTGTTTTTACGGAGTATCGGCCGAATTTTCGGTGTGAAGTGTTAAAGTGAATGTGCCATACCTAAAATAGTAGCGAAATGGCATTACGTATGTTTTTGGTGGAAGAAGCTCTCAGAGAAAAGCTACAATTTTAGGTGTGGTACATTCACTTTAACACTTCACACAAATATGTCCGAACATTCGGCCGATACTTTGTAAAAACACTTTGGAGTAGACCCTCAGGGATGTTAAATAAATAAAATAAAATAAAATATCTTTATTTCAGACCTACAGTCCATAAGTTGTTAGTGGTTAGTAACAGATTGTGCTTACATGCTATGTTAGTGTTATTAGTAAGGAGCTCCTTAACCGTAACCGAAACTATCAGATATCCGAAATAAAAATTTATCCGTAACCGTAACCGAAACGGATAAAAAAGTTTCGACTAATTTCGGGTAGGGCCGAAGTAAATAAAATTATATATGAAAAAAAGGCAGATATATTTCTAGCGCGTGCATCGTGAAGACTCGAAAACTTCCTAATTGGGACGTTTTGTCATAATTTATGCCTCAACCAAATAATTGAATCGCAATTGCGATTCAATTATTTGTTCAAATCATATCAGTTCAAATCATAGATCTCTTTCACTTTCATGATTATTCTATCTTTTGTGCTATTCACTAGCGCAACTTGTCAACATGGGTGCAACACGAACAGATTTTAAACGCCAGTTACTATGAACGCTCTTGCTGTTTGTATTTTACTTTTATAATTCTTTAAAAATCTAAGATGCGTAACCGAAACTAGCGGATAGTGCGAAATAATTTCATATTCGTAACCGTATTCGAAACCATTATGTAGTAGTATAATATTATTCCTATATCCGTATCCGTATCCAGATCCGAAATTATTTACCCATAACATCTCTAATAAATATCTGCATTAGATACCTATTTAGTTTTAGATTGAGTCTCAAACTGTCGTTTATACTATTTAGTATTAAAACTATATTAAGATTTTCTGAAATGGCGTCCACCAGATGGCATTACTAAGGCGTCAGGTCCAGACACCTGTTAAAACGTTTCAGATGATGTCAAATGTGACATATGCCAAGTTGACGTCAACATCATGTTTACGTTATTATGTTTCGTTTTCAAATTAAGAGACATGACGCCTAAATGTTGCCAACTGCTAACGTCAAGAGTCAAGAGTGAATAGGTTACTTCTAGCACAGAAAATATAACACTAGCGTCGTCTAGGCAAGCGTGCTCCATCGTCGACCACATCCTTGCTTACTATCAGGTGAGATAATGGTCCAGCGTGAGCCTATTAATGATAAAATCCCTCATTGGTGCCCAAGGTACACAGTAGTAAATACTTTAATAAGTTTAAAATGCTTCCTCAACCGAATCAATAATTACGAACAAAATTTTTAATAAAAAAATATCGTAACTTGTCATTACTCCTACATGGAATTAAAAGTAATATGGCAGTTAAACAGTACTATCGAAGTTATTAAGTGGACAGTGGGTAGGCAGGCCTTGGTATTAACTGCTTCATTATGAGACAAAAAGGTTTGCGCCTCTTAGGACCAACGAATTGGCGATATCTTGAAAAAGGAAAAAAATAAAAGTTTGATGATGCTTTTAATGAAAAATAAAGAAAAAGTCTCGTAAAAAGAGGTTAATATTAAAATTTATGTAAGTGGAAAATTAAAATAAAAAGCTATATTTCTTGTTAAGTTATTAAATGACGTTGTAAGAAAGTTTTTAACTTAAAGTTTTCCTTTAAAACACATATGATTACTTACATTTTTTATTGTTAAAAAAATTGCACTATATTTTTCTTTATCGCGGTGAAGAAAAAGTGTCTCACAGAAAGAAATAGATAGATAGAATACTCCCAATAGTAGAACCTTTTTTTTTAACCACAAATGGCAACCGAACGAACACGGGTAGGTTTTACATATGTCGGATCACCAGGATGTATCAAGCTACAATCAGGTATCAAGTGGGTCTGTGTAGGTATATCGTGCAATAAATAACAACGGCAAAGTAATTATTCACTTTAATTAATTTGTAACTTATAAACTTGGTACTTTAAAATAGTAGTAGCAACAAAACTTAGGACAGTTCCGATGCGTCTTCACTCCGTGACTCTCAGGCTAAGACTGCCCGACCAGGCGAGTCTTCCCCAACCTCGAAGTCTAATGGAAACGCGCCGACTCCGTCAAAGCCCGCCAACTGTAGTGTTTATAGTTGCCGCCAGGTGGCGTGCTTTGTTTTGTTACCAATTCGACTAGCGGATTCGACACGGCCGTCCTGTGTTTCACACGTCCTCGTGTGTTAATCTGAAGCAAAAGAAAATATCACACAGTATCATTCACGCTCGGCCATATCTGACCTAAATAACTCTGACTAAATAAAAGTATCATGTCTTTGAACATTTTTATTTTAAATGCAAGAATGTAACTACAAAATTCTGTAACACCATTGAAATTACACAAACAAAACATAAGTGACTGACAATTGCTGCAAAATCTCTATGTACAACACATGTAAACAGTAAAAAAAAGTCATCCCTGTGACCATGAAATGCGACACACACTAAGTCAACTCTGTGACTACAAGTGTTCTATGGTAGTCATCCCTGTGACTCCAAATTAACAGTCAGTCAACCCTGTGACTGAAGCGCAACACATGTCAACCCTGTGACCATGCGAACTCAATGATTCAGTCATCCCTGTGACTAATCAATGATTCAGTCATCCCTGTGACTATTCAATCAGACAGTCATCCCTGTGACCATCACATAATCTTACAAAGATTGTCATCCCTGTGACAATAACATACAATCATAGACAGTCATCCCTGTGACCATCGCACACAAAATCAACAATAATTGAACTAATTACCTAGAGTACTTGCAGCAATGTCAGGTGAAGGTTCTGAAACGCCTTCAGTATCACATTTCGCAAAATCGGGATAGATCCCAGTGAATAGTGCATCAATTAATCGAATCTCAAACAATTACAAGCCTGTCTTTTGACAAAGTAAACTCAGTTGCGGATATACTAAACCCGAAAGCCAAAACCCGAAAGCCTTTACTCAAAATGTCTTGACCCAATGAAATATCACTACGCAGGTGCTCATCAGGTAAAACGTTAAATAAAATCTCCATCGTGAAATTATTAATCTGAACTCGACTCAGCAATTGGAGGGTACTCTTTGATTTTGTCATTACCGATACAAATTAAAGGAATCACATCACCAAATCGCTTTCCTTTAAATTTACTAATTATACTTTCACGAGTACTGCACCCGAATCATAAACAAAATGTTCCCCAAAATGTTACAATGTACTCGATGGAGGCTTGACCACTTACAGGTAAACTCACTTCTCTGCTGTCTAAAACCTTCATAACATACAGAGCTATTCCTATATTTTCCTCATCTTTCCGCCTGACCAGCTAGCGGCTTCTTGATAGTTCAAAAGTGTCTAAATGGCTTGATTGAAATAAATGTTTAGAGTTTGACTCTCGTGAACTAACAAAGCCTCTACGCGTTTCATTGGCACCAAGATGAAAAGTTATAGCACAGGGAAAGATATGAGTAGTGTAATTACTGAAATTACTCTCAATCTTACAGCAAAGAATGCCAGAACGAAGCCCGTACGCACACCTTAGCTTCTTGCCCATCCATTTTAAAATCTTAGGAAGCAAAGCCAGTATGGTGAACATCAAGTCCAAGTACCACTAACAGTCTCACTCCCATTAAATTGAACGAAGTAAACCAAAGACCAGGTATCTTATTCACGGTCAACAGCTATTTCATAGCTCAGCAATACACAATTGCTACACTCGCACTTCCCCACGGGAATGCAGTGTCATTTCTATTGACTACACCACCCAGGGCTACCACAACGACACCCTGGTACAGACTCTCCCATCTATACTACCCAGAGCTATCGCTACAATACCCTGGTATAGTCACCAACTCACTGAACTCAGAACCTGTTCACAGATACTAAACTGATGCAAATTCATCATTTGATTCACAGAACGTCAGTTGGT
The DNA here is from genome assembly GCA_951329385.1 of Polia nebulosa. NCBI lineage: Eukaryota > Metazoa > Arthropoda > Insecta > Lepidoptera > Noctuidae > Polia > Polia nebulosa. Next base: position 2,065,448 of record OX589606.1, on the reverse strand, counting down.
ACTTGGGTTCGAGTATCTTTCTAACACGATCTACACTTGGAACTAAAAAACATACCGACCTCGAATCTATGTGCGTCTTTGACTGTGGAAAGGGAAACAATTAGGCCTGGCAACATTTGTGTAAAAGAGTTACGTTCTCAAATTACTCTTCGTTCTTTCACGAACCTCGTATACGATCGCCGCTGCACTATATGGTTCGACTAATCGAATTTTTAATTCGTCTGTATTCACTCGAGTAGTCAGTATTCCCTTAAAACATTCGCCAAATTATTCAAGTTTACTCACTATTTACTAACTTACCCTTGACACACTAATTTACTCTTGAAGTCATTCGAAAAATTAGTATCAACCGAACTTAAATAAACCGTTCGTTTAATTAGATTGGTGCCGATTTTGTTGAGCACAAACTAAACTTAGTTTAGGCTATTGCTATCATTGTCTCTCTAACAAAACTAGAAAGAGACTGACGTAATTTAGAGCTGTCAAATTTGGTTGAAGTACTTATTTTCTTACTTTGAAGTAGTAATATTTCCATACAAATAAGGGTACACGTAAACACATGTCGACTAAAAACACGGTAAAACGCAAGGCGTAAACTAGTTTGACATCTTTAACTTAGTTCATAGCTATAGCAGTCCTTTTCTCGCACAATCACTATGTCACTGTGTAAACAATATCTGATTATCCGGTAAAAAGTTCAATAATATCTCAAAAAGGTGATCGTTACACGTTATTAAACTTGTTCTGTGCTGAATACGCGTGTTTGGTCAATTCCAGTCATAACGAAAACGTTATAAAATCGCTTGCCACTAAATCGCGCGCCAATACTTTCTTTAACCAACGAGAATTCAGCACCAGAATCATAAGAAAAACAATACAGCTCACCCGTCATGTAGACAATTCGTGGGAGGTTTCGCGATACATGCGACTACCCGCCAATCGGTGCGCGCGCCGCCAGCCGCCTGCGCAGCCCTCCACCAGGCTGCCGCCTGCGCAGCCCTCCACAAAGCTGCCACCTGCGCAGCCCTCCACCAGGCTACCGTCTGCGCTGCCCGTGCACCGGAATCTGATGTATCCAGGCTGGCTGTACTTGTAGCAGATCCAGGTCTTCGCTGCTGGCTGCTGTACCGCTTGACTCAGTCCTGGTGTCGGTATCTTGTTTGTCAGGATCGAATGCAGGTAGTTCTTCTTAGTAAGCTGGTTTCGGTGATTGCAGCACCGCAATCAATAATTGCTTATTTTGTTTTTAAATTTAAAAATTAACCGCCTCTGTGCGTCACTGTTACTCACACCGGTTGTTGATTTATTTGCACGACAGAATCCCACTTCTGATGTCGGATCACCAGGATGTATCAAGCTACAATCAGGTATCAAGTGGGTCTGTGAAGGTATATCGTGCAATAAATAACAACGGCAAAGTAATTATTCACTTTAATTAATTTGTAACTTATAAACTTGGTACTTTAAAATAGTAGTAGCAACAAAACTTAGGACAGTTCCGATGCGTCTTCACTCCGTGACTCTCAGGCTAAGACTGCCCGACCAGGCGAGTCTTCCCCAACCTCGAAGTCTAATGGAAACGCGCCGACTCCGTCAAAGCCCGCCAACTGTAGTGTTTATAGTTGCCGCCAGGTGGCGTGCTTTGTTTTGTTACCAATTCGACTAGCGGATTCGACATATATATATATTAAGTAAGAGCCTGACGCCCTCCCGCTCCACCCAGAGAGTCACTAACGAAGGTCCACCATAAAAAAAAATGGGTAGGTAGCTTTGATTTATTAAAAGTCTACCTTTTAATACATCAATGGTAGATAGGTACTTACTTAAAAGTAGGTCGGTACTTAAAAAATGAGAAAGAAAGGCAGGAAAAGAAACTTTAATTAATTAAAATCACAGCCCCAAGCGAAACAAACTAAAAAATTACGTGCTCGCTCAATAAAACCCATAAAAATCCGAAGGCGTTCATTTAAAACAATAAACATTGGAATAAACAACAACAAAATAACATGTTACACAAAGTCACTGCACAAAATAACATGTTATATCGTATTATTAACTTCTGTCGAGACAAAAGACAATTTCGTGAAATCTCCATATAAGTAAAGTAATTTCACGAAATGACTAGTGATTTGCGAAATGTTGGAATTTGAGAGAAATGTGTATGTGTAATGACATTTATATTTGAGTGGGTAGGCAAGCATTTTGCATAGGCCTCGTCCTCATTATTGGCTTTGGCCGGCCTGTCTAATAAAAGTATAGGTATTTGCATTTTCCTTTCATAGATATGTATTGAAGGTTGATTTTGCTTAATCACAAGTTACTACTGTTTACAAGCATTATCATCAATTGCGTAGCTTTTCTCAATGATGTGGTCGTCTTCTAGTCTCTTTCGGGAGCCGAATACCATTGTTCTTTCACTTACTTCACATATCAATTATATTTTTAAATATTTCTCAAAAATAATCTTAAATAGTATTAAAAAAAAACCGGCCAAGAGTGAGTCGGACTCGCGCGCAGAGGGTTCCGAACAAACCTAATTTTTCTTATAGCTTTTCCTGTAATCTATGAGTAAAGAACTACATTCTGTATTTTTTTTTAATTTTGGGCCTAGTGTTTTCGGAGATAGGGGGGGGGGGGGAATAGTAATTTTTCATCTATTTTCTCAAATAACTTAAAAACATTTTGGAATTTTGAAAAAACGTATTTGAAATCCTTACAATAAGCCCTTTCATTTGATTACAGTTTATTTTAATTTTCTGATTTGCACCAGCAAAGTGACCTCCATATTCCAAATTAATTTATTTACGTTACACGTTCGTGTTTGGGTCACAGATATTCATGTGTGTACCAAATTTCAACTCAATCGGTCGAGTAGATTCGGAGTAAATAGGCTGTGACAGACGGACGAACAGACAGACAGACAGACAGACGCCCGAGTGATCCTATAAGGCTTCCGTTTTTACATTCGGATGTTCGGAATCCTAAAAATAGCAGTCCGCCGGTGTCGGGAGCAGGGTCTAAGCTACCGGTGGTTAGGACTCCAGAGACAGGAACCTCCTCACAATGTGAGTCGTATCGCGAAGTTCTCCTTTCTGTATCAGCCCTTTGATCCAACCGCGTAACGACAGCTTCGACAGGTCAAAGCTACCATTATTCCTTATTATTCGGTCACTACAAGATTGTTTGTCAGAATTGTGGGCTTCTGAGTACCCATAAGGACAGTCAAAAGGTTTACGAATGATACCTGGGCCAAACCATCCAAAACTTTATTGATTATAAAGCAATGTCTTTTGGTCCTTTCAAATTTAAATTTCTTTTATGTCGCTAAATATTCATTAACGGAATGAAAGAAGTTTGAGCAACCTTAATTAACCTTTTTGGCAACAGTTGTTAATTTCGCATTAAATCTGGTTTAATCTCCTTTGGTGGCCGTGCGAAGCTGTGATATTAAGAAATAAGTTATCAAACTCGTCCATATAGACAGGTAGCCATCATTTAATTTTGCAAACACCATAATTATATATTTTATTTTATGGTCTAGCTACAGACACATAGGTAAGGAGAATGGACTGACTGATTCCTTTACGTTATATACCACTCAGTAGAAAGAAAAAAGGTGACTGTGCGGTCAATACCACTCGTGTTAGTCGTAGAATCCAGTGTGAATTTAGTGAGTTATATTTAATTATTGAAATTGGCTCTTCAAGCACTTTATTTTGATGTCCCACATGACCACGTAAGGTTTTTTTTTACTTTAACCAATGGCATCTCACAGCTGCCATGTTTGTTTTTTTTACGTAAACTATCTAAGGACACTTGGGCTAGCATGACGTATTAACAATATCTTAAATATGTCAATCAGTTCAGCGGTTTGGAAGATAATAATAATAATAATTTAGCCATTTAATTCCATAACAATTTAAAAATACATTCATAATACATTCAATAATAATTGTCCAATTATACAGTAAAATAATAAATAAATAATTGCAGTTATAATTAATTGTGAATTAGTTCATTAGTATATATTTTTCAACATTATTATATTTTCAATTATTAGGGACCTCTCGACGAGTATGGCCTATACTCGTCTCCTCCAATTTTTTCCACTTTTCTCTTTCCTGAGCCAATGTCATCCAGTTACCCCCAGCCATTTTCTCGATTTCATCTGACCATCTTTCTAGTGGTCTTCCTCTTTTCCTTTTACCAGTGGGGCCAGACCAAATGGTAACCATCCTAGTCCATTTTGCATTGTGCATTCGAGCGATATGGTTTGGAAGATGAGGTAATAAAGAATATTATTTTTGAATTTAATTTAACGCGCGCAATGCCCGGGGGTGGAGGCACCTGCCCGGGGGTGGAGGATAAATTTGCCCAGGGGTGGAGGATAAATTCGAAAGAGTTACCTCGCCCCCGGGCACTCGAGGCAGGGAGGAACAGGGGTGGGTTCTAGTCAGTAAGAGTCTGACACACCCTTCCGCTCCACCCTAGAGCGGAAGAAGTCATAGGATGATTTCCCACCCCCCAAAAAAAAAAAAAGGGTAACCTTTTCCTTGTAGTCAGGTAAAAAGACAACCATTGGCCGCACGACCGCTTTTTTCTCACATTTTTTGTCCGTATTTACTTTAAACCAGGGAAAGGGAATCTCAGTTCATTCTCCACGTCCATCTATCTAGACGTTACACAAAAAAAAAAAAACTAGATTCAGATCGATTGCACCAATCATTGTAATCAAAAGTTTATAGTTAGCCTCCAAACGGCAATTACTTGTAATGCCCAGTTACAATGTGATAAACGACTAACTATCGTTTAAACGTGTTATTATCTGATAATTTACATTTATTAAGGCATCGGTCGTTTTGCATAAAAAGTGTTTGACAGGCGTAGTTTGATTTATACGTTAGTTGATATGTGCAGTGATTATATTGACTGGTAACTCGCGTGATTTCGCTTGGGTTTTAATTGAATTGCATGTCGAATTTCATATGGTTACACTTGATTGCTTGGAGAAAATATTTAGTAAGAGTCATTTAAATACGGCTGGCAAGATAGGCAGACGATATTGTTTCCATCGCGGGCAGAATCTGGAAGAGGTTGGCACAGGAGCGTGTGGAATGACACCAGAAAAGGGCCTATGCTCCACAGTGGGTGCAGTCAAATTGATGATGATTTAATTAAATTCGAAAGTGAGCATGTTAAATATTGTCCTCTCATCATCATAATTTCAGCCGAAAAACATCCACTCCGGGAAATAGGCCGCCCCCTAGTGTTGAGACAACGACCGGCCCTGTGCGTTTCCCGCGACTCTCACCTGGTTATCGGTACCCGGTCGCCACTCCAGAATCTTTCGGCCCCATCGACCATCTGTTCTGTGAGCAATGTGCTACCCACTGCCACTTCATACACAAAATATAAAAGCAGCCACAGTCGCAGTGCAAAACTAGTTTCATAATGCTTTAAGGTTAACAAGGATCTAAATTCTAACTATTGAATAGTTTCCAACAAACTCACATTACCATATGAACATAAATAAACAATTTAAATAAGTATTGAGTTCTTAGCGGTGACAAATGCCCAGTTGAAATTTATATTGGAACTGTGGCGACACTCTGTTAGCGAGGCATTGTATATAAATATTATGCAAACCGCGGACGCACCGTGCTTACTGCGTTCTGAATGGGGTAAGGGTGAGTCTATGCTGCCTTCAATAGTGTGGCCTAGTAAAAGCTCTACTTCTTACGGAATCTAGCCTTTTCTCAATTATGTTGGGTTCGGCTTCCAATCTAATTGAATACAACTGAATCGCACTAATAAGCTGTCGCTTTATTGAAAAGCTTTTCAATAAAGCGACAGCTTATCTGTACACTACAATCGTGTCTTTTTTATTTCGTTTTGAATTCCTCATGGGTGTCCTCCACCCTAGGGTGGGTGGAAATGTCTGTCAGACTCTTACTGACTAAAACCAAACGGTGAACTATAGCCACTTTTGGGCCTAGACGGCTAGACGGGTGTTGGTACTCTACCACCTAACTACTGGATACAGACACTCTTTGAAACTCATAAAAGATATCCTATATCGCACTGTTATTATGGAAAACTAGTTGCGTCTATTGAATGATATATATATTTAAATTATTGTTACGTTCGCGTTTAACCGCCATCTCACCTGATGGTAAGCGACGATGTGCTTGACAATGGAGCACGCTTGCCTCGAAGTAATTTATTCACTCTTGACTTAAAGACCCCCAGGTTGTAGCTATCAGGAAACAGACTCCAGCAGGGAATTCCACTCCTTAGCTGTACGCACAATGAATGTGTTCCCAAAACTTGATAAACAAGAAAAGGGAGTGAATAATAGCAGGACGGTTTACTGGTGATAATCGAAGAAGGAAACGTGTTGCTCTGATCCCAAATATCATGGGGGAAAGCTCTTACCGTTGCTGCATTTACTGATGATGATGAGATTTTCACCCAACATAAATAAACATAGAAGAGACAACCAGGGTTGCCGACATAGCCCGAAGAATCGCCAAACTGAAGTGGCAGTGGGCAGGGCACATTGCTCGCAGAACAGATCAGAGAAAAATTCTGAAGTGGCGACTGCGTTCTGGAAGACGCTGCGTTGGTAGGCCTTCCACAAGATGGATTTATGACCTGTTGAGGGTCGCGCGTAGCCGATGGATGCGATACACATAGAACCTGTCGTTGTGGTGACACTTGGGGGAGGCCTATGTCCAGCAGTGGACGTCTTTTGGCTGACTTGATGACGATGAAACCAAAACACGCTCACATATAACCACACCCTAAGCAGTTGCGAATTATTAGTAAATGTGAACTAATAACAGTATACAAGCTGCGACAGCATTATGCTACAGTTTGTTAGTATTGCAGTAACGTACAGTGCAAATGTCACTGAGCTCTGTACTTTGTTGTTATGGTAAACATACTAATAAGGAGCGTATTGAGAAGTGGAGTGGATGTCAAAGAATGTTATTGTTGTTGAATATTTTCTTGTACAGGAATCGAAATGGAATTTAAAATAAATACTTAAAAAAACATATTCTATGAAAAATCGTTTTTAAAACCATCACTAACAAAAGGTTCCGTCAGACAGATACGGTGTGACAACAAGGCAACAACGACGTGAAACTATTTTCATTAAAAAAAAACATTCTTTCAGCAATAATGGAGCAAATTCTGAATGAAAGGAACTCAACAAATAATTCGTTTTAAACAAGCAAGTAGGGAATAATTTTATGTAAATAAAAAGTTGAGAAACCCGAACATTTTCTTGCTTGAAAATCTATTTATAGAAAAGAAAGAAAAATAATTTGATTAATTATAGTTCTGCTGTTTGTGTCATTCAAATTTGTAAACCACTCATGGATATTGGTATCCTGCCGGAAGAAGGGGGACATACACTTGTATCTGCTCATAACATTCGACCTTCAGTATCGTCGCTCCACTTTAAACATGGCCATGAAAACGAACAAAAACACGTCGGGTAAAGATCGGTAGGTCTCATTCATATTGACTGACCAATATTTACAGTCATAGCAAATTGTCGATACTTTTTTTTTCACTTGATTCAATATACTTGGCTCGAAGAACTTTGTATCGTAGCAAAGAACTTATGTTAAATTATATTCAGGACTAAAATTAAATAAATTTGCTTAATATTCTAGTAGTAAAGTTACATGAAGGTATTTTTATTTTGTTTTATCGTCTATATTTTCTTATTGGTTTTCTGAAACCGTCGTGTTTAAATCATCTCTTGTTGTGGTATTGTTTCCAGCTAGCATTCACGCACCTTAAACAGTCTCCTAATTTCTTTTTCTCTCTCTTGTTACAGCACGCAAATGCAGTCCGTGACTCAGCCCGCCTCATCCTCGAGTCTCCCCAGCCAGAATCCGACGACGCTCTCTCTCTAGCCAGAGCCCTTCGCACACGACCTCCCGTCAATATGCTCCCCGCTGCCAAGGCTGGCACATTCTTCGCCAGAGACAACCTCTCCAACTTCATCGACTGGTGCAGAAAAGCACTTGGGATCCTAGAATGTTTGCTCTTTGAAACTGATGATCTCTGCCTGAGAAAGAATGAGAAACATGTGGTCTTATGTCTTCTGGAAGTTGCTAGAAAAGGAGCAGTGTTAGGCATGCCAGCTCCCTTACTGGTCCAAATGGAGAAGCAGATCGAAAGAGAATTGGCAGGAGAAGAATTGAGACCTGATGATTCGGCACTTGGTTTGGTACCATCGGCACCTCAGCCTCAGCTGGTGACCAATGACCTGAGGAGCTTGGATGAGAGAGTTAGGGACCTTGTAGAGAGGTGCTCCTGTCCTACCCAGTTCCCCATGGTGAGAGTTTCGGAGGGAAAATACAGGATTGGTGATACTAGAATGCTGATCTTTGTCAGGGTGAGTTAAATTTTGCATATTTTTAGCTACAAAAACAAAAAATGTGTCTACGTTGATGATGTTTTGGTCTCCTCCAATTTCGAGTATGTTCAAATTCCATGTTCCATGTTAATGGGGTTATCAATTCGGACGTAACTTTAATATTTAGTTTTAGTTTTGGGGTATAACAACTAGTGAAAATAAAAAACTTTTTTACAACCGACTTCCAAATAAGAAAATCTCAATTAAAAATAAAAATACACATAAATTTTAAAAACTAACTTTAATTTCGAAAGTCTGTGTCAATAAACAAAGAAATAAAATACAAACACCGACTTCCGAAAATAAATTTAGTTTTTAAATTTTATGTGTATTTTAATTTTTAATTGAGAATCTGTTCTTTTAATGATGGAGTTTTTATGATAGTTATGAAAATCCATAATTATAATTGAACTGGTGACCCGTCCCGGCTTTGCATGAGAGCAAAATTATTTGAACGACACGTAACGCTATCTAGCGTCCTAAAGCAATTTATTATGACCATCGAAATTTATTGTTATTTCCTTCGGGAATCGTACTTTTTTTCTGGATGAGAACGTATACTTATCCAAAATTGCATGATGATCGGTTCAGTTGCTTAGCATGAAAAGTTAACAAACTTACTTACCCATTTAGTTATGTTAGAAGTAAATAAAGGATTAACAATCCCAAATGGAATGAATGATAATAGCCGTAAAAAATTGACAAAGAAAGAAATAAAAAGCCCTCGAATTCTGTCTGAAAAGGGGAGAATCAATGAAACTGTTCTCGTTGTGGGTCTAAATGAGATTTCCTGTCTAGACGTAGACCCATTAAAGCACATGACTTGGGGAATTGTTCGACGCTTAGTACGTTTTGTTTGATAAGTGCTTTCAGACTGCTTGTACTTGTGATGAGAAAAATATACAGCTTTTAGTTTTATTGCTGCGTGATTCACAACAAATATGGCAAGACCTCGAGAGGGTGTGATTAATCTTGACTTTATAAAAGTGCTTCTTAGTTTCTATATCTACTAAAATTACTTTTTTAACCGACTTCGAAAAAGGAGGAGGTTCTATGTTCGACTGTTTGTATTTTTTTTAATGTATATCCACCGATTTCTCGTCAGTTGTGGATCGATTTTCGAAATTCTTTTTTTATCCGAAAGAATATACCTACTCCAGAGGTGGGCTCCCATACATTTTATCGAAATTGCTTTAGCGCTTTTTGAAAAACTGAACAAAAACGTAAAATATGTATAAATAGATGACGTTTTGGTTTTCTCCAATTACGAGTATGTTTAAATTGCACGTTCCATGTTATTGGGGTTTTGAGTTCTGGGGTATAACAAATTACACTAAAAATTTAAAAATAACTTTATTTTCGGCAGTCAAAGTGTCAAATAACGAAGAAATAATAATACAAACACCGACTTGTAAACTCGTATACGAGACATCCAGATCCGGAATCTATAGGCCATTCAAATATTTGTTCCGTGCGGGAACCGAACCCGTGACAAGCAGCGTAGCAGACGAACACTCAACCACTGCGCACTGCGCCCACCGTGTCATTAAATTATAGCAACCCATGCATTCCATCACTATCCTAAGGCTGTTAGGAACACGATATAAAATTTAAATAAACTGGAATAACCAAAACTTCGTAATAATAATAAATAATAAGTCCAAATATATATCTAAACCTAATGTACATTTAATATACTCTCCTGTCCACCAGTCGAAACGGTCGCAGAATAACATTGATTAACGAGTGGACAGAGGATTGCTCCCGCGCCGGTCTGTCGCAACACAAAGTTACGACATATTGTAAACAAAGCGGCTCAAAGGATACAACCGTTTTGTTAACCTAAAGTGTGGAGATGTGAGGAAAGTGGAGGGTAAACAAACACTTTTGAAACATAAAAGGATCCAGAAGTACTTATACATGAGTTATTATAAAGAGGAAAACAGGGAAATCTCTAAACAAATGCAAACAAAGATCATATATAACTAGAATGAGGAGTCTTTTAGTCAAGAGTGAATAGGTTGCTTCTAGGCAAGCCCGCTCCATCTTCGACCACATCATCGCTTATCATCAGGTGAGATAGTGGTCAAACATATAAGCCTATCTATGATGAAAAAGAAATGCTAATGAGTATCATTCCTAGCAGATGGGAAAGTATCAAAAAACCAAAATAATAGCATCAATATAAAAGGTATCAAATTTATTAGTAGGGCATTAAAATTGTAATTCACTTATTAAATTTTAAACTACCAATAAATATTCTGAACTCCAAATAAAACTAGTAAGGCACACGACGTTTTGATTTCGTATCAAAACATATTGCAATTAAGCCTGGTTTACTTCGAAACAACGAACGTTATATTCATTAGCACTAAAAATAGATATTCAAGCGCCTTTTAATGAAAAAAAAAAAACATTTGCACAGCCATTTGTGCCAAACAAGCTTCACTTTTAAGGTCATACAAATAGTGTTCTAATTCCCTCGACGACGGATCTATGATTCATTCTATTCGATTCCTTGTTTGGTCAAATCGAATGGACGCCTCATTGTAGAAATCGACTTTCGACCTTATGACTACCATTACAAACTGACCTCTTGTTTCAAATGATTTGTATCAGGAGGCAGGTCAGTTTATGTTGCTTAGTTTGCGATTCCAAATTTAGGAAGGCCTCGAATTAGGAACAAGTGTTTAGAAGGGTATGTTGGATGTTATCTATCGATCCATATTAAGGGATGCAAGGCTAAGAACTAAACGAAGGCGGATCGAGGTCACCGGACTCGTATTGATTGGGAGTATCAAGGCAGCATTCCCACGGTATCAGTGAATCTTTATTTGGAATTTCAAATAAACGACTACTAGTACTTGAGGTCATGATACAGTGGTCCTTTTGTGTGAAATACGTGGTCCTTTATAAGTTGGTCTACAACGGCCTCCTTCTCAGTTGAAGCATGCGATGGTTCTGAATTGATGCACTCTCTAGTTCTGTAAATCTATTTCTAGTGAGTACTTTTAAAGTAAGAGATATCGCACTGTGGGGGTTATTTATCGATCTGTTTTTAACTTGACCATCGCCTAGTATCTATTCGGATATCGAGACTATGTTTTCATAGGAAAAGAAGTGCCTTTATTGATGTTTAAATGAATATTGCTCTTCCCCTCTCCTACTTAAATTTTGCTGTGCCCGATATGTGTGTAAATTTTACCAGCTCATATGCACATTATAGATTCAATATGGTAGTCATGCTTTGGAAAATCGACTCCTTTAATATCAACTAATTATTAATTTTCTTTCTCTTTCCACAGATCCTGCGCTCCCACGTCATGGTCCGTGTTGGCGGTGGCTGGGACACGCTGGCCCACTACCTCGATAAGCATGATCCCTGCCGGTGCCGCGCGTCCCACCGTACCTCCCTCTCCGCCCGCCTCGCCCGGCCCAAGCATGACCTGGCCGGAGCCACCGTCACCTACGAACGCCCAGACGCTGGTCCAACTTCCCTGCCTTACACCAAAACTGAGCCGAAGACCTACGAACCTATGTCTCTTCAGTACAACTCTAAACTTTACAACGAAGAACCGAAGTCCGGACACTATCAGTCCAATCACAGGCTCAGTGATGCTCCGACCAGCCTCCCATATCTGGGAGATTTAGACAGAGCTGCCTCACCAAGCAGGAGGCATTTAGCTCCTAAATCCATCAGTCCTTCAAGGAAGTCTTCATCCCCAGATCGTAGGACGAAAATTGTAACTTCCAACCACTTAGTCCCAACCCCACATGGGATCAGGAATAAGAGTCCCAGACCAGTGTCTCCAGCTCCAGCAGCGGAGAGCGCGTCTGATAATGGATCTGAGGTGTCTGATGAGGGGTACAGGAGCCTGGGAGTGGTCGCAGGGTCGACACAGGGGTCTCCTTCAACGAAAACTACGAACAGATACTCGTTGCATAGCCAGAATTCGATTGAAGATGCAGAATTTAATGGTAAGTGTTTTTGTATTTATATTTACTGAAAAAAAATCTAAATTTGAATCAAAAGTTATTTACTCAAACTAGGCTGAGAGCCAGCACTTTTTAAGCGTCCAAGTTCTACATAAAGACAGCCCCCAAAAAACGCCCGCCTGCACAACTTCCTAGTGTTTTAAAAAGTCTTATTAGGTGTAAAATGTATGAAATTCAGATGATTCGTTTTTATATTATTTATTTACACTTTATTCAACAAAAGTATAAAGGCGGACTTAATGCCTTAGGCATTCTCTACCAGTCAACCAAGGGTGGTGGAGAGATAATACAGCAGGAGCATAAAAAAAAAAGGAAAAATAAAGTAGAAATAATAAAAAAATGGGCTTATCATCGGGTGAGACAGAGGTCAAAGGCCAGTTAAAAAAAAAAATAATAACAGGATTTATCTCATGGAAATTGTGCCATGAGGCAAAGCATCAATTAATCTTGTGTTACCAATATCATTCAGCATCTGGCCAATCTAGATTCTTGGTGTTACGCATATCAATTTAAGGTCTTAATTTAAATGGGAGTGTTACACTCCGGTCTGGAATCTGGAACGAGCACTAATTCTATCTAGTCAGGCCTAATTAATGACCAAGTGGTTTCTATGGCTTTAAAATCAATATTTATGGTATACGCTGAGTGACAGGAATTTGCCACTAAGATTGAAAGGAATTTCTTAAGATATACGTTACAGTGAACAGTCGTTACGGGTTGTCAGAAGGCTGAATTGCCCTCCCTAGCAATAACTATTGTATCGTGGATGCGTTCACAAATATTTAAACACATGACACAAGACACCCAGATCCGAAATAACTATCTGTAGGCCATACAAATATTTGTATCATGCGGGAATCGAACTCGCGACACGCAGCGCAGCATCCAATCGCTCATCTACTGCAACCACCGTGCCGTCCAAATCTGATAACCAGTTTTATCAAGTTACTGGAATTTGGAGGGTCGTTATTTAGCTGCACTTGATTAGACTCGAATCAAAAACATGTGACATCTACCAATCCGCATTGGGCCCGCGTGGTGGATTACGGCCCACACTCTCTCACAGAGAGGAGGCCTGTGCCCCAGCAGTGGGGACATTAAAAGGCTGATGATGATGATTATTAGACTGGCAGTCGACCTCAACAGTTGACATTTTGGCCACAGTTAAGCTGCTACTTTATCTCCACTTAGAATTTAAATTAAAAACTTTTGCAACTGCAAAATACACAATGTAACAATTATTTGAACAGCCCATTTGTTTACTCTATATGAATGTTGCGCAAATAATTTCCGCTCACCGCGATGTTTCGACATTTGTGCAAACAACACACATACACACATACTAACAGACAGAGAGACAGACGTGACTGTTGCTAAAGTCAACACTTACTGCAGATGAACGGCAAATAGGATGTCGGGGACAGCTGTGTTTTGTCTCGTGCAATATTATAAATGAGAATTAAATATATTTTTTATATTTGAACAAGCTAATCTAACTTCTGAGTACTCCAGTAAGTAGTAACTCTATTTTCATGTGCATTAGAATAAATCAAAGTCGCTTTCCGCGTCTGTCTGTTTCTGCGCTAAATCCTCCTAAACCACGCAACCACGCAATATACAAGGAAGGTTTTTGTATATAATTAGCACCCGTGCAAAGTTAGTTCGGGTTGCTAGTCTATTAAATGGTGATTTATCTAAAGTTTATATTTATCTTACTTTCATATTTGATCTTTTCATTTGACTGTCATTGTTATTTCGTTTATATTTCCTACAGTTAGGTGTTCTGTCAAAACCTTCCTCTCTCCACATACACATTTTATTCGTTTCTAGTATCAAATATTTTAAAAATACTCTGAGATATGTAGCGGCATCTGTGTCGCTACATATGAACTAAACATACAAATCCTGGATCGCGGCAATCAAAGTTCTTCACATGATTTGAACGTTATTATACAACAGTCCGAAATCAACCATTGGGCAGTTGCCCGAAACAGACACAACACCCGTCTGCTCAGAGGATCCTCCCTTTTCAATGGAGGATTGCGTGACTTTACACCCTGTTCCGCTTACCTCTCTAAATAAGTCCCGGTGTCAACTTGCAAGGTCCTTGCAACTTCTCAAGAATCATCTTGACAAGTTACAAAACCATTTTTCTGTACTGAAAGCCATATTAAAAGAGTAAAATAGGCATATAATGAAGAATATACTTTATATCAAAAAAAAATATAATTGACAATAGTAGGCTCTCAGCTCATTCACAATTCTGGCTTATTTCCTAAGCTGAACAGACAAACGCAATACTCCAGTCACCTGTACAATACACACGTGTCTATCTAGCATGTGTACTTACAATACACATGTCGTATTTGTGCAGTATTGTGCAAATTTCAGCGAGAGTCATTAGTCGTGTTATTGAAACGTTGCAGCAAACAGACGTAACGTGCAACCCGATCGAATATTTTGTGCACACATGATGTGGTACAAATTATGAGAGATCGCGATTTATTAATGACAAGACTGACTTCGTCTTCGTCGTCCGAGAGATTAAACTCCTAAATACTGGAACTCTATTAAGTGCCTGATTCGCCTCTTTCTTCTCTCTTTTTCTCGACTTATCCTATTATTTGGATTCAACTCTCTCCGTCTTTCTTCGCCAGACGTTTTAGTGCTGGTTTTCTCCATCATTATTAAAGTGAAGCAGTTTGATGTTTTACTATAGAGGCGATGAGAAGTGTATGTTTTGGGCTCTTAAAAAAGTAGCGATAACTAAACTCGCTCCCGCTGCCGCAAATAACTTAGTTCTATAGCAAACGCTACCGCTTACATTTTGCGTCATTCATCCTGCAATTATTTTCGTAACTGGTCGCAGCGTACCGTTAAATTGCACTGTCCTCACTAATGTGTAGTCAGTGATGTTACATTGTGTACAGAGTAGCTCAAACATATGGGTAGCTTAAATACTACTCTATTCTTGTTTTCCTGAAAACCCACCGAACGGACAATGCAAAATATTTCATTATCAGCCTGAGCAGAACACTGCTTAACTCTTTTATTACTATTGATAGGCTCGCGCTATCTCACTTGATGGTAAACGATGATGTGGTCAATGTTGGAGCACGCTTGCCTAGAAGTAACCTATTCAAGACTTTGGAGCTTCAACTTGACGAGTGCATCATTGCTGATGATTCTCTTGGCTCGTTTCTCTTGCTCGACTGAAGCGCATCCATCTCTCCAACCGCACGCCATTTATCTCGATTTTTGGCAACTCTCGTCCAGTTGCTACCATCCACTCTGCGCAGATCATTGCTGCATATAGCTTAGGGACGTCCAACCTTACGTTTGTCGATTCACGATCTCCGGTCGATTATCGTTTCTAGGGGTAGTATGGCCGTCCCAATACCACATCAGCTTGTTCATTATGTGAGCTACGTCAACAACTTTGCTGTTCTGCCGGGTCACCTCGTCCCGGCTTCGATCTTTAAGCAAAGTGTTTCCTGCAAAATACCAATCCTCATTCGTATGGTAGTACCTACTTCCTTCGGCTCTACAATTCTTTGTGAGTTTTGGCCCCCTCGACGATCTTCTTCCATTTCGCTCTGTCTGGTCTCCATTCACGAAGATGTTTTCCTGCTTATTTTTCTTAGGTCTTCTACGATACAATCCTTTGGAAGGATTGTGTCGAGGAAGACGACTTCCTGGGTTTTTTCTATCGCAGAGTCCTTTCGGACAAAAAAAACCACTCTGGTATCTCTCATTTTTTCCAGGTGACCTGCCCATCTAAGCCCAAACGACTCACTCGATTGATTAGGTTTTACGAATATGTCAAAAGAACGGACACCAGCATAATCTTTGAAATAAACGACAGTTGACAATCCATTCGCCAATCATGCCAGTGACATCACTATCAGATGCAAAACATTCGTAGATAAGGCACACGTTTATAAAATATACAGGTAG
This sequence comes from Polia nebulosa, assembly GCA_951329385.1. NCBI lineage: Eukaryota > Metazoa > Arthropoda > Insecta > Lepidoptera > Noctuidae > Polia > Polia nebulosa. The sequence continues at coordinate 2,049,058 of OX589606.1, read as the reverse complement.
AACAATCTTAGCCACGAGTCAATCTAACAGATGTGTCCTATGCTTAGACATTCCTCAGACCATAGTCATCTGTCATATAAGGCATGTTCGGACTTGTATCTAGTGTTCACAGTATTGCACAAGCTACTGACATTCACATGTCATGCTTGAGAATAAAGAGTATTCTCAAGTCGGAGTGACATTCCAATCGCAGTTTGTTGCAATAATATTGAAGGTATCTTGTTGAGATAAGAATTCTTTAGGAATATATTAAAGTATATACGCATTAATTAACTACATCTATTTATAGACTTGGAATCTACAATCAGATTGGCCTACAAGCAAGGACTGCATCTCTGAAACTGTCTTATTGGAATTTTGATTAGACAACTCTTGTTCTATCAGTTGGTTTAGTTCATCACAGGTCTTCTTGTTTCTTTATTGTTCTATACCTTCTATTAGTTCTTAGATCCGCGTTCCTTTCTTTTAACTCATATTTACATTTATCTTGAGAATATATTTTATAATTCTGAATATTTTGTCATCCCTTGAGATTGTATCTTAATTACTTTCATAACCGTGTATATAACTGTATACCAATTCTAACTTTACCTATTGGAATACCCCATGAATGAAACTACTTACCTACTAAATGTCGTCTGAACATTTCCATGTTATGTTAATTTTCAAACGGTCAACCACACTAACCATTTGCGTCAAATTTCGCTCATGTAAAACAAAGGTGGTCCTTGAGCAACCAAATCGGGTGTTCTACACTGTAATGAATGACAAGGAACCGCATTTGTTTGTCCATTCATGATTATTTAATAATAATAAATAATAATATGTTACGTCAATTGGTTTGATTAGGACGATAATTGAATTAATCATAATTGTTTTCGTTCGTCATACCAACTTACAATCTGCCTCTGTCATAAAAGGCGATGTTAGGGTCGTTATTATTAGTTCTAGCCTTTTTTAGTACTACAATCGACTTAATTTTCTAATCCTGTATTACGAGTACCATTCATAATGCTGCATCTATACTAAAGCCCAGTTTTGGTTAAAGAATGCAGTTGAAACACTGGATTCTGTCTGACATATCACAAAACGTTTTGGGAACACATTCATTGTGCTTACACTCGTACAGCTAGGGAGTGGAATTCCCTGCGGGAGTCTTTTTTACTGATAGCTACAACTTGGGAGTCTCAAGCGTGCTCCATCGTCGACCACATCATCGCTTATCATCAGATGAGATGATAGTTAAACGCGAGCCTACCAATGATAAAAGTTTAGTTCTAAGAAAACTATTTCGTAATTATTCCTTCTGATATCTCTGTAACAAGGCAGTGTTAAAGCCTTGTTTATTTTATGACCTCTATTCCAAAATTACGTTCTTTCCTACCTTTCTTAATTTATAATTCAAATATTACTAGTTATCTCTGTCAAGTCTCTGTTTTTATATTAAAAAACAGTTCTAATTCTGTTGCCGAGCTAGACTAAGCTCCTATCCATCATTGCCATTGTCCTTCTATTCAATAAATGACAGTTACCTGTTTGTAAGATTTACTAGAACAGTGAAGTGCAGCTTTTATAACCAGGCAGTTCCTAGCAGTAATAAAATTTATACCTTTACCTTGTCACAGTGTATGGTGTACGTACGATTAATAAGTGCTCCATATAATCAAGCCTACTGTATATAATAAAATAATCGTCTCAACTCGTCGTGTTTACCTTCATCTAACTCTCATCTACGGTCCTCCTACTCTACATCCTCCTCTGTGTGTCACTCCTACAACCTCCTCTACGTATCACACCACCAATACTCTGGCCCACAACGTGACATCTCTATATCTTATGAGTACACGGATCTCATTAATAAATGTAACTTCAACAACACAGAGAATGTCACCAATTTAGAAATATTCATTTCGCTGCCACGTCTACCTTTCAAATTAAAATAAAAGAACATTGAATTTCCACCTCATTAGTAACTTACAGCACACTTCAGTTACAAGTGATAGTGCCAAGGTTTATCTCATCGGACAAGCATTCGCAATTAACTTTATCGAATACTTGTAATTAGAACAAGTGCCACTAATTATGCACATGCGATGCTATCGGTTCTAGTAAATAACACTAGTAGAGATTATGTGGCGATCGTGATCTGGGAGTTATGGTGAAGTCATATATTAGTAAGAATTTTCGACTATATTAAAAGGGAAGTTGTGTAATATTATGTCCGGTTTATTATTGTCTTTTTAGTAAATTATAATGCATATTGTTACTTTTTTATCAGTAGTTAAAAAACTGGCCAAGTGCGAGACGGATTTTGCACATTAAAGATACCAAATATTGATAATTGTTAGTAAAGTATACGTAATAATAAACATTATCACCCAAAGTTTTAGTACATAGGTCAATGGGAAGTTAAAAAAATCTTCGTAATAAAAATTTGTGACAGGCGACAGACGGGTAGCCAGACAGACGGACACGTGAGTGACAACAATAGGGCTCCGTTTGGTCCCTTCGGGTCAGAACCCTAAAAATAAGTAATTGGTCCGGAAACAGAATTTTAATGTCTCTTTTTAGCACGTCGTCGTGTTGTTTTTACTTCACCTGTAACTGATTATTTAAAAAAACTTAGAAGTTTAATTTTGTCTCACTTCCTTTGCCTTGAATTTCAAGTTCATAGGTCAATGGGATGTTAAAAATTCTTCAGAACAAAATTTTGTGACAGACGACGGACATTACATACATGTTTAGTTTGGATGTCAATGGAACCGCAAAGACAGGAGATGTTTGGATAAAGGGAGAGGTAGGCCTTTGTTACAGAGGGGCAGACCAGGCTAAACAGATAGATATAAATAGACCTACTACATTCCTATTAATTACAACGAATTCTTTTACCCATTAAGGTCAAAATACAAATGTCACAGATAGAACAAGCCCACACATTAGTCACCTGGAGCCCTGCTTACCCCGCAAGGCAGTGAGCGACATTCCGCCCAACTTGGTCTTGGCAACATTGTTATAACTAAATGTTCTTGAGTGTGGGCGCGGACATACGGACCAACTATGTAACAAGTTTATATTATAAGAAACTAGTCCGGTGTGTTTACAAGAGATTGAGTGGATTCATTTTAATTGCGCGATTGATCTTCTTATGTTTTGTTAAATAACTTATCGACTCGCCACAAATTAACGCTGGTTTTTTTTTAGGGTGGGAAATCATCAAATAATTTCTCCCACCCTGGGTTAAGCGGGAGGGCGTGTCAGACTCTTATTGACTAAAACCCACCCGTGTTTCTTCAGTTGCTTGTGCCAGGGCCGCGATGACTCTTTCGAACAATCCACCACTGGCCGAACAATCCCGCGACCTCTGGTCGAACAATCCCGCGACCGCTGGTCGAACAATCCCGCGACCGCTGGTTGAACAATACCGCGGCCGCTGGTCGAACAATCCCGCGACCTCTGGTCGAACAATCCCGCGACCGCTGGTCGAACAATCCCGCGACGATTCATTCATCCAATCAAAGCATCTAATGCGCATTTAGTAACTAGTTGCATTGATTTTGCGATAACTTTCGTTCCAGAAGTTGGACCAAGACCTGCTTAATTTTAAAGCTATGTAAAACTACTGCGATAGGTCAGCTCAAAGTAAAAGTATTTTTTTATTTTATTTATTATAGTGATGAGTTCGCGCCTGTCCCCTATCTCACCTGATGGTAAGCGATGATGTGGTCGACGATGGAGCACGCTTGCAGGCCTAGAAGTATCCTATTCACTCTTGACTTAAAGACCCCTAGGTTGTAGCTATCAGGAAACACTCCAGTATTGAATTCCACTCCTAAGTAAGTATTACCACCGGTGCAGTCTCTAGGCTGCACCTGTCTCTTTTTCCGATTTTCACAGTAAAAGATAAGAAGGTTATTTCTTTTCATGCGTAAATCGTCACGTTCGTCAACACCTGCGATCTTTTATATCAAACATGTGAGCCGCACGTGCCCACGTGAAAATGAGCGAAAAGATAAAGGTTGATTGAAGTTTCCAAGTCAAGGATATCGGTAGCTGGTGCATTCTTGTTTATACTATTTAGTTTTATTGCTATTGCGACTTATCTTTGTCGATTTTTGCGTTCTTTGGGTAACTCTAAACAATATTGTTTTTATTTTATATTTTGTTCCAAACTAGGATTTATAAGTAACTAGTGGTCTGCCCCAGATTTAAGAGGCATGTAGCGCCATCTAGCGTCCTAAAGTAATTTGAGACAGTAGAAAGTTATTATTGTTTTCCTCAGGAACAGTACTTTTTTTCTAGATTTAAGGTACACTATGTCCTTATCTGTACGCCTGAAAACATATAGGCAAAATTTCATCATGATTTGTTTAGTGGTTTAGACGTGAAATAAGATACAGGTAAAAAACAAACAAACTTACTTTCGCATTTATATATTAAGTTATGATTAAGATACTATCTTCAATTATTATAATAAAAAAAAATATTTATTGACATAAAACAGACATCAGAAGTTTAAATTACTCGGACTCCTGCGCTAGTTATACGAGTAACTACTACCTACTAATACTAGTTATAACTAATAAAAGTTAGGTTAGTTTGAGACATAAATCTTGGCAACCAAAGAAACAACCAAATGCCGCAGAAATGAGAAATACAAGTATAGGTTCCGTGCAGGTTCAGGTATCAATCCCTATTGATATTACCTACAATAACCAATTTTTCAGCTGCGACAGACTGTTTCGGACAGTCGCTACTTAACAGCTTTTCATCAGATCTAATGAGACATTATCGAGAGCAGTGGCAGCCCTAGTGGGTTCAAAACCAGGCAGGCACTTTACTTTGTGTGAATTATTTCGTCACCACTACTTTCAAAACGGTGAAGAAAAACATTGTGAGGAAAGTGGCACGTCCTAGAACCGAAATTTGAAAATATTTGTGATATCCACCAACCCAAACTGGGTCCGCGTTATGAATTTAGGTCCTCAGGCCTCCTCCCTGTGAAACAAATTCACAGAGAGGAGGCCTGTGTCCCAGCAGCGGAACGTTAAAAGGCTGAATATAATGCATATCAAATGTCATCCTTGCTAAATATAACCAATGATTTCTCCTGCTCTGGGTGGAGCGGGAGGCAGGTGTCAGACTTTTTCCTTCAGTTGCCTGTGCCAAGTGCCGTGGTATGCCAAACATAACCTACATTTACCAGAGAAAACCTCACAAAGTCATACACCGTCGTACGTACGTCCTATATGTACATATATAATTACTATAAACATTTAACTTAAACCAAGCAAAGTTTTACGGAAAAGGGAAGTCTTTACCACGACCGCCGCCTGGCTATATATGGTCACGGACACACTCGATATGGTCAGAATTATTAACTTAATCTAACTGTTATTATCCTCCAAACACGGGCATTGTAAATTAGATACTATTTTTATGATCCGAGGGTTAGCCAAAGGGTTATGAATGAGAATAAATGATAAATGATAAATGATGTTTATTCAGTAAATAGGTTACAAGGAACACTTTTACACGTCAATGTTTTTTTGTCAGTTTAAGCTAGATGAGGCCGGTGTTTCCTAGCTGACTACCCTGAGAAGAAACACCGAAACAAACTCAGAGGTTAAAGTCTCTTTTAGTGTTCAAATCCATACAATGTGGACTGGTTAGATCCTATGAGAACCATGTACGTTTATGTCTGGGATGAGCTTTATGAAGAAAGCAACACACGAATTCGAGTGGACCTGTCCAGACAGTGCAAGCATTTGTCAGTCATCGCGAAGCTCAACTCAGAACTCTGAGGCGCTCAACGAACCGACGAACAATACCAAAGTAAGGACATTTGAGTAGGCCGCAAAAAATACTCAAACTGCCAGACAATCATAAAATCTACATGAATATAACGACATACATAGTTCTCGCATTCACATTATTCTATATGAGGACCATGCAGCTTAGTGTCTGTAGTGGTCTTTTGAAGAAAGAACCAAACATATTTGAGTGGACCTGTCCAGTCAGTGCAAGCATTTGTCAATAGTCGAATAGCTCAACTTAAAAACCACTAAGGAGCTCAATGACATGACGAACAATACCAAAGAAAAGACATTTGGGTAGGCCGCAAAAGTACTCAAACTGTCAGACAACGTTGAAAATTACTGTAAAAAGGAGGAGAAAATAATAATAATAACCCACATAGTCCTCACATTTACAATAATTAAGTAATCAAAAATAAATAAAAATATAATAAGAATGGCTAACTAGCTTGTTGATATTAATTATAGTGTTGAATAATGTAAAGGTGTTAGAATATTTTTCTAAAAGGTCCGTTAGGCTGTATCTGGTTTGCAATTATTTTGTATATGGTGTGGACAATTATGGTTAAATCTTTGCATGATATGCAGGAATTATTGGTTAACTATCAAAGCTGCTTTAAGTTTAAACTTCATCTGAATTTCATACATTCAAATAACTGTGTTTTATTATTATGAATCTTAGAACTTCACTCGTACAGTTCCTTTTGTTTACGCATAGGTACCTAATATGAAAATGTTCCTGCCAAACCCATCAAAATATGATGTTCTACTTGCTCATTTTCCTTTTCTCTAATTCCAGAGCGTCTCGACCAAGACGATGGCTGCCACATGGAGAAGAACGATCGAGTTGACACTCACGTGAGCCTCAACACCGGTCTGCGCAAGACCGACTTCTCAGACACTTTCTACGGAGGCAGGAAGCCCAGCTCCATCGACGAGAAGTCCAACCGAGGCAGCCCTGACCGCGTTGTCATCGTCACAGAGAGCAACGACTCTCCCAGCAAGAGCCTTAGGGCTGCTCGGGAAGCTTCCCAGTCTCCAACAAAGACGATAAGAAGTCGCCAGGCCAGTCGTATCCCACATTCTCCCGTCAGAAACCGAACACCCAGCAGAGGAAACACACCAAGCCCGAAACATAACGCAAACCCGATTCAGACATCGCCTAAACTAACGCCGAAATTGCCGCCAACTTCCAGGAACACTTGGAGCGGCAGAACTGCCCCTACCCAGGCTAAAGTCAAATCCAGGCCCACTTTGGGAGCAGACACTTTTGAAAACCCGAATAAATCTCCCAAAATGAGGGCTAAGACCCCACAGACTGATGCTTTCAAGAGGAATTCTCCTCTCAGAGCCAGCAGCGCTACTCTTAGGTCTCCACCGGGTCAGAAGCCTTTGAGTCCTTTGTTAGAACAGATCCTAAGGTCAACAGAGACCGCGAAGGATGATGCATCAGTTCTAGAAAAAATGAAGGCTATTATTAGGACATATTCAAAAGGAGACGATTCTCTTTCTAGGACTAGCTCTAAGGATTCAGATTACGCTGACTTTACTTCAGCCTGGGTCATGTCTGATGGAAAATTAGAAAGATCTACTAGCACGAGGCAGTTAGCTGCTCCTAGGAAAGACCAAAGGAATGGCTCCTCCCGGATACCAGCACCAGTTTCCATTGGCTGCCGGCGGTCCACATCCACGTCACAGTTCCAATGACAGGAGTCTGGAGACAGTGTGGACACTCTAACCAGTGATAATTGAACTATTTGTGTTAGTGTATACTTCATGAAGACAGGTCAAATTAAATTGGTGATAGTTCAGTGAAGGATTGCAGCCAATTGGCGTTGAGTGTGATATTCATGTGACGAGAAATGTATGGACTTTAATATCGCATATCTTTGTGTATGTAGCGATAAGGGATTATAAACGGATTAGACAAGGACCGGTCTCAAACGATTTGCCCTGGTATTTTTCTTGATAGTAAGCTCCACAAAATTCAGTGGTTTAACCAAATTGGGGTCGTAGTACAGAATTTGTTACACCAGTTTTTTGTGGGGTATATGCCATGGGTACTTCGCTCATGAAACCGGCTTAAACTCGGCTTCGACTTAAACTGCGACTGAAGTAGTCAATTTGTCCAAAACGCGGATTACATTAAACGTTAGTTAGAATGGTGTAATCCGCCCAAGAATGATGACGATTTAGAATTTTAATCATAGTTTAGTACTAATTATCGATTAGAAAATTTGTACTAACAATTTTAACAGCACAATGGTAACAACCATTTTGAATTTATCAGATTTTTCCATCTATTTGCTTATAACAACCGACTTTTATGAAATTGTCTATAATACGAAATATAATTTGTTTGTAGTTTATTCAATGATCGGCAACAAAAATAATACTTTCGGGAGTTTTTAGAAAAAAGTTAAGCCTAGAGTTTAAAATTGAGTGCCCAAAGCTTCAAAGCAGTTAAAACAGCACTTCTTTTTCACTAAAAGTCGGTTAAAATTGGTGCTAAGCAATAAAAATGTTAGCTTTTGTTGTTTAGTTATTGTTAATTTAATTATTTTGGCTATATGCGATCACAAGTTGTTTACAATTTATAGCCCTAAGTTAGATAAGTAATTGTGAAACTTGGCTCTCACATTTATTTTGGTTTTTAGTTCACAAAAATGGACCAAAGTTTATCCGAAAATCGGAAAGTAGAACATCATTTTGTAGATAACACAGTAAAAACAATTAAAATGTTTTTTTTTTGTATATGGTTAAACTTTGGTACAGTCTTTATTACAGACTTCTAATAACCGTATCTGAAGCTTAGACTATGAAAGGTTATAGACGGAGTGTAAAAATCCAGCAATCTGAAGTACCAGAATGAGAAGCCGGCTTGTATAGTACACGCGAAATAAGCTCACATAGACAAAATGAGAAGCCGATACGTCTTCGTTACGTTCGTCAAAGTCACACATTTTAACGATCCTGCTTCATTTAATATCCAATGACGTTCCGTCTATAACCTATCATAGTCTAAGATCTGAAGTATAACTATTAGTAATATATATTATAAAATGTTACTAATAGTAATAATTTTGGAGCGAGTACTCAAGTACGTTTATTTTACAAGATGACAAGTTTTAGTTTAGTTTATATTTTAAGTTTAGAATTACTTTTTTTTTAACTTCCCGGTAAACTTTACTAATTAATTAAAAGAAAATTACTTAATTATTTGACATTTGAAATTATGCATTTACCGAAAATATCATTCCAAGTTTGGAGTAGCCGGGTTATACAGCAATTTTGTTTAAAAGTAATCTCATTTTGTATAGGTTGTGAAGGGGTAGAGCTTATAAATAAAATCGTAGTGTTTTATAAAAAAAGAAATAGCTAATCACGTAGCTTTTTTGTAATAAAACCAAATGGTAATATGGCATTACAAATTATCAACAAAAAAACATCCATTTTCGTACCTCATACTAGATAAAAAAAAGAGATATTTTTGCACACTCTTATTGAAAAAAAAAATAAAAAACATTAGATGTCACTAGTTGCCATAAAGCCGTCCGTTTTAAAGTGTAGTAAGACATAGTTGTAGATTGGCATCAGCTAAATGTTATTTTGGCCGATTTAATATATATTTTAATAAAATATTATTTTTTGTTTTGAAAAAAAAATATAATTATATAAGTAACTTTGATTTTTTTTTTTTACTTTTTTGGTTATAAAATAAAACAGTTGGCTAAAATGACATTTAGCAAAAACATTACTTCTATCATTGTAATAGATAATTTAATGTTAATTAAATTAATGATTGAAGTAAATATCTGTAAGTAAAATATCATTACGATTTTTAATCTTTCGGTCTTAATCAGACCCATAATAAGATGTCACAAATTGTTACTTCTATGTTGTAATGCTATGCTTAAGTTAAATTTCATGGCTATTATACGCAATTGACATTTTTCCTATACCATACTACCCACAATGTTTTGTTTCAGATAAAGATACTGTGTTGACTTTTTTGTAATGTTCATCCCACGACGGGTTATATTTTGCTATTTATATTTTATTTTTGTCCAAACCTACAAAATGTTTATAACGCTCAAGCCTTCAAAAATATGTCATCTGTTTACTTAAAATAATAAATATAATTCATAATAATTTTATTGTTTTTATTTTTTCATTGAAAATTACACCAAACATACTGAAAACAAGAAGTTTAAAACAAAGAAAAAAAAAGAGTAAAAAGTAAATGATTTGGTAAACAGATGACCCAAAATGGACATTCTCAATTATTTTTAATATGAAAGTTAATAATATATCTATAATCTTATATCAAGTGAGGATGTTCATCACAATTAAATTAATTATGTACAGACATTGATATACTATCATAAAAAAATAATAATATGAAAACAAAAACGAGCAAAAAAAAATTAAAGACTCCTCGAATTATTAAGTCGGGTAAACCGACTGCAGAGAAATTTAGATTTTTTATGATAGTGTAATAATGGCAAAGTTTAGAGGCTAAGATTTTAGTTAATTTACATTATTTCTCTTCGACGTAATGTTACCAGTGACTATGCCATAGATATCTGTTATTATTCACCGAATAAACGATAAGTTTATCTTATCTCATTGAATTTTATTTTAACATAACCCTATTGTGTGAATATAGAGGAGCTCGTGGCTAAAGTAATAACAGCCGCACGGGTCGATCCATCAGGTTAAGCTACGCTTGTCGATGGGTGACATCTTTACATACCGAGACGACGCCAAGACCCCCCAAGTAACATGGGATAAGGGCAGGAAGATGATGACTCCTCCATGCCTCGAAAAGCAACGTTAAGCCGTTGGTCCCAGCTGTCAATCGTGGATCTTTGACAGTCGTTATGGGTCGTCAGAAGCTCGAAAGACTGACAACCAGTCTTACCAAGGGGTATCGTATTACCCAGTAACTGGGTTGTGGAGATCAGATAGGCAGTCGCTCCATGTAAAATACTGGTATTCAGCTGCATCCGGATAGACTGGAAGCCGACCCCAAGATAGTTGGGAAAAGGCTAGGCAGATTGATTGTGTGAAAATAAAATATTCACATTTAACTAAGCAATGAGCATGGCAGCCCACTGTGCCGTGATGGTCCAGTGATAGCTCTTACCTCTATGAGTGACAGCGATTTTGACTTATAAGTTAATAGGTCGTAAGCAGCCCCAGTTCAATTGCGATTGTCAGTAGCTTGCTACTAATACAGTTATCTGTGATTGTCAATTGCGACTGACCGTTTACGAGTACAATTGAAGGGATTGTCAATCGCAGTACCGTGATTAAAAGCAATTGATAAAAAATTTGATTGATGCTCATTGACAGAGCCATTGAAGCTGCCAATTTATCGTTAAACTGAGCCATTGACAATCGTTTCCGTCATTCGCGCGTCTGACAGCAGTGAAGACAAACATGGCGGATACCCCACGTGATATCAAGGACCGGGAATTTTTATTGCGATCGTCCAGAGTTAGCGCAAACAATTGACAATTGCAATTGAAGTGCACCAATGCCACCTTCAATTGCAATTGTCAATAACGTAGCACATTGACAATCGCAATTGAACGCGTCGGGGCCACTATAGGTTCGAACCAAATCAGGGAATACATATAATAATTAATAATAATAATTTAGCCATTTAATTCCATAATAATTTAAAAATACATTCAATAATAATTGTTCAATTATACTCGTACATTAAAATAATAAATAAAATAAATTGCAGTTAGTATTAATTGTGAATTAGTTCATTAGTATATATTTTTCATCATTATTATATTTTCAATTATTAGGGACCCCTCGACGAGTATAGGCCTCCTCCATTTTTTCCACTTTTCTCTTTCCTGAGCCAATGTCATCCAGTTACCCCCAGCCATTTTCTCGATTTCATCTGACCATCTTTCTAGTGGTCTTCCTCTTTTCCTTTTACCGGTGGGGCCAGACCAAATGGTAACCATCCTAGTCCATTTTGCATTGTGCATTTGAGCGATATGGCCTGCCCATTTCCACTTTAGTTTTTGGCAGTGTGACAGAGCATCAATTACTTTGGTTCGCTTCCTTATTTCTGTATTACGTTTTTTATCTCTACGTTTCAGGTTGAGTATGCTTCTCTCCATGGCTCTCTGACATGTCTCAATTTTATGTTTAGCATATGAATTATAAATCCATGTTTGGCTTGTGTATGAGAGGCAGGGTAGGAGACATGAATCTAGATTTCTTTTCTTTAACGTAAGCGGCAATACATATATCTTGTGTAATTTACACGGAGCAGAGGAATTGCTGATCCTGCACAGCTGAGACCGGCGCGCTAAGTTATCAAACTGCTGCCAGGGTCGCAGGAATACCCTATATGCATTATTGTAGTCTTTGGCAGGAGTGATCGGACGAGTCACCGCCAAAGTCTACAATAATATATAGGGTAGTCACCGCGGTCGGCGGCCCTGCCACGGGCAACTGTTTTTTTAACCGACTTCCAAAAAGAGGAGGTTCTCAATTCGTCTAAATGATTTTTTTTTTTTTGTATGTATGTTACCCGATTTCTCCGTCAGTTGTGAACCAATTCTCAAAATTCTTTTTTCATCTGAAAGAATATACTCCCGAGGAATTTATATGGGACCACCATATAAATTTTATCGAAATTGCTTCAGCGCTTTTTGAGAAACTGAACAAAGACGGAAAATACGTGCACCTCGATGACGTTTTGGTGTTCTCCAAATGTTTAAATTCCACATATTGGGGTTTTTAGTTCTGGGGTATAACAACTAAAAAGTGAAAAATAATAAACTTTTTTACAAAAAAAACAACCGACTTCCAAAAAAAAATACACTAAAAATTCATAAATAACTTTAATTTCGGAAGTCGGTGTCAAATAACGAAGAAGTAAAAATACAAACACCGACTTCCGAAATTAAAGTTATTTATAAATTTTTAGTGTATTTTTTTTTAAGTTTTTTATTTTTAATTTTTATTCATGACCATAGATTCAAGTCTTTCAGTCGGATACATAAATACAAAATACATTTCTTTTTCACATTACATTCTAATGTATTTTGGAGTAATAGAATAGAATAGAATAGAAGAGAAATCATTTATTCGACTCAGACACAACACAACAGCAACAAACAAAAGGAAAAGAGAAGTACACAAAGAAACAATAAAAATTGTGCTGAGATTATTGTAATTAACAACAAATGTATCGAGTCATCCTTCTCGGCAAACCACGCTGAGGTAATCAATACTATAATAAAATTCTCAGCTTCATTTTACCGAGATGGCGCCTGTTTCAATGATTCCACATATTGTTCAGTTGCTACACTAAACGACACTAATTTTACATCACAATATCCACTAGGAATCACACTACACAGGCACAAAACGACACTAATTTTACATCACAATATCCACTAGGAATCAATAAGCGAATAATTAAAACAGCCACTGAACTTCACTCGAGAAAAGCCCGCCAAAAACTCTCACTGGCAACTGAAGGAACACGGTGAAAACCTTGGATATGCAATTTTATACATTTTAATTTTATTAAATTTTTGACAAGAAAACCTCGGGACGCACGCCCTATTTTCACATAACAATGTAAAGTATTTTTTCCTTACATTGGCTATACTATGTTTCAGATAAATTTGCAATAAAGTACATTGACCTTTCCCTAATAACTCTTCGTAGGTACCTGAACAATTAAATATAAATCGTTTTTCATTATTAGACAATATTAAGGATCACGAGAGATGTTGATTCGGGACAGCTTTGAGTCATTAATTCCGTTTTTCAAATTAAAAATGTCAACAAATGTAGGTGGGTCAATAACCGTTATTGCACGTTTATTTGGAACAACCTTTAGCGTCAGAGTTAGATTTCTGCATGAGACCCTTTTTGCCAATCTACAGGTTCATTACATAAGGAATGTTTGTGGTAAAATAATAGTCCATAGATTCGGTCTTCTCTTCTCACATTTATTAACAACACTGCATCACACTAGACTAAGTTTCATAAGTCTCATAGAAAATTGTATGTAGCACTTACAATTGATGATGTACAATTATTACCCAATCGATCGAAGATCAAGGTCCAGAGAGGTGAATCCACAAGCAATGTCGCAGCTATGGCCATAGAATCCTGATTATCCTTGGACACGTGGACGTCTGTGTTCAGAACCCTTTGCCAAGACCGCATTGTTCTTCCAATCATTATTCCAAGAAAAGTGTGGATAAGATCAGACCATTTTCCAATAATGTTTTCTAGTATAATCTTAAGTAAAACCTAGGAACCCTGTCGACAATAAGAAAGCTTGGTGAGGTTCACGAATGCCACATCTAAAGTTAGCGTCTCTTTAGAAAAAATCCCAAAGTAGTACTTACAGCATCTTCATTCTTATGCTTAAAGCATTTGAACTTGACTCTGGTCCCTTTAACTCCTCTAGACATGATAAAGTCCTTTCATCAAGTTTTTCCAATAAATTAAGTTAATTGAGTCAGGACTCGCTGCAGATCAAGTAGGAAAAGAAACGTCAAAGGCAAAATCTGTCATCTAGCAAAAATAACGCTCCATTACACGAATTTAATTATTTTTAAGTGTTACAACAATAGTTTAGTAACCTGTAACGCTATCTATGATGGTGAATGATAACCTCGTAAATCCTCGCAAGTGTCTTTACGAAAAGGTCGTAAGTACCATTTTATGCTGTTACGACTGATTTTTGCATCTGTAAAATATATCAAAATTGAAAACTAAAATACACATTTGAAGCTGTGGTGATAAAATTCTACTGGGCGCTTTTTATACCTCTTTTGCATATATGAGGTTTTCACTCTAAGGCGACTATGGGTGGATTTTAGTTCAGTAAGAGTCTTGACACGCCCTGCCACTCCACTCTGAGTGGCAGAAGTTATTTGATGATTTACCACTCTATAAAAAAAGATATAAAGCTGTCTCCCTACTCCATGGTAATTCGTAACATCACCACGCTCTGAATACCAAGAGAAATATCGCGAGCAAACCGGCATGTCCTAGAACGAAAACATCAAAGAGATGTGACTTGAAATTAACCACACTGAGCATGACAGCTCACCCACAATAGGTTGATGGTAATAGACTCACCCCCTATTAAATGGGACTTAAAAATAATGGACTAAATGTGAATGTACGATATAGGTATCAGTTGTTCTGTCTCATCATGGTGGAATGGTCTTGGGTGTGTATGTATGTTCATGCACAATTTTGTTTCTACTTGCATAAATATGCCTACAGCTACACCACTGCCAAACCTTTTGGGGAATACAAGTGTGATTTTATGTTAAGAGGCACCTTTGTCATGGCCACTGCTTAGGACCTCACACCTCACAAAGTAGAAACTCATTGAATCAGTACACAACCTAACCTTTTTATTGGCTTCAAGGTTTTAAAAGGAAAAAAATGAGTCATCCTAGTTCTCAGTTCTGTCATGCAAGAACATATTGTCAGTTACATGACAGATCCATTCACCAGTTAGAAGAAATCTACCGTGATGGTTCGCTGAAGACACCCTGAGCTCATCCTGACGATGAGCGTGTTTCTCCTGCTCGTACAAGCATTTAATACCACTTTCTTCCTCCTCATAGTCTTTGCTGCTTTCCTGTCCCTCAGAGAAATCTTCAGGTTGACAAGGAATGCACCAGGAAACCAGTGGATGTGTTTTTTCTAACTGGTGAGTTATTTTCGTTTGTGTTGTGTTTGTGTTTATTTGTTTGTGGTGTTTGTGTTTTTTGTTGTTTGATTTGATTTGTTGTTGTTGTGATTTGATTTGTCGGTTTTTGTTTGTTTTGTTCGTGGACAGTTGCTACAAGAGAAGCTGACAGTTTTACAGCTAGACTTACCATCGCGTTACGCCAGGAGCGCCTCCTCCTGGCGTGGTGTTCCTCATTATACTGAGGGTCGTGATTCCCCCGACGTGAAGTCACTTTCTTCACAATGCTTCGCCATCTGTCCCTATCGTTAGCATTGGGAACTGCCTCGTGGAATGTTGCGTCCAGGGATGAGCGAATTTGGTCTGACTCTTGGACGCTTGACATCAACCTTGATAGCTACCTACCATTAGATATTCTAAGTTATGTCCATCTTTTCTGGAACTGTGTTACCGAAAAAACCCAGGACTCCTGTTTCCACTGGTAGTGGAAAGTCTGGTTTCTATCTGTAAGATAGGCAGTCGCTCGTGTAAAATACTGGTACTCAGCTGTCTTCGGTTAGACTGCAAACCAACACCAAGATCGTTGGGAACACAAGAAAAATATGATCCTCGGCCGCTTGCTCAATGGAGAATGCGATGCTCAGAGTTTCTTAGAAGGAAACGCTCAGAATAGAACTAAGTTTTCGGATAAGATCTAAAGTTACCAACTTAGCTTGCAAAGCTAGTAAGCTGTAAGGGTTCTTGATGATCATTTATCGGCAAGCGTTGCCTGGCAAGTGTGGCATTTGGATCTGTTCCATCCAGATGGTGCAACGGCCTTAAAATGACGGCTGGTACAGGGCGGATTTAGAAGGCACCTAGTGTGTCAGCTAGTGTGACATAGCTTGGAGGACCTAGGCCAGGTTTGATACCTAACTAACTCAGGCAGACGCTTTACTTTGTGTAAATTATTTCATCATCACTCGGCATGTCCTAGAACCAAAAATTCGAAGACATGTGACAGATGGTGGGCTGGGCTTGGGCCCGCGTGGTGGTTTAGGGCCCACACCCTCTCACAGATAGGGAGGGAGAGGCTTGGGATTTTAATAAATTTTAACTTTCTAGTTAGAGCTGGAACAAAGCATATTAAATAAATCCCCTTTTGAGCGTTTTTTGCATGGTTACTTTTGTTAAAGTTTACCTGAGGTTGTAGCTTGGGTAAAATTAGAAATTACTCTGTAGCAGCCCGAAGTTTGGAAGTTGGTGGTGTGACACCCTCGTGCCTTGGAAAGCACGTAAAGCCGATGGTCATGCGCCTGATCTCTCTCCGGTCGTGTCGGATTGCCGTCCCATCGGACTATGAGAGTGAAGGAGCAGAGAGTGCACCTGTGTCTGCGCTTACGCTTGTGCACTATAATATCTCCTGCGTACTAGGCTAATCTCCGTGGAGATTGGCCACTGTGATCGAAATTCGGTCGGAACGATTACAAGGAATACTAAAATCCACAAAAAAACGCAGAGATTGAAAAGATCTTCTCTGTTATATGTAACCTATAGGGAAATATTCGTGTGTTAACTTAGATCACTTGTTCCAGATGGCTCCTCCACCAAACGTAACTCTGGTGTCAAATTTCTGGCAGGTAGCTATTTTTCTAATAGTAGCATGTGCCTGCATTGCATCTATTAGGGAACTTTTCAGAGCCACAAGGCCTCGGAGGACTTGCTAGTAAGTACATTTTGGAACTGTAGGAAAAATTTTAAGTAATTTTTTTTTTTTTTGGGACTAGCCCGCCACACTATTCCCAATCCACTGTAACTTCTGCAAGCCCGATTGAATAGTGGCAACCACCAGAAAAAACAGTCCAAGAGAAACGATTAAACTGTCTTGGGTCACGCAACGAAATTAATCAGAAAAGACAGCGGTGGAGTCAGAAAAACATAATTCCCACTTCCCTCCTAATCAAGCGGGAGACAAAACAAAGTTAGGCCATTAGGCACAAAGGGGGTAAGCACCCAGTGGTGCTTGGCAGTGTTAAAAACACTAATATTAATGGGCCCTAAAATTGTGAGCTGTTACACTTGATTCCAATAACAGGTATGGCAAAAACGCTTGGACGCACGGTCAAGGTCCAATATTAAGTACTGTAGGAACTGGGATCTGTGGGAGTGGGCTGTGCTGCTGATCAGTGTATTTGTAGAGTGTAACAAATAAAATACAGGAGGTCTACTCCGAAGTGTTTTTATGAAGTATCGGCCGAATGTTCGGACATATTTGTGTGAAGTGGTAAAGTGAATGTGCCATACCTAAAATTGTAGCGAAATGGCATTACGTATGTTTTTGGTGGAAGAAGCTCTCAGAGAAGAGCTACGTTGGTGGATTCTCACCCACTCCCACTCACAGAGAGAAGGGCTGTGTTCCAAGAGTGGGAACGTTATAGACTGGTTTAAGAGTAGGTATGCCTCTGATATATATAGGATTGTTATGATATATATATAGGATTGTTTCTGGCCGCTAAGCTGATCACAACTTCAAGTACTTGTCAAAGGTTAAGGCATGTTATATCCTAGCCTGAAGATACTATACTATGTAGCAAACAATAAGAATCACACTAGAATCACAGTAAAATTTTAATAATACTTATCTTTCCAGATATTTTCGAAAATGGAGTACGACGCCCTAATATTAGGGCTCATTATATACTTACTTTTGATAGGGATATGTAAGTATCACTTGTATGAGCAGTATACAGGGTGGAAACTTTCAGCGGGGCACTAGGGGGCACCTTAATCGTTTCAGCTACACGAAAAGGGTCTTAGGACTATAATTTTAACTATAATTTTTAGTGAAATTTTGATGCCCATTCGCAGATTAAAAAAAGAAAGTGTGTGTGTACTTATGTACGCACGTAAGAAGTTATACTTCTTTGGCGTAACAAGATAAAAACCAAACTGTCATAAAGTTTACAAAAGGAAAACAATCATTCTTCATGAACCACATACCATAGCTAACTTCAGGTTACCCGGGCCTGCGGATGGCAAGCAGTGGGTAGCTCGCCGTCCGATCAGCACCAGGCCCGTGAGTCGACGGCGCGTAGTGTTCCACGCGCGCCTCAAAGAGATGTTGTCAGCCACCACTGAAGGGGCCCATCGTGGCCGGTGACTGCTGCTTAGGTGTAGCGGATAAATTCTGAAAATGAGTTACCGCACCCCTGGGCACTCAGGCAGGGAAGGAACAGGGGTGGGTTTTAGTCAGTAAGAGTCTGACACGCCCTCCCACTCCACCCAGAGCGGGAGAAGTTATGGGATAATTACCTAACGCACTAAAAAAAAAAAGGGTGTTGGTTCTAGCTAACTTCAGGCTGTAGATTTTTTGTGATGGTGTGCGCGCGCATCGTAAAAATTAACTCTCATCATTTTTCCCTAACGCACCAAAAGAAGTATGACTTCAAAATGTACCTACAGTTAGCAAGAAAATGGCCATTTTACACGATTTTTTTTTGATGCCAACAGAATCTTCTATTCCGATATTTGTCTTTTTTAGTACTCTTATGATGGTTGGTCCAACAGAAGTTTAAAATGTGTAAAACCCCATTTTCTTGCTAACTTTATGTACATTTGTTTTGAAAATCAAAATTTCAAAAAAAAATTGGCCTATGTGGTCCTAGCCCCTTACTGCCCCGTTGAAAGTTTCCACCCTGGTATTGCCAACACCAACACGACATTGCAGACTCCGGAAACAGTTGAACTAAATTGCTAACGGACGGGTAGTACCCGGGCCTGCGGACGGCGAGTAGTGGGTAACTCGCCGTCCGATTAGCACCAGGCCCGAGAGTCGACGGCGCGTAGTGTTCCACGCGCGCCTCAAAGAGTTCTCAACAAAGGACGGGGCCTGCCACGGCCAATGCCTGCCCGGGGGTGGAGGATAAATTCGAAAGAGTTACCTCGCCCCTGGGCGCGTAGGGCAGGGAGGAACAGGGGTGGGTTTTAGTCAGTAAGAGTCTGACACGCCCTTCCGCTCCACCCTAGAGCGGAAGAAGTCATAAGATGATTTCCCAACCCCCAAAAAAAAAAAAAAACGGACGGGTAGTAGTTTGTTAGTTTTTAATAATAAACAATAAACTGGCTATGGTAGGTAGGTGGCCATCTTACGGCTAATATTCTAACTAACCTATTATTGCAATTTCAGTAGTCATAATAAACGAGGCATTCTGCAAAACAATCTGCTTGAGGAATGCGCAGCAAGCTCAATTGAGGCAGGAGGCTCTGGACGTGGAACGGAATGAGAGGAGACCGACCATGAAAGAGAAAAAACCCATCACACACCAGCCAACCTATCGAGTAGATTACTAGAAACGAATAAGAGATGGCGCTTTTCTCAATGTTCTAGTTGTTCCTGCTCGGAAGAGTCTGCGATCCTCGCGGTTGCGATGGTGGGGGCACGATCGGGTCCCACAAAATTTTAGCGGTAACCGTCAAAAAATTCGTAAAACGAAATAAAACGTCAAACCATTTTTTTAAATGTTTTACTTACAATTAAATTATTATAAAATTTATCGTAACTTATTACAACGAAGTCTAATTAAAGCAGCTTCAATAAATACCATACTGGAAGGTGTAGTTCTTTTCCTCGCTTACCCAAAAGTATTGTTTTATATCTAATTATTGCAACTAGCAAATATGGCCCTCCATAAACGGATTGCTTAGAGCAGTCGAGACTAAGGCTAGTCGCTGACTTGTGATTTTTGTTACCCAGTCGAGTGCTATGAAGATACATGGGAGTGCGCTGATCATGGTGACGTGACAATACTGTGACAAATAGTTCCTAGGTGACTGAATTTTGAAGGATACTGACGTAGTTTAGAATATACAGGATGTAACGGAAAGGTGTGGTCATATTATGTAACATATAATCTTACGTTTTTCGAGTAAGTAATTAAAGTGCAAATTTTAATAAATAGCTCAAAATTGTATATAAGGGACCACCCCTGGATATGGGGCCATACTCTTTCGGATAAATAAAGAATTTTGAAAATCGGTCCACAACTGACAGAGAAATTGGTGAACTGCATCTGCCCTGCCTGCGGTTTTCTTGAAGAAAGTTGTTCATACCGATATGAACAACTTTCTTGAAGAAAACCTTAGGAAATTCTCAATTTTTTTTTACCTCCCATACAAATATTGATCAGCTGATGATAACTTTGTATGGATAGTCCAATATTTTTTTGGTTATTTTCTATTTTTTCTCAGAGAAAGTTGTTTATTTCCATGGGCAGAACCGGTTCTTAAAATATTACCATTCCTTTCCGTTACACCCTGTGGAGTGTGAAACAATCTTTCAGTGTATATGGGATTCACCCAGTAGCGTTTTTTTTTCGTTTCATTTTTCTTCTCATTTCAAGAGCACGTATTACATCAATCTGTACGAAATCCATTTCAAGATTGAGCGCGTTTTGTTGCCCAGTGACTTTTCAAGTGGGCGCATCGTGGGTGACAGTGACAAAAAGACACGCGACAAAAAATCATAAGTCAGCGGCTGCACGAGAGCAGTCGTGTTGTGGTTGTTGCCTGCATAGACGGACTGCGGGACTGCTTGGAGCAGTCAGTGCATTTTAAGCTGCGACTGCAAATGAACTGCTTGAGCGGTCCGTGTATGCCGAATGGCAATTTTGTATCCCAACAGTGAGCGCTTGAAGTGTCGGCACTCACTGCTCCAAGCAGTCCGTCTATGGAGGCTCTAAGTCTTGCTATTCTGAAATAGCTCTGTGAAGATAAACTAATCTTCAAGGAATATTTTGTTCATTGGTACTCTGTCAAATATTTCGTTGGTAACGTTCTGGAACACTGAACTTAGGGCCTTTTCGTAGGAGTCCTTCAGCTCGTTGAAGACCAGATCAGAATTTGAGTTCAGGAATCTGAAATTAACAAAATTAAGTTCTAGATTCAGGAATAAGGCAATGAGTTTTCTGAAATGACGGTCACCAGGCGTCTAGACACCTGTCAAAACGCTTCAGATATTGTCAAAAACAGACATTTATTAGTTAAATTTACGTCAGTGTCATGTTTACGTCATTGTTTCGATGTCAAAGTAAAAGACCTGTCGCCTCAGTGGCGCCAACTAGTGGCGTATTTTTTTTCTGAAAACCTTCGTTGATATTTCCAGTAACAGAGGCATGTCAGGATTCGTTTCTATCCCTGAGATAACAAGTCAAAAGTTTCATGTGTCTATACTAACACCCGACACACATTCCTTGCTAACTGAACATAGCAAAGTTGCTCAACGTCAAGAATAGGTACTACGCCTGCCGAGTTCTTATAAAAAACTGTGCAAGTGCGAGTATGACTCGCATGCGAAGGGTTTCGTATAATTTTTATTACTTGTTGTTATAACGGTAATAAAAAAACATACTACGTGTAAATGTAAGCTGTCTATTTATTACGATTCATGAGATATAGCCCGCTGACAGACAGACGGACGGATGAAATTTTGCATATTCATAACTAATATAATTAAATTCAAAATTAAAAAAAAAACGAACACTATTCAAAAGTTTGAATTCTTTTTTTTTAATGAGCTGTATTCCATTTAATAGATACTTAATTTAGGGCCTAAATCATTTTTAAAATAATATTGTAATTAATGACATCTGTTCATTTAATTTGATCGGGTTTCATGGCCAAGGGTACCTACCTACAGTGGTTAAAATTGATTTTCCACTGTACCATCAATGGAACAGCCAAGGGTACACAGGAAATATAGCGGGATGGACAGCGGAGGCTTTAATAGGGTTCCATGGAGTACCCAGTGGGTACGAAACCCTGGAAAACTACTTGTAGACTATATCTTTGACTTCCATCACAGTTTTCTGTCTGTTTTCTGACTGCTTTCTTCGATCAAAACTTATAACATCGGTGCTGTAAGACGACGACGCCTGTGACAGCTTTTTTTTTTTAAATGTATTTATTTATTCCAACTTCATGTACAATCTAGTGGCACATAGGCGGACTTAACGCTCGCGTTTGACCACTATCTCACCTGATGGTAAGCGATGACGTGGTGGATGTTGGAGTACGTGGGCATTTTTCAAGATATCTAGATGGTAATGGTTACTTACTCATTCATATTATCGCCGAGCACCTTGTCTCCGTTGAAGAGGTTGGTGAAGTGCAGCACCACCCTCTGCGGGATAAACTTCACTCGGTAGTCCTTCATGTGCATGTATGTCTGTCCGTCTCGCACCACTGGTTCGCCTATCAGGTCGTGTTTCACTACGAGGTTAACTGTAAGGGAAAATTTAAGGTTTTAGTTAGTTTTCAGAATCCAAAGAAAGATAAGATTTGGGTTTTAGGTAGGCTTTCAAAGTCAAACAACTTATCGCCAAACAAGAAATGGCGATTGATAGAATTAAGATAAACCACACAAAACAATTAAATGATTGCTACTATACTTGACTAAAATTTCATTGTTCTGGTTCAGTAAATGCTAACACAAAATAAACTAAGAAATCCGATGAAAGAAGAAGTGCTCGACCTAGGAATTGAATACAGCACCACACGTTCAGCAGACACTCAAAACTTGCACAAGGTAGGTAGTCAGTGGCGTAACGTAAACTATTTCACTCGCAAAATGTTCTAAAATGGTATAAAAGAGTTTTTATCGCTGCAAACTGAACAGCAAAACATCTGGAAATAGTTCTGCTATTACTCACTAGATGGCGCTAATTTATTAGTTGGATCACTCTCCACTAGATGGTGTCAATTTTATTAGTTCTACTACTGCCTACTAGATGGCGCTATACTCACCCATCGTAATATTGGCAATGCCTTTTCCCTGTATCGGTAGCAGAAGGATCCTGCCTCTCATGATGTAGTCAGCGATGAACTCCATCTTAGGCGTGATCGAGTCTGTTCTGAGTCTGTAGTTTTTGAGATCAGCCCTGGAAGAAATACCAAAATTGAAGTCATATTTTTTGGGTCCTTTTTGAGGTAATAAAGTAAACTGGAACATATTGTAAACAGCAAAAAAGACAGGGTGTATGTATATTGTAGTCTTGTGAGATTGCTGAACTTATTAAATTAAGTAGGTATTATTTTTCAGTCAAGACATATAAGGGTCTTGAGGGGAGGGTCTTAAAGAGGACCAGAAACTTCACACAAAGAGATGACACCCCTAAACTTAATTATTCTTTTTCTTCTTTTCGTTATGACAATACATTTTGTTCGGGCCCAGTTTATTGGTTCGGCCAAGGCGTTGCTTAGGTCCTCTTAGGTACAGGTAAACGGATATTTGGGTAAACTTAATTAAATCGCCCACCCGCATTGTGCCCGAGTGGTGGATTACGGCCCTCACCCTCTCACAAAGATGAGGCCTGTGCCCCAGCAGAGGGAACATTAAAAGGCTGGTGATGATGAATTGAATCGCTGAATGAGATTAGTAAGCAGAAGTAACTTACTTGTACAGCGTGAGCACGGAATCAGTAAGACCATGCAGCTTGATGTTCTTGTACATCTGTGTGATGACCACCGGCCCGGAGCCCGAGTCCACGTTGATGCTGTTCACGTGCAGGGGCTCCATCTCAGGGACTTGCAGGGACGGGATACCTGGAAATATAGGCATAGATTTATTTTACAGGTACAGGAATAATATGGAATTACTCTCGTCTTATCATTTCAGCCGAAAGACGTCCACAGCTGGATATAGACTTTCGCCAAGTGTCACCAGAATTACCGGTCCTGTGCGTCTCACATCCATCGGATTTCCGCGACCCTCACCAGGTCATCGGTACACCGTTTCAACGCTTTTTTTTAGGGTTGGGAAATCATCCAATGATATCTCCCGCTCTGGGTGGAGTGGGAGGGCGTGTCAGACTCTTACTGACTAAAACCCACCCAAGTTCCTTCCCTGTCCTGAGTGCCCAGGGGCGCGGTAACTCTGTTTCGAATTTATCCACAACCCCTGGGCAGGCATCGGCCATGACGGACCCCGTCATGATTGCTGACAGCTCTTTACGGCGCGCGTGGAAAATTACGCGCCGTCGACTCTCGGGCCTGGTGCTGATCGAACGGCGAGCTACCCACTACTCGCCGTCCGCAAGCCCGGGACCTTTTCAACGCTGCTTCTGTTGCCACTCCAGAACCTTTCGGCCCGCTCGACCATCTGTGCTGCAAGTAACATACCCTGTCCACTACCACTTAAGTCAACCAATAATTAGTAAGTCAACATAACAACAATCAATAATATATTGTAGAAGCTACAAATGCTACAATTAGATTTTAATATTGAACGCAGAGCAGGGCCATCGTCTACTGAATTTAGTGACATTCGCAATCTAATTGAAGGTAATCTGTAACTTCTAGGTTTTCAGGCCTCAATCATGACGAATGACGAGCAGTGGTGGCCCAGTGGTATTGGCCGCGACTTACAAGTTGTTGGTCGTGAGTTCAAACCCAGGCAGGCGCTTTACTTTGTGTTAATTATATCATCACCACTGATCTCAAAAAGGTGAAGGAAAACATCGTGAGGAAACCGGCATGTCCTAGAACCAAAAATTCGAAGACATGTGACATCCACCAACCCGCACTGGGCCCGCGTGGTGATCCCTCTCACAGAGAGGAGGCCTGTGCCCCAGCAGTGGGGACATTAAAAGGCTGATGATGATTATGATGAATCATGACGAATATTAATCTCATGGTTTTTGAGAGGAGTGATGATGAAAATATTTACTCAAAGTAAAGTGCCTGTCTAGGTTCGAACCTACGACACGTAAGCACCGAATAAATAATAGTGCGTAAGTCGGAGCCATTACCACTTCATACCTGACCATAGCTAGCCTAAACCTTAAACCCATACAAACGAGCTGCTCTCCAAAATCGTGTGTCCCACTGACAGAAATGCGGAAGGCTATTTTAAAAAATGCGAAAAGCACGTGCCATGTTCACAAATCACTTGTTTATTTACAGTTAAGTCATCAGACACGTAACAACAAACATACACGTGCTTGTCAATTGTTTTGTGCAATTTCGCATGAATGAACATTTTGTGCAAAAATACAATGGATACAGCAAGCTTGCACAAGGTAATAGCAAGATAAACAAAAAAACTTCAACTTGTCAAGTAACGAAGAAACCAAACTAGAAACACCGACTTCCGAAATTAAAGTTATTTTGCATTTTTTTGTATTATTTATTGAAGTCGGTTGTATTTTTTTTTGTAAAAAGTTTTTTATTTTTCACTTTTTAGTTGTTGTACCCCATTCTAAAACTATATTAATAGTAAAGTTATGCCCAGATTGATAGCCCAACAATAAAAATAGGGAAGTTGAACATAGTTTGTGAAATTAGGGTGTATCAGAGTGTACTGTACGAATCTGTATACCCCTTTAGACCATATCAACGTGATGTAATGTTGTGAAGTGGTGAAAACAATATACAGACATGCGATTGCAGCAATTCTGGAAGGTTTGCTATCATTTATTGAAGAGTTCCAATGTGTATCTCCGAAGTTCTTTATCAGATCTTCACCAAATTAAAATGGGACCACATGTGAAGCACCATCTTTCAAATAAAAATCATCAAAATCGGTTCACCTGGTAAAAAGTTATGAGGTAACAAACATAAAAAAAAAAATTGAGAAACTCCTTTTTTTGAAGTCGGTTAAAAATCTAAGTAATTATAATATAATTCTCCCAGTGGCCTTTTTCAACGGAGATTAGTCAAGAACGCAAGAGATAGTAAAGAGTACAAGTGTATGCGCAAAACACAGCTAGGTGCACTCTCAGTTCCTTTACTCTCATAGTCTGATGGGACGGCCATCCGACATGACCGGGGGGAGATAAGATTTAAAAAAACTGGCCAAGTGCGTGTCGGATTTCTTACATTAAGGGGGAAGCGCCAGGGTAGCCCGCGAAATTCAAATCTTCTTACATTTTTCGCAATTTGGGGTCGGCGCAACACGTTTTTTTCTTCCATTCTGTCCTGTCAGCCGTCACGCTATCACTAACTCCCTTTTCTTTCATATCACTCCTCACACAATCCATCCATCTTTTCTTTGGCCTCCCTCTTCCTCTCCATCCATCCACATTTATATTCATATCTCTCATTCATGCCCCTGGGCATTCAGGCAAGGAAGGAGTTCAGGGTGGGTTTTAGTCAGTAAAAGTCTGACACGCCCTCCCGCTCCACCCAGAGCGACATTTTTTTTTGTTTTGTTTTGGGAATCGTCCTATAACCCCATTCAACGAAATTTATCGTTTTATCTTCGAAATGTTAGAATGCTTCTTACCTTTCTTCATCCTTCTGAGTGCGTCTGGGACAGCCATTTTGAGACATTCGTTCAGTTTTGCATCCTTTTGCCTGCATCTTGTGAAATCTTCAGCTGTAATCAAAGAAATAAATATTTGGTTATATTTCTAATTAAAAAAAAACTTTGCAAAAGCTTATATTAATCAAAACCGTTCCGTGTCTGGCGGACAGCGCATGGGCCATAAACAATAAAAAATCTGTTGTGTCTTAAATCTAGACGCGCGCCTGGTGAATCTATCGTAACTGAAATAGGTAAGTATTAGTGTTGCCCAAAATCGGTCTTGGTCTTGCAGTCTTGGTCTTGTTCTTGCATTTTCGCAAGACCAAGACCAAGACCAAGACCGCCTTATTGTAGCAAGACCAAGACCAAGACTGAACCCTACAAGACTTGAGCAAGACAAGACTTAAGCCTGCAAGACTCTTGCGTCTTGCAGTTAAGACAAACTGAGATTTGGGCGTTATTAAGTAGGTATTTGGTTTCAATCCCGATTTTGAGAGACGCTCCCCAGTATCAAAACCGTAGGTATTGTCATAACACTAAACTAAGGGCTGCAGTTGTATCTGCAGTTGGCAACGTGCCGCTCGTCTGAAAGAACCCTAAAACGTATTGTTTTGATTAGGTAGGTAAGTACTTATTATATTTCAACTATTTATTAAGTAGGTAGCGTGTTAATACTCACAAATCTGTTCGCATCATCCCATGTGATAAAATGTACCTAGAATAACTTTCTAGCAAAGTTCATGCCTTGTAGGTATCTACCTATAATATATAATGCTTATTTATGTCTAATGTGCAGATCTAACGTTAGTACTCGTAGGTTGGTATGTGCTTAAAATTATAGCCAACAAAATTATATAAACATTAAGTAGGTACTCGTACCTACTTATGTTTTTAAGTTTATATTATTCTTCTATTCAGCAAAATTTAAAACTAACAGCGAGTCGAGTAGGTCTAGTAACAGTTTCTACGGCAGCCAATGTTATGGTACAGACGCCAGCACATCAAACTTCTACAATCTGTCAAATTTCTTTAACAGATTTTCAACTTTATCTCTAAAGAATTAAGGTTCAAGGTTGATTGGGAAAATGTGACGTTCTGCGAATAAACTGTTGGTCGGTCGGTGAATTATATACCTACTTATTTAATAATTTACCGACAAAGACGCCGCGGTTTGCAACAAGTGTATCACAGCATTTGACACTGTTTGAGCGCCGCATTCGCCGACAAAGAGTTCCATTAAACAAACTAATTATTATTAGTTAGTAAATCATCGCTGAAGACTATTGTCTTCAGCGATGATTTACTAAATAAATAAAAATAATCGTCGTGTAGGTACGACGATTATTTTTCTAAGGAATACAATTTTGTTGTAGTAGGTACCTACATCGTTTCTTATTTACACGTATACTTACGACAGTACCTACGTAGCAAAGCACGCCAGTCACAAGTACGACAAATTGCCTAAAAAATGTACCTACGCACACTGTAATGAAATCTGCTAATCTCAATACACACGCAATTCCTTATTTTGACCGCATAGGTAGGCTTTGCCTATAGTCTTCTTTTATTGGTTGATTAACATTGTACATTGGTGAATGCTCCAGGATAGCCCGCGAAATTCAAATTTTCTTATTTTTTTTCCAATTTGCAGGCCTGTGCCAGATTGTTTGTTGATTAAAATATTATTCGCGCTGTAAGACGTATGTAGTTACAGAATCATAATCATCAAAATCATCAATACAACCCTCCAAGTTCAAAGGTCGAGGAATGAGTTTGACCTTGAAAAAGTCTTTTTTTTTTTTTAAATAATTTCTCGACCTTTATGAACTTGGAGGGTTGTATTGATGATTATAATTCTGTAACTACATACGTCTTACAGCGCGAATCATAATTTAAAATCTAAACTAACGTGTTCAATAAATAGCAATAGGCTAATAGGTATTTGCAAGACTTGCAAGACTTGCGAGACTCTTGCTGCAAGACCAAGACCAAGACCAAGACTGAGAGCGCAATACCAAGACCAAGACCAAGACCAGGTGTATTGACGCAAGACCAAGACCAAGACTGGCCTAAGTCTCGTCTTGGTCTTGCATTTGGGCAACACTAGTAAGTATCAGTCAAACGCACGACAGAACAGAGCCTTTAGACAAAATACTTTTCTGCTAACGGTAACGCTAACGCTACGTGCGAAATGTAACGACATTACTGGGTGTGAGTCACGTGACAGTTCTCTCCGCAGGTAATGTCGTTGCCATAGAATAGAATAGAATAGAATAGAATACTCTTTATTATGCACACCATATAAATTACAATAAAATTAGAAGAAAACATTACATAGGGTGACACAATGGGCGGCCTTATCGCTAAAAGCGAACAACGCGACCGAACGCATTAGCGTTAGCGCTATTATAAAAGTTATTTGGCTAAGGGGACCGACTCCGTAGACTCATAGATACTTTTTATTAAATCCACGTTGTGGCTGAAACCTAGTACCTACTTAGGTAAGTTTTTGGCTGGTCTACACTGTACTGTTAATTATTTTGTATACTATTGTATAAATTCAAGTTTTAAATATTTTACCGACAGATGTGTTGCTAGTCTTCTTCTCAGCTAGCAAAAACTAGGAAGAGTGACGGGCATGCGTTTTGAGGGACTGTCTTTATGTAGAACTTTGACGTTCAAAAAGTGCTGGCTCTCAGCCTAGTTTGAATAAATGAATTTTGATTTCATTTAATTGCTGTTGTGTTGTGTCTGTGTCGAATAAATGTTTATTCTATTCTATTCTATTCTATTCTATTCTATTCTATTCTATTCTATTCTATTCTATTCTATTCTATTCTATTCTATTCTATTCTATTCTATTCTATTCTATTCTATTCTATTCTATTCTATTCTATTCTATTCTATTCTATTCTATTCTATTCTATTCTATTCTATTCTATTCTATTCTATTCTATTCTATTCTATTCTATTCTATTCTATTCTATTCTATTCTATTCTATTCTATTCTATTCTATTCTATTCTATTCTATTCTATTCTATTCTATTCTATTCTATTCTATTCTATTCTATTCTATTCTATTCTATTCTATTCTATTCTATTAGCTAAAAATTACTCTTATTGCTAGTACTTGTCACATTATTACCAATGATGTTCGTTTGAAGTCGTCGTTTCATTGTCACATCGAGCTTGTCTTTTGTTTTTTGGTGTTTGGGAAATCTTCCAATGACTTCTCCGGGTCTGGGTGGAGCGGGAGCGCATGTCAGACTTTTACTGACTAAAACAAACCCTTGTTCCTTCAGTTGCATATGCCAAGGGCCGCGGTAACTCTATTTCGAATTTTTCCGCAAGCCCGCACCAACGGTGACCGTGAGTCGCGGGAAACTTGACTGTAGGTAAGTTTATCACATTGCATTCAAATTTTATTAGTCGGCACGGTTAGCGTAGTGGTTGAGCGTTTAACTGCTACGCGCTGCGTTTTGGGGGGTGGGAAATCATCTTATGACTTTTTCCGCTCTAGGGTGGAGCGGAAGGGCGTGTCAGACTCTTACTGACTAAAACCCACCCCTGTTCCTCCCTGCCCTACATGCCCAGGGGCGAGGTAACTCTTTCGAATTTATCCTCAACCCCCGGGCAGGCATTGGCCGTGGCAGGCCCCGTCCTTTTGCTGACAACTCTTTAAGGCGCGCGTGGAACACTACGCGCCGTCGACTCTCGGGCCGAGCTGATCGGACGGCGAGTTACCCACTACTCGCCGTCCGCAGGCCCGGGTCTACGGTGGCCGGAGATCGTCTCGCAGCCCCTGTGCGTCTCCTGCGGCGGCTGCGGCTGAGGGCGCTAGGGCGACTCTGCCGTTGTTGAGTCTCCCTAACGTGTGCCGCCTCCCTCTTCGCGAGCATTACTGCTTCGCAGAAGGAGGAGACGGCTCCCCATTCTCTCTCGCTCCGTACCATGGCCTGAACCAGGGCACGGCGCGAGAGGTCGCTGCCGCCTATCGCATCCACGAGGACACGGCGGTGCTCTGTCCAAGCGGGGCAAACCTCCACCGTATGCTCCACCGTGTCCTCTGGGCGATCGCTACGCGCTGCGTGTCGTGGATTTGATTCCCGCACGGAATTTGTATGGCCTACAGATACTCCGGGTGTATGTGAGTGTAGTACATGAGTAATTCTAAGAGAGGAGCAAGGGTTAAAAAAAAGCTATTATCATATATACATATGCGACTGTTATAAAAAAAATTGCGACTTTGACCTTCAATATCTCCAGAACGTTCGTTAACAAAAAAGGTACCCAATGCTAGACCTGACTGGAACACATCAATGCTGCTTGGTAGACCAAGTTATTTGGTTTACAACAACCTTAAATTAATATGAATCAATGACCGTTAACTTTATTTCTCCGCTCCACAAAACTTTCATCACTGGCCTTGACAGAAAGTTACTAATTTCTTCCATCCATTTAAAGTATGGAAATATTTATATTTATAACTGTTACCCAACGATTATGGAATAATTCTGCCGGCTACATATTGTTTGGCAACTGCCAACGCCTGTGCCGACCTTGTAACAAATAGATGGCGTGCAGATGTGACAATACTCCGGCAATGTGCAGAAATACCAGTCTGTCCAGTCTTTTGAAGATTTTGTGGGTAAACTGTGCTGTGTTATTGGTCCAGGTAGGTGGAATGTTAGTCGAAATTGTGGCAAACTCTTGGGTAAGTGCATTTTAGGAATTTTACATGAAGCGATTGCATTCTGATTTAAGTCAATCTGTTACAACAGAATAAAACATAACATCATAGTATACTTCTAAAGACGCAATCTGTTACAAGAAGACACCGTCTTAGTAAAACGTATAAAGGTACTCTCTTTTAAAACTTATTTCTTGTGTCTCTTCTATTTTTAAAACTTATTTCTTGTGTCTCTTCTATTTTTAAAACTTCTTTCTTATGTCTCTTCTGTTTTAAAAACTTGTTTCTTGTGCCTCTTCTATTTTTAAAACTTCTTTCTTGTGTTGCTTCTATTTTTACCCGACTACCCCAAAAAGAGGGTTATGTACTTCAAAAGTAGGTATGTACGTTTGTATGTCTAGTTCTTTGGCACGCCCTGAAGCCTTAATGACTGGATGAATTTCAACAAATCAGGTCTTATTATATTGAATTTTAGGTGGACTTTAATTCGTTTATTATCTGATTACAACATACATATTATACATAACTACACTAATAAATAACTTGTAATAAAAGCAATATGGTGGCCGTCATTAGGTAAGTGAGGTCATATTATTCTTGTTCATGTGGAGTATCAAAATAAAGGACTCGTGGAGGTGATGCCAAAAGTATAACTCACCAAATATAGAAAAAAAAAAAAAAACTCGACTGCCATAAACAACTAAAAAATGTCAAATGTGTCATTTTTCAAGCAGTTGGAGGCATACAATTTATAATTAAACTAAAATACCTGTCACCAATTACTGCATCAGACTTTTTTGTCAAGATATTCATAATGATAAACACGACCGAGGGCTTCTAGTACAACTAAGGCTCGAAGATGACTCGATATCTAAAGAACGGTTACCCATCCAAGGCCAGACCGTTGCAAGCACGTACTTACATACATACACACCTCGTCCATTTATATTGTACCTTACTGGACATGCAAAGGGAGCATTGTGTTCCATTTCCATCACATTAGTCTCCTGATATGGCTGAAACTTATAACCAGCAGCTTTGAACAGTTCCATGGTCTATTTTGAGAAACGAATTGTTCCTTAAACTGACGGAGAATTTTAACATGCTGCTATTGTCTTATGAGCAGAAGCAAGGGAGGTCCTTTATACAGCATGTAACAAAACCCTGTCCAATCCTGAAAGGTATTATTTGGTATCGTACTGCGTACACATATACGTATTCATTTAGTGGATACGAGATTATTATTTTTCCCCAATGAAAATAATGAATCGTCAAGTCCCTCATTAGCAGACACAATTAAAAACCTATTGTTGGTGGCGACGCAGGGGCCTGACGCGTTAAAAAAAAAAGAATAACTTATTAAAGGCAACACTGAGCGATCGACAAAGTTCACCTATAGTTTCGTGTCAAAGAAGCCGCCTGAGCGAGACGGTCTTTTTGATCCTTTGTTAAAGAGTGCCTATAGTGCGGCTAGTGCGACAGTCTCGTTTGAAATAAAAATAGGTAAAAATTATTATTAAAAAATTTTTAGCATAATATACAAAAATAAAAAAAAAATCTATATCTTTTGGGTTTTATGTGTTACATTTTTTTTTACTATTTTTTCTGGTACATTTATGTTGAACCAGGAATGCGCCTTTAGAGGATCGGACAATATTTTTGTTACATGCTGTATATGTTTTTTATTACTTCACTGTAAAGAACTAGTTTCTGCAAGCGGTCTGACCGTTTGACACTATAAAGGACTAGTTTCTGCCCGTGGTTTGACCGTTTGACCACTATAAAGAACTGGTTTCTGCAAGCGGTTTGACCGTTTGACCACACACACTAATTGTGCACTATAAAATATCATGCAGTGGCAGCTTTTTTTTTGTGGGTTGGGAAATCATCCAATGACATCTCCCGCTCTAGGGTGGAGCGGGAGGGCGTGTCAGACTCTTACTGACTAAAACCCACCCCTGTTGCTCCCCTGCCCTGAGTGCCCAGGAGCGAGGTAACTCTGTTTCGAATTTGTCTTCAACGACGGGGCCCATCATTATTGCTGACAACTATTTGAGGCGTGCGAGGAACACTACGCGCCGTGTACTCTCGGGCCTGGTGCTGATCGGACGGGCCCCTGAAACCAGAATTCCCACAACCTACATTACAAGTTCAATTCATTTAAACTTCTGCAACGTCCCTACCTAGTGGAGGCAATTCGTGTCATCTGACATACGAAATGCAGCCTCCGATGGTTAGTTGTGCAACTTCGTAGCAACTGCAACAGACAGCAACGTGCAACTACGACTGCTCGCGAAGTAATTGAGCTGACAATTATATGGATTATGCTGGGTGTTTATATTTGTATGCCGAGCGATTTATTTGGTACACAATTTCAATTCTTCAAAGCAGTTCGCATTCATGTTGACTGAGAATGGTAAGAGTGTCATAGAAATCATGGTAGGGCTTTTTTCCAGCGTGGGAGATCATCAAATAACTTGTACCGCTCTGGGTGGAGTGGGAGGGCGTGTCAGATTCTAACTGACTAAAATCCACCCGTGGACCTTCAGTTGCCCTTGCATTCCAGCCAGGGCCACGGTAACTCTGTTACACACTTACCCGCGACCCACTTGTGATAAGCTGGTGGAGCAATGATAAGGGGTAATCTATGTCCATCAGTAGACAGCTACCTATGGAAGATCAGAATTGGAGAATTTAATGATGAAGTGGAACCCAGGAGCCAAAAAATTAGGCATCGTTAGACGATTTTGAATAGCGTTCTGGTAATGCTTATCGTAATTTTGACATGTGTATTCATCTTCGATGATTTATAATATTTATGCAAATAAATGATTTTTTGTTTTTTTTTGATTTTTTTGAATAATAATATTTATTTATTTAAGACAGCTTTGGTCCATTATCAGGTAGTTATACAGGGTGTAACGGAATGGTGTGGTCATACTTTAAGAATTGCATCTGCCCATCTGTATGAACAACTTTGTTCAAGAAAATCCGATGAAATTCAAAAAAAAATTTTTTACCTACCATACAAATATTGATCAGCTGATGATAACTTTGTATGAAAAGTCCAAATTTTTTTTTGGGAATTTTCTTAGAGAAAGTTGTTCATTTCCATGGGCAGAACCGGCTCCTAAAATATGACCACACCTTTCCGTTACACCCTGTATAGCTATGTTAGTTCTTTCAAAGATGTGATTTATAAAACAGGTAACTGTATGTTTTTTTATTTATTGTCGATAGGCACGCGTTGGACCATTGTGTCTCACCTGATGGTAAGCGATGATGTGGTGGAAGATGGAGCACGCTTGCCTAGAAGTAACCTATTCACTCTTGACTTAAAGACTCCCAGATTGTAGCTATCAGGAAACACAGACTCCGATAGAGAATTCCACTCCTTAGCTGTACGCACAATGAATGTGTTCCCAAAACGTTTTGTGCGTGTGGGTGGAATGTCCACCATGTACCGGTGGCACATCGCCGTACGTCTAGTGTTCCGATGATGGAACGGGTTTGGCGGAATTAAATTATGCAATTACGTCGCACACTCCCTAAATTGTAACCGACAGAAAACCGACAGGCTAGCAACTCGCCGTCTATGCTCAAGACTTTGGAGCTTCGACTCGACGAGCCTATCATTGCCGATGATCCTCTTGGCTCGTTTCTCAATTGTCTCAAGGGCATCAAGCTGTGATCGATTTTAAAATAATATTAAAATTTTTGCTTTAAGTACAATAATAATAAAAGTAACTAACAAAAATTAATTTGTCAATTGTGATAAATTAAAATTGTGAATAAATTAAAATTGAAATTGTTCGTTACGATTCCAGGCTTATGGAATTTTCAGGTTCGATTCCTGGGTTGAGCAAAAAGTTTTTGGGTTCTTTTTTCAGGAATTTCTCAGTAGCAGTCGGAGTTAAGATTTGTGCTCGGTAGATGCAATAGGCTCGCTCCCTATATTGTGGAGCAGTGGTGGCCCAGTTGTAACGGCCTGGGTTTAGGTAGGCGCTTTACTTTGTGTATTTTATTTCATCAACACTGCTCTCAAAACGATGAAGGAAAACATCGTGAGGAAACCGGCAGGTCCTAGAACCAAAACATCGAAGACATGTGACATCCACCAACCCGCATTGGGTCCGCGTGGTGGATTATGGTCCATTCTTCTCCTAGAGAGAAGGCCTGAGTCCCAGCAGTGGGACTATTGAAAATGAAAAATGAAAATGAAAAATGAAAAATGAAAAATGTTTTATTCAATTACAAAGATCGTTCAACAGTATTGAGGTTGACCTCTCCTACTATTATAAGGCTAATTGTGTTAGGTTTAAACATCGCGGTAGCTGGCAAAATTTGGGCTTACTAGGACTACAAGTATAATATTATCTGTGACTAGGTATACTTCTGCCCAACCCTTTGAGGAATTCTGGCGTAATGCGATGTTATCCTACAATAAATGCGAAAGTTTGGATGGATGGAAGAATGGATGTTTGTTACGGAATCACGCCAGAACGGCCGAATGGATCTGGATGAAATTCGGCACAGAGATAGATTGGTTGGATTGGATTGGTTGGAATAGCATATCGGCCAAAATTTACTATTACTTTTTTTTCAGTATTATGCTGAGTCTCCTTCTTGCCACAACCACGACATGCATCTGCTTTTATTTATTTTACCTATATTTAATATACTCGTACTAACATAATTTAAAAACTACTATCACTATCGTTAAGGGTTTAGTTTGAGCAAAATCACAAAATTGTTCTCTTTCTGCAACTTATTGTATATTTTCGACTACAATTTAGGTACATATTATACATAACTAACCCTAATAAATAAAATATGTACAAGCGGCATAAAAGATCCGAGAGGAGTACAGCTCATTGGGCATAAAAAAATCGTCCACATCGCTGTCAATAGGAAACGTGCCCAGAACGCAGGCAGCATTGCCACGTTGAATGGCAATGCTGATTCTTTGGCCGAAAAAAAGGCCAGCCCTCTGGTCACGTCTTCTCTTTCTTATATATTATGCTATGTTTGTATGTCGTTTTCTGGCAAATTAATACTTTTTCTTTCTTTCTTTATTTATTTTTTACTAATCAATAAAAACATTTTCATGTAAAATGTTTCCAAGACGAGACCATAATGTACTTGCTTCGGCAGTACTTATACTAAAATTGTAACGATACAGAGAAGATTAGCATGGACCCTGCGCAAGGATACCACGCAAAATCGTGATTTTTTCCACACTGTTTATGCCTAGAGGTAGCGGACAAATACGTAACAGAATTACCGCTCCCCTGGGCACGCGGGCAGGGAAGGAACAGGCGTGAGTTTTAGTCAGTAAGAGTCTGACACACCCTCCAGCTCCACCCAGAGCGGGAGATGTCATTGGATGATTTCCCACCCCAAAAAAAGAGACCATAATGGCGCGCCCTTTCAAAAAGTTATCAGATCTCATATAGAGCCAAGCTTATAACTCTACACGCCCTAACTCTAAAAGCCTTAACTTCACAAGACAACACAGATTCCACACGGGCGAAGCCGCTGGCAGTAACTAGGGTTACAAAACTTGCGTAATATCGTATTTAGTTACAAGGTGTTTTATTTCTAGTTCTGTACTAGCTGAAGTCATCTGGCTTTTTCTTACCGAACCGTACCGTGACTTGATTTTAAATACTATCGGTATATCTGGTAACTTTACCTTCAGACTGTTATCTAAGCGAGGGCTGGCAGGTTTCATTACATAGTTATTTTATGTAATACCTAGCTTTTATGGCAGTTTAACAGAAGTAGGATAATTGCGAGGTTTAATTTCCTATAATTTAAATAGAAACTTCGGTAACTTTGCTGGGCAGGATAAAATTGTTAGTATTTAGTAGATTTCAATGTAAAAAAATAATCAATTCTTACTTTTCAATAATGGCAACACTGTCACTAAATAATTAATATAAAAATAAACAACTGCTGTCAGTTTGTTTTTTTTTTCTTTTTGGTGTGATAGTAGACAGACATAAAACCTTCCCTGTAAAACGTTAATTTGAAATATAATGAACATTATTTATCTGTTTTTTAGTTCTCGCCCGTAATCTGATTTCACAAAAATCGCTGAAATCTTTAGTTCAATATTATCTCCTGATAATTTTGTTTTTGCTTTTTTTTCCTGTATCTGTCTTGTTCTACTCTGATAATAATTGTAGGTCGTGACCCAGGCAGGTGCTTTACTTCGTGTAAATTATTTCATCACTACTGCTCTCAAAACGGTGAAGGAAAACATCGTGAGGAAACCGGCATGTCCTAGAACCAAAAACTTTAAAGACTTGTGAAATCCACCAACCCGCACTGGGTGGTGAATTACGGCCCACACCCTCTCACAGAGAGGAGGTCTGTGTCCCAGCAGTGGGCTGACTATGCTATCCTAAAATAATAAAAAAAACTTTTTTTTACAAAAAAATAGAACAGACTTCCAAAAAAGTTCAAAATAACTTTAATTTCAAAAGTCAGTGTTCCTGGTTTTGAGTCTTCGTTTTTTGACACCGACTTCCGAAATTAAAGTTATTTTGAACTTTTTTGGAAATCGGTTCTATTTTTTTTTCGTAAAAAAGTTTTTTATTTTTCACTTTTTAGTTGTGGTTCCCCATTAAACTGTTAACAATTCACATTCATAGACATACGATAGCAGCAATCGCGGTTGATTTGCTGTCAATTTTTGAAGAGTTCCGTTGTTTGTGTCCGAAACCCATCATCAGATCAATATGAAATTTAAATGGGACCATTTCAGAATAAACCCCTACAGAACAAAAAAAAAAAATTGAAAATCCGTCTGTAAATGACTGAGTTATGCCCGAACATACATAAAAAAAAAAAAAAAAAACATTCGAATTGATAACCTTCTTGAAGTCCGTTAAAAATAATTATCGAGGTCTAAACGGAATAAAATATGAGGCGAAGTATATCAGATGTAAATCCTGTAATTAGCCTTCCTGCACTAACCTATTATAAGCATGTACGTACCTAATATTTCTGTAACTTATAGGTAAATTCTTCGAAGAAATTTCTTGAAAAATAAACTCTTTCAATCAAAGTTCAAGTCGTTAGAAACAGACTATTTTGCGAACCCTACAATTATTGCCGTCCGATCGTAATTTCCAGTAAGTACGTAACATTGGCGTGACTCTCATTTTACGCAGAGTACAGTACAAATATTAATTTGTAAGCACAACCTGCAGAAAGGTCAAGGCTGGTCGCTGGGTCGCGTGCGCAGCGACCAAACGTGGTCGTTAAGGGTCTACTACCGGTCAAGTGGCGCCCTCATTGAATAAAAATCGTAGCATAGAATAGAAAATTAATATTAAAGAATTCAACGTCACGTTTGTTACAAAGAGGATAAAGAATTTTTACGTTGTTAAATCAGGTCTCAGAATGTTTCGTATCCAAAGTAGTAGACAAAAGTGTCAGAAACGGCGTTTTTGGTAGCGGGAGAGCAGTGGTATCGGCCGCGACTTACAAGTTGTAGGTCGTGAGTTGAAACCCCGACAGGCGCTTTACTTTGTGTAAACTATTTCATCACCACTGCTCTCAAAACGGTGAAGGAAAACATTGTGAGGAAACCGGCATCCACCAACCCGCACTGGGCCCGCGTGATAGATTAAGGCCCATTCAATCCACACACACACAGAGAGGAGGTCAATGTCCCAGCAGAGGGAACTTTGAAAGGCTGAATATGCATATCAAATGATGTCCTAGAACCAAAAAATCGAAGACATGTGACATCCACCAATACGCACTAGGCCCGCGTGGTGGATTACCGCCCACACCCTCTCACAGAGAGGAGGCCTGTGCCCCAGCAGTGGGGACATTAAAAGGGTGATGATGATGTTAGCAATTAAACAAGATATCGCTGAACACACTCTAGATATTTAAAGAAGTAATTTTAAAGAAACATTACCAAACTCTAGTGTCGGTAACAGTTAAAAATAACTCTAACCGTATCGTAATAATATCGTAACTGCTCGTAAAAGAACTATCGGTAACGTTGTGGAAACATCGGCGGTAAATGAAAGGCCAAGGTTACTTCGACGAGATGTGTAGAAAGACTTGCATATTGCTATCTCCGAAACTGAGGAACTGGTTTTAGTGAGGTTGGTAATTTTTAATAATCCAGACTATGTAATATTTAACATAATCTATATTAATAATATTATCTACACTATAATAATTATAATATTATAAAGAGGAAAGATTTGTATTTTTAACCGACGAAAAAAAGGAGGAGGTTCTCAATTCGACCGTATATATATATATTTTTGTGTATGTTCAGCCCTCACTCCGTCATTTATGAACCGATTTTGATGATTCTTTTTTTGTTAGATAGGGTTTACCTCAAGGGTGGTCCCATGTCAAGGATATTAGGATCTGATCATGGGACCCTGATAAAATTGAGATAGAACCTCGAACATTGGGCACGAATATTGTTTCTGTTTACTTTTCATAACTTAATCAGATATTTGCATTCAGGAATCATCACATTATGAAACTGAGCTAATGATGGAAACCATACCTTTACTATACAATAGAAGTTAGATATAAAAACAGGTTTTAGTGACAAATACCATTTAATATGCTTTGAAGAAAAGACGTCTTTACAATATTGGAGGTAACCGCAACTGGTCAATATCCTGGGAACCTCATGGAAGAATGGTTACATCATCAGCTCAGTGGCAAGAGGAATTATGGAGGATTACAAATTAGCCTCAGAGTGTTAAAAGATGATGCGAGCCACAAAAAATCATAAAATAAAAAACTTTTTAACAAAAAAATTAATCGACGAAAAAGAACTAAAAAGCAAAAAATAAATAAACCTTTTAAGTCTTGAGTATTTAGCTTAATTACCTACATAAAATATCAAATTTTATATAAACTAATTTTGAGTCGACGCCAATTAATAAAATGATTAATTAGGTACCTACTTACAACCTTCTTCATTTGTAAGTACTTATAAAATTTATATATTTAATAATCAGATTGTTGTTTGGCGCCGACAAAATTAGTTTATATAAAATTTTATATTTTATGTAGGTAAATAAGCTAAATACTCAAGACTTAAAAGGTTTATTTATTTTTTGCTTTTTATTTATTTATTTATGTACACAAAACACAAGAGAAAAAAAAATAGAAATTACAGAAACAATAGTACAAAGGTGCTGCTTATTTCTAAAGAAATTTCTTCCAGCAGACCTGCGACTGGAAAGTTGGATATGAGACGTAGACACAGTGTGTATAAATAAATAAAGACTATAAACCTAACTAATTCAGACATAAAAATACAATAAAAGGAAATAAAAGAAATATATATATATATATGTAATAATAAATAAAATACATACCTATAATAAATATCACTATGGGATGATTTTAGTTCTTTTTCGTCGGTTAATTTTTTCTGTTAAAAAGTTTTTTTGTATGTAACGAATAAAGAAACGATGGTTGGACTGTGTGAAAGAGGATATAGGTAAAAAGGAGGTGACTACAGTGATGGCGACTAATAGAGGAGTATGGAAGAAAAAGACATGTTGCGCCGACCCCAAATAAATTGGGATGAGGACAGGAGAATGATGAGATTGATGTATGTAACGAATAAACTTAAACAAACTTACTGGACCGATTTTAACCAATTTTTTCACCATTAAAAAGCTAGATTATCAGCGAGTAAGATAGGCTACTTTTTATCTCGGTAAAAGTAACAGTTCTCGCAGGATAGGTCACGGGAGTGATGCCGCGAACAAAGTGCTAGTAATGTCGACTGGCCTGTTGGTCTAGTGGTTAGTGACCCTGACTGCTATGCCGGAGGTCGTGGGTTCGATTCCCACCCAGGACAAATGTTTGTGTAATGAGCACGATCATTTGTTCTGTGTCTGGGTGTAATTTATCTATAATATGTATGTATTTAGAAATATATAAGTATGTTTATCAG
Source organism: Polia nebulosa (assembly GCA_951329385.1). NCBI lineage: Eukaryota > Metazoa > Arthropoda > Insecta > Lepidoptera > Noctuidae > Polia > Polia nebulosa. The sequence continues at coordinate 2,007,603 of OX589606.1, read as the reverse complement.
TTGTCTAGTACCCATAACACAAGCTCTGCTTAGCTTGGGACTAGATGGCGTTGTGTGATAGTTGTGGAATATTATTATTATTATAAAGAGGTAAATTTTGTGAGTTTGTGATATTGTAGGCGGTAATCTCAGGATCTACTGAACCAATTTTGAAAATTCTTTTATCAATAGAAAGCCACGTTATTTGTGAGTGTCATAGGCTATACGACGAAGTCGCGGACAAAGTGCTAGTTTATAATAAATGCGAAGGTTGTTTGTGACCCCACTGAGCCGATCATCACAAAACTTTGCATATAATTATGTAAGTTGTCAGGGGTACAGAAAAGAACATAGGCTAGCTTTCATCCAGAAAAACCGTCACAATGGCTTGAGGACGCCAGATGCTCCCGTGCGTAGCAGAGGCGGTTCACTAGAAATATAAATATAATAAGTCATAGTAGTCGATAGTGGTGTCAGCCAATGGCTTAACAGTCATGAGCCTCGACCAACACCTCAGGCGGCTTTCGTTATGGCTAGATCAAGGGCTTGATTCAGAAAGCGGTTCTCCTAGACACGGCTCGTATTGTTCTTCTCTTTGGAGCCCTGATCGCGTAGCATGGACTCTGTCCACGATACCAGTGGGCTAATGATTTCTTTTTATATTTTTAATCAGAATTCTTTATAAAATTAAAAAAATATAATAGAATTATTGTGTATTTGGTAAAAAAAAATGTATGCTTTAGGCATCTTAATTATAGTGATCTAGATGGATGATGTAGATACTGTTACCTAAAATATTTATGTTAAATCTAAGCAAATAATCTATAGGTTAAATTGTTTGTTTATCCGTATGTCTGTGAAAGGTGGACTGGTAGTAGGTACGGGAAGCAGAGGGAATGGCGCTCACCGGGTAATATCGCTCACCTCAGAAACATGACAAAAACGGTGCATAGTAATATCTATAGGTACATATACAACAAAACCTTTAAAAAAATACTCAGGACTTTACCCCTCTTTTTGTGGGTGTGGGAAATCCCACGGGAACAGTTTTTTTTTTTTGGCGGGGATGGAAATCAACCAATGACTTCTCCCGCTCTGGGTGGAGCGAGAGGGCGTGTTAGACTCTTACTGACTGAAACCCAGCCCTGTTCCTTCCTTGCCTGAGTGCCCAGGGGAGCGGTAATTCTGTTTCGTATTTATCCGCGACTAGCACTTTACCCCTGAACCACCTTAGAACCCAAGTAGGAAAGTTCAACTCCAACCTAGCAAACAGGGGCTATCTTTTCGGAACGACAGGGAAGTGTGGATGTGGAGCCGAGCTGCAAACTATTCTGCACTTGGATGTCCTGCCCTTTGTGTCCCAAAACATGCAGAACAAGTGACCTCTGCACTGCCACCGAGGGCACCGTGGAAGTGTCAACGTTTATTTAACCGACTTCAAAAAGAAGGAGGTTATCAATTAGGATGTTTGCATTTTTTTTTTAAATGTATGTTTAGGCATCTCCGCCGGATTTACAAAATTCGAATTTTTTTTTGTTCAAAAGGGCTTTATTTCGAAATTGTCCCACTTAAATTTCATAAAGATCTGATGATGAGTTTCGGAGACAGACAACGGAACTCTTCAAAAAATTTCAGCAAATCAACTGCGATTGCTGCGATCGTATGTCTATGTAGTGTTAACACAATTTAATGGGGAACCACAACTAAAAAGTGAAAAATAAAAACTTTTTTACAAAAAAAAAATGGAACCGACTTCTAAAAAAAGAACAAAATAACTTTAATTTCGGAAGTCGGTGTCAAAAAACGAAGACAAAAAACCAGAAACTTCGACTTCCGAAATTAAAGTTATTTTGTACTTTAAAAATGTTTTTATTATTTTTATTGTTGATAGGCACGCGTTTGACCACTATCTCATCTGATGGTAAGCGATGATGTGCCTTGCCTAGAAGTAACCTATTCACTCTTGACTTAAAGTCTTCCAGGTTATAGCTATTAGGAAACACTGACTTTGGCAGGGAATTCCACTCTCTAGCTGTACGCAAAATGAATGTGTTCTCAAAACATTGAGCGTGTGCGTGTGGGTGGGATGTTCACCGTGTACCGGTGGCGCATCGCCGTACGTCGTTTTTGGGCCAAAACAATTTAAAAGTACTGTTGTGCACGCGACACAAAGAAGAAGAAGACCACCCAAATCTATCCTGTTAGAAAATGTTGAAATAAGACCTTAATAATCAGTGTTTTTTTAATTAATCACGTGGTTATTTATTTCGTATAAATAAGGCCCATTTAGTATGGAGAAGAGGAGCTCGTGGCTAAAGTAATAACAGCCGCACGGGTCGATCCGTCAGGTTAAGCTAAGCTTGCCAGGGTTGGTACATGGGTGACCATCTTTACATACCGAGACTCCTCGGAAAGCACGTTAAGCCGTTGGTTCCGGCTGTCAATCGTGGATCTATGATAGTCGTTACGGGTCGTCAAAAGCCCGAAAGTCTGACAGCCAGTCTTACCAAGGTGTCTTGTATTACCCAGTAACTGGGTTGTGGAGGTCAGATAGGCAGTCGCTCCATGTGAAATACTAGTATTCAGCTAGTATCCGGTTAGACTGGAAACTGACCCCAAGATAGTTAGGAAAAGGCTATGCAGATTGAAGGCCCATTTAGTATAAACGTGTACCCTTAGTGTAGGTACATTTAGTATAAACGTGTGCCGTTATCGTGTACCCTTAGGGTTTTGTTCTAGGCACCGGTACATAACATTTAGCGTAAAGACATGGGAATATTTATTATCATTCCAATAACTATACAAACAAAATTGGATGTCGGTATAAAGTTGATATAGGGGCGGATTTAATAATAACTACTGCCAGATTAATAATAACCTAAGGTTATAATCCCGATTTAATTTTGTTGCTGACTTTTCCTGGTTTAAGACTTGGCATTTTGGTTTGTCCGTCTTGTCAGGTTTTGGATTCAATCTATAAAGTTTTATTTTGTTTAGACGATGTTCTTATTTTTTATTTTGTAAATTACCTTTCAGACGAAATTCTAGTATTACTAGTTTTTATTCTTTAACTTTATGGCAATTTTATGGCTGTGACAAAACCATACAAAAATTAAAAACGTCGATATCCTTGTATTTTTGCCAAGGTGACCCGTGCAATTCAAATTTTCTTACGTTTTTGCAATTTGCACTTCAGTATCAGGTTGTATGTTGATCAAAATACGATTCGCGGCCGTAGCAAGTACGTCTTTATAGAACTGTAATCATTAAAATCATCAATACAACTCTCTCAGTTAGAATTGATTTCAAATGTAAGTACATTGTATTTCATGAAATCAAGACATTTGCCATCAATTCTAACTGAGAGGGTTGTATTGATGATTTTAATGATTATAATTCTATAAATACATACTTGTTACGCCCGTGAATCAAATTTTGACTTAGATTACAACCTGACACTGACCTGCAAATTCCAAAAAACGTAAGAAAATTTGAATTTAGCGGGCTACCTTGGAGCTCCATTTCATGATGGGTTTCTAAACTGATGGTGAGGTTTTGTAATGCATGTGAGCTTTTTTAAGGTGACTTAAAGAAGCTCACATGCATTACAAAACGTCTATACAAATTAACTTTACCATCTTCATGAAGTCCATTTAGACGATACCAAACACTATCGAACAGGACGATCCAAACGTGGACCACTTAAAGAAGCTCACATGCATTACAAAACCTCACCATCAGTTTAGAAACCCATCATGAAATGGAGCCATATCTTTGGTCATAGCGAAAGATTTCGCAGCTGCATATATTGGTAAAAGCAGGTGGTTGGGAAAGGCGCCAGTCGACCTTCGGAGCCACTCATGAGCTTTGAGCAACAGTTGACAAACAGACAAATATAGATAGCATTGCATGTTGCTTTTGTACTGGTTCTTGGTTTACGGTTGCAGTTGAGATATTTGCCGGCGAAAGAGCCGGCTTTGATGAAAGGTCAATGATTTTAATCCTATTTGGCTACTGTCCTACTAATATTATAAATGCGAACGTTTGGATGGATGAATGTTTGTTATTCAACTACGCCAGAACGACTGAAAATATCTGGATGAAATTTGGCACAGAGATAGATTATAGTCTCTCTTTATCCAGTATTCAGGAGTTGGAACAGTTTTGCCTTTCACGTAGGCGAAGCGCTAACAGAGTCTAGTTGCTTATTTTTGTGATGTTAGATACCGTATTCCTTTAATGTATTTGCTATTCCATCAATTCATACTAAGCGTTTCAAAAGGTCTTTCATAATTCGCAAAGGAGTGGAACTCTCTACCTGCGTCTGTGTTTCCGAATGTATACGACCGTAATCACTTCAAAGTTATATTGAACAGGCTTCTTCTGGGTAAGCTCGCTCCATCGTTGACTTTGTCTCCGTCACTTCTGACCTAGACTGGAGTCAAGAGCAAACACATAGCTATAATAAAAAATATAATAAAAATACGTATGCATTTTTAACAGCAATTTAAATATAACTTTTTTGCTTGAATTCGATGTGTTTTGAATTTTATTTTTCACTTCAGTTAATAAATTATCTTAATTCGATAAAAAAAAGATTACGATGCTTTAAATGGAGCAACACTAATCCGGTCTGATTTGATCCGAACCTGGTTCTGTGTATTAAGGCGGAGATTCCCAAAAACGGTCCAAAAAGGTGATTTTTAAAGCAGTGTATCTCTTTAACCGTATCTAAATAATTTTGACAAATAAAAAAATACGATATTTTTAAGTCCTATTTGCATACAGTGATGGAATTCAAAACATAATACTATAATGCATCAAAAAAAAATCTAACATACCTCTTAATTATTTTTAAAAGCAGTTTCCCTTCATTATCAATTGTAATCATAATAAAAAATATACCATAAAATTCCATAAACCATAAACTGCATCCAGTGATGGATTATTTTTTATAAATTTATTAATAAATCCTAAGTAAATCGATATTCTTTTTTTATATTTTGCAATAAATTGCCTAGCATTTTTTGTAGCGCATACCTTTCTTTTCTATGGAGTCCGAGAGGGACCGCGCTTTAGGTGATGTCTTGGCCGCGAGATCCCCGTCGATTGTTGTCTAGGCATATCTCAAAATATTTCTAATAAGACTCTTTGTCTTAGCTCTTTACAGCCCATAAAGCCGGTAAACTCGTATATCGCTCAACATTTTCATATTTCACTCTCCCATAATATTAACAATAACACTGTCTACATTAGTCAAAATAGGCAAGTATATATACCTTTTTAAATAGTATTGTAGTTTGTTATTAGTTCAAATTAGTTTCTTACATCCCAAAACTAGTCCAAAGGCCTTTCTCACTTTTCAAAAGCTTTTATTTAACTTGCAATGTTTGTATGTATATATGTTCGGGTCAAATCTTGCAAACTAAATTAGAGCCGCCTCCTCTTATCTTACGGAGTTGAATTTTTACGTGGTGTTTCAGTTACAATGACAATACATTTTATGGTAAGCATGACCAGAATCGACATCCAGGATTAGCTCCAGATAGAGGAACTCTTCAATGCTGAACAGCACGGACACAAAATTCTGTGTACACATATAATTGTGATAGCCGATAAAAAGCTTGATAAAAAAATATTTTTTAACTATTAAATTATTCACACACATCTGTCTTCTACCATAGCAAGCAAAGTAAATTCTTAACCAAAATGAAGACTAAATTTTCAGGGTTCCGTACCCAAAGGGTAACCAACTTATTACTAAGACTCCGCTGTCCAAAAATTAAGACTTAATTTTCAGGGTTCCGTACCCAAAGGGTAACCAACTTATTACTAAGACTCCGCTGTCCGTCTGCCTGTCAGCGGGCTGTATCTCACGATCTGTAATGGCTACACAGTTGAAATTTTCACAGAATGTGTATTTCTGTTGCCGCTATAACAACAAATTATACAAATAAATTAAAAAAATCAGGGCTCCCTCAGGAGCCCCATTTAATTTTTATAATACACGTTGTGTGAAAATTTCAACTGTCTACCTATTACGGATCATGAGATACAGCACGAAAAAAAACACGTTTCTAGAAACGTGTTTTTGTTGGGTTTATGGTACGGAACCCTTCGTGGGCGAGTCCAACTCGCACTTGGCTGGTTTTTGGTTAATGACAAATCGTTTACATATTTCGGTCGAGGCTAGGATGTAAGCCTGACTCGTCAAGCAGGGCTGACGACAGATACTTGAGATAATGACCTGACGGCATGACACCAGTATCCTTGACACACACACTCACTTACTTTTAGTCACATGCAAATCGAGAGGTTCAATTTAGCTGTTTACTGTCTAGAAAATTGATGGTTGTACTGCAAGACTGTGGTTAGGTAAGTTATTGTAATTTTTGTCTTTTTTAACCGACTCCAAAAAAGGAGGTTCTTTAATTAACTCGTGTTTTAGTATAATAGCGATGATACAAGGGTAAAATATAATAATTATATTTAGTCCATATGTTAGACTATCAAAAAATATTGGCTACTATTTTTTTGCTTTTTCAAATCAATGAAAAATGACGAAGATAAAACGCATCAAAGTTCAGGAGTGGGGGCTGGTTACGTCACTTTTGATTAAAAAGTGGTACAATTTTAGCTCAAGTGTGAAGTCATGCGAAATTTCAACGCACTGTATCGTCTTCATTTTTTTTTTTAAATAATAAAAAATACAAGTAGCGGCACGTAAGTCTAGCGCTGAACGATAATTGCTGCGCATGGGTGGGTGGCGCGGGTGGCGCGCGGGGAACAGAATGCGACTGGAGAGCCAATCGGCGCTACGCACGCTCGCCCTTCATCCCGCTAGCCCCCTCAGGTACCTTAATTTTTACTTCTGCGCAATAACGGTCAGCGCTAAAGTTTCGTGCCGCTACTTGTACGTGTCCTACCGATTTGGTTTAGATGGGGGTATAATATTGGGGACCTATAATATTCCCACTGCTGGGACTCAGGCCCTCTCTCTAAAAGAAAAATGGATTAAAATCCAGCACGCGGGCCCAGTGTGCGTTGGTGGATGTTACATATCTTCAAAATTTTTGCTCTGCGACATGCCAATTTCCTCACGATGTTTTCCTTCACCATTTTAGGGCGGTGGTGATGAAATAAATGATGCAAAATCGCCTGCCTGGGTTTGAACTCACGACCTCTAAAACTCGTTTGTCGGGGCTGTTACCAACAGTAGCAACAGTATCCTACAGATGATTGTATCTCGTGCGGATTGCCTTAACCAGAACAAATGAATGCATATAATGATGGGTGTTGACTATCATAGCGCATACGATTTTACTATCACAATAAGTTTTATAATTAATTAATTTATTTATTTATTCACACTTGCAACAAAAGTACAAAGGCGTATCCTCTACCAGTCAACCAAGGGTTGTGGAGAGATACTATGCCAGGTGCATAAAAAATACAAACAAAGTAGTAAATAATAAAAAACTGGAACGCAAATATATATACTTATCTACTAATAATAAACATACATATATATTTAATATAATAAATACCTATAAATAAATATATTATAATTATTGATTTCTCTATATTTCATATATTACTCTGTATTGTGATAATTTGTAATTGTATGGATTTATTTAATCTGAATTTATAAATTAGGCTATCACTGCTCAGATCAGTAATTCATAACCTGGCCATAATCTCTTACAAAAAACTTTACTTTGTCGTAATGTTATTTCAGATAAACAAATTTCCATAGACATTCTTCAATTAAATCCAGCATCTACACCCAAAAATCCTTCCACACATCTTCAGTACAGGTCAAGGCATGCAGCGCGGTGACCACTGCATGTAAATAGTTGCATTGTGTCGATGCTACCTCATTGGTATGCGCAGGAGCAGCGGCGCGACCTTGGGCGCTGGTCGGTTTGACCCCGCGGTTATTGGTTCTATGTGACTGGAAGTTTGGACCACACCGGTGGGTTAATTGAGGAAGTCGGATATCAAAGGTGTTGGCCGGTGTATAGAAAAAAAAACGATGAGGTCCTCGAAAGCATTGGAGGCAAGGCCCTTCAAGGCAATTCCAAGTAGATTTTGGGATTTCTATTCTATAATTTGCGTTGATTTTGCCTGTTTACGTCAGCATTAGAAATAAAATATTTTAGTAAAAAAAAAAAAACTAAAAACGCACATAAAATATTTGTCGTATTTTTGTGTGCTTATCCTTTCATTTGATACCTAAGGGAAATGGGTCAAATTTAACTTCTAGGATTTTTTTTCATATAACTCAATCTGCCTAGCCTTTTCCCAAATATCTTGGGGTCGGCTTCCAGTCTAACCGGATGCAGCTGAATACCAGTATTTTACATGGAGCAACTACCTATCTGACCACCACAACCCAGTTACTGGGTAATACGATACCCCTTGGTAAGACTAGTTGTCAGACTTTCGGGCTTCTGACGACCCGTAACGACTGTCAAAGATCCACGATTGACAGCCGGGCCCACCGGCTTAACGTGCTTTCTGAGGCACGGAGGAGTCTTGGTGTGTAAAGATGCTCACCCATCCATGGACCAACCCGGGCAAGCGTAGATTTACCTGATGGATCGACCCGTGAGGCTGTTATTACTTTAGCCACGAGCTCCTCCTTTTACAAATAGCTATGAAAAAAAAATTGTAACAGGAGAAGCAAATAAAACCGAAATAAAAAAAAGTTGACCTTGAAACGTTTCTTACATAATTAAGTTATTTATAAAAACAATATCAAGAAAGTTGACCTTGAAATACATAAATATGTTATTTCTAAAAATAATATCAAGAAAGTATTTAATAGCTAACGTTAACTGTAAGTTCATCGCCATAATTATTATTTTATCGGCCCTCAAACATTATAATGCTGATGACCGAGAGTCTCGACAATAGATAGTTATACATAATACGATCGCCACAATCAAACAATCAAAGGTGCCATGACCAAAAACGGATAGCGGTTGGTAATCGTGTTTGTTGATTGCAGTTTGTGGCTATGAAGAGAACTCAGTTACAAGATACCAATTAAATTAAAAAACCCCCAACGCTTAAAAGAAAAGCAAACATATAAAACCAAAAAGAGCTGATGACCTTGAAACGGCTGAACCAATTTTGATAAAACATGTCTAAGAACCATCGCTAGAAAACCTGCTTTCAAATAAAAAAAAACCGCATTCAAATCGGTTCACCCGTTTAAGGGCTACGGTGCCACAAGCAGACACACAGACAGACACATCTTTTCGCAAAAAGAAAAAAACTTATCTCTTGATTTAAGTTCATCGCTGTTACTTTCTGTACACTGAACCTTGCTGATCGACTTGCCAATAACAGGTGAAAGAAAAAAACTGGCCAAGTTCGTGGGACTTTGCACATTTAGGGTTGTATTTGTATGACTTTGGGTCAACAAGATGCTTATACTGTGAAAATTTTAAGACTGTAGCTCCAACCGTATGGCTGTAAAACCTGTGTGACAGACGACGGACAAACAGACAGACGGACACGTGAGTGTCAGCAATAGGGTTCCATCAAAATCCTATTGCTGACACTCACACAAAATGAACCTGAAGTCTTCTTACAAAGCCGAGAGTCACCCTGTTTTTCCCGTCATTGTCATTTTTTTGTTTGTTTTGTTTTTTTATTGTCGTCTTCTGGCTCACGCTTGACTACTATCTCTCCTGATGGTAAGCGATGATGTGATCGACGATGGAGCACGCTTACCTAAAAGTAACCTATTCACTCCAGGTTGTAGTTATCAAGATTTTTTTAATATTTAGATATATTTTTACTTGTAACATCCCCATAATCCTTGTGTAGGCACATGTATGCAACTGCAACAATCATAATTTTGGGGTTGCGCTACCTTTTAATACGAGTAGTGATTTTTTTCACAAAAATTAAAATTCGTTTTTCAGGAATTTATTCTTGAGCACCTAACGTTACTGAATTTAATGATTTGATAAGTTAGTTGTAAGATTTAGTCATTTGTAAGTTGTTTAGATTTGTGAATAGATTTTGATAATTCATTTTTTAAAGTTATACTTCTTAAGGTGCGGTTTCTGACTTTATTGTATTATTATTGTATTTTTAAATTTTTAATTAATGACATAAGTGTATTTTTTGAATTTGTATTTGAATTTTGAGTTTACTAACACTTAGATGATAAGTTTTTTACTGACCATTGGGCCAATGTTGTCTTTAATTAAATAAACTATTATTATTATTATTTCGTATATTTATTTTTACACATATTATTTACATTTTTAAATATTTTTAAAAGAAAACATATAAAAAAACATTTAAAAATATAAAAATAGTAGTCCACCGGTATCGGGAGTCACGGCGCCCTCACCTTCCGCCTGACGCAGGTGCTCACCGGACACGGCTGTTTCGGTAAGTACCTGTGTCGGATCAAGGCGGAGGTGACCCCCGGGTGTTTCCATTGCGAGGATCGCCCAGAGGACACGGTGGAGCATACGGTGGAGGTTTGCCCCGCTTGGGCAGAGCACCGCCGTGTCCTCGTGGATGCGATAGGCGGCAACGACCTCTCGCGCCGTGCCCTGGTTCAGGCCATGGTACGGAGCGAGAGGGAATGGGAAGCCGTCTCCTCCTTCTGCGAAGCAGTAATGCTCGCGAAGAGGGAGGCGGCATACGCTAGGGAGACTCGAACACAGCCGAGTCGCCCTAGCGCCCCCAGCCGCAACCGCCGCCTGAGACGCCAGGGGGTTCGGACGCCGCGAGACGATCTCCGGCCACCGTAGACCCGGGCCTGCGGACGGTGAGTAGTGGGTAACTCGCCGTCCGATCAGCACCAGGCCCGAGAGTCGACGGCGCGTAGTGTTCCACGCGCGCCTCAAAGAGTTGTCAGCAAAGTGAAGGGGCCTGCCAAGGCCGATGCCTGCCCGGGGGTGGAGGATAAATTCGAAAGAGTTACCTCGCCCCCGGGCACTCGAGGCAGGGAGGAACAGGGGTGGGTTTTAGTCAGTAAGAGTCTGACACGCCCTTCCGCTCCACCCTAGAGCGGAAGAAGTCATAGGATGATTTCCCACCCCCCAAAAAAAAAAAAAAAACCGGTATCGGGAGCAGGGTCATTATTATTATAAAAAAATTATGTGAGTGAAATTTTAAGACGCGCGCGCATCACTGTCACACAAAATTCACAGGTTGAAGTTAGCTGGAATCGACACCCTGAAGTTAGCTATGGTCTGTGGTTTATGGAGAATGATTGTTTTCCTTTTGTAAACTTTGTGACAGTTTGGTTTTTTATCTTGTTACGCCAAAGAAGTATAAATTCTTACGTGCGTACATAAGTACATACACATTTTTTTTTTTTTTTGGTAGATCATACTTCAGAGGTTGTCCCACATAAATTTTATCGAAATTTATTCAACGCTTTTTGAAAAAATCAACAAAAACCAAAACTATGTTTACAGAGATGACATTTTGGTTTGCTCCAATTATGTTCAAATTCCATGATATTGCGATTGTCAATTCGGGCAAAAATTTAATGTTTAGTTTTAGTTCTGGGGTTCAACAACTAAAAAGTTAAAAATAAAAAACTTTTTTTATAAAAATACAACTGATTTCTGTTTCTTCGTTATTATTCGACACCGACTTCCGAAATTAAAGTTATTTTGCAATTTTTAATGTAGGTATTTTCTTTTTTAGAAGAAGTATGATGTATTTTTCGTAAAAAAGTTTTATATTAGTGATAAGGTACTATTTGTTAGTAGTGGAACTTCTTACACCCTGTATCTATAACACTGCATGAAATTTTCTCATAGTTCAAACCACTATAGGTAGGAAGCTAAGAAGATGAGGGAAGTATTATAAAGTTCCAACGTAACACCTGATTACTTATACACTTAACCGAGGGCTTCTATTTATTTAGTGAAAGCATATCCCGAGGTTTACCGAACAGCGCGAACCGCAGGCGCCAAACACGGAAACATGCTCGCTATTACATGACCGTCTACGTAAGTAGTTAGTATTTGATAATGTAGTTATGTGTTGGCTGTTGGGGTATTATAGTGATTACACTGCTGTATTTTGTGATTCTGTTATATGATTTATTGTTTAGAATAATTACAATTAATATACAAGCTAATGGCGATCAAGATTTTGGGGAGTGTGCGACGGAATTGCATAATTTGATACCGCCAAGCCCGTTCCATCAACGGACCACAACATGTACGGTGAAGTGCCACCGGTACATGGTGGACATCCCATTCATACGCACAAAGCGTTTTGAGAACACATTCATTGTGCGTACAGCTAGGGAGTGGAATTTCCTACCGGAGTCTGTGTTTCCTGATAGCTACAATCTGGGAGTCTTTAAGTCAAGAAGGAATAGGTTTCTTCTAGGCAAGCGTGCTCCATCTTCGACCACATCATCGCTTACCATCAGGTGAGATAGTGGTCAAACGCGTGCCTATCAACAATAAAAGAAAAAGAGAAAAGAAAGAAGAACTGCAAGGAGATAAGTCGGTAGTCCGGTGGTGAAATGGGCCGTCGATATTGTTGCCATCGCAGGTAGGACATGGATGTGACTGACACAAAAGCGTGGCGATTGGTACGAAATAATTTTCTATATTTTAAAAATACTTAACTAAAAACTCGCTTAATTTTTAGGGTTCCGTAACCAAAGGGTAAAACGGGACCCTTTTACTAAGACTCCGCTATCCGTCCGTCTGTCTGTCCGTCTGTCACCAGGCTGTATCTCATGAACGTGCAGGTCTGCTGGAAGAAATTTCTTTTGAAATAAGCATCACCTTTGTACTATTCTTTCTGTAATTGTTTTTTTTTCTCTTGTGTTTTGTGTACATAAACAAATGAACCGTGATAGTTAAACAGTTAAAATTTTCACAGATGATGTATTTCTGTTGCCGCTATTACAACAAATAGGTACTAAAAACAGAATAAAATAAATATTTAAGGATATAATAAATACCTATTTAAAAATCACGTTTGTTGTATGGGAGCCCCACACAAAAAACGTGATTTTTTTGCCGTTTCTATAACTAATGGTACGGAACCCTTCGTATGCGAGTCCGACTTTTCAAATTCATCTCAGTAAACCCTTTCATTTGATACCCATCGACCACTAGTCCGCCATATTTGATTTAGAATGACGTCACTTAGCTAACCATACATTGTCATCGGTCCTTGATAAGTGTGCGAAGTTTCAATTCAATCCGACGTTTTAAAGTGGGTGAAAATCACGTTCAAAGATTTAAAAACAGAAAGAAAGAGAAACCTATGATCAGCAGTGGGCGAAGTTGGGTTATGGATGATGATGAAGACACAAACTAAGAGAAATAAAATAAAATTGTACAAGCGGCATAAAAGGGAGGCGTAAAATTTATTGGGCATAGAAAAATTCGTCCACATCACTGTCAATTGGAAAAGTTCCCAGAACACTGGTAGCATTGCCGCGTTGAATGGCAATGCTTTTTGATTATGGTAAGGTTGAGGTGGGGAAATTAAGATTTGATAAAATTCGTGGTGTGACTGAAAGAATAGGGTGTTATTTTTTTTAACTAGACTACACTGTCTCACCGCTGGGCAAAAGTCTCCCTCAAGTTCTTCCAGGAATTCTTCTCGCGAGCTTCCTCGAACCAGTCCTCGCGATAAGCGTCCAGCAGGGCCTGCAGTTTCGACATTGATAGCGATCGCTATATCCTAACGATCGGTCGCTAAAAATATAATGTTGCAAGGAGGCAAACTTTTATGTCCTTTTATATTTTGACAAGTTAATTTAATTGTTTCAAGCGGTAAATGTATTCATTAAAATTTAAATAAATTATTAGTTTTCATGTAAAATAGTGCTGGCAAGTTAGAATTTACGCTGTCTCTGTACATATTTCAAGAAAATCAATTATTATATTTCGGGCTAGAATCTAAAATTTTTCTTCACATATGAGGGAGTTTTTTAACGGCTGGTAATTTAGCGATCGGTAGATAACGTAGTGATCGCTATCAATGTCGAGACTGCAGGGCCAGGCGTATTCGATAACTCAGTTGACATCAATTTGATAGGCATTTTCCGTACATTGCTGCTTTGACGTATAGGAAAACCGTAGTGCCTATTATAATCGATGTCCACCGAGCAATGTACAGCATAGTGCTTATCAAATTGATGTCAACTGAGTTAGCGGCGAATACAACTGCTGGTCGTCTCGCCTGTTTCGTGGCTCTTATTATGTCCCGTAAGATTGTAATGCCTTAATCTTGCGGGAGTGTAAAATCTCGATATATATTATGAAAAGATAACTTAAAATATAGTAAATCTTATCCAATGATAATCGAAGTATTTTAGAAAATTTAAGTTACAATTTTACGTGATTTTCATAAACGTGTTTGTAAATAAATAACAATATACATAACAGGGTGTTAAAGAAATTGCGTGTCATAGCTTAGGGGTAGGTTCAGTATCGATAAAGGAACGCAGGGGAAAAAAAAATGTAATTTACATACCGTCGTAGCGTTAGGGGCACACATCTTGCGCCATTTGTCGCGAGCCGTTTTTAGTTGCAAATAATGCCGGCCCCTTGGTGAGAGTGAAGGACAAAAACTTTTTACAAAAAAAATACAACCAACTTCCATAAATAATACTAAAAAATGCAAAATAACTTTAATTTCGGAAGTCGGTCAGTCGAAACCAAACTAGAAACACCGACTTCCATCTATTGGAAGTCGGTTGTATTTTTTTTGTAAAAAGTTTTTGTTTTTCACTTTTTAGTTGTTGTACCCCATTCTAAAACTAAACTAATAGTAAAGTTATGCCGAAATTGATAGCCCCAAAAATAGGAATTTGAACATAGTTGGTGAAATTAGGGTGTTTCAAGGTGAACTATAAAAATCTGTATACCCCTTCAGAGCGTATCAGCGTGATGTAATGTTGTGAAGTGGTGAAAACAATATACAGACATGCGATTGCAGCAATTCTGGAAGGTTTGCTATCATTTATTGAAGAGTTCCAATGTGTATCTCCGAAGTTCTTTATCAGATCTTCACCAAATTAAAATGGGACCACATGTGAGTGAGTAAAAAGTTATGAGGTAAAACACATAAAAAAATACAATCTAATTGAGAACCTCCTCCTTTTTTGAAGTCGGTTAAAAATGACAACGCATCCGATAGTAGGTAAGTAATTAAAGCCTTTAAATTAATAAAATAATTTTAATTTTAAACGATTAAATTAGGTTGATCTTGCAATTTTTTTTTTATTTTCCTGGGTTCCTGAACCTACCCCTAAGCTATGGCATGCAATTTCTTTAACACCCTGTATATTGTTGTTTATTTACAAACACGTTTATGAACATCACATAAAATTATTAACCTAAATTTTCTAAAATACTTCGATTATCATTGGATAAGATTTTGAAAAGATAATTTCAAATACCGTAATTTTTGAAATTATCTTTTCAAAACATAAATCGAGATTTTACACTCCCGCAAGATTTAGGTATTACAATCTTACGGGGTTTGCAATTGTCAGGTGACATAATAAGAGCCATCAGCTGATCAAAATTAGTATGGGAGAGCCAAATTTTCTTTTCAGATTTGGCTAAAACTTTCAAGTAATTTGTTTATTCAAATGCGCAAAATCAGTTTTTAAAATAATTATGACCATTAATTATTTCTGTTACACCCTGTGTGTACCTACCCCAATATAAAGGTCTCTACCTACTTAAAAGATTTTAGAACTAACAGAATTACTGAGAATTTCCAGGACAAAGTTGAACAAAAATAAACAAAAATAAGAGTCGGCTTTCACTTTATTCACATGCGCCGAAAATATCATTTACGTACCGATTTACCTACATATTAGGTCACCTATGAAATCAGCGTTTTGTATGGAGAATTGAGAAGTTGCATGTTTCATACTAACTTTTTCTTAATTTATTTCACAACTACGAACACTAATGTTTTAAAACTTTTATACAATAATGTTTAAAAACTAAGATAACATATGCCACTTAGATTAAGCAACAAAAATAAGTTTTGACTAAATTAAAACAAATATAGTGGTCATTCTGCTAACAAAAAGAGGAGTAATGTTTAAAGTATTTTTTTGTTTATAAAGCTATAATTATTAAGGTTTTTTTTACTATTGGCAGTTGTCTATGACGGTCATTATTCGATATAATATCAAGTAATTGATGAATATTTTAATTCATAGAAGTGACGAGGTTCTCTATTTGTGAGAAAAATAATGGCAATTTCATATGTAAGGACACAATACCTACAAAAGCGAATCCTTCCAATAGGGTGTGAATCTAGACGGACTTATTCATCGCCTCTTTAGCTCAGTGGTAGAGCACTGGTCTCGTAAACCAGGGGTCGTGAGTTCAATCCTCACAGGAGGCATTTGTGTCATCTTTAGTTTTTTTTTTTTAAGTTAGTGTTGTTTTGTCCTTTTTGAGATTCTAGTTTTGTCTTCATAATAATGTCACAGTAAAAATATCGTTGTTTTAGTAAGGTTTTATTTCGAAATATTTTTTTTTGAGTAGGTATTGAGTATATCGTTGGTTTTGATTCGTATTAATACTATATTTTTATAATTTAGTTTTGCAGTTTTCTTATTTATTTACAAAGTATATACAAGCTAAAAGAAAATAAATATAATATGAAGATAAGTACAAGCGGCGGTGGGGTGACTACAGAGATAACGGCTTATAAAGAAGTATGAAAGGAAAAGACATGTTGCGACCCCAAATAAATTGGGATAAGGGCAGGAGAATGATAATGATGCTGTAAGTACAAGCGGCATAATAAAGGGATGCCTAAAATTTATAGCGCATCGCATAAAGTTGATAAAATAATAACGTTTAATTGGTCTTAACTAAAAACTATCTTTGTTTATTTCAATTAAATTCGCTGTGGTAACATTCGTTGCCTTTGAAATTAATAACCTTATAACTTCCTTATAATTATTATTTTTCACGGAAATGTTAATAATTGGTCAATGTCAAAATAAAGGACAAAATCAAAAGCGACCAATTAATGTCAAGGGTCATTCAATGTCAAAGAAAAAACTTTATCGTAATTTTAATTGACTGCGCTTAAAATCAAGGTGTGACGACCTTTAAGGTGCAAGCGCCAGGGTAGCCCGCGAAATTTAAAGTTATATCTTGGTCAAAATATGATTCGCGGTCGTAGCAATTAGTATGTATTTACAGAACTGTAATCATTAAAATCATCAATACAACTCTCTCAGTTAGAATTGATGCCAAATGTCATGATTTAATGAAATACTACAATTAACATCAATTCTAACTGAAAGAGTTGTATTGATGAATTTAATAATTATAATTCTATAAATACATACTTGCTACGACCGCGAATCATATTTTGACCAAGATATAACCTGACACTGACCTGGAAATTGCAAAACACGTAAGAAACTTTGAATTTCACGGGCTACCCTGGCGCTTCCACCTTAACTGTATGTCCCGAGTTGTAGTATGAAAATGGGGAATGTAGATAATTATATGTCATATGAATTTGAAAATAAAACAAAATGGTGACCGCCATTATATAAGTGTAGTCGTCATTTTTGTGTCTTATGGGATATCAAAATAAAGAGCTCAAAAAGGCGATACCAAAAATATAAGTCATTAAAATGTAGGAAACGAAAAAATATAAGTCACTAAAATATAAGTCATTAAAATGTAGGAAACGAAAAAATTATGAATAAACAGACTGATGAAAAACAAACAACTAGAAACTTTCACTGATCACTACGATGTACATAGTTGGTGCTAGCAAATCTGTCATTGAAATAAATCATACTTCCTAAATATTATAAATGCGACAGTTAGGATGGATGTTTGCTACTAAATTTGGCACAGAGATAGATTATAGTCTGGATTAGTATATAGGGTATATGTACGCGGGCGCTGGCAGAAACTAGTTCCTAATAAATTCCACATTTTTTTATTCTTCCATTCAGTCCTGTCAACTGTCACGCTAGTTCTATTAAGTATGAGGTATTGTTACTTCTCAATGTAAGTGCATGCTACTGAAAAAGTTTGCATTTAAGTACCTACTAATTTGCCTCTAGTCAGAAATAGTAAGTTTGTCTTTTAATAGCTAAATATTGTCTACTTCAAGTTGTAGAAATCCTAAAAGGGGTCTGCAACTAATTGTGTATAAATATAGCCTCCTTAGCTCAGTGGCAGAGCACTGGTCTCGTAAACCAGGAGTCGTGAGTTCAATTCTCACAGGAGGCACTGCGATACACATTGTTTTTGTATTAATCATGTTTTGCCTCAACACTTTGGGTCATAGGAATTATAGTAGATCTTTCGGTTAAAAGTTTATCGGTAGTCCATGTATAAAAGTTTTCTAAACGTAATAACTATTCGTACACCATTTCTTTTTATAACACTAGGAAGTGATGAAAGTGAATTGTAGGTAATTAAAAAACAAAAGTTGCCCCAAACTAGGCATGACTCCTTTATCGTAGGTGCGTTCTTAAACATGTAAATTCACATATCTACTCAAGACACCCAGACCTGAAACAACTATTTGCAGGCCATAGAGACATTTGATCCGTAAATTCAGTATCGAACCCACGACACGCAGCGCAGCAGCTAGTAGCTCAACCACTGCGCCAACCGTGCCAAAAGTGCCGATTCTTTGCCTAATTTGAAATAATGATTTTTGATTTTTTTATGTATATTGGTAGGTACTCTCCTGATAGATGTAAGAAGAAAAACTGAGGAAATTCTCAAAAAAAAACAAATTATCCCCATACAAATATCAGCTGATGATAACTTTAAATGGAAAGTCCTACTTTTTTTGGGTTAATTAATTATATATATTTAGCTAAGTACCTCTAACATTATCACTCAGTTTCCTAAGTAGGTAAGCACCTAGTAACCTACCTGTTCACCGGAACCAATTAAAGATTATATCACATTTTTTTTAATATTCGTCATGGAACGCCGGACAAATCAAAAAAGTAATTGTGCTTCTGTTTTGTAACGAACCAAAAAGGAAAGTGACAGACCTATTTTTTAAGGTTTGTTCACATATTATGAATTTAAGATAAGTATATATTTTTAAAACATATTTTGTATCTCTCAAGTCATTCATTGATTAACATTGAAAAAAATAAGGTGATTGCTATTGTAAACTTTTCAAATTTACCGACTATGAAGAGCACCTGACATGAATATTTCCTTCACAGACAGCCTATTTCATAACTATCAAACTATGTTTATCTATATGTTATCGAATAATGACTCAAAAAACAATCATAAAAAAAACTTACGTAAACTGAGCTCAGCATTCACGAAACTCGTTAAAAAAACCACAAGTACTATTGAATCAAACATTTTTTCTTTTTTATTTTTCACTTTCTGTAACACATTCGCGGTTTTCGAACGAAAGTGACAGTTCTCGCGCATGCGCAGTGGCGACTGAGGCGCGCGCGAAACACCCGCCATATTTATTCGCGATGGCGGGAATCGTTGCGAAATATGATTGCTTCTTAATTTCGTCTCATTTATTGTTGTAATTTTCCATGCTAGGTAGGATTTAAAGACAAATAAAGGATTTCATCAAGTCTTGCATTCGAATATTAAAAGGAACTAGTTATTTTTATTAGTTTAACATTTTTGACATTGATCTTCATCCGTGCGTACTTAGACATCTTTAAAATTCTGGAAGTTACTAGAAAATTATGGACCGGCCTTACTAATAATAGTAATTATTATGTAATAATAGTAATTATTATGTAATTTTGTTTTCAAAACTTTTGCAAGCTTTGCCACTTATCTTATTTTTTGTCTTGATAACATTTTTGATTGGTTTGCTCCTAGCCCTATTGTAGTCACTCACGTGTCCGTCTGTCTGTCAAAAAATTTTGTCACGAAGAATTTTTTAACTTCCCATTGACTTTATGAACTTGAAATTTGGTGATAATCGGAACCCTTAATGTGCGAAATCCGACACGCCCTTGGCCAGTTTATTTAGGATTCTGAACATCCGAACACCACACTGGCCGTATATAGATTTGATTTACTTTTGTTTGACAAGAAGTTACAGGGTTGCTGGCTAGAAGAATAATATGAGATTGCTGCTGCCCCAGATACTGACTCTTTCGGCCTAAGACTTGATACGCTCCTGGTGTCACGATAAGTATTTTAATAAATTGTAATGTTAAAAAATATAAAATAAAGTAGGCTTAGATAAATTAAAATCTTTTTAAGACAAACTTCAATCAAATAAAAACATAAAATAAACAAGAAAATGTTATAGTTGTAACTATAACGTTTTCTTTAAAGCTTGAGACGTGAACGTTACTTACACTGTTTAAGGATAAACCTAAACTATCATAGTTGTACGCTTAAATATCTAAATTTTAATGTGTATTTTTAAGTTCATGTAAAAGTTTGACATAAAACATTTTAACTTTTTTTATCAGTAATTCAAAAATATGTGATTCGTTCGGAACCCTTTGCGCGCGAGTCCAACTCGCACTTGGCTGGTTTTTTTTTAATGACGTTGCCCCACACTATGAATTACTCCTGTATTCTGGGTGCGTTCACAAACATGTAAACTCACATACACAAGACACCCAGACCCGGAAAAACTATCTGTAGGCCATACAAATATTTGTTTCGTGCGGGAATCAAACCCGCGACACGCAGCGCCACAGCCAATCGCTCAATCACGTCGACAATCGTACCTTCAAAACTAAAACAGACTATAACCGAGGCACATAGGATTCGATTGTTATTTTAAATCACTGTCCAGTACCTAACAATAATAGTGAAGACTAAGGATTGTACATCATTGTACACGAGCAGCCTGTGGGCCGACTATACTCAAAAGTCTTACAGTGCCCTCCGAGTCCAATTTAATAATGCATTCAGGGTGCTGATGGGGCTGCGGCGATTCTGTAGTGCATCAGGGATGTTTGCGGAACATCGTGTAGACTGATTTTACGCTACGATGCGTAAAAGATGCGCATCCCTTGTGCGTAGAGTGCGTGGCAGCGCCAATAGCATACTTAGCATGATCGCTAGTCGGCTGGACTGTGATTACATCGGTCATTGCTGCGCCATTTGTGGTTTATGATGTGAGAATGGCGCAGTAGTGATAGATAGGTTTACTGTCTTTTATGTGTTTGGTTGTGGGTAAATTTTTAGTATTATTAACACTAGTCTATATGAACATTGTTACTAACAAAATGGACATCATCTCTGGTCTGAATTAAAAATTATATTATTATTATAAGTAATATTCCGAATGTAGTTTTTTCATAACAACTGGGTAACCAGTTGATTCATCTGCCTAGCCTTTTCCCAACTATCTTAGGGGCCGGCTTCTACTCTAACCGTATGCAGCTGAATACCAGTATTTTACAAGGAGCGACTGCCTATCTGACCTCCACAACCCAGTTACTGGGTAGTACGATATCCCTTGGTAAAGCTGGTTGTCAGACTTTCGGGCTTCAGACGACCCGTTACGAATTTCAAAGATCCACGATTGACAGCCAGGACCAACAGCTTAACGTGCTTTCCGAGGCACGGAGGAGTCTCGGTATATAAAGATTAGTGTTGCCCAAATGCAAGACCAAGACGAGACTTAGGCCAGTCTTGGTCTTGGTCTTGCGTCAATACACCTGGTCTTGGTCTCGGTCTTGGTATTGCGCTCTCAGTCTTGGTCTTGGTCTTGGTCTTGCAGCAAGAGTCTTGCAAGTCTTGCAAGTCTTGCAAATACCTATTAGCCTATTGCTATTTATTGAACACGTTAGTTTAGATTTTAGATTATGATTCGCGCTGTAAGACGTCTGTAGTTACAGAATTATAATCATCAAGATCATCAATACAACCCTCCAAGTTCATAAAGGTCGAGGAATTATTTAAAAAAAAAATGACTTTTTCAACGTCAAACTCATTCCTCGACCTTTGAATATCAATTTTCAATCTTGCTGCTCACATTTTAGTACCTAGGTATATCACTCACTATCTATCATTTACCGATATTAACAATGATTATTTCGAAATCAAAATATTCGCAATTCAATAGATGCAATACCTACTTAGTTATTAATTATCATCTCGCCCGACAGCTTTAAACGCTGTAGTGTTCGAATTCGAGCCAGTGTGTGAATGTATTTATACAAGAAACTCAGAGCATTCAATTTATACCTACTTACTGCTGAGACATCTTCAAGGTCATTTAATTTTATCCTCCTGTACCAACCCTACCAAAATAGGTAACAATTTTGTGTGCCTCTGTCCGTACTCTTTGTCGGCGAATGCGGCGCTCAAACAGTGTCAAATGCTGTGATACACATGTTGCAAACCGCGGCGTCTTTGTCGGTAAATTATCAAATAAGTAGGTATATAATACACCGACCAACCAACAGTTCATTCGCAGAACGTCACATTTTCCCAATAAACCTTGAACCTTAATTCTTTAGCGATAAAGTTGAAAATCTGTTAAAGAAATTTGACAGATTGTAGTAGCTTGATGTGCTGGCGTCTGTACCATAACATTGGCTGCCGTAGAAACTGTTACTAGACCTACTCGACTCGCTGTTAGTTTTAAATTTTGCTGAATAGAAGAATAATATAAACTTTGAAACATAAGTAGGTACCTACATAATGTTTATATAATTTTGTTGGCTATAATTTTAAGCACATACCAACCTACGAGTACTGACGTTAGATCTGCACATTAGACATAAACAAGCATAATATATTATTATAGGTAAATACCTACAGGGTATGAACTTTGCTGGAAAGTTATTCTAGGTACATTTTATCACATAGGATGATGGGAACAGATTTGTGAGTATTAACACGCTACCTACTTAATAAATAGTTGAAAAATAATAAGTACTTACCTACCTAATCAATACAACCTTTTAGGGTTCTTTCAGACGAGCGGCACGTTGCCAACTGCAGATACAACTGCAGGCCTTAGTTTAATGTTATGACGATATCTACGGTATTGATTCTGGGGAACGTCTCTCAAAATCGGGGTTGAAACCAAATACCTACTTAATAAAGCCCAAATCTCAGTTTGTCTTAACTGCAAGACGCAAGAGTCTTGCAGGCTTAAGTCTTGTCTTGCTCAAGTCTTGCAGGGTTCAGTCTTGGTCTTGCTACAATAAGGCGGTCTTGGTCTTGGTCTCGGTCTTGCGAAAATGCAAGAACAAGACCAAGACTGCAAGACCAAGACCGATTTTGGGCAACACTAATAAAGATGGCCATCCATCCATGGACCAACCCCGGCAAGCATAGCTTAACCTGATAGTTCGACTCGTGCGGCTGTTATCTGTTATCATATCACTTTATCCACGAGCTCCTCTTGGATAACCAGTTAACTACTTCTATTAAAAAAAGTCAACACAACATCGAAGATTGCAATATGAAAGACTGAATTATTACCAATAGGTATAGAAGTTAAAATTTAAGGTGATTTTTGAACATAAAGTAATCAGTTTCGTAACATTCCCAATGCTGGGACTCAGGCCTCCTCTCTTTGAGAGGGAATGGGCCGTTATCCACCACGCGGGCCCAGCGCGGTGGTTAGTGGATGTCACATGTCTTCGAATTTTCGGTTCTAGGACAAGCCGGTTTCCTCACGATGTTTTACTTCACCATTTTGAAAGCAGTGGTAAAGAAATAAGTTACACAATGTAAAACGCCTACCTGGGTTTGAACCCACGACCTTTAACTCGTAAGCCGGGGCCGACATACCGTTACTGCTGAGCCACCACTGCTCCCCAAAGGACTGAGATAAAAGCAAATGAAGATGTGTGGAAGAAGAAGACATGTGCGTAAATGAATTGGCCTAGTTACCTGTAAAAAATTCTGATGAAAAGAACTTTTTGTTGACCAACTAAATCTTGCTTGTTTTCTTGTGATGCCTTTGAATCTCTTAAAAAGATTAGCACCAACCAGGGAAGCGTCACGTCACGTGTAAAATAGACTAAAGTCATTCTCCAGCTCTTATCCCAAATTATTTGGGGTCGGCGCAACATAGCTTTTTCTTCCATACTCTTCTATTAGTCGTCATCTCTGTAGTCACTCCCTTTTTACCCATATCCTCTATCACACAGTCCAACCATCGTTTCTTTGGCCTTCCCCTACTCTTATAGCCATCCACATCCATATACAAGACTTTCCTCACGACATTTTCTTTATTCCTCCGCATCACATGCCCATACCTCGACAACCGATTACCACACAACTTATTAGTCAGCGGTGCCACTTTTAGGCTTCCTCTTATAGACTAAAGTGTCTTAGAGACTAAAGTGTCGGTCGATTTTAGTTAGGTAAGTAGCCTGGCCAGAGTAGCCAGTGTGTCCTGAACACCAATTCCTAGGACCGAATCAGAATTATTATCAGGTCCAAATTAGGAAAGTTGTAATTCAACGCGCATGGTATTGGCGCGCTTAGTCGCGGGAGAGTTTGAAAGGGTCACAGCGGCCCTGGCTCTGAAGGAACGCGGATGGGTTTTAGTCAGTAAGAGTCTGACACGCCCTCCCGCTCCACCCAGAGCGGGCGAAGTTATTTGACGACGACAAAAAAAAATGGTTAGAAACATTGAATGTATTACTGTTTTGACCGGTAACCAATATTATTGAACATCAAATATTAACAAAGTTTTAAATAGGTTTATTTTTAATCGGAAAATTTTAAGTTTTTGTGTTCGGCGAAAAAAAATTAATAGCTCATGACTCGATACCTTATACGATTTTTTACGTCACATTAACTTAAAAAAATGGTAAACAATGTTGAATATTTTTATGGCCTACTGATGGTAGTTCCGGGTCTGTGTGTCTTGTGTTTGTGAGTTCACATGTTTGTGAACGCACCCACGATACGGGAGTAGCTCCTAGTGTAGGGCAACATAAAAAAAAAACCTCAAATTAAGTAAAAGACAGCGTGACGACTGACAGGAAAGAGTGAAATAATAAAAGGTGTTTGGCCGACCCCAAGAAATAAATTGGGGTCGGCCCACACCCTTGTCGAAGATTTGCTATATCTGAATCTGCACTATATATCTACTTTACGTTAAATCCATAAAAGTTGTAATTGGAAGCGTTATTTGAAACCAATTTACGAATTCTGAATATGACGTCTATCTTCAAATATTCACCCGTAATGATGATGATAAATATATACTAATATTACAGCAATATAACAGCTGTACCTAAGGTAATTTCTGTCGTCCGCGGGAACAAATAAGAAAATCCACAAGCCAAGTTTTTTTCTTGACTTCTGGGTTTCAAACGTAGGAGGATTCATAATATTATATATCTGTATGCCACTTCTGATTATTTGTATACGTACTATACTTTTTGATAATAATTATTAAGGTTCACCATTAAAATATCAAGAGGGCCATGATAAAATAGGTTTTCGAGTAGTAAGCAATGCGTTAGAAAAATATAAAGTTTATTCCAATTGAAATCACTAATAAACAGTTTAAGTAACTGAAGCAAAATAATATACCTTAAAATATCCTTGAACTCAGTTCTCAAACAACTTGTTTGTTTAAACCGGAGCAGCAATTTTACATGGCGAATGAAAATTGGAATGAGCTACCAGAAAATTCGGTTGACGTCGTTAATTTAAATTATAATTACGTCATCGTCCTGTATCTGTTTATAGTTGTATCTGCCATCATCCTGATATTCCTGATAGCCTTTCTGATACTTCAAAGCCAATGAATTCTCCGGCAAGTTTCTGTTAAAGATAGAATTACCATCAGCAGATAGTTTGACCACTCCAAAGTAAACATAATCATCTTTCTGCCT
Organism: Polia nebulosa; assembly: GCA_951329385.1. Lineage (NCBI taxonomy): Eukaryota > Metazoa > Arthropoda > Insecta > Lepidoptera > Noctuidae > Polia > Polia nebulosa. Next base: position 1,981,805 of record OX589606.1, on the reverse strand, counting down.
ATTCTCTTTCCTTCTCTCTTCTATAATAAGAGATTCTTTAACTGGCAGAAGAAGAAGCATGTCTTGCGAGTCTTCTGAACTGATTTTAACTTTGGCTTGAATTGTACCATTGATTTGATCTCCTGACTTTTCCTGTTTGATATCCATTGGCAGTTGGCATTCGACACATCGGACCTTGTTATTATAATCAGTGTTCAATGGAACGGGAAATAAGCGTTCGTTTAGATAGAATCTGTAAACACATTTGTGATCTTGCAAACTGGTAGCACTGACTCTACTTTTGATCCTAGATTTCGCTGAATGACACTCAAAATAGTTTTTCTGCCGAAATTCTCTAAGTTTTTCTATGTTTAGATCGCTGTTTGAGTCTAGATAACTTTCTGAATCATCTTCGGAATCAGAATATATTTTTAAAATGGAGTCTTCAGAAACTGTACGCATTTCAGGCACTTCTGTTATGGTATCTAGGGAAACTTTCTTTATTATATTGCCATTGTTAGTGTCGTGCAGTGTTTCCTCGTAATTATTGTAAAAGTTTTCGTTCTTGTAGTATTGATGAACGGGTTTGGATATCTTTTTGGTAACTTTTTTCACGTTATTTTCATTTTTAACGCACTTTACATTCACAGCACTAATAAGAGAGTCGATATTCTTTCCCCGAGTCTCGCCGTTACTCTTGCCATCACCACACTTCTTGCAGTAGTCCACATTATTATTTTGACTCTTTTTAGTGACTGTTGAATCCGATTTTGTAGTTTTCTTTGGCTTCACGGGACACTTCTTGGTACTCACACCGCTTGCAAAGCTTTTGCTCTCAGTGCAAACCGAATTTGGTTTTTTTGAAGTCAGAACTTTTTTAGGGGCATTGGAATGATTTTTCACGCTTGTTTGCGAGAATACCCTACAACTCTTTGCATGGTTATCACCTGAGCTTTTAGGAATAGCAAAACTTGTTATTTTGTTTGGCATCTTGAAGATAATGAACACATACCTAACTTAAATCTATTGTGTGGTTAATGGGATCACTGAATTTTTGTAAACATTGCGTTACCATGGTTACGATTTGACAACTACATTGCATAATGTTTCCATTATCTTATTTTAAAAGTTTTCAAATTAAACTAACTGGCGTTTGTAATAAAATGTAAATTAGTTAGGTATGTTATTGCAGTTTAAATGTTAGTTTATTTCGAAACTGAAGAGAAAAGATTCGGTTAGAAATATTTATGTCGCCCACTGCTTCTATCTAGCGGCGAGTAGCAGAACTAGGTGCTGGACACGTTTCCCCAGCTGGTGTATAGATGGCACTGTGTTGATAAGTCAGCATAGCGACATCTATACATTGACTTTGAATTTTATTTATGTATTGTTTTATATTGCTCTTCATTGAAGTGTAATTACTGAGATAACTACAACTCCATGTGGACAGAAGACTAGATATGCTGCGCCGAACACAAATTAATTAAGTAAATGGCAGAGGATTTGAGAGATACCATAAAGTAGGTTTTTATTTGTATTGTTTATATTGAACAACTAAAAACTTCAGGTTCATCATTCACCTGCCCTTATCCCAATTTATTTGGGGTCGGCGCAACATGTCTTTTTCTTCCACACTCCTCTATTAGTCGTCATCTCTGTAGTCACCCCTTTTTTACCCATATTCTCTTTCACACAGTCCAACCATCGTTTCTTTGGCCTTCCCCTACTCTTTTAGCCATCCACATCCATACACAAGACATTCCTCACGACATTTTCTTCATTCCTCCGCATCACATGCCCATACCACGACAACCGATTTCCACACAACTACAGGTTTAAAAACTTCAAAAACTTCAGGTTATCTATCCTAATATTTTTTGTTTTGTTTTGAAAATCATCCTAAGACTTCTCGCGCTCTGGGTGGTAAGCTAATGCGATAATTAAAAATGTTTAGTTTCCAGATCGAACCAATACTTAATGATACTTTAAAGGTGCCAATCACCTTAATTTCATTCAATTTCAGTTATCGCTATCCACAGCCTAACCCACCGCTGGGTCTCTTTTTAACCGACTTTAAAAAAAGGTTCTCATTTCGACTGTATTTTTTTTTTTTATGTTTGTTACCTCATAACTTTTTATTACGTGAACCGATTTTGAAGATTTTTTATTTGAACGCTGTTGCTTCACATGTGGTCCCATTTAAATTTGGTGAAGATCTGATGACGAACTTCGAAGATACACAATGGAAATCTTCAATAAATGATAGCAAACCTTCCAGAATTGCTGCAATCGCATGTCTGTATAATGTTTTCACCACTTCACAACATTACATCACGCTGATACGCTCTGAAGGGGTATACAGCTTTGTACAGTTCACCCTGATACACCATTTCACCAACTATGTTCAAATTCCCTATTTTTGGGGCTATCAATTCGGGTATAACTTTACTATTCATTTAGTTTTAGAATGGGGTGCAACTAAAAAGTGAAAAATAAAAAACTTTTTGCAAAAAAAACAACCGACTTCAAAAAAGAAAATACACTAAAAATTTAAAAAAAACTTTAATTTCGGAAGTCGGTGTCAAATAACGAAGAAACCAAACTAGAAACACCGACTTCCGAAATCAAAGTTATTTTTTTAATTTTTAGTTTGTTTCTTTTTTGAAGTCGGTTGTTTTTTTTGTAAAAAGTTTTTCTTGTTTCATTCCGCACACTGCTATGCTAATTTCATCCAGGTTCTACCCGCTATGGCAACAGTTGAAAAAGTAGGTTATTATGATTTATGCCGCAATAGTGAATCATCTATAAAAAACTGGCCAAGTGCGTGTCGGATTTCGCACATTAAGGGTTCCGTACCAAATACTGGTATTTGTTATACGTAATAATAAATATTCTAACCAAATTTCAAGTTCATAGGTCAATGGGAAGTTAAAAAATTTTTCGTAACAAAATTTTGTGACAGACGACGGACGGACAGACGGACACGTGAGTGACAACAATAGGGCTCCGTTTGGACCCTTCGGGTACGGGACCCTAAAAATACCATCACAAGCTACACCGCTAGCTAGAGTCAAGCGAGGAGACCTGCTGTCTCCCAAGCTGTTAACTTCAGTCTTTGCCAGTTCAGCCTAAGGCCCCTCAAGTGGCGCCCTCATTGAATAAAAAATAGTAGCAAAGCGTAGAAAAGAATCCTATGTTGAGTTTGTTACGAAGAGGATAAGGTCAAAAACGGCCGTTTTTGGTACTTACTTTTGCCTACTACTTTGGATACCAAACATTTTGACTTCTGTTTTAACAACGTAAAAATACCTTATCCTCTTTGTAACAAACGTAACATAGGATTCTTTAATTTTTATTTTCTATGCTAAGATATGATTTTTTATTCATTGAGGGCACCACTTATACGGATATAGGCCCTTAAAATTGAGGGCAGCATTTTGGGACTCAGATTAACGGATCACATTGGGAACACAGTGCTGCGCTTTATTTTCTTTTAGCTTGCTTATCCCATTAGGTTATTTATTAGTTAAGTTATGTATAATATTATGTAAATTGTAATCAAATATTTGGTATTCTATGTGCTGCGCTCAAAAGAAAATAAATAAAAACTTTTTTACAAAAAAAAACAACCGACTTCCAAAAAAAAATACACTAAAAATTTAAAAATAACTTTAATTTCGGAAGTCGGTGTTTTTATTTTATTTATTCGATATTTGACACCGACTTCTGAAATTAAAGTTATTTTTAAATTTTTAGTGTATTTTTTTTTGGAAGTCGGTTGTTTTTTTTGTAAAAAAGTTTTTATTTTTCGCTTTTTAGTTTTTATACCCCAGAACTAAAAACCCCAATAACATGGAACGTGGAATTTAAACAATTGGAGAACACAAAAACGTCATCAAGATATGCGTAGTTTTCGTTTTTGTTCAGTTTCTCAAAAAGCGCTAAAGCAATTTCGATTAAATTTATATGGGATCACCTTGGGAGTATATTCTTTCGGATAAAAAAAGAATTTTGAAAATCGGTCTACAACTGACGGAGAAATGCGCGGACATACATAAAAAAAAAAACATACATACAGTCGAACATAGAACCTCCTCGTTTTTCGAAAGTCGATTAATAAAATAAACTAATACGTAACATAACATCCCTTTTTGCTGTCCCCGCTTTTAAAGAAAGTTATTTCTTTCCTTCTCTATATAATTTACTTGATTCAAGAAATAAATTGTCCAAATGGAAAAACTTCCCCCGGTCAGTAAAAAGTGGAAACTTATAAGCTGTGTAGTTGAGTGAATGAGTGAAACTCTGAGGGTTTGGGACGAACTTACAAATGTCTGTTGTTTGAACTACTCAGAGTTATTTCTTCGATAGCATCGCTTATTTTGTGGGGTGACTATGGATTCTGCAGATTTTTTAAAGAATCCTTAGAAAAACAACTTTCGTAAGTGGCAATGATATTGTACACAAGATATATTACGTTCATAGTTACTGACGTTTAAAATCTGATCACGCTGGTATATATGTCGCAGCCATCTGGTTGAATTAGCCAGTCAATTGAACGCCAGCATTCAAATAAATGACTAGGCCGATAGTTGATTGAACTAGAATCACTCAACATTCGGAAGTAACCTATCCGATTCGGGGTGCTTCCTAACATAATCATGAATAGTAGCACCCATTACAAATTCATCAATATCCAATTTAACTAAATGACTAGACGACACCCAGCCATATCTGGTTAAAAATTGCGTTTAATTGAATGCCAGCGTTTAATGAACGGCCTAGGCATCCAATTGACTTATTCAATCAGATGGCTGTGACATAAACATACTGATAAAGTGTACACATGTTGACAAGTTCCACTAATGAATAGTACAAAAGATAGGATAGGGTAGGATAAGCACGTAAGTGAAAGACAGCTATAATTTGAACGATTGCGCTTCAAATGATAAGTCGAGGCAAACATTATGATTTTCTTCTGCGGACTTAAAGACTAAATATTTCAATTAGAATATTTTCGAGTCCTCACAATGTGCTCGCTAGACACATTTCGGCCCTTCTGCCAATTTTTCAAATTTAATTGGTTTTTTTGCTGCAGAACAATATACAAGTATCAGGTAAGTTGAATAAATAACTGTTAAAAGTTTTCTATTTATTAATCATCATCATCTGAGCCGAAAGACGTCCACTGCTGGACATAGGCCTCCCCCAAGTGTCGCCACATGTCCACAACGACCGGTCCTGTGCGTCTCGCATCTATCGGCTACCAGCGACCCTCACCAGGTAATTTCACCTTGCGCGAGGCCTTCCAACGCCGCAATCCAGAACCTTTCGGCCCCACTGACCGTCTATTCTGCAAGCAATGTGCCCAGCCCACTGCCACTTCAATTTGGTGATCCTTCGGACTATGTCGGTAAGCTATTTATGCATTATCTTCTCTAAAATACAGCCTTGACTTGTAAAATTATATTATTATTATTAGTGTTAACTATCCGTTTCTATTGTATGGTAAACCTACAATAGTTTAATCGTATCTTCCAACTAAACTACGTACAAGTTTTAGAGTAGAAGTTTTTGTGACCTTTGTCTGATAGTATGAGGACTCGATTTCTGCGTCAATATTATGCTGATCTTCAGAGTGGTTGTAATAGTTATTATTATCGCACAAGTTTGGTACGTAGGCTTGTCCTGATTTGGTAATGTTTAAACTTATTCTTCGTCTTAGGGATTGGGATCCTTTTAGTGGCTTGAATTGTTTTCTGGAGACAGTAAGACATAATGCTCAGACGTAATATTATTTTGGTGAAGTCGTTACGGTCTCGACTTACGAGTAGTCGAGCATAGGTTTGAATCCAAGCAGGCGCGGTTTTAACCGACTTCCAAAAGAGGTTATCAATTTGGATGTTTGTTTATTTTTTTATTTATTTTTTATATATGTCGCCGTCATATACAGGGTGTAACAGAAAGGTGTGGTCATATTTTAAGAATTGCATCTGCCCATCGAAAAGAACAATTTTCTTCAAGAAAAATTGAGGAAATTTTCAAAAAAAAAATTTACCTCCCATTGATCAGCTGATGATAACTTTGTATGAAAAGTCCAATTTTTTTTTTGGGAATTTTCAATTTTTTCTTAGAGAAAGTTGTTCATAGCCATGGGCGGAACCGGTTCTTCAAATATGACCACACCTTTCCGTTACACCCTGTATAGACGGATTTGCAAAATACTTTTTTTGTTCGAAAGGAAAATTTATTTATTTAAATTTTATATAGATGTGATTGAGTTTCGGAGACAGACAGTGGAACTCTTCGAAAAATGACAGCAAATCAACCGCGGTTGCTGTTATCGCATAAATATGTATTGTTAACACAATTTAATGGGGAATCACAACTAAATAATGTTTTTTTTCTTTTTACAAAACAAAAATTGTGTAATTTATTTCATCACCACTGCTCTCAAATCGGTGAGGAAAACATCGTGTTCTTCACGATGTTTTCCTCACCGATTTGAGAGCCGCCGGCGTGTCCTAGAACCAAAATTTGAAGAAATGTGGCATCACCAACTAGCACTGGACCCAAACTATAACAGAGCAGAGGTCTGGATCCCAGCTGTAGGGCAGTTATAGTATGTTTATGATATAAAAATAAAAAAGTCTTTTAATTTTCTATAAAAATCTTATTAAATATTTTCAAAAAGTGTTCTTAATCTAATGTTAGTAAATGACTCTAGACTAGTGTTAGTTATAATTTATACATCTTTCTAATATTAAATATTTTTTACAGAAATCCCTTGATAGGGTATAGGCCTCCTCCAATTTCTTCCATTTTTCCCTGTCCAGTGCTGCTCCGATCCAGTGTCTTCCCGCCACCGATACTATATCGTCCACCCATCGTTTTTGTGGTCTTCCCACGTTTTCTTTCCTTGTGGTTTATGATATATGTTTTATTAAATCTTACCGTATGAAAAAATAAAGTTACTACAGAAAATACATTTATTGAAATGTTCTAATGTAAACATTAGCTTCAGTCACCGGCTTCACCCACGTGGAACATGTACCTACTTGCCCCATTATAAATTATAGCCTATTTGCTATTTCAAACTATAATCTATCTCTGTGCCAAATTCCATCCAGATCTGTTCAGCCGTTCTGGGGTGATTGAGCTTTTCTAATATACAAGGTGTAACGGAAAGGTGTGGTCATATTTTAAGAGCCGGTTCTGCCCTTGGAAACGAATAACTTTCTGTAAGAAAAAAATAGGAAATTCAAAAAATAAAATGGACTTTCCATACAAAGTTATCATCAGCTGATCAATATTTGTATGGGAGGTAAATATTTTTTTTGAGTATTTAGTTGTTCATATCGATGGGCAGATGCAGTTCTTAAAATATGACCACACCTTTCCGTTACACCCTGTATATGTACAAGTATAAGTAGGAAGTTGAATTATGGGCTTTTGTTAGTTATTACCGTTACGAAAAACTATAGGTACTCGTACTATAGAAAATAATTTATGTATAGACAGAACTGCGTATGTTATCTGGTTGTATCTGAAGTTGCAACATTACATAAGTTAGGAAACTGGTTTAATTCTATAGTTCCCGAGCTGCATCTATGTTCACAAAACGATTGTGAAAAAATATCTCATTTGACGAAGTAATTATTTTGCGATTAACATGGAGGGTTATTAGCAAAGTAAGGCAGAAAATTACAACGCAAAAGTAAATAGGTATTTATTTATTAAAACTTCATGCAACACATATGTACAAAGGAGGACTTAATGCCTTAGGCATTCTCTACCAGTCAACCAAGGGTGGTGGAGAGATAACAAATGGCAGGTGCATAACCCGGGCCTGCGGACGGCGAGTAGTGGGTAGCTCGCCGTCTGATTAGCACTAGGCCCGAGAGTCAACGGCGCGTAGTGTTCCACGCGCGCCTCTAAGAGTTGTCAGTAATTATGACGGGACCCGTCATGGCCGATGCCTGCCCAGGGGTTGTGGATAAATTCGAAACAGAGTTACCACGCCCCTGGGCACTCAGGGCAGGGTAGGAACAGGGGTGGGTTTTAGTCAATAAGAGTCTGACACGCCCTCCCGCTCCACCCAGAGCGGGAGATGTCATTGGATGATTTCCCACCCCAAAAAAAAAAGGTGCATAAACAGAGAATTTATTACTAGGAAGAAAACTGATTACGAAAGTATGTCTATACCCACCATGTACCACCACCATGCCTCGCCACCACCATCACCATGCCATCGCCATCAGCATGTTTCGGTTCCCCACAGAGGTAAACAATGTGGGTTAATAACTAGACGATTATTTAGTAGCACCTTTATCTAGTGTTATCGTCAAAGTATGTAGTACACCTACGTATGTATATACCTACATATACAGGCATTACCTACATATACGGGCGACTTGCCCGATGTCGTTTCCGAAGACGCATCGAAAACGACTCTAACCTCAGTGGTTTCACTGTGTTCTCGAATAACACAATTGTGGGGCATATAATACCCAAACGGAGGCTGTACAATTTCAGTTAGATGACCTAAATCCTTATAATCATTAATAAAATTGGAATATGGTTCCTTTAATTCATCATTCTCCTGCCCTTATCCCAATTTATTTGGAGTCGACACAACATGTCTTTTTTTCCATACTCCTCTATTAGTCGTCCTCTCTGTAGTCAACCTATGTTGTCTGTAATTAACCTTGTTTCTAAATTTAGAAATATTTTTTTAGCTATAGAATAAGAATCTCCTAGAGCGCTCCTAGGGGATTCCTTTAGAGGCATTGACACTGAAAATCTACCATTAGCTAGACGTTTAGTGTTTTCCATAAAATGTTTTTCACAAAAATGTTCATCAGGTGAACGAGAGAATTGTTCTAAATGACCCTCTTCAATCTCCCAAAAACGTTTTAGACAATCCTGTATTTCTTGACTAAAACTACAAGTTACTTTTAGGGTACCTTGCCCTGTAGGGCCTGCCTATAGGCCTGTAGGGCATATATAAATGGAGAAACTGACTGAGTGACTGACTGACATATCAACGCACAGCCGAAACTACTGGGACTAGGAACGTAAGATTTTGCACACGGCTTCCTTTTTAATGTAGGGGAGCACTAAGAAGGGGTTTTTGTAAATTCGACCTTTAAGTGAAAAGAGGGATTGTGTTTGTATGAAACTTCGTCATTCGACGCGGGCGAATGACGAAGTCTATCATAAGAGCAGAGACTTCATACCGCAATCCGCACATCATACTTATTAGCCAAAGAACTTATGAGAGTGTACCTACACTCCCATAAGATCTTTGGCTAAGTTCTCGAAATATATTATAGACTAGCTCCTGCTTTTCGCCGTTATAAATTTTCAACCCCCCATTTCACCCTCTCGGGGTTGGAATTCCGAAAAACCCTTTCTTACTGGATACCTAATCTTAACAAAGAACACACCCTCCAAATTTTGTTTTGTTTTTTTTATATTTTTTGATTATTTGGTTTTTTTATGTATTATTATTGTTTTGATGGTATGTTGTAAAGTAATTGTGTTTTTCTGTGCGAGGCACAAAATAAACTTTTTTCTTTTTTTCAAATTTCATGTCTCTTGGACCTGCGGTTTAGCCTGTGCGTTGATATTATATCAGATCTATTCAGTCAGGACTTTGAATTTTATATATACAGATAGTGTTCAGGTTACGTCTGGAGTGGTCTACTACACGGACGTTGTGGAATCTAGAATAACATTTGATGGGTTCAAGCGCTTTTGCCATACCTATTATTGGAATCAAATGTAGCTCACAATGTAGGACCCATTAGTGTTTTAATCCGTGGTAATTGGCATTTGGGCTTGCCTCTTTTTTAAATGTCCTCTTGTGCCAATTGGCCTAGCTTTATTCTGTATCCTGCTTGATGAGGAGGGAAGTGGATTTTTTCCTTACAATTCTGTTCTAATTAATTTCGTTGAGGGACCCAAGAAAGTTTAATCGTTTCAAAAAAAAACTCATACCGGAAGATGCAGCGTTAAAAGGCCACCCACATGGTGGATATATGAGCTGGTGAGGCCCACGGGAGACCGCTGGTTACAAGATGAACTGGACCAGTTGATGTGGCGCCTCTTTCGGCTAAAATGATGATGAGATGTGCCATTAGAGCTCATTTTACAGCTAATTACTATTTAGATAAAAATAAAAAGCTCATTACGGTTAAGTGCTACCGCAACCAGCTCGTCATGAACTTACTTGAACTTGCCTACTCCTACCTGATAACGATCAGAAATAATTTTTAATGAATGAATGAACTAAGTCATAGCTGACATAGCTTGCAGAATAAGCAAACTGAAGTGGAAGTGGGCTGGTCATGTTTGTCGAAGGACCGATGGCCGGTGGAGCAGACGAGTCCTGGAGTAGAGACCACGTAGCGGCAAGCGTAGTGTGGGACGCCCCCAGCTAGATGGACCGACGACCTTAAGAAGGTGGTTGGGATAGACTGGATGCGGAAGGCGGAGGACAGGGTGTTGTGGCGCAGCCTGGGAAAGACCATCAGTGGACTGCGATACGCTGAGTTGATTGATTGATTGGACTATGTGGCAGGTATTGGCTTGGTTGATAGTAAATTGGGATAAGGGCAGGAACGTGATGCTGGGCTTAAGCTGCCTGACCCACATTGCAGGCGAGCATTGGATTAGCTACTTATTTATATTCGGTATGTTCTGCCCTCCCTTTCTTTTTTCCATTCCTCACAGTTTTGGGCGAGTGTGGATCGCCATACTGAAGTGGCAGTGGGCAGAGCTCATTGCTTGCAGAACAGATGGTCGATGGGGCCGAAAAAATCTGGAGTGGCAAGCGTGCACTGGAAGTCGCAGCGTTACGAAGGCTTCCCACAAGGTGGACCGATGGCCTGGTGAGGGTCACAGCAATCCAATAAATGCGAAACGCACAGAACCTTGTTGTGGTGACACTTGGGGGAGGCCTATGTCCAGCAGTGGACGTCTGTAGGGTGATAACGTGGACCAACCCCGTCGATACGCGTCAAGGTCGACCCTCTATCACCACAACGTTCCTACTTACAAGTAGTTTTGTTTATAACCCTTTGTAATAATGTGATTACATGACCCATTTGTGGGAAAGCATTTTGCTGTGCATAACGAAGCCTATTGTTAATCAACAGTTTAGTTATGATAATAATTATCATAACATAAGTCACTGGACAATGGTGCTAAAGTCGTATGTAAGAAATACTGGCAGTTTGTTCAAACAAACTTGGAATTGTTTTTCTTCACTAAGAGTGCTTATTTTAATTTTATGTGTTTAGCTTTTTCCAGGGTTACATAATATGAATGACTAATTCAATTAGTTGGGTATCTAGGTTTTGTTTTGAGAGCAGTGGTCGTAACGGCTCCACCTTACGTGTCTTAGGACGTGGGTTGGAATCCGGACAGGCTTTTTACTTTGTGTCAATTATTTTCGTTATCAATGCTCTCAAAAATCGGCCAAGTGCGTGTTGGACATCGCACATTTAGGGTTCCGTACCAAATGAGGGAATTTTCAAAGAAAAAATCTGATTTATCAATATATTGGTATTTGTTAGTAAAATATACGTAATAATAAACGTTATCACCACATTTCAAGTTCGTAACTCAATGAGAAGTTAAAAAAAAAAATTGGAACAAAATTTTATGACAGACGACGGACAGACGTCGGACGGACGGACAGACGGACACTGAGTGACAGCAATAGGGCTCCATTTGGACACTTCGGGTACGGAATCCTAAGAATGGTGAGGGAAAACATCGTGAGGAAACCGGCATGTCCTAGAACTAAAAATTCGAAGACAGTGACATCCACCAACCTGCACTGGATCCGCGTGATGGATTGAGGCCAATTCCCTTTCACAGAGTGGAGGCTGTATCCCAGCAGTGGGAACGTTAAAAGGCCGATTATGCTTATTAATATTATGCTATGTAATTGTATATGGGTCTAATAAAATGTGTGCACAAGATTTTCTTGCATAACGAAGGTGAACAATAAGGAATAATTTATCATAATTTATCCTCGAAACGAGATGAAAGGTTATAAGGAAGTTAAATTATAATTCCGATGAGCAAGCACTACAACTTCAGTACAATCAGTTAAAATACTTGGTACAATAATTATCATAGACGACAGTTGCTGACCGATTTATCAATTCACAGCTTGGACTAACTATCTCCATTTAGCTAAGGGATGCTCAACAGTGGCTTGCTACCACAGCGCAGCAGATACAATTACACTACTAGTACTAGAAAGTTTTCGTCAAATTTGAATTTATTGTTCATACAAAATTAAGACTTATAACAACTCACGAAGGTTGTTATTATTTTACATGTTTTTCCACATAATTGTGACACAATAAATAATAATAAAATTAAAACACATAATACATAATTGTGATAGCTGCGTGGGCACTTCCACTTGTTTTTTCTATTCCATGCAGAAAACGCACCGTTCCCGTGGGAGCGCGTGAGGGAACAACGGAGTGGCCCTCACGGCCCCGGCCGCTACCATTGCAGGAGAGGCACTGGGCGTAGGACGTCGCGAGACAATCTCCGGCCACTGTAGACCCGGGCCTGCGGACGGCGAGCAGTGGGTAGCTCGCCGTCCGATCAGCACTAGGCCCGTGAGTCGACGGCGCGTAGTGTTCCACGCGCGCCTCAAAGAGATGTTGTCAGCCACCACTTACGGGGCCCATCGTGGCCGGTGCCTGCATGCCTAGGGGTAGCGGATAAATTCTGAAAATGAGTTACCGCACCACTGGGCACTCAGGCAGGGAAGGAACAGGGGTGGGGTTTAGTTAGTAAGAGTCTGATACGCCCTGCCACTCCACCCAGAGCAGGAGAAGTCATTGGATGATTTCCAACCCCGCTAAAAAAAAAAAACCGTTCCTGTGGGAGAGGTCATGAGAGCAAAACCGCAGTGAACAAATAGTTTATGTCTTGTAGTGCTCGCAAACGCTGTTGCTAAGTATAAGATCCTTTTTAAGGGTTCCGTACCCGTTAAAAATATACAGTTTTGTAAATTTGGGTATTTTTTCACCCATTCACGATTTTAATTGATTATTAATTAATGCTCTCAATTCTCTACAACTTCACATAGTGACTTTATATGATGTGTGTGAGTTTCAACTTTAAATGTCTGATAAAAAAAAAAATGTGCCAGCTTTTGAATATTTTTTTAATCCGTATTATCAATTGGCTATTCTAGATACCGAAACTAGTCATAACTCAATTATTATTTTATGTTAACCCCACTATGGGACCCTTTTTGCTTAGACGCCACATAATGGGCAGAAGTGGTAACAATTTAAAATATGACCACTCATTCCCGTTACACCCTGCATAAAAAAATGCTTCACTCATTGTGCACAAAGGGGGTACACCTTTGTGCACAATGAGTGAAGCAATTTTTTAGGGTCGTATTTTAACCCGGGCCTGCGGACGGCGAATACTTAGTGGGTAGCTCGCCGTCCGATCACCACCAGGCCCGAGAGTAGACGGCGCGTAGTGTTCCACGCGCGCCTCAAAGAGTTGTCAGCAATAATGACGAGGCCCGTCGTGGCCGATGCCTGATCAGGGGTTGAGGATAAATTTGAAACAGAGTTACCTCGCCCCTGGGCACTCAGGGCAGGGAAGGAACAGGGGTGGGTTTTAGTCAGTAAGAGTCTAAAACGTCCTCCCGCTCCACCCTAGAGCGGGAGATGTCATTGAATGATTTCCTACCCCACAAAAAATAAAGGTTCATATTTTAAACCCTTTCCTTTTTTAGCAGTA